>CM060906.1:618309198-619559198 GCA_030737815.1 Allium fistulosum
TTCTCGACCGTTAATCTTAGGGTTTCGAAATCAATGGTGAAATGACAACCAATCGACGATCGAGGGATACTAGAGTGTTGAAGAGGCCGAAAGGAGCTGATCTATGGGCATGAATTAAGCCAGATATTTCTGGGTTGGCTGAAATTGGCCATGGAAGCGGTGACGGCATTTGCATGGTGTAGGGGGATTCCGGCCTCGTGAATTGCCTAGAGGTGGTCGGTAGGCGTAGAATGGCAAAGGGAAGGAGGCATTAGGCTCGAATATGGTCGAAGTGGCTCATGGCAGTAGTGATTGTGTTGCAAAGGCGATGGCTAATAGGACAATAAGAAAATTGGGTTGTTATTCACGTGCGGTAGAAAATTACTAAATTAATAATTTAATTACTAAATTACCAAAATGCCATCATACTTCTAACCTCCATATCATTCACGTGTGAACTCTGATTCACGCACAGTTTCTTTCCTTGGAATCGTAGCGGGATTCCGGACATTTTAGCATTAGGTTTGCTGACTTTGGTTCTTATTAGAAAAAGCACGTTGGTATGATTTATTTAATTTAATTAATTGAATTTTATATTATAAAATACATATCTATGAATGAAAGGTTTTGTTCTCTAGATGACTGTTTGGTTATTATTATATTTTGGATGTATTGTGCCTTGATTTGATAATTATTATGGACAACCGTATTTTTGGATGTTTAATTGAATAATTTTTTTGGTTTTAAATGGAAAGTAATTAATTTAAATAGAATGTGTAATATAAGAAGATTAGATAAATAAATAAGGTTATTAATTTTGGGTGGTATTTGTAAATAACAATAATTTTACAAACTTTACTGAAATTAAAGTATGGAATTAAATAAGATTATTATTTATGATTTTCTTGAAAAATTCAAAAGTAATAACTAAAATTATATTTTAAATTGCAGTTTGGAGAGTTTATTATTATTTATAAAATGCAACAGGGTTTTAAATAATAATAACATGAATAGTGAAAATAGTATGGCTTTGTTCAAACGAAAAAATAATTGATTTTATGGTATTTATGGTAGAATATATTATTATTATTGTTTGAGAAATAAAATAAAAAGTTATTTTCTGAATAATAATAACAATAATAATAGTAAAAGAAATGTTTTTCAAAAGTATTTTTGGATAAAATAATTACTATTTTGAGATGAATAGAAATAAAAATGAGTTTTGGTCATTTAAAATAAAGTGTTATTATGTTTGGAACAAATAGTAATAAATTGGTTTTGGAAAGTATTAAAGAGGTTTTAATATATATTATTATTTTGATGTAAAATTATAATAATATCGTCTAAAATGCGCTTTAATTAAAATTGTTGTTTTTAATTTGAAATGCGATGTTAAGAAGTATTTAAAGAAATAGAAGATAAAAACGATTTTTTTAAGTATATTATCATTATGGAAAGATTACTATTGTTTCGACTTATATAATGAAAGATGGTTTTAAAAGAAACAACAATAAAAAAAATATACTTGAAAGAAAATTATTGGTCATAGATATAATGTTTTAGATGGAGGTAATATCGATCAATTATTAATTTGAATTACCACATATGTTTGCTTATGATGATGAAATTGCATTAGGATGGCATGCAAAGCTTTACCATTATTACTATAAGACGAAGGGTAGTTGATTACCGTTATTTAATGATTAATGTTGTGCTATGAATGTTGATTAGATTAGTATACATTTGAGGATTGATGTTGTGTTATTAATGTTGATTGGACTAGTACATATTTGATGATTGATTTTGATGTTTAGATTAGTACACATTTGATGATTAATGCTGTGTCACTATCATGGGATGATTAGTACACATTTAATGATTTATACATACATTGATGATGCATAACTATAGTGCATGATTAGTATGTATGAAAGTATATTTGTGTTGTTTTTATTTTCTTATTTAATGACTGGGGTTGGCATTGAGTGGTGTTGATGTTCGATGACTGTGTGCTATTATTGTTGTACCCCATATAATGATTTGTTGTAATGCTTAAGTAGGAATACTATTTTTGCTTGTATTGTTTGCATTAGTTAAAATTGGTTGCAATGGTTGCATGGATGTTATGGTTGTTATGTTCTAACAAGTATTTGGATGTAATAGAAGAGAATGAAATAAAAATATGCTAGCTTGATCCTCCAAAATTGGTACGCAAGTAGTATTTTTCTATGCAAAAGCCTACGATTCCCTTGTGATCGGTGTTCATAGAAATGGGCGCAGTCCCAAACATAGTTGACACCTTTTCCCTCTATTACACACACACACATATATATCTTTGTGTTTGTTTGTATGTATATTTATATGTATTTGTAAGTTTGTAGGTGGAAACAAAAGAGAGAGCAAAAGGTCTAGAATGAGCCATGTCTAATAATTTGCTTTTAGTAATTGATGCATTGAATATGTATATTACCTGATGTATTGGACTTATATAATATTGAACTATTGAAAGGATATTTATATTTAAGTGCAGCTATGAGTTTTCCCTTTTTATGTTCACTTTTTTAGACTCTTTTTAATTTTATATACCCATCGTCCACTATCTTTAATACCTAAAATTAGTTGTAAGCATATTTCGGTATTGTTTATAATTAAATTCAGATAATAAAAATAGTGGTGTGATAACTTTCACCCTCGGACAAACTGATTCAAGATCTATAATGCCGTTAGAAGTCGTGTCGTGCCAAGAAGTATGAATCATCGGGTTTTTTTAGGTTTCCATGATACAGTGGCAATTATAAATTTATAACATTCTGCACTTTTCGATCTCACGGCGGAAGAAAATAAAATATAAACTGAAAAAATATCCCAATCAGATAGTAGTATCAACATAACATAGTCCAAACAATAACGTCTCCATATAACAAGAAATAAGAGTTTAACTTATAAGAATAATATAATATTAAGGACATGGAGGATAACTATAAATAGGTATAGCTCGGGAGCCAAGTCTCTTCCTCCATGCACTGTTTCTTGACCATGTTACCTATTGGCATGTCCTCCCGTGATAGAGATAAATAGAGGGAAATGGAGGTGTCAAACAAAGTTTGGTGAATGAATCATATCACTAGTGATATGGTGTAGGCAAGTAATTAAATTGCAATTGTATTCTACACGACCTAGGGTGTCCACTTGTGTTCATGCATTACGTATAAAGGATTGATTACTTTAAGAATAATAGGATATAAATATAATTCTTAACACACCTACATCAACAACAGCTTACAAAGGTTTCCACCTTAATGTTGAACAACCAATAACTAAATAACTCTTGGTCAATTCCTAGTATACGGTCCTGATAAATAAGCACCTAACCAACATTTTGTTAACATTCTCAATGGCGAGACACATAGATCGCACATATACATTGAGCCAACATTCGAATGCCTAGGCACGTGTATAATATATGCCCTTAATGATTTATGGCCCATCGAAGCATTTGTGCCACTATTTCAATGTTAAACTTGTCATATGCTCTATATCATTCAACATGAAGCTAAAGAAATCACTTAACATGACTCTCTCGTAGGTTCTACCACTACCCGATCATGTAGCCGTACTATTGTGGATGTCTCTGCCTCCCTTCTCTGCTTTCCAACATGTTAAACATGTCACCAAGCGTGCCCCAACAACAATAAGAGCATCTAGTCATGCTGTAATTGCATGACTTGTAGAGATCCAAGCTATGTAGGCCATGTAGTGTGGATCTAGGTACGTCATTTAGTGTAGAACTGATACCGCATGTTACACCACACCATGCAGCTACGTGAATACCTAAAAGTCGAGATAGTGGAAATAAATTTCTCCAATTCATCCTACATGGCCCACACTAGGTCCAGGTTCAATCTGGGATTGCTTCATCCATTCAGACATCTTAATGGTTTATTAAGAAGTCTAACCTTAGTTCAGACATCTTGATTTTGGTCTAAGCATTTGATTACCTATACAGAACAAGCTACAGACGTTCAAACATCTGACTAACTATTCGGACATCCAACTTTGATTCTAGGGGTTTGAATATTGGTTCAAGTGTTCGAATATTGGTTCAGACGTCTGAATTGAGTTAGGGTTGAACTGTTTCCTTTCTATTTTGCATTGTAAAATAATTCTAATGTTTGGTTTATTTTTCAGACATCTGACTTGGGTATTTGCGTCGTTGTTCATTTTTTATTTTCATTTCTTCTTCTTTGTTTTTTCATCTTTGTTCTAGATTTATATACAGTTGAAAGGCCAAATTTTTAACAAATATTTTGAATAAATTTCAATCTTATTTATACCCGATTTGTGTAGTTTTTCTATTTGATTATACATACGTATTCACCCATTTATTTTTGTGTATCCAAGCCTATTCAAAAATGATATAATCAAACTTAGGATATTAAGGGAATATATACATAGATTTTTTTTGATTCAATTTCATTACCTAAACCAGATATACATATTTAGAGGTGAATTACAATAGTTTACCCTCATCCTTTGTTTCAATAATTATGTTATTAAATTATCACCTATGGATTTCCCCATAAGTCTTATCCATGTAGATTTTCAATGTAATCAATTCAAATTCAAACCTTTTAATTTAGGTAGATGTATAAGAGAAATTAAGCTACTTGTTTCATGAGGTAACACATTGTAATGGATCCACGCACCTTTCGAAAGCTTTTCCTCTTCTTTTATCCTTGCGAATCTTCTTTCCTAGACCCCAAGCCTTAATTGGTTCGCCCTTCCATCTCTCTTTCTCTTTTAATTTGATTTTCTCTCTCCTCTTTAATTTGATATGTTTTATGTTGATTCATATTTAGAAAATTTGAGAAGAGAATAAAAAGTGTTTAGATTTGAGAAGTTTTAAATAGGAAGAAGGAGATAAGAATGTATAGAATTAGAGAGGCAAAGACTAGGGTTTAAAATAAAAAGGAGTGAGCCTTAGGTCAATATCTATAGTTGAGAATTAGGATTATTAGGTTAAACTCCAAAATTAATAATTATAGAAAAGCCATTGGGTCTAGTTTCTGCTAATGTTGACCGTTTTATCAAATTTAGCAAGTTATATATGTTTTCTAATTGTAAACGCCATTTCAGACATGATGGAATAGGTCTCCAAGCCTAATTCCTACATGTGTGAAAATTTGCTATTTTGTCCTTTTATGTAAAATTACATTTGTACCTTATTAGTATTTTAACTTATTATTTAAATTTTTTGGGGTGTTACATTCTCCTCTTAAATGGATTTCATCCCTAAAATATCCAAGGAATGGAAAATTGCAATTCGCTCATAACAACCAATATTTGCAACTATCTACTCAACAATCGACCAATTGCAGCCATTGTCCTTAGTTTCAAAATTCTAATGCAGCATGTACATATTTCTATGAAATGCATATGAACATATAGGTAATGGAAAATTAGAAGGTCTCCAAAACTAGTCGACCTCTTAAAGTGCATGTGCTTATGCCATGTATCAAAAATATATGAAAATTCCTATGTTTATACTTCTAATTCTATATGGATGAGAAACCATTCAATATATATGAAAAATGTGATAATCATTATGCAAGTAAATTAATATAATAAATTAGATATGGTAATGTGCACCATAGGCCAATACGAACACATAAGGCCATATGTGCATATTAACTAATAAAATACATTCATCAGCAGCCATCGTCTAAAAAATGTCTTAGTGACATGTTCACAACCATGCCTAGCATCTAAGCACTCCTCCTATGGAATATACCAAGCTAAATAATATGTATACGAGTAATTATACTAACTTAAATGGTAACATAGCAGAAATGAGCTCTAGATGGGTAGCTCGGATTTTCTCCTTGGGCTCCAAAGTATTCTCAACTGGATCGTCCCCTATTGGACTCTAACCAGTCCAATTACTTTGTTGCGGCATTCTCTTTGGCTCATGCTTAACAATGTGAGTAAGTGCACATTGAACAAGTGACTTTCTCTCCACTTCGACTCCTTCTAACCGACATGGCTCGACCACAGTAGTTGAATCGTGTAGACACTTCTGCAAGTGTGACAAATGGAAGACATTATGAACTCCTACTAGAAGGAACTCATGCAAACAAGCTATTTCTCTCATATATAGGTAGCCAAAGATGTGGTTGTCCTTGTAGTCTTAACCACAACAAAATGAGTGCATTTGGTAGGTTGATCTACTATGACCCAAACACTATTATTCATCCTTCCACTCCTAGGTAGCCCATTAACATAGTCCATAGAGATGCTCTCCCATTTCCACTATAGAATATCCAATGGTTATAATAATCCACTATGCTTTTCCTACTCCACCTTTACTCTCTGACAATTCACACACGTGGAAATAAACTCTGCTACATGCCTTTTCAGAATATGTCGGTAAAACAATCTCTTTATATGATGATACATTTTGTCACTACGGGATGAATGGTCATTCTAGAGCGATGGGACTCCGCTAGTACCATGCAATCAACTCCTTAATAAGAGGAATAAACAAACTTCCATCTCTTCAAAGCCATCCTCTAGAATCAATCAAATAATGATCCAAATGACTCGAATGCTCTCCTCTGTTCAGCTTCTAAAAAAATACCCAATAACTTATTGTATTGCTTGTGACTCAAATCAATATGGTTCATAAGTGAAGGATGAACATCTAAAGCTACCAACAACCCTGTGTAATGTCCGATGATGTCAAAAAATCAAATGTTAAAATGAACTCCAAGCACTTCCATTCCAGAAATACAAGGCTACTGTGATATCGCCTGTCATAATACACCTCTATACAAAATGTAACGAGGGCCTCACATGGACCACCGCCAATACAAGACCGACCTACCCCTTACTGAATAGTACAATATATCACCACCCTGGTTATGATCTACAACCGTATATAGTTCATTGGCATAAAAAGTCTGAGAATATCGATCTAGATCGAGCAATAACTATACCCTAATGGGAGCGACCCACTTAGCCCTACCGCATATCCCCTATTTTATTCATTCTCGGTTGATGAGGCTTGAGGCTACGTTTACCTTTCTTTAGCAATTTCCACTTGGAATACTAACACTGTCTTCCAAGTGATAATGCAATGTTAGCATTCGTCCATACAAGTCATTCAGGATATGAACGAACTGAATATACTACCTTTACTACATCCATTTTGGAATACCCTTAGGATTTGTAGCAAGTAGCCCTTGCACTTCAAGGTCTTTGTCTTAATTTACGACTTCAAAATATTTCCAATTCGCATGCTTACATTGGTTCGAAGTGGTTTTCGAATATCTCATGCTATTTGATCTCGGTCTCTTCAAACCAACATTCAATAATTTAAAAGGGTCAGTTTATCGATAGTGGACAACTCCACTATCTGGGGTGTAAAGATTTTGCATATGGAATTATCTTCCATATACTTAATTTATCATGACCCACTTATCGAAATTAACCCCTTGTATTTATCACATTTCCGACATTTGGAATTTATGCTAAGTACAAGACGACTTTTCCAATAAAACATGTCAACGTTATAGTATAACTACTCTTATTTGTTTGGCTACTTAATGGCACAGATAGGAGATACCTTGTTAAAAATTAATTTACTTAAAAAGGAAAGCTAACTAAAAATATAACCGATAAAGTTTTAAAAAAACCTTTAATTAATAATAATCAATTCTTAATTTAATTACTAATTAATCTCAATTAAACTAAATTTGAATCTTAATTAAACCTTGATTAAATCCTAATTTATTAACTAATAATTAAACCCTAATTAATTAATAATTAAACCCTAATTAAATAAAATCAATAAATAATTAAACTATACTTAAATATAAATTAATTAAATTATTAAACTTGATTAAATAAAAATTAATACCTAATTAAATCTTTACTTAATTAATAATTAATTAAACTTCCTTAATTAATTAATTATATATAACTCACTTAATTAATACTTAAGTATTAATTACTTTTACTGAATTACTAATTAATTATCAAGTGTCTTTAATTAACTAACCATTGGATAATTTTTTTAACTCATACTTAATTAAATATCAATTATCATTTTATAATTAATTAATGATTTGAAAAAGGTTTGAAAACAACTAAGAAGAAAACACTTTTATTTTTAGAAAAACCTTTGATTTTCCGAACTGCACCCATAGCGACTATCACTATGGACGCCATAATTTAGAATTAATTTCTAAGTTACTTTTCCAAACTTTTACTCTTTAACTTTACTTACTTTAAACAAAAGTAAGAGGTTTGAAAACTAAAATAAAGTTAGAAACCTTGGAATCTTTTTAGTAATTAAAAACTAGTAAACCACTTTATTTTCCAAAGGATCTCAAATCACATAAACATATCAAAATGCTAACTTTCATAACATACAACTACATATTCATGATTATACATACAAAATCATATTACACCATAAACATAAGTAAAGATCACATCTTTACAACTAAACGCAACATTTAGACTTCATTTTCAAGTCAAACTCCAAATCATATATATATATATATATATGTATACGTATATGTATATGTATACATATATATATATATATATGTATATGTATATGCATACACACACACACACACACACATATATATATATATATATGTATGTATGTATATGTATGTGTGTGTGTATATATAACTAACCAACATGATAATCCAACAAATTAACCAACATATTACATAATAAGATGAACAATATACAAAGGTTAAGTCTTTCTTTTGAAAAGGGTTTACTCACCAAGTTTAGCCAAATCTTTTCTAAAACTTGAACTAAGACCTAGAACTTGAAATTTTACTAAGCAAGGCTTGATTTTTAGCCAAGAATGGAGATAGCTGGGCTCGGCCTGGATGGTTTAGGCTCAGCCTAGGTGCTTTTGGGCTTGACCTATGATGGTGTGGGTGAATGTGGTCTTGTTTTAGGAGGAGGGGGGGTTTAGGAGTGGAAAGGAAGTAAATTTGAGTGGTTTTGAGAATTAAAAAGGAGGAAAAAGAAGATTTTTAATTTTTGAAATGTAGAAGGATGCCAATAAAGCGTTTTTGAAAAGCTTAAGAAGAAGATAAACCTCTGAAAAAAATGAGAAAATGAAACAGAATGAGAGAGAGAGAGAATTTGAAATTGCTTTTATGAAAATGAAATAAGTGAAATTGCCTTTAAGCCCTTTAGTACCATATCCTCAATGCCACATCATCCCATCCTCCTTCTTACCATGCTCCATACGCAAGCCATCAAGGAGCACCCCTTTAACGACCATGTAATCCACTTAAGTTTACTAAGATGTCATGTTACAGAGACTTTTCCTTTTTATCTTCTTTCTTTTATTTTATTTAAAATTTGGAAAATGGTCACATCTTTTATGATTACTTTAGTAAACAAATATATACCCTTTTTAACATCCTTACTCATGCACATGTTTATGTATTTAAAGTTTACATGATGGGTTTATGTGCACTAATGTGTTCACAACATTTTAAGCGACTTTTTGATGGTGAAAAATTAATTTTTTAGAAAAAGCTTTCTAGTCACATTTTCTATTTTCCTTTGAACTATTTATTTTTGTAAACACATTTTGAAATTTTTTTCCCTAATACTAGTTATAATTTAAAAGGGGTATTTTAGATTTATGAAATCCATTAATTAATTATTTTATAATATATTAAATATTCATATTTAAAGTGATTAAATTTTGGGTCGTTACAAGTTTACATAGGTAGCGGAGGGGCTTCAGGGTTATGGTAATAGAAACGATAAGATATAATGGTGAATAGGATAAGAATAAAATTTGAGGTCCGATAAAAATTAACATTCATATTTTATTAAACTCGTACCCTTAGTCGCCTTGTAACTCGAACCACCTCTATATCTCCGTTTAAAAATCTACTTGAAATGTTTTATCCAAATTTTGTTTTATTTTTATAATGAATTTTTCTTTTTGAAAAATATTACTTTCAAATTTTAAATATTTACAAGATAATTGTTTTATTTCCAAAATAATTCCAAAATTCTATAAATATTATTTATTTTCCCAAACTAGAATTCCTAATAACTATTCAATTTATTAAACATAATTCAAACTTCAAATTTGAACTTTTAAATTATTATTTTTCAACAAAATTCCAAAAATCACTTTTAATAAATTCCCAAAATATTTCTACAATCCCATTTGTAAATTTTCTCAATCTTTAATCTAGTTAAAAATAGTTTTCCATAATTTCAAATCCATTTGAAATTCAAATTTTTTTGACCCAAATTCCAAAATTCTATTTATTCATCAAAATTCCCAATTAAAATCCCAAAATACATTTTATTATTGTTACTTGAATATGAGGATGTTACGGCTAACAAGACTTATGAAAAGGCAATAGCTTCTCAAGTTGACTTCGTAATTACCCTTGATGTCATCTGTCGTAAGGAGAGAAAGTTAAAGAAATATCTACTCATGGCAATTAAACACATTACTGATCCTTTTTTGGTGGTAGAGACGTTTATGAAAGAGGTAAAGGAATTAAAAGACCAACTAGAATTGATATGATTCTTTACCTTCAGGGTGTCTCAACTTGACTCTTTATTAAACTACTTGATCGATTATCGTTGCTTTTGATTTAAAAATTGATTTTTCATTTTTAGGCCCGAAAAGAGATTGCCGACTAAGGAAGGTTGTTGCCATACTCAATCAGAGATAACGACACTTTTTTATGTGGATGCTCGAATGTTCGTAAAGACATAGATGGACCTCCTATTCTATATAAAAATACGGGTTCGACTAGCCAAACCATTCTTGCATTTCAGAGGTTAAAGGGAAAGGAAAATTAGTTAATGCACCAACATTATCTTCTTCTGCATCCTCTAAACTTATGAGTTTTGTGAAAGTCATCCGAATGACTTAGTAATTGTTTGTAGGAGGATTATAACTTGTAATTATGAAAATTACCGTTGTAATATCAATGTACTTTGTGAACTATCATTTTGCGTAATAGTCTTGTAGTGAGTTGCTTGCCGATTGTGCTTTTTGATACTGTTATTTGGACTCTTCTCTATGTTTACCCATTGTGCTTGAAAGCGGGACCAAGGGCTTATTGGCCATCTCTGTAACAACCTACACCTTATTGGGTTCGAATTTTGACTAAATCGACACTCATGCCCATTAGGATACAGATCGTTGGTTTTGGTAACTTGTAGTAGACATAAGCATATTGAAGAGCAATCAATATAAACGCATAGCGAAACCAAAAATATAATAAAACATATGTACTTACTAAGGTTACTACCTTGGAATCGATATTATTCCTTTGATGTCTAATTGCCGTATCAGCACAGAACATGAATGAGAAGACTTCTCTATATACCGTTCACATCTTGCTCTAGTAGCATGTCCCCCTAAATCTATAATGTGGGTTGTAATGAGGAGGGGGTTAGAACAATGTTCTGGTGATTGGAAAATTACATACTTTATACATAACAGTAATTTATGTCGATTGATTCCTATTTAAGTGTCATGTCTATAATTTACGACTAATCCATATAATCCTATGTGCACGCACGATATTCCTAACCTCCTTCGAGGTATAACTATATAATTTAAGGGTTAACTAGCCCACCTCCAATAAACAAACAGCTAACTACTAACTTTGAGGTCTGTACGTATCATATACGGATTTTACACTAGTAGGAAGTGAAATCTATCTGGGTATAACCCCAGTCTTTTCTATCGATCGTTCGGGACTACTGGTGGTCATAGTCTATATGCTAACCCTACTATTAAATACGGGTCCAACAATAATACTAACATAGCCTGCCTACCTTCCACATTTGAATTTCCATTTAGACTAACCTAATGTACGTCAAGGAAACTGCCCCTTTCAGTTACTTATTACCTCTTATTAGAAATGAAGCAGACTCCATTTCCTTAAAAGTATTGGGCCATTTAGTGCTACAAATCCGAGACGAACCCTTGGTATATTTTCCTCTCCCTATATGTGTTTGTACCAAAAATGAGCACAACACTCTTCGGAAGTTTTTGAAGAGATAAAAGTGAAGAAAGAAAATTAAAACTGAGGATTATCTAACAAAAACTCCAAATAACAGAAAGTAAATTGTACAGAAGACAGCGATTTAGAGTGGTTCGGCGTTTCGCCTACGTCCACTATGAAGTTTAATGATTTTATTGCTTGATGCTTGAAGATTACAATTTATTATAGTGTAATACAACTGATTTTCTAAGTTAAGTCTGAAAATAAGGCAGCGGTGGTGATTTGAAGTAAATCTGGCAGAGTCTGGGCGCTCTTTAGCTCTTAGAATTATCCGACCCCTTTTCTGAATGACCAGGGGGTCTATTTATAGGTGTAGGAGGCTGATATTTCACCTAAATCTCGGGAGACCAGTTCTGGCACGTGAGGGGGCCCACATGCCCGCTCTCAGGAAATCCGGGCCCACTTTGGGATCGATTCGAAGTCCATTTGAATCGATCAAGAAAACATCCAATCGAGCTGAAATTTGGTGTGGACATTCTTCAACATGGGCTCAAGCTTCTGTGAAAATTTTATAGCATTTGGACTTATAGATCTCAAGTTACGATCGATTCAAGATTGCATTTCCGGTGTACCAGCCTGGTTCGAATCGATCCCTTCGAATCGATAGGGTCGAATCGATGCTCGGTGTATGTGCGTGGTGATGTGGCGCGCGTGCTTCTCGGGTTGATCCATCTTTTTCTCCGAGTTTACTGGGTCGAATCCATGGTTTTAGCCGCTTTGACTTGGTGGATTCGAGGTAACGGATTCGAAGGTATGCTCCTTCGAATCGATCGAATGGATGTTTCCTTCGTATCGATCAAGGTAGGCCATAGTTGATCGATACGAAGGCTTCTCAGCTGAATGGATTCGAAGATAGTTGTGGGATGGAGTCGAAGTTCTTCAACTACATGGATTCGAAGGCCTTCCCTTTGATGGATTCGAAGTAGGGAATGGTTCAATGGATTCGAACCAAGGCTCTGTGCTGATGGATTCGAACCATGGCTTGCTCGATGGATTCGAAGTAGGGTTATGCTCCGTGGATTCGAACCAATGCATGGCCCATGGATTCGATCGTAGGACTAGTCTTATGGATACGAACCTAAGGCTACTTCAGATGGATTTGAACCTAGGCATGTTCTGATGGATTCGAACCTAAGGCTGCTTCCTCCACTTTTTATTAGTGATAACTCGAGCATACAAACTCGGATTGTCTTGAAATTCGGAACGTTGGCTTTCACGGCTTTGCTTGACATGTCTTATCAATTGCGGCCTGATCTGGACTTGGACAAAATTCATCGACATCCATAGTAGACCTATGTATAACCGGTTTTCAAGACGAACTGTCCTTGGTTTCTAGTCGAGTTCTTGGTGTCACGGCCTTGCCAAAAGGCGGGATAACATTTGCCCCCCAAAGTACGTCTTGTGTAAACATGACGTGCTTTGAAAAACTGCAGGCTCACGTTGGACAATTATGTCATGCTTTGCTGAAACTTGTATTCTGTATCGCTGTAATTGACCGTTGTACGATTGTGATTGGCTGCTTGCTGTCGGATTCATGAGGAGATGAGCACTTGATCCTTGTGAATGTCAAAGATCAAATATTAGTCAGACATATATGCATATATGTGTCATCTTGACTTTTGTTAGCGTTGCGTGGTTGCAAGTCGTTGCTGTTCAGCTCTTTATCGAAGTCTGCATCGATCCTCTTCTGAATCGACTTGAGGTTCGAGTTAAAACATCGCTTTGATGATTGTCTATGATTATTCTCTTGTATCGATTCTCTCCTGAATCGATGTAAAAGGTAGACAAGTAATATTTTCATGTCGAAGCGATGCATCCTTTTTCATCGATGGTTTTTGATGGATTCGAAATGATCATTCGAATCGATAGTCTTCGAATTGCTACGAGTCGATGGTCGTGGAGTTAGCATTTCGAATCGATGGAACACGGTGACTCCGATTTAGCTTTTGTTGACTGCGTCGAATCGATGAAGCTTCGAATCGATGGGGCTTCGTATCGATGCTGCCTTGACGGATTCGAAGCTTTGATGGATTCGAACGTGATGGGTTCGAACGTGGTTGTTCGAATCGATTGGTTTATGACCGGTGGCTGTCGGTCAGGTTGACCGGGAGTCGAATCGTCTCGTTTCCTATCTGGGATCCATATAAATACGCGAGGCTTGGCTCACTTTTATTTTTTACTTTTTACTGTTGCTCTAACTCTTTCTTCGTATCGATCCCCCAGAGCTGAGAGAAGCGCTCCTTCGAATCCATCAAATCCTTCAATCTTTCACTCGTAATTGCACTAAACCAGGTAACTAATGGATCGAGCCAAGTTGAGAATGATAGAACTGAAAATCTTCGCCATCATCTTCAATTTTTTCTTTTGAAAATTTCGAATGGTTGTGAGATCTGAATGAAATGGGTCGAATCGATGAACGAAGCATGACAAAGTGCTGGAGTTCTCTTGGAGCAGCAGATATTTTGAGGGGTTTCGCCCTTCTTCGCCTCGTATCGATCCAGACTGGAGCAATTAGAATCGATTCTGATTATGGGGCTTTGAATCGATGCTTGCGAAGGGAAGTGGCTCGTATCGATCGATTCGAAGTGATGATTCTACGATCGATTCGAAGGCGTTGAGTTTGATCGATACAAAGTCTTTCTCCTGATGGACTCGAAGCATTCTTTCACTTGATGCTACGGGTATTGTTCCAAGGACCTACGTTGATATGAAGTGCATCGAGTCGAACCTTTATCGATCCGAAGCACATCGATTCGACTCGCATCGATCCGAGGTGATCGATTCGAACATCTTCAGTTCAGGGGATGCAACTCTTCTGACTTGCTCATTGGATTCGAACTATGACCAATTTTCAGTCGAAATTTTACGAACTTAATGAACTTTAGCACACTTGACTCCGACGAGCTTCGGTCTTGCCTAATTGAACTTGACTGTAGGACTATACTTGACTTCCTTTTGAAGCTTGTCGATGGAACCATGACTTAACCAAAAACATAACAGATTTATACTTGAATCGGTCGGTAGCATTTGGATGGCGTGGATATGACGGTCAGTGATGACGGTCATTTCCAGTCTTGATTTCTAGAGTTTCGTCGTTCGTACATCCCGTTTCAGTCTATAAAATTTGCTTAAGTAATGCACAGCACTTGTACTGCACGGCACATTCATACACATTACATTGGGGAATGCACGGGCTCTTTATGAACTTAACGTTGCTTTCTGATAAGTTAGTCAGTTATGGAATCTTCGAGCTCGCAACAGCAGGAGATCCAAAGTTCTCCTCTTCCGGTCCTCGTAATTCCAGATATCCCAGCGGATATAGTAGATCCAGCTCTCGATGAGCTATAAGACGCAATATTTATCGAGGATCCGATAGATTCCGTTCAATCTAACATCTCCGAAAACTTGTTGGGTAGGATATGCACAAGACATCATATTTCCTTAGACGATGTGTTATTGCCGAGTTCCAGCGACAGACCTCACTGTCCGCCCGAAGGGTATACTTCCTTTTACCGACATGCTTGTGTGGCCAGAACACTCCCTCCATTCAATCAATAAATTAGGGAGATGCTATCATTTCTTGGAATTGCTCCTTCTCAATTACATCCCAATGGGCACGCGCTACTGAACAGTGCGTTTATTGTATTTATGGAACACCTCTTCCGTCCTCCAAGGCCGACGGAAATCAGATATCTTTTTAACTTCAAGAGCAGAGGTGATAGTCCGTCTTTTACATTCTTGGAGGTAGTGAGAAGTTGTCAAGTTATTACTGGAGCCTGGACCAGACTTAGTTACTTCAAGAATGAATGGTTCTATGTCCGGTGTCCTCCAGGTTTCGCCAGGCGATGGTTGTCTAGACATAAGTGTCGTAGCCTGTTGATGATTTTCTTGATTAACAGCTTTTTGGCATTGGTTTTGACATCTTGTTTCTCTTACAGCCATTATCTCCAGACCCGATGGCGGGTATTACAAGGGCATAGTCCGAAGCCTCCAAGAAATTCCGAGCGAGCCGAGACACATCGACTTGGTGCTGACTGACTATAACTTAAGGGCTCTCGACTTGATTGAAAGGAAACAGAGCATAGTAATCGAAGGGATGTCAAAGCCCGCTCCAAAGAAGAAGAAAAACAAGAAGAAGAAGAAAATGGCGAAGAAAACACTCGGTGTCGTAATTACTGAAGCGAGCGACGAAGAAAGAACCCACACAGACGTAGAGCCGATGGCGGATTTTTCGGGAAATTTTGAAGAATTGGGAGAAAGACAGAAAAGCAAGACCGTCATTTCTAAAAAACTTAAATCTAAGGGGTGGAAGTCTGTAGATGTGTCTTCTCCCGCTTCCGGAGCTATAATTTCTGAGGCCGCCCCTTCTCATTCGAGAGATACTTTTAAAGGGCTTGATGATATTCCCATCCCGGATTATATATCGATTCCTCACAATTCTGGGTTGGAGGAATTCCAAGATGTTTTAAATATGAGCGAGCCCTTTCCTTTGAATGCGGTCAACACTTCCGGTTGGTATGGGGGTTTACACATTTACACACACTTCCACAACACTACATGATTTCCGCATATTGAACGTCGCTTTTATAGGATTCTAAACTGTAGTTTCTTCTTATCGCAGGTGAGATATCAGGCCGCGGATCTACTCTGGATAAGCTCCGTAATGTACGCCGATCTTCCTCATACTATGAGTCCCGCTGGAGGGAATCAGATAGGGATTAGGGACGGGGCTATACCAATCAGGATCGCTATGATAGAGATCGAGATTATTGGCGTGGCCACTCTGGCCAAGATCGTACTGACAGAGATAGGAGCTACCAGTACTGACCGCGATCTCGTTCTCCTCCGCCTCCTAGGGTCCCTACAGATCCCCCTGAGTCTTCGCATCAACAACAACCTTCTTTGTCTTCCACGCCCGAAACTCAGCGGCAAAGGGTTGAACCGCCGGCAGCTGCCATTGTTGAACAGGCTCCGGCTGAATTGACAAGTAAAGGAGCCATCCAGCTTGTTCAAATGAAAAAGGACTTTCTAGAAATCTGTCTGGATGCATATGTCTTCCCTCCCCATCTCAAGAGGATTCCTTCGGATGCCGAAAATATGGCGCATAGCTATATCCGTGACTTTTACGCTCAATACAAGGAGTGGTACAAAGCAGCCGTGAAAGCTTCAAAGATTGCTTTTGACCGGGCAAAGGTTATTCAGGAGCGTGATGCTGAGATTGTCAAGAAAGATCGCATCATCCAGGTTCTTCAATCTGAGATGGAGTCGTCTCGAAACTCTGAACTCCAAGTGCTTAAAAAGCATGATGATGCTGTGGCAAAGATGGCGAGGATGCAGCAGGCACATTGTGCCTTGGTAGAAGGGATGGGCCACCGTTATACCACCGTTGTAGCTGAGCGAGACACAGCCGTTAAAGAGCTGAATGAGCTCAAGGCATAATTTGCAGAGGTGGTGAAAGAAAAAGACGATGCTAATGCCACCGCTCAGGAGGCATGCGACCAAGCTGTGTCACTTCGAGCCGAGCTTGTTGCGGCGGTGGCCAAGACCAAGTCTGTGGAGGTAGAAATCCAGGAAAAGATTATGGCGGAGCAGTCCAGGGTGGACGCTGATTTCGATGATCTTCTGGTTACATACAACGCCAACGTGCTGGAGCACAGAAATTTATCATGGCTGGGAGATGACTCTATGATTCTGTATAACGCCTGGACTAGGTTGGTGGCGGAGAAGAAAGCAGCGCATCCGGATGAAAAACTGGATGATTTCGAGCTTGAGACGCGCTTTCTTTCTGAGGAAGAGAGGAAAGTTCTCCACGAGGCGGTGATCTCCGTGGAGAAAGAGAGGCTTGGAGCTCGTCAAATAGAGACTGGTGAGGGCTCGGGGATCGAGCATTTTGAAGCAAGTGTTGGAGCTGTAATTCCGACATTGCCTGAGGTTACTGGCGCGGTTGATCCCCAGTTCGTCCCTGCTTATAATCCTAACCAGCCGCAACTGACTCCTGTTGATCCCCCTTTCTCTGCACCTACCCATACTGCGGGCCAGGCTAAGGAAGGTATTTGAACGCTTCCCGTATACACTTAGTGTGAAGAATCTGAAGCAATACACTTAGCTAACAATCTTTGCTTTTTCATATTTCAGTGACCGAAACCGTTGTCTCTGCGCCTCCTGCATCACAAGTTCCTTATCAAGCGCAAGGGGCTATCGTCACCGAGGCCATTATGACATCTACTGTGGTCGGCGAAGAGGGAGAAGTGAGCATGTTATCTTTTGATGCACAGATGATTGAGGAACTCCTTAGCCAATCCAACGATCCCTTCGTCGATTCATTATTTGCCATGAGCGGGGCCACTCCGGCTGTTAGCTCCTTTATGCCAGCCACTAGTACTTCCAGTGCGGCTCAAGTATCTCGTGCGGATGAAATCCTTGCCGAGATCAATGCTGAGATGACATTAGTGACCGCCGGCATGAATCTGTCTGGTCCTGCTCCGCTAATGATGATATCGTCGGGCGGTACTGTGGTCATTGCGAGTGCTCCGGTCCCACTTCCTGTTACTGCCCCTATGCTTCCAGTTCAACCCTCCAAGAGAATCTCCGTCGCCTCAAGCTCCGAGGAGGATGTTGATATTATGTCGCCATCGGAGGACAAACCGGAGAAGAGTAAGAGAGTGAGGAGGAAGTCGGGTGGCGGATCCAGTGGGACTACCCCGAAGAAGAAACCGAGGAAGAAGAAAGGTTGATCTCTTCCTTTAGTTTGTTGTCACGTTCGGGGGTAGTGTTTCGTTTTGTTTTCTGGTTTTTTTTTCTATAGTCGTGTATAGATGTGGATTCAGCTCCCACTAGTAGGAATTTTTTGAACCATCTTGTAATCGGATTCTTTTTGTTGATAATGGAAATGAAAGTATATTCTCTTTCGTCTTCAATTCGATATTTGTTTTGGTCCTGCCCCCAGCCTTGGGGATAAATATGGAGTTGATGTATGTTTATACTCCGTCTCACATTCTAGGAGTATGGAGTTAAGTAAATATTTATACTCCGTCTCGCACTCTGGGAGTACGGAGTCAAGTAAATGTTTATACTCCGTCTCGCACTCTGGGAGTACGGAGTTAAGTAATGTTTATACTCCGTCTCGTACTCTGGGAGTACGGAGTTGTGTAATGTCTATACTCCGTCTCGCACTCTGGGAGTACGGAGTTGAATAATGTTTATACTCTGTCTCGCGCTCTGGGAGTACGGAGTTGTGTAAATGTTTATACTCCGTCTCGCACTCTGGGAGTACGGAGTTGAGTAAATGTTTATACTCCGTCTCGCACTCCGGGAGTACGGAGTCAAGTAAATGTTTATACTCCGTCTCGCACTCTGGGAGTACGGAGTTAAGTAATGTTTATACTCCGTCTCGCACTCTGGGAGTACGGAGTTGTGTAATGTTTATACTCCGTCTCGCACTCTGGGAGTATGGAGTTGAATAATGTTTATACCCCGTCTCGCGCTCTGGGAGTACGGAGTTGTGTAAATGTTTATACTCCGTCTCGCACTCTAGGAGTACGAAGTTGAATAATGTTTATACTCCGTCTCGCGCTCTGGGAGTACAGAGTTGTGTAAATGTTTATACTCCGTCTCGCACTCTGGGAGTACGGAGTTGAGTAAATGTTTATACTCCATCTCACACTCTGGGAGTACGGAGTCAAGTAAATGTTTATACTCCGTCTCGCACTCTGGGAGTACAGAGTTAAGTAATGTTTATACTCCGTCTCGCACTCTGGGAGTACGGAGTTGTGTAATGTTTATACTCCGTCTCGCACTCTGGGAGTACGGAGTTGTGTAATGTTTATACTCCGTCTCGCACTCTGGGAGTACGGAGTTGAATAATGTTTATACTCCGTCTCGCGCTCTAGGAGTACGGAGTTGTGTAAATGTTTATACTCCGTCTCGCACTCTGGGAGTACGGAGTTGAATAATGTTTATACTCCGTCTCGCACTCTGGGAGTACGGAGTTGTGTAAATGTTTATACTCCGTCTCGCACTTTGGGAGTACGGAGTGGAGTAAATGTTTATACTCCGTCTCGCACTCAGGAAGTACGGAGTCAAGTAAATTTTTATACTCCATCTCGCACTCTGGGAGTACGGAGTTAAGTAATGTTTATACTCCGTCTCGCACTCTGGGAGTACGGAGTTGTGTAATGTTTATACTCCGTCTCGCACTCTGGGAGTACGGAGTTGAATAATGTTTATACTCCGTCTCGCACTCTGGGAGTACGGAGTTGTGTAAATGTTTATACTCCGTCTCGCACTCTGGGAGTACGGAGTTGAGTAAATGTTTATACTCCGTCTCGCACTCTGGGAGTACGGAGTTGAGTAAATGTTTATACTCTGCCTCGCACTCTGGGAGTACGGAGTTGAGTGATGGATCGTCGTGTACCAACCCATTTTTAGCCTGACGTGATGGCTTGCCCCCGAGCTTGGGTTTCATTTAGCGAGTGGCCGATCGTATCATGACCACTCCCTACTTGAATAAATTCCACTGCGTGATGGAATTTAGCTCTCCGTGCATCGTGATGTTGTACATTGTATTTAATGAATCACAGCTCTGGCTCGAAGAGATGGCATTTTATTGCTGAAAAAAGAAAATATGGCAAAGTCAGTTGCCTTATTACAAGTTCTAATTTCGAAATGCAGAAACAAAGTTTAGAATGGAATTTAAACTAAATAGATAAACATAGCCTGTTATTTGCAGTAACGACGAAGACTTTCGCTATTCCAGGCCATTGATAAAGTTAGACCATCAACGGTTGCTAACTTAAATTCTCCATCCCCGAGCTTTCGCTTAATTTTGTGCGACCCTCTCCACATTGATCTCATGTGTGGGAGTGCCGGATAATCTTTTTTAGTGACTAGCTCACCGAGATCAAAAGTTTTAAGTCGGTCTTTGGCACTGCATAATCGGGCAACTCGATTTTGGCGTATGATTGTTCTCAAATCAACCTGGTCGCCCTGGACGACCCCAACTCCGTTGACGGTAAGGAACTTTAAAGTTAAACACAACGGGGCGATTATGGCCCTGAATTCTGCAAGGGCAGGTCGACCTAAAAAGGCATTATATGGCGAGTCTACATCCAACACGACGAACTACAATGTTCGAATCGATCTACGTGCTCCGGCTCCCAACTCAACGGGTAACTCCACCATCCCAACAGGTATGGTAGCGCTGCCATTGAATCCATGGAGATGAGTTTGGCAGGGTTTTAGATCCCCAGCTTTCATCTTCATTTGATTATAAGCATGTATAAATATGATATTCATAGAACTCCCACAGTCAATCAGGATCCTCTTCATCCACCTCTATATCTCCGTTTAAAAATCTACTTGAAATGTTTTATCCAAATTTTGTTTTATTTTTATAATGAATTTTTCTTTTTGAAAAATATTACTTTCAAATTTTAAATATTTACAAGATAATTGTTTTATTTCCAAAATAATTCCAAAATTCTATAAATATTATTTATTTTCCCAAACTAGAATTCCTAATAACTATTCAATTTATAAAACATAATTCAAACTTCAAATTTGAACTTTTAAATTATTATTTTTCAACAAAATTCCAAAAATCACTTTTAATAAATTCCCAAAATATTTCTACAATCCCATTTGTAAATTTTCTCAATCTTTAATCTAGTTAAAAATAGTTTTCCATAATTTCAAATCCATTTGAAATTCAAATTTTTTTGACCCAAATTCCAAAATTCTATTTATTCATCAAAATTCCCAATTAAAATCCCAAAATACATTTTATTATTATTACTTGAATATGAGGATGTTACGGCTAACAAGACTTATGAAAAGGCAATAGCTTCTCAAGTTGACTTCGTAATTACCCTTGATGTCATCTGTCGTAAGGAGAGAAAGTTAATGAAATATCTACTCATGGCAATTCAACACATTACTGATCCTTTTTTGGTGGTAGAGACGTTTATGAAAGAGGTAAAGGAAATAAAAGACCAACTAGAATTGATATGATTCTTTACCTTCAGGGTGTCTCAACTTGACTCTTTATTAAACTACTTGATCGATTATCGTTGCTTTTGATTTAAAAATTGATTTTTCATTTTTAGGCCCGAAAAGAGATTGCCGACTAAGGAAGGTTGTTGCCATACTCAATCAGAGATATCGACACTTTTTTATGTGGATGCTCGAATGTTCGTAAAGACATAGATGGACCTCATATTCTATATAAAAATACGGGTTCGACTAGCCAAAACCATTCTTGCATTTCAGAGGTTGAAGGGAAAGGAAAATTAGTTAATGCACCAACATTATCTTCTTCTGCATCCTCTAAACTTATGAGTTTTGTGAAAGTCATCCGAATGACTTAGTAATTGTTTGTAGGAGGATTATAACTTGTAATTATGAAAATTACCGTTGTAATATCAATGTACTTTGTGAACTATCATTTTGCGTAATAGTCTTGTAGTGAGTTGCTTGCCGATTGTGCTTTTTGATACTGTTATTTGGACTCTTCTCTATGTTTACCCATTGTGCTTGAAAGCGGGACCAAGGGCTTATTGGCCATCTCTATAACAACCCACACCTTATTGGGTTCGAATTTCGACTAAATCGACACTCAAGCCCATTAGGATACAGATCGTTGGTTTTGGTAACTTGTAGTAGACATAAGCATATTGAAGAGCAATCAATATAAACGCATAGCGAAACCAAAAATATAATAAAACATATGTACTTACTAAGGTTACTACCTTGGAATCGATATTATTCCTTTGATGTCTAATTGCCGTATCAGCACAGAACATGAATGAGAAGACTTCTCTATATACCGTTCACATCTTGCTCTAGTAGCATGTCCCTCTAAATCTATAATGTGGGTTGTAATGAGGAGGGGGTTAGAACAATGTTCTGGTGATTGGAAAATTACATACTTTATACATAACAGTAATTTATGTCGATTGATTCCTATTTAAGTGTCATGTCTATAATTTATGACTAATCCATATAATCCTATGTGCACGCACGATATTCCTAACCTCCTTCGAGGTATAACTATATAATTTAAGGGTTAACTAGCCCACCTCCAATAAACAAACAGCTAACTATTAACTTTGAGGCCTGTACGTATCATATACAGATTCTACACTAGTAGGAAGTGAAATCTATCTGGGTATAACCCCAGTCTTTTCTACCGATCGTTCGGGACTACTGGTGGTCATAGTCTATATGCTAACCCTACTATTAAATACGGGTCCAACAATAATACTAACATAGCCTGCCTACCTTCCACATTTGAATTTCCATTTAGACTAACCTAATGTACGTCAAGGAAACTGCCCCTTTCAGTTACTTAATACCTCTTATTAGAAATGAAGCAGACTCCATTTCCTTAAAAGTATTAGGCCACTTAGTGCTACAAATCCGAGACGAACCCTTGGTATATTTTCCTCTCCCTATATGTGTTTGTACCAAAAATGGGCACGACACTCTTCGGAAGTTTTTGAAGAGATAAAAGTGAAGAAAGAAAATTAAAACAGAGGATTATCTAACAAAAACTCCAAATAACAGAAAGTAAATTGTACAGAAGACAGAGATTTAGAGTGGTTCGGCGTTTCGCCTACATCCACTATGAAGTTTGATGATTTTATTGCTCGATGCTTGAAGATTACAATTTCTTATAGTGTAATACAACTGATTTTCTAAGTTAAGTCTGAAAATAAGGCAGCGGTGGTGATTTGAAGTAAATCTAGCAGAGTCTGGGCGCTCTTTAGCTCTTAGAATTATCCGACCCCTTTTCTGAATGACCAGGGGGTCTATTTATAGGTGTAGGAGGCTGATATTTCGCCTAAATCTCGGGAGACCAGTTCTGGCACGTGAGGGGGCCCACATGCCCGCTCTCAGGAAATCCGGGCCCACTTTGGGATCGATTCGAAGTCCATTCGAATCGATCAAGAAAACATCCAATCGAGCTGAAATTTGGTGTGGACATTCTTCAACATGGGCTCAAGCTTCTGTGAAAATTTTATAGCATTTGGACTTATAGATCTCAAGTTACGATCGATTCAAGATTGCATTTCCGGTGTACCAGCCTGGTTCGAATCGATCCCTTCGAATCGATAGGGTCGAATCGATGCTCGGTGTATGTGCGTGGTGATGTGGCGCGCGTGCTTCTCGGGTTGATCCATCTTTTTCTCCGAGTTTACTGGGTCGAATCCATGGTTTTAGCCGCTTTGACTTGGTGGATTCGAGGTAACGGATTCGAAGGTATGCTCCTTCGAATCGATCGAATGGATGTTTCCTTCGTATCGATCAAGGTAGGCCATAGTTGATCGATACGAAGGCTTCTCAGCTAAATGGATTCGAAGATAGTTGTGGGATGGAGTCGAAGTTCTTCAACTACATGGATTCGAAGGCCTTCCCTTTGATGGATTCGAAGTAGGGAATGGTTCAATGGATTCGAACCAAGGCTCTGTGCTGATGGATTCGAACCATGGCTTGCTCGATGGATTCGAAGTAGGGTTATGCTCCGTGGATTCGAACCAATGCATGGCCCATGGATTCGATCGTAGGACTAGTCTTATGGATACGAACCTAAGGCTACTTCAGATGGATTTGAACCTAGGCATGTTCTGATGGATTCGAACCTAAGGCTGCTTCCTCCACTTTTTATTAGTGATAACTCGAGCATACAAACTCGGATTGTCTTGAAATTCGGAACGTTGGCTTTCACGGCTTTGCTTGACATGTCTTATCAATTGCGGCCTGATCTGGACTTGGACAAAATTCATCGACATCCATAGTAGACCTATGTATAACCGGTTTTCAAGACGAACTGTCCTTGGTTTCTAGTCGAGTTCTTGGTGTCACGGCCTTGCCAAAAGGCGGGATAACAATATGCATACGCGTACCCTTTCCCCACGGGTCCTATCGTTGGAGATGTCCCACCTCAGTAGTAAGTACACACAACTGCTACTAGCCTCTAGGTGAAGGGCAAACTTTTGTTGTATAACTCCACCGACCTCGCATCCCAACCCATACTAAACCAAACAAGTTATCCTAGGCAAGGTTTTAAACCTCCTTCATCTCACCCGAGATAAAAACCAAGATTTTGTCTAAAATCCAAGATTTCATAGCTCAATTAGTTATCAAAGTTTTAAATCTCCTTCATTTCAACCATGATATCAACCCGAGATTTTCCCCAAAATCTAAGATTTGAAACCTTGATCTTAAGCCTAAGTACTGGGCTAGGCCCGCTAATTCATGCTCGTCCTAAACGTATTATTAAAGTTGTATAATTTCCTAATATGAGAATTATATTGCCTCCTAGAATTAAATTCCTAACTTACATGCTTTTCCATTATTCCATAAATGTCAATTATCCGTAATAAATTGTCATTGTTATTCTAATTGGACAATTTCTGATAACATTTATTTATTCATTCTAATTCAACCTATTATGCCTGTTCATTTCTCCATAAATGCTATAATAAATTCTTTAACTAGTCCCACTAACACATTTATGTCCCCATTTAATTCCTATAACTCCTTAATAACTACACATTCATTGTCCTATTAATTTTGGAGTTACTACCTCTTTTACATCAATACCTCCAAATCCTATAATTTACCACGCTATTTATAACTAGACATCCTAATTACAACTAATATGAATATCGATGTATATTACGCTATAAATATATTTTTAATTTTAATTGGTAGCACTGTGATACATACACACACATCCATATTCTTAACACATTAATTACTACGCTTAGAAATTCCAGAACATTAATTTCCACATTCTAATTTATTTGAGCTATCCATTCCAAAAGGGATTACTGGTATAACTTTCCATAAATTATCCAAAAATGATACTTTTGCTCCATTTGAAATTACAAGGAACTATCTCTTTTCTTTTATTGAAATAGACATTGCAAACTACGAAGAAGAATATCCATTGAAATGACCCTCCTATTTCCACACTAATTTCATTAGTGATTTTTTTTTAGAGATGATATATAGATATATCATCCATTACAAGTATATTTCCCAGGGTCATTTTCTTTCTCTAATAAACAAAATATATCCAGGATCTTTCACAATATAAAAATATTGTTTTAATTCTAAATCATTTTTAACATACATATATGAAGATATCTATGTTATATTCTACTTGAATCAGAGCATGATAATAAGTAGAAATCCTTTTAAATCTATTAAAAATGTGATAAATTCCCTTTTTAAAAGATTACTTATTGTATCCTAATTTTTTTTTGTCTATGGTGTCCACTGGAAATATGTACTTTAGGCTGTTATTGTAATTAAGAAATGATCAAGCAATAATCAGTGGAAAGCAAGCTTATAATATAGATATTGTCTTAAAGTCTGGATAGCATCAAACTCAGGTTAAAAGAAAGTGGATCATAAGTGAACACAAGCAACATCTAGGCGTAATGGAAACGCGCCTAACTTATACATGCAAGGTCACGAGTTCGAGTACTATGCTGGTCGGTTCAAACACAATTTTTGTTTTTCTTTTTATTTTCTCCTGCTTGGTTTGAAATCTGATACCCACCTATATATATACTCAATTATTACTTATAATCTATCATACAAAACAATATTTCTTGCTTTATTATTTTTGAAACCCTTTCCTACAACTGTTCTAGGAATTTATATTTATATTTTTGCCCAATACCAACATGTACACAGATATACATGTACATGTCAGTGTCTTTGTTCATTTTCCAGAAAACTGAGCTCAAATGTTCCCTTGCTTCATTGATTTGAAGTGAAACATTTGGCCTGACCTGTGGCCTAACCATGTGGTTACTCTGGCCATTCTTTTGTTTACATTTTACAACCCAGAATATACACAAAACATTGATACCTCTCCTTTTCAAAAACATGTTTATATATATTTGTATGAATCAGACACCTTGTGATCAGATATATATCTTTCTTCCTAACCATAATTCTCTTTTTAAAAATATATCTTCAGAGTATATACACTTTTTCTTGCATTTGGACATATATCAATATCATGAATTGAAAACATAGCAGTTTAATCCTTTTCTGGGTTTTCCCAATTTAATTTTCTACATATCTATTTTTTTTTTGAAAGGACTCAGGATTAACTGAAATCATCATAAAATGATTATGCTTATAAAATCCAGGTTTTTCCTCAAAATCAAAACAACTTTAGCAAATAGGTTTTCAAATCAGTTTAACATCAAGATCCTTAGTACATACCAAATCAGAAATAACCAGAAACAACATAGCACATGTCTCTTAGCAGTTCTTCCTACTTAATACATTTAGATAGCCATATCAATCAGGGAATACATGCATGAATTAACACATTCTAGCTTTTATTTCTAATTATCTTAGCATCCTCTATTCCATATCTTTTTAATCTTGCTTACTTAGCTCCATCACAACCTGCAAAAGCATTAGTGGCTGCCCCATTATAAATGAGACACCCCCATGTGCCATGAGCAATAAGGGTCAGATCTATGATCTGGTGTGAGCATTTCTAACATATCCATGATATTAAGCTAAGGATACAGCATAAATATACTTTGCATACTTGACAGGTATTATCATGTACAATACATAAGAGCAAACACATGCATTAAAACAACTTTTATCTGGAACTACTAAGGTTGCCTTTTCTTCTTCTTATAAATTCCTGGCCTCATCTGCTATAAGGAATCAAAGGGACACATTGCCATGAACTAATTAACATCATGGCACAAAGATCTCAGGACTTAAACAAGCCATGTGCCAACTTGTCTACTTCAAATAGGACAAGCATTCCAGCAGCCTTCTTGGCACAAAATCCTTAGTTATATCACTAAGTGTATTCATGTTCATTCTATCAATGATAGCTAGGTGTACAAACCATCTGTACACATGAAGCATACTAGTTACCTTGCAGACATGATATTGCAAGCAAGTTAAAAGTTACTTTCTAGAGGTATAACACCCCAGTCATTTCATCTCACTTTATTTAGCATATAAACACCCTATTCAAGCATATACCAGAATGTTTGCAACTGAGAATAAATGCATGGCTCTATTGGGTTTATTTTGATTTTGCAAGCAACTATATTTAGCCAGATTTTTAATCTTGTTTAAACATAGTTTTTAGGCTTGTAAATTTCTGTTTGGTTTAGGGCTCAGCACTTATAGAGAAAGACTCCATTGCACCCTTAACCAATTATTTCAAGCCTCAGCACCATACCAATGTATATGCAGCTCATAGTTTTCTTTTTCATTCTTTGTCTTAAGCCATGATTCAGACTAGTTACAAATACTCTATTATATGTTCCTTAAGGTTTTAGTATAACATACAGAGATGAAAATAGAACAACAAAGTTATACATCTATCATAGCAGATCATATCTCATCAAGCATTCATGTAACCATCAGTAACCAACATAGTTTGTAAATCAAAGCATACAAAATATAGCATATAAAAGTTTGGCTGCCTAATCCCAGGTCTTAATGCCATGTATATGAGTGAGGATACTCACCTAAATGCTTACACAAGCTTAAACCAGAAAACCCCTCAAATCTTTAGCCTTATCTTCCTCTTCTTCCTTAGGTTAATTAATTAGTGAGAGAGAGCAGTTTTCTGGTTAGGCTCTTGGTTTAAATAAGGGTTCTATCTAGGGTTTTGGGTGATGCAAAATCCCTATTTTAGCCCAGACCAGAATCATGCATTTGGCATTGCATATTCCCTCCCTCATAACCCTTAATGTCCCGGCCAATATTTTAAAACAAGGCTATATTGTGCTCATTTTCTTTTCTTTTCAGAAAGTGATTACTTTAAGTATTTTTATTATATTTACCTCAAACATGATAATGGTGTGACTTTCTATTTTCTGCCTATGTACATTTGCTTCCTTGCACTTTGGTTCTTACTATTTTAGTGATTCCTTTATTAATCTTCTGCTCAAATAATATCTGGATATATATATATACATTTATACAACTATGGGTGTTAATTTAACTTTAACCTTTTATTTGCAGAAAACATGTGCATACTTATGTGCATTTCTACACCTATTATTCAAATAAAATTTCACTTATTCATTATAAATCAATGTTCTCTTCTGTCTTAATTTTCAGACAAGTCATACATATGTACATATATATATAGATATATATATATATATACACATCCTCAGGAATTTTTAATATTCATGTCTAGGCCTATATTTCCTTTATTTAAAACATTTTATCTAAATGTTTTCCTTCCTTGTTTTATTATTCAGGAATTCTGGATTTTCTCTTAGTGCCATAACTAGTGTGCACGTGCACACATGCACACAACCTTGCACCACTGAAAATCCCACCTATATAATAATTCTGATTTTCCCCCAGAATTTTAATCATTTATTTAAAAGAATTTTTCTCAAAATCTTGGGGTATTACATCCATACTTTACCATCTCTTTCCATTTTGGTATATTACTTGTTAGTTCAAACGACGCACTGTTTATACATATTTTTGGAATTGGATAGTTTATGGAAATTAAACGGAAATAGGTAGAATTAAATCTCAATAAATTAAAACATATAAATTCACATTTCAAGTCAAATTATGGAAATCTAAACTAATACTAACATTTTACAACCTAATTATAAATCTGGAATAAACTTTACAGCTTTATCGACATTTAACTTCAACAAATTTAGGGACCGATTTTCAAATTTCTAGATTATGGTGTAAATGAAATTCCTATTCTAATTACCTATCTTACAGAATATGCCGGCAATATTCCTATATGTTCGTTCAAGCCTACAACTGATCAAATCTTATATAGTAATGACAATTAAATAAAATTCAAAAATATAAATTTCATTATTACAAATAAATTATACAATTTTCCACTCACCTCTCTAGCTTTCCAAATCTCCCAAATCTGGAACCATTCCTTTACTTGACTTCTTTTCCATTCAATGCAAAAAAATGTATAGGAAGGTACATACATACTATTAGAATTACAGATCTGAGAAGAGATTTTTGGTTAAGGGGAATATATATTTATAATTATGAAATTTACTCTAAACCGCAATATTGATTCGTTCCTTCTCTTATTCTCTTTTATTTTCTACCCTTCTCCAGTTATATATACATATAATATAATATAATATTTTATTATTAATAGAAATAGTGGAGAAGGAAAACTAGTAGAGCTTTACTACTTTGATCGGAAAATATGAGAAGAGTAGTGAGGGATTAGGCCTGTATTTATAGGCGTTCGAATAAATAGTACCAGTTAGATTAAAATAATAAAATCTTGGCCATTCAACAAATGCTCATACCCTAGCTGCCACTACAGGACCGATTGACCGATCCCCTATAGGCGGTCGACCACTAGCTATCGATTGGTCCAAGGAGGGGGCTGACCGATGGGTCTCGCATTTAATATAATGTATTTCTTGTTTTTGTTTTAAATTATTTTTATTCTGTAAACTTCAAACGCTAATAATTTCTTCGTTTGAGATTCGATCATGAAAGTCCAAAAATAAAAGTTGCTCAAAAAATTGCTTTGAATCCAATGGTGCAAGTTTCAGGGCTAAATTTTGACGTTTGCTCAAATTCATTTTTCGGAGCCTTACTAATTGTTTATTAATTGTAGTTAATTTTTATGGGGTGTTACAATCTCCCTTGGATGGCTGCTTTAGCTAGGCCTGAAGGTAGAACCAAAGGCTTAATTTATCCATTACTCTTTGAATGGGTGCTTTGGCCGGGTGTTGAAGATGGACCAAAGGCTTAACTGACCATCTCCTTTGAATGGCTGCTTTGGCTAGGCCCAAAGGCAAGACCAAAGGCTTAATTTGACCATTACTCATTGAATGGTTACTTTGGCCAGGCATAAAAGCAAACCAAATGCTTAACTGTATTACTGGTGTTGGCATAGGAAGTTCTTCGCCTTTAGTTAAAATGAGATCATATGATTGACATTCATTCCCATCATGTTGATACTCTAACTGTCGAGGGTCAAATCTTGAGTTATGTCTTCCCATCATGTCGAGGATTTTATTATTTTTGAAAGAGATTGTTTTTTCAAGTTCAGTGACCATTTTTTGGAATCTCTCAGAATGGAATTTAATAAAATAGATTTCTCGTACCACTTACTAGCCTCAGCACTATAAATAGATGATATACCCAAAGCAGAATGGGTAGAACCTTTCTCCATTGGTGTAAGTAACCTAGATTGGATGCTATCGAGATGTTGTGTAAGGTTAGGATCGTAAAGAGATAAATTTGATTCATTGTCCTAGATCAAGACATAATAACTACAAATTCTTAGTACAAGGAAGAAACATCAACAAAATACTTTATTACTAGTTCGTGGTACCACAGTAATAATAACAATATATACATTTCTTTCAAATTAATCTTTGGATTGAGAAAGTGCATCTCGTATTTTCGAAAAAGACGAAGTGGAAATGGAAAATGTAGTAGTAAATGGAGCTCCAATGCTAGGAGAGGTGTTAATGGGGGAAGCCTTGATAATACCATTCTTTATGAGGGGGACTGAACTCACTACACAATAATTTTGCATAATTGGTTCATACCTCATGAAGGTAATGGTATTTTCGATCTCCTAAGAAATTAAAGTCCAAATTAGAGAATCAAGTGTATATATAATGAAGGTCGTAGAGAAAACAATATTTCAATAAATGAGACTTTTCGATTAAAGAGGAGTTTTCATTAAAAGTCCTTTTCAATCTAACAAATTTACTTAAGACATCTTTGGGAATAAGAGATAGAGAAGAAATAGAAATAAATTTAGAAACCTGGATACTAAATGACATATAAAAATAAAGAGCTAAAATACAAATTTTACATAAACAAGTTATTACTGCATTAACTAATGTTAGCCATAAAATCCATTCGAAAGCAAAAGTATGAAAGAAAGTTAATGAGAGTATTGGGTTTCGATGAAGTTATAGACATGGGTTTCGACAAAGGCCATAAGAAGGTGTTTCTAAGGCTTTAAGAGGGTTTTGAAGGAGTCGGAGGCACCAGCAGCCCTTACAGCGTGAAAGTTTTCGATTCAGATGGAAACATGACTACCCTTCCACCACTTCCAACCTTTCAACATAGATAAATATGCAAAGACAGCATCGAAACCACTTTGAAGGAAATGGATGATAGTCTCACACTTATGCGCCAAACCTTTCGGAACCAAAGGTTTCGCCAACATAACAACCCTTTCAAAAGCATATCTAAGCCTTTCAAACTGATCGAGACCAATGACAATAGGAGAAGGTTCTGCGTTGATCAATAGATGAGCATTTGGAAGCTTCCAATAGTGACGAAACCATTAGAGCTTCAATGAAAAGCCTTCGACAGTGTCGAAAGGCTCTCATCATTATTTTCGATGACAATAAGGCAACCTGGAGAGAAAGGCGTATTTAATGACCTTTCGATAACGTCGAAAGAAAATCTAGAGAAAGTAGAGAAAAGGAGTACTAAAGGCTTAATTAACAAAGGTGAAAGGTTGATAGAAGACCCATTCAAATCAGTTGAAAGGTCTGGGAAAAATGAAGAAAGCGCATGGTGGAGTCAAAGGATACGAAGGAGATACCTTTCGACAATGTCAAAAGGGGTGTTTCGATGGGACCCAATTTGTAATTGACTAACAATGAATTAGAGAGGAATTCATTTGAAAGGGGTTTATCCCCAACTTCACTTGAAACCCTTTCGAAGGGGTTCCCCAATAACAGAAGCGAAACCATGGAGTCGACAGTGGCTGTGTTATATTATTGAAACAAGAATACCTTTATACATGATCAAAAGGGGGTCGGAACAATACCTTTCGACATGATCAAAAGGAATGAAAAGCTCAAACAATCTGTCATTTCTGATTCACTCAAAGGGAAGGTTTCGGGCAGGATGCTATTTCCTTAGCTTGCATTCCTGAACTAATTTTCTAACCCTTTCGATTAAGCCACTCTAGTCGAAAGGTAGGGCTATCATCTAAAACACTTTCGACTAAGTCAATCTAGTCGAAAGGTATGTATCGAAAGAAGAGATCTTTCCAACAACTTGGTTTTGTTTGAGTTTGATTACCTTTCACATAGCATTGGGGATGTTGATAAGTTTTTTTGTTAACATTTTTGGCAGTAAAAGTAGGGCTCAAACCTCCAACCTTGTCATTGTATTACAGACTAATTATGGCTCATTTGTCTGGCGTAGGAAAAATGAGATCAAAATGATTAAGGGGAATTAAGGAAGGAGTTATCCACACCACCACTCTGGAGGAGAATATAGCTCCATCTTTTAATCTGGATGGGGCTATTCCTGGACAGACTTCATCACCAGCACAACAAGACGAGAATACAGCTAAAATCAAATACTTGGAATAGCAGTTGCAGGAGATGCATGAGCTACTCAAAATGGCCCTATCTCAAAAATCTTCAAAGACTACTAAACCAACTCACGGGGAAGAGGTGATCTCCCTCAGGAGGAATCTAAAAGCTAATTCCAATGAATATAAAAGCAAAGTGGATCTGACGCCACCGAAGAAGAAGGAACAACCTTAATAAAAAACTAACCATCAGGGAAGAGTTCTCGACAAGTCGCTAGAACAATCTTGAAGTTCAACGTCGAAGGAGTATTGTCCAAACTAGAAAAATTATGGCAATGTCGAGGCATATCTAAAAGGTGCCGCTAAAAAGGCGATAAAAGATGCTATGAATTAAAAAGGAAAGAGAATAATGGATGAGAATGTTAATGACAATGAAAGAGTGCCACCCTTCACTGACGAGATCATGGCTACAGTCATCCCACCATATGTCAAGATCCCATTAATGAAATATCATGGGGTTATAGATCTGAACGATCATCTGATGGCTTTTGATAGCCAAATGGACTTGTAGAATGCATCTGGAGCTATCAGATGCCAATTGTTACCATTCACACTCTAGGGAGCTACAGCAAAATGGTATAGGCAGTATCGAGAGAAAATCATATACTCACAGAAGTAGTTCTCTTATGAATTTTTCTGCCCAATTCTGCATTTGCAAAGATCCCACAATCGACTACACAGTTTTGTCCAATATAAAAAAACACAAGGAGAGTCCTTGGGAGATTACTTGAGAAGATTCAATGCTGAAGCTTTAAAAGCCAAAGACATGAACAACCGAGACTAGCTTATAGCAGTTCATTCAGGCTTGATTGAAAATACCCCCTTCTAGAAGTAGCTCCTTGTTAACGGCTGCAAAGACTTACAAGGCTTCCATTTTCAAGCCGAAAATTTCATCCGGATGGATGAGATTTACTATGCTAAGAAGAAAACTATCCTCAAGAAAGAGGAGGGAGATTGGCTGAGACCGTGGCCACAGAAGAACAAGATGGGAAGAGCCGATCGTTAATGTAGTCGCTTTAAACAAGCCGCTGTCTTACGTGTATGTCATAGCCCAGGAAAGAGTCAACTTTCTAACCTCCTTTAAAACCAGGAACAACCCTGAACAGAAAAAGGGAGGAGACTACCGCGCTTATTAGAAAGCCAACAGCCACAAAACTGATGAGTGCAGGGTTCTAGCTAGAAATATCCAGAAGCTGATCCGGGAGGGTCATTTGAAAGAGTTTGTTCAGGATCAGCAGAAAATTCAATGAATAGAGAATGGTCCACAGAAATGCCAAGGCAATGATGTGAATGTGTTGGAAGATGAGAACCCTAAGCTTGAGCTCGCTAATCAATAGAATTGACGTGATCCACGGAGGGCCGCATCCAGCAGGAAATAGCAAGGAGGCCCGAAGCAGGTACATTAAAGAAGCAAAAGAAGGTATCTACTCTATCTAAGAGGAACTCCCAATGAAGAACCCACGTCTCAACATTCAGATTTCTAACTTGGTTGTCACTCCACAAGAGCTAAGAAAGGGGTTTCACCATCCTCATAATGATCTTTTGATGATTACCGCACAGATTGGATTATCTATCATCTCTAAAATACTGGTTGACATGGGCAGTGCAGTCAATGTAATCTTCAAGCACACCTTCGATCAGATGAACATTCTTGAAGACAAGCTGGAGCCAAGCACGAAGCCTATATTTGGATTTAACAACAAAGGATCAACTCCAGTGGGACAGATAAAGCTGCTCGTACAAATGGGGGTGCCACTAATTTGCAGAACCTTTGAAACTATTTTTGTGATAATCAATCAACCCTCATACAACAACGCATTCTTTGGTAGACCGGCTCTTGACGAGATAGATTCTTTCGTCTCGTCGAAATATCTCATGTTAAAATTCCTGACAAAGCGAGGCTGGGGAACTGTCCGAGGAGAGCAGTTTAGCTCTCATGAAATGTATTTTGCTACTCTTGACCAGTATAAAAGGGAGAATTCCACTTACTTTGATTCTTTTACAATTTTATAGCCTTCGGATGATGGATTCTCACATCCAACATTCGAAGCAAAAATTTAAATGAATAAATCTAACAAATGTATGTATCAAAGGTACGTTCCTTTTGGAGGCAAGAGAAAGAGAATTGATGCAAACTCAGCGGAAGAAAGCCCAATAGTCATAGAATTTGATTGCCGAGGGGAAACGGGAAGGATAAAACCTATAGAGGATCTTGAGAAAGCATACATAGATTCAGATGATGCTACCAAAGTGGTTAAGGTGGGAAAAGATCTTAATGGTGACTTAAAGAAGGATTTGATACAATTTCTCAAAGTCAACAAAGATGTTTTTCCTGGTCACATTCCGATATGGTGGGACTTGATCCAACAGTCATGTGTCATGCCCTCAACATTAATCCAGAAGCAACTCCCATAAGGCAGAGAAAGAGATAGATAGACAAGATATGGTCAGAAACTTTGAAAGAAGAGGTTAACAGACTCCTTGAGAATGGATTTATTCGGGAAGTATACTACCCAAAGTGGTTTGCCAATCCAGTACCAGTAAAGAAATCAAATGGGAAATGGAGGACTTGCATTGACTACATGGATTTGAACAAAGCATGTCCAAAAGATTATTTCCCATTTCCACGAATAGACCAATTAGTAGATGCCACAAGCGGACACCAGTTGTTATCTCTTATGGATGCCTATTCAGGTTACAACCAAATACCAATGTTCAAACCAGATGAGGAGCACACTAGCTTCATAACTGAGTAGGGAATTTATTATTACAAAGCAATGGCCTTCGGATTGAAAAATGCAGGTGCAACATATCAAAGGTTGGTCAACCAAATGTTTAAGGAGCAAATCGGCCGGAATAGGGAATTTTATGTGGATGATATGCTGGTAAAGTCCGATGAACCCGAAAATCATCTTAAAGATTTGGAAGAGATGCTCAAGGTATTGCGGAAATATCAAATGAAACTAAACCCACAAAAGTGTTCTTTTGGAGTCCATTCTTGAAAGTTTTTAGGTTGCCTTGTAAGTGCCCAAGGGCTCAAAGCTAGTCCAGATCAAATTCAAGCCACTAAGGACATTACCGAACCTAGAACCAACAAGGAAGTGATGAGTTTGAATGGAAGGATGGCTACCCTGAGAAGATTTATCTATAAAGCTACCAATAAGTGTATACCCTTCTTTGATGTAATTAAGAAGAAAAAGAACTTTGAATGGAGGTAAGATTGTAGAAAAGCCTTTCAGGAACTAAATAGCCACCTGGAAAAGCATTCAATACTTTCAAGTCCCGAGAATGGGGAAACCTTATACATATATATGGTAGTTTCAGAGCACACAGTTAGTTCAGTGTTGATTAGAGAAGGGAATGTGGCACAACTTCCAGTATATTATGTGAGCAGACAGTTGAAGGATGTAGAAGTCGATATTCGGTGATTGAAAAGTTAGCCTATTGCTTGATTCTAATAGCTCGAAAGCTTAAAGCATATTTCCAAGCACACCCGATCAAGGTATTGACCAATTTTCCCCTTAAGCAAGTATTTAGTAAACCAGAAACTTCAAGAAGGTTGGTAAAATGGGGAATCAAGCTCAGCCAATATGACATAGAATTTCATCCACGAGCTGCAATCAAGGGACAAGTATTAGCAAACTTCATTAATGAGTGCACTAACTTTATTAAAGAGCAATCAGAAAAGGAGAAAGACCATAAGCCTATGTGGCAATTATTCGTTGGTGGTGCATCAAACGAATAAGAGGCCAGTGCAGGATACGTAATCATCACACCGGATGGACATCGTTTACATTATGCCATGAAATTGGGATTTCCCGCAATTAACAATGTGGTAGAATATGAATCTATGGTAGCAGGATTAACCTTGGCATTAGAACTCAAAATTCCACGGATACAGATCTTTAGTGATTCTCAACTAATGGTGAACTAAGTGAAACAGGAATATCAAACAAAGGATCCCAAGCTATCCTTATACGTGAAAAAGATACTAAGAATGCTTTCTTTGTTTGAAGACTTTTCAATGCACCAAGTCCCAAGAGCAGAAAATTCACAAGCAGTCTCCCTAAAAAAACTAGCAAGCTCAAGGGGAGATACGTATTGTTTCAATGGGTTATCAAGAAATTCCAAATATTGAAGAGGAGGCATCTGAACATGGGAAAGAATTGTTAGTTCCGACAAAGTCTCAAGCAAAATCACAGGGGGAAGAGAGAAGAGAAAGTAGTAAAGAAATATCAGATAAAAGGGTCGACCGACCTAGTCCAAATAACATATATGATGGCACTTGGATGTCACCTATTATAGAATACCTTGTTAAAGGAAGACTCCTATCTGACAAAGGTGAAGCAAGGAAAATCAAGAGACAAGCTCCAACCTTCGTAATAATGGATGGAATCCTCTATAAAAAGGGATGCTCTTCCCTATCTAAGATGTGTGAGCATGAATGATGGAGTAAAATTAATGGTTGAAGCACACGAGGGGTTTTGCGGGGATCACTCAAATGGAACAAAATTGGCAAAGAAAATAACGAGGCAAGGATTTTATTGGCCACGTATGGTAAGCCAGGCCATCGAATATGTAAGAGGATGTGAAAAATGTCAGAAATACTCAAAGATTCCCAGATTGCCCCCAAGTCAGTTGACTCCAATTACAAGTCCATGTCCCTTTGACGTGTGGGGAATAGACTTAATCGGCCCATTGTCAATTTCAAAAAGGGGAGCAAAGTATGCCATAGTCGCCATAGACTATTTCACCAAATGGGTTGAAGCAGAGACGCTTCCAAAGATTACTTCAAGGAAGGTACTCAGATTCGTTATCAAGAATATCATAACTAGGTTTGGAATTTCCCATAAGATAATTTCTAACAATGAACACAATTCGAGAGTGAAGCTCTCGCTTTTTCCACAAAAATTGAATCATTAAACGTTTTTCATCAGTCGCACATCAAAAAGTGAATGGGGCAGTTGAAGCTACAAACAAAACCATAAAGAGGATTCTGAAAAAGCGGCTAAACAAGGCAAAAGGAAATTGGGTAGAAGAACTGCCACTTGTGTTATGGGCCTATCGAACATCCACCAAAACGATGATGGAACATACTCCCTACTCTTTGACATATGGGTATGAGGCAATGTTTCCAATTGAGATTGAGATACCCTCACACCGAAGAATCGCCTACGCATTTGATAAGAATCAAGAGCTGAAAAAAGAATCCTTAGATTTAATACATGAATTGAGAGATGAAGCAGCGGTAAGAACCATTGAGTATCAAAGAAGAATCTCAAAAGACTAGATCTCAAAAGTGAGAAATCGATCATTTCATGAAGGAGATTTGGTACTTCGAAGAGTGATGGAAAATACCAAAAACCCCGCAAATGGACCTCTAGGGCTGAATTGGGAAGGACCATTAATTGTTTGCAAAGTAATCCCCTGGAGAGCTTACAAATTTTGCCGACAAGATGGTAATATGGTTTCGAGAACATGGAATGCCGAACATTTGAGGCCATATTTCCAAAGATGAATGAATAAAGTGTCTCTTTCTTCAGAAAGAAAATCTACATGGTAGGGAGTGAAATGCTCCTTATATTTGGATACTACCTAAGATGGTAGAAAGCCTTTGTCCACGCCGAGATGACCAGGGAAGAGCACCTCCTAGAGGGAGAGAGGGTAAGCCTTTAGCCATGCCATGAGATGGCCAGGTTAAAGCACCGGACAAGCCCTTGGCCGCGCCTCTGGTCAGGTCAAGGCACCTCCTGGAGGGAAGATGGAGTAAGCCTTTATCTGCGCCATAAGGTGGCCAAGGTAAAGCACTGAACAAGCCCTTATCTGCGCGATGCTATGGCTAGGCACCTCCTGGAGGGAGGACGGAGTAAGCCTTTATCTGCGCCATAAGATGGCCATGTTAAAGCACCGAACAAGCCCCTGTCCGCACCGCACAAGGACCAGGGCAGGGCGCCTCCTGGAGGGAGGTCGGGTAAGTTCTTGGTTCCAGCCTGTAAGATGAGCTAACCAAGTGCACCGGACAACAATGGACTAAGATGTCCAAGCCTCAAAAGAGGCTCATCAAACAATGGACTAAGATGTCCAAGCCCAAGAAGAGGCTCATCAAACAATGGATTAAGATGTCCAAGCCCAAGAGGAGACTCATCAAACAATGGAGTAAGATGTCCAAGCCCAAGAGGAGGCTCATCCGATAATGGACTAAGATGTCCAGGTCCAAGAAGCAGTATATCTCCAATGGACTGAGACGTCCTAGCCCAAGATGCAACAAATCAAATTGCTTCTATACAAGACCTGAAGGATTCACAAATCAAAGGAGTAGAACAAAGCTCCACTTATTATTGCTCAAATCTGGGTTTCGGGTCTCTCGTATCTGAATATCATCTATTAATACCCGAATCTAGGTTTCGGGTCTGTCATATCTAAATATCATCGATTAATACCTGAATCTGGGTATCGGGTCTCACATATCTGAATTTCATCAATTAGTACCCGAATTTGGGTTCGAGGCATTTATTTCAGAACTTCATATACTAATACCCGAATCTGGGTTTCAGGATTATTGCTTGATTACGCCTTAAAGCCCTATTCTGGGCCTGTGGTTTCTATTATGGAGACAAATACCTTGAATTTCTGATGGTCCAACATATGCTTTAATTTGGGCAGAGGATTTCTATTTTGACAATGATTACTATGGATGTCTGCTTACCCAACATACGCCCTAATCTGGGTCAAGGATTCTTTTTACAAAGACGATTGCTAATAATCTTTAATTGTCCGACATATGCCCTGATCTTGGCTCAGATCTTGATATTAAGACAATTATTACAGGTTTCTGATTAATTTACCATAAATGCCCAAATCTGGGTCTAGAAATACCATTCATAAGACTATTTTTAGATGTTGCTATCTGGATTCTGGATATCTTACTATTAAATTCTTAACTTCGCAAATAACTACCCTAATCTGGGTTAGAATTCATTGCTTCCTAAGTCTTTATCAAGCCCCAAACCCGGGGTACAAAGTAATAGAGTTGAGATTGCTACAAACTACCAGAAATTTCAAGCTGGTCAATTTAATACCTAAATTAGAGTTAGCATATTATAAGTCTAAAGTGATGCTCACCACCATCCGAATGAGAGCTTCAGGGTCATTCAAATCTCTGGAAAATGCTCAAGTACAAATTAAAGTGGATGGGCTACAAATGCTTGTTTCCTGATAGTAACTTAGAGCCCAATTTACAGCTATTGGTTATTGCTATTTCCCACAAAGAGTTTGTAGTTTTCGTTTATTATTTGCATTAGTGACCATTGATCACAGGCCTCATATCTTTGAATCAAGACTAAGGCCAACTAACTGTTTAGATGTAGAGGCATTAATATGCTAACATATGCATAAATCTGATAATGATATAATAAAAAAAAAATATCATTTGCTTTGAAATTTGCAGGAAAATGAAGTTAGAAAGAATAGGAAAGAATTGAAATTTTTGTCCTAAAGAACAAAAGCTTCTTTCATATGGGGGGTAAAATGTTAGCCATAAAATCCATTCAAAAGCAGAAGTGTGAAAGAAAGTTAATGAGAGTATTGGGTTGCGATGAAGTTACAGACATGGGTTTCGACAAAGACCATAAAAAGGTGTTTTGAAGGCATTAAGAGGGTTTCGAAGGAGTCGGAGGCACTAGCCGCCCTTATAGTGTGAAAGCTTTCGATTCAGATGGAAACAGGACTACCCTTCTGCCACTTCCTACCTTTCGACACAGATAAATAAGTAAAGACAGCATCAAAACCCCTTTCGAAGGCAATGGATGATAGTCTCCCACTTATGCACCAAACCTTTCGGAACCAAAGGTTTCGCCGGCATAACAATCCTTTCGAAAGCATATCTAAGCCTTTCAAACTGTCCGAGACCAATGACATCAGGAAAAGGTTCTGCGTTGATCAATAGATGAGCATTTGGAAGCTTCCAACAGTGATGGAACCATTAGAGCTTCAATGAAAAGCCTACAACAATGTCGAAAACTCTCATCATTATTTTCGATGACAACGAGGCAACCTGGAGAGAAAGGCGTATTTAAAGACTTTCCGACACTGTCGAAAGAAAATCTGGAAAAAGCAAAGAAAAGGAATACTAAAGGCTTAACAAAGGCGAAAGGTTGATAGAAGACCCTTTCGACTCAGTCGAAAGGTCTGGGAAAAATAAAGAAAGCGCATGGTGGAGTCAAAGGATACGAAGGAGATACCTTTCGACGGTATCGAAAGGGGACGAAGCCTTTCAACTAAGTCGAAAGGTGTGAAGCAGCATATAAATAGAGGCCTTTCGACCGAGTCGAAGGCATGAGCGTGAAAGGGGGCCGACCTGCATTTATAAATAAGACCCAAGGGGTCCAGTTTTGGAGACCGAATTCTGGAATCCCGAATTCATTTCTTCTACTCCACTCTCCCTTAATTGCAATTAAGTCCTCTAGAAACCCTAAATCAAATTGAGGATAAAGCTCTATTACTCGTAACTCATTTTGAATTATTAATAAAGGAGAGATGACTTATTCAATAAGGATTTTGATGTCGAGGAAGATCATTAGCTAGTCTAATGATCAATTGCACATGATTCTAACCTATTATCTTAATTTCTTTTTGTCTATGCAATGCAGAGGATCGACTTGGGTATTTACAGTCGAAAAACATCATTATCGGATCCAACAATGAAAATAAGAATGATGATGGGGTTTCGACAATGATGAGTTTATGAAGTTGGGGGATATCCAAGTCGATCTTATACATGAAAATGAAGTGAAGCTTAGATTGCTATAAGTTGGATTCGATTCGAAAGAATAGAACCCCTCTCGACCCTATCGAAAGGGGTGTTTCGATGGGATCACAATTTGTAATTGACTAACAATGAATCAGAGAGGAATTCATTTGAAAGGGGTTTATCCCCAACTTCACCTGAAACCCTATCGAAGGGGTTCCCCGATAACAGAAGCGAAACCATGGAGTCGAGAGCGGCTGTATTATATTATTGAAACAAGAATACCTTTTGACATGATTGAAAGGGGGTTGGAACAATACCTTTCGACATGATCGAAAGGGGGTCGGAATAATACCTTTAGACATGATCAAAAGAAATGAAAAGCTTAAACAATCAGTCACTTCTGATTCACTCAAAGGGAAGGTTTCGTGCAGGATGCTATTTCCTTAGCTTGCATTCCTGAACTAATTTTCTGACCCATTTCGATTAAGCCACTATGGTCGAAAGGTAGGGCTATCATCTAAACCCTTTCGACTAAGTCAATCTAGTCGAAAGGGATGTTTCGAAGGAAGAGATCTTTCCAACAACTTGGTTTCGTTTGAGTATAATTACCTTTCACATAGCATCGAGGATGTTGACAAGTTTTCTTGTTAACAACTAAAACACAATTTAATACTGTAAAAAATATCATGAAGGCTTGTATAGTATAGACCTCTTATAATATTCGGAAATGAACGTGTCTTTATTAAACTTGACCGTGTCTAAAGGAAATAATTTAATAGTTAAGGGAGTAGCAGAAACTTTAGGAAAATTTCAACATTCCCTAAGATGAGTATCTGATCCACGCTCATTACTCATCTAGATACCTCTTGTGAAGCCGTTTAATTAAGTTTCCATGGTCGTTGCTTAGGAAAGAAATATCAATCATAAGGAACCTGACATAAATTAAGTAAAGGCATTCCCTCAGTTTGGTTCTGTCTTCAATCATCATCCAAAAGTGGGTAATAAATTCATTATTTGTGAAAGTGGATGAAAATGATATTCTCGAAGAAGGGGTGTGAATCATTTTTCCTTAAGTCTTCTAAGTATTTAAGGCATTTTTATGAGTATTATGTATCTATCATTAGAATCATTCAAATCTCTGCACAGATTTTCACCTTCTCTACTGAGTTTTAGAATTTCATCCCTATTTTTATTCAATATGATCTCAATAATTTATGTTTTTCTTCCTTACCAGTAACTAAAATAAAGCACTTAAAGATACCATAAAGATAATTTACAATGAGAAAATAGGATTCAAAAGGTAATTTACCAGTGCATGAGTTGTTGAAGACCTTGGCTTGAAGGGTTGGGCCTTTGAATACCAGAAAACGAATGATCAAATTTGCTTAGGTCGGACAGAGCGGGGCCACATAAGACCTTTTGGTGGAGGTGTATCACTGGATTCTTATTCAACATTGGGAGAAGAAAAGTCAATAGTGTCACCTGACTCATGAAGAGCCTCTAATTCACCTTGGCCATTATTTCCTGAGTTGCCATCTCCATCCTTTTTTGATGAACCATCTTTAGTTTGGTCATCAAAAACACCCTCTCTCTCACCATCATCATCATTATCGTCATAATATTTTTCTTCCACTTCATTTTCCAATTCATCATCACCAGAAAGGAGCTCGTTAAAAAATAAATACTTCTCGAGGGTTATCATCCTTGAACTCAGAAAGATTTCCGAGAATGTGATCAAGAATGATGTTAAATTTTCTTTTATAATCCACCCGAATAAAGCGAATAGAAGGGAAATCCAAATCTGGGCATCTGTCAATATTATCTTTGTATGTAGTGAATAAATAGCTTTAGAATTCTGGTCCTTCCAGTGGGGAAAAACCTCATTTGAAATAGAGGAAACTCTGGATTTGACATTGCATAAGGAAGCTTTCAATTTCCTAAGCAAGAAGTCCTTTCTTGTTAATTCCTTTTCTAAGACCGAAACTTCTGATGAGATCTACTTAAGGCTAAAAGCCTCAAGCTGAGCATGTTCTGTCTCCTCACGACTCAATGAAATCTTCTTATCCAGAATCTTTAACTTCTTTCCCAAGTCATGAGTTTTGTTTTATCTAAATTCAATAAAGACATGATTTGCAAATATACGATGGAATGAAAGTTGTTATTAGTTTGAAGACTCTTAACTTCATTTTCCAGAGTTTTGTATCTTCTTAAAAAGAGAAGAGGATAAAGATGAATGCTAAATGAGGAAAAAGTGTTTTCCATTCTAAAAAGAATTATAGATGCCAAAATCACATCAATTAGTTAACTTAACGTATTAAAAAGAATAAAATGTATTAGAACCCATTATTATATAAGGGAAATAAGGATATCATTTGAAAAAGCGAGGGGAGCATTGGTTGGACCCAGAGAAGTGATAGCAAGGAATTGAAGAATAAGTGTAAATAGCTCATCAAAATTCAAGGGGCAAAAATCTCCTGCACAAGAACTTGGTAAAGGGATATCTTGAAGAAGGGGTAAGTCAAGCCCCAGTTGTTGATAAAGAAAGGCCAGAGAATTCTTTAGTGGCAATCTCATGACATCAATAATTGGACTTTGAGCCGAAGTGAGGAAGGAATGAGAGTTATGATGATATCAAAGGAAGGAACCATGGTCAACGTTGAAGCAACATCGACCTCTCTAGATTTTTAAGTGGAGGTTCAGAAAGGATTTGTGTACCACCAGATTCCTTGTGCTTCCCATCTTTAGCCAGTAAAAAGGTTTAACAATTGTGGTAGTCAGAGATGATAAGCCAAGTTTAGAGGTGGGAAGTAGTGGTAGTTTACTAAGAGATTTTGGAGAAGAAGGTAAATTTTAAGGATCCTTGCTCGATGTGAAAAGAGTTGGATAGACCAAGCTAACATCTGAAACAATAGAAAGCGTAAATAGTCAAGTGAAAGAAATCACCATTTCCTTAACATGAAAATAGGAATAATGAAACTTGGAGAATATGCAGAGCTATAGGAAGATGAGCACTAGATTAGAGAGTTAATCGGAAAAACTTTGATCTTTTTTTGAGGAATAAGGAGCTATATCTCTTCCTTTCTATAACAGGAGGCTCGTCTAAAATTCAATGAAGTAGCAGGATTAAAGAATATCTTTTTAGCTTCTCCTTAGTAAGGGCTAGGAACTCTAGTTTTGATTCTATCAGAAGGGCTAGGAACTCTAGTTTTGATTCTAGAAATCCAAAAATAAGGCAGCAAAGAATATGTCATCTTGTTTCGAGATGTATGATTAGCAGTTATTATAGAGCTTCTCCTCAAAAGGATTTTTGAGCTTAGGAGAACTAAGGGATGCCTTAGAGGATCCTTTTTTTGTTTCCAGCCATGGTACATAAGTTTTAATATATATATATAAATATATATGTATATATATTTAAAATTAGTTACTAAAGCATATTAGTAAATGAAACTGCAATTGAGTAGAGGCCAAAACAGGGATATAACTTATTCCAAAATTACTGGCATTTTTCATAATATGTTGAAAGAAATATGAGTTTTGATGGCACTCTTAGAAAATAATAGTTAAAAATTATAAGTAACATCACAATTGGCTTATAGGCTAGGAACCTTTTTATATAATTTATTCCAATCTGATGTATCAACAATAATAGTACCTATTACATGTTGATATTACACAATGATTTATGAATACATTAAGTTAGTAAATCTTCAAGTAATGAAACAAAGTTAATAGTGAAATATAACTATTGCATGTTGAATAAGGGTTTAGGCCATAGCAAGTTGATACACAAATGTGTTATCACATGTTAAATAAAAAGAATAAATAATGTTACTGCATATTGAACAAATAAATAAACTATCACATGTTGAATAAAATGAATAAAAGGGACAGTCGGATGTTGAATAAAGTGAATGAAAGGTATTGTCGCATGTAGTGTCATTGCATGTTGAATAATGAATAAAATACTATCACATGACTAAGTAAAAAAGTATGCCATTACATATTAAACAAATAAATAGGCTATTGCATGTTGAGTTATTGCATGGTGAATAAACATGTTATAGCACGTTGAACAAACAATTGAGCTATCGCATATTGAATAAATAAGTTATCGTCACTTGATATCACATGTTGGGGTGATGAGTGAAAAGGTAAATAGGAAAAAACTGTAAAGTAATTTAAGTAAAGCGGGTATTAGATAATAAAAATTGAAACCCACTAACAAAAAAGGCGATTTACGCTAAAACAAAACAAGATCAAAGCAAAAAGTATGAAGAACTTCAACAAAACATGTATGAATATTTAAAATTGATAGTTATAAAAGGTCCAAATTTAATTAAAAACACAGGATCAAAATCCAAAACCAGCGAAGTAATAATAATAACAATAATAAATGAAAAGAATTACCAAGTGAAAATTTTGTCTAAGAATTAAAAATTCTTCAAAGGTAATTCAAAAATTCAATCTTTTGGATTGGTTAATCTCGAATGAAATGGTAAGAATGGAAGGAGAAGAGGAACTGTTTATAGGAGAAGAAAAGGAATGATCTATCTATTGATTTACAAAGAGGAAAAGGTCTTCATGGTCAAGATGAAAAATTAAAGAGATACGAAGAATTTAATTGGAAAAGGAACAAAGAATGGGTATTTATACTAAAGTATAAAATGCTTTTATTAAAAAAAGAGGGGCTAAATGTTATACAAGAAAAAAATTCCAAGTTATTGTAAGTGGAAGAAAGCTTGTTGCAAGTTGATGGTTATTAGAAAACTATTGCAAATTGAAGGTTGCCAAAAGATTCTGAGGGTTGATGCTAATAGAGCTATCACATATTGATGATTAGTTGAGCTATCGTAGATTGTTGTAATAAAGAGCTACCGCAAGTTGACATAATAAGACTCTATCACAAATTGATGTAATAAAGAGATATCGCAAGTTGATGCAAAAGAATGCTATCGCAAGTCTATGCAAAAGGAAGCTATCGCCAATTGATACAATAAAGAGCTACCCCTAGTTGACACAAAAGGGAGATAAGACTAGTTAATGCAGTAAAGGGCTATCACAAATTGACATAATAGGAAGTTGTCAAAAGTTGATGCAATAAAGAGCTATCGCATGTTAATGCAAAAGGGAGCTATCGCAAGTTGATGCAATAAAGGGATTCCACAAGTTGATGGAATAAGAAGCTATTGCCAATTGATGAAGCTACCATAAGATGATGATATCAATGAAACTGTCGCAAGTTGATATCCATGAAGCTATCATAAGTTGATGAAGATATCACAAGATGGTATCCATGAAGCTATTGCAAATTAACAATGTTGATAAAGCTATCATAGATTGACAATTGAAGATAACTCATGTTGAAGAATTCATCTAAAATCAACACCCCAGCTAGCCACTTGGCATCCTAAATTTGATACACTATGCCATGTCACCATGAAGAAATTGGAGGAGGATTGTTCCACATGTCAAACCAAGCACATGCCACATCAGCAATCACAATTGTTCATTTTCTACAAGTGACATGTGTCAGAAATCCAAGAGCCTAAATTCTCTATAAATAGGCATATACCCCTTACTAATGGGAAACAAATCTTAAATTGTACTTCTCCTACATTTGCCATTTTCTTTTAAGCATGATAAAAAGCTTGAAATTGGGACTTTAATGGCCATTAGGTCAAACTGAAATTGTGGCTTTGCGACTAAGGAAGTAAATAAATCTCTATTTGCATAAATGTCTTCTCATGGAGATAAGACAAGCATATTTGACTGAGGGACTTGCCTCACTCAAGGATCATCGATTCTCTTTGACCAAAGCATGTAGATTAATACCAAATTTTGACCTAACATTTTGTGGTGCTTTCACTGAGAATTGAACTCAGGAACAAAGATCAAATTTATCTAAAGACTTCTTATAATGACTATTTAAAAGAAGAGTGTCACTCAATGTAGTCCAAGTAAATGGAGTTTGATTCCTCTTCACATAGGAGAAAAGCTAATCTTCGCCTTAATGAATGAACTGAACAGGAAATGTAACGACCCAAAATTTCAAACACTTCGTATTTAAATATCTGAATTATTTAAATATTTGAATCCTAGATTTAATGTGATAAAAGTGATTTTATAACCTTGTTAACCCCTTGTAATTAATAACAAATGACGGGGAACTTATTTTGAAAAACTTTTACAAAGATTACACTACAATAAAAAGACCCTAAGATAGCGCCAAAAAGCGCTATTAAAGCCTATAATAGTGGTTTGATAAACGCTTTATAACGACATGTTTTTAAAAACAGTGAACAATTTATACTGCATAATAAGCGCTATAAAAAGTATTAATATATTAGCGCAAATAATCTGCTATTTTAAACATTTTTATAGCGGCAAATTATGTGTTATTGAGTACTATAATAGCGCTATTTGTCCGCTATGAAATTCGTTATTAGCCACAAAATACTTTTTGTTTTTTCTAAGATAGCACTAATAATTCGCTATAAAAAGTATTAATAGCGGATTATGAGCGTTGTATATGGACACGTTATTGTAGAAGATGACTTGTCACAACACCAATATGCCGCTATAAAGATTCAGCTACAATAGCGCTTATACTCTGGTATGATATGTTCTTTTATAGCGCTTATTGACCTATTATTCATCATTCTTTATAGCGCTTTTTATAATACCATAGCGCTTTTTCTGTTATGCATTTGTAATACTGACAGATTTAATAGTGACCATTCGGCGCTATTAAATATTTATAGCGGTTTTCAAGTGCTATGGTTTAGTTTCACAATTCAAAAATTTTCTGCACCCTATTCATAAACTACAGTATTAAATACCAATATCAAAATGCATAATAATAATCATTTTAAACTAAAAATCATTTAAATAGCGCAAGAATCATAAAAGATAATAAATATAGAGATGTAACATATTACAGTAAACACAAATATTCATACACATAATATCTTATAGCTTAAACCACATAAATCAAAACGTAGTAGCAAATGTTTTAAGCACACCCCAAAAAATAGTAGCAAAGTTTAACAAAAAACAAGTACATATTTGGTTGTTTGCATTAAAAAGAAAACCACAACTTTCGCATCCTTCTTCTTTCACACACCTGCAAATAAGATAAATATTTACATTAGGAACGAATATGAATAAAACACCGATGAAATTTGATTTTTAGATAGCACAGTGCAGTATGTGTGCATAAAGAGCTGATAAGTTGAAACTAAGGCCTTTTTTAAATTGACTACAAAATACATCCAATCCACATAAAATCAAAGCAATCTTAAAGAATTTGAAATAAAGTGACAATAACAAAACCAAAACCAAGGGAAGAAAAATTCAACATAAACAGACTAACTAAAAAGACACATGCACAGTAACACAAGGAAATAGTGTCGAAACTTCCTATCATGCTTGAATCCTACATCCAATAGCAAAAGGAAATATTTAGGAAGATTGAAGGTGAAACAATTGGTGGCAGTAGTTGAAATATGTCTAAATGTTGATTTCTATTTGTCTCAATGTATCTCCAGATTCTCAACTACTCATTCCGTTTTTATTATTATGAATTAATCTAATGAACCGAATACAATGTGTGATTGGGACAACACTATTTGGAGACAGGAACTCCACTCTAACTAAGTTAACATTATTCCTATTTAAATGTAATAAACATAGTATAATTTGGTTATTATTGTGTCATGATGCAAAAATAGCAAGTTTTCGACCACGAGAAGCTATTTGTGGATGACACAATGGGGGAAGCAGAGATTGATATTCAGCCAATAGTTATAGCCGGTTTGACATTTGAAGATGCAGACGTTCCTAAATATTTCACCAAAGATGGTCACAAATCGGTATCCTAATCCACTCTAACTAAGTTAACATTATTCCTATCAAATATAAGCAATTACGCTAATTTCCGTGTCCACTTGACACGGTAATTATATGTTTATTATAATATTATAGACCTCATTAATTTCATGCAGTATTATTAGGTTGTGTAACACTTTAACATTACAGCTGGTCTTTTTTATTAATAGTGCATAGGTCCATGATGCTCTTCCTTAATACAGTAATGAAAACTATGTGTTAAAATAATATGATGCTGGTATTTGATTACCCCATTGTCGAAAAGTTTGTTTACAAAGCTTCAATATCAAAGCAAACATTCATAAAAATTGAATCCAACGATATATAATTAAAATTTTAAAAACCACAGAATATATGAATATAAAGTACTGTAATTAGCGTTTTTATTACTTGTAAGTATCTACTTTATTTCTATTACGTGAATCAAAAGAAAACTTCTCCTCTGTAAATTATTACTTTTTTTACTGGCTCGGGTAAATAGAAATTCTTTATTAATATATTTGTAATATTGATTATTATAAGTAAACTGTGATCAACAATTACTACATACACGGTAAAAAAGGATTTTAGTCTACATTTTGGTAAGTATTGCTGCAATGATTTTGGTTACGGAATAAAGATGGTCTAAAGAGTGAATTGGGGAAGAAACTTCAGAGTTGGAAGAATGGTGAAGAAAACTTGCTTTAAACCCAAATGCCCAGTACGAGGAATATTAGTGTAACTGCCCATAGTGATTATTTATAAGATTTGGGTAAGATTCAAGCAATTTCAGTTATAAGATTTGAGGAATATTAGTGTATCCGCCCATAGTGATTCAAAGTTATAGTTTCTTGGGTTTGTATGATACTAGTATGCCTAATGCTTAAAGTATAACATGTGAACATATGCCAGTTCAAGTAAAGTATTGAGTGTTTTAGTTTATTCGTTTTTAATCTATAATCGATGAACATAACTTGCTTTCATCCCTACAACTGCATCTTATCCAAAAGTATCAATTTGAGTAGGATTGCAACCTCGAGTCTATTTATAGCACCATATAAGATCTGGTTATTAGATGGATAAGACTACTTTGGATGATTAAGATACACTCTAGTAGACTGCCGATAAGAACACCTAGGATTGCAGCCAATTCACTATATTAGAAATGTGAACCTGTTTTTCTTATTGCGATCTTGTATTTGTTTTGTGGAAATAGAGAGACATGGTTTGAATTGGATAAAGAAGAATAAGCACTGATGGATTGCAGATATGATTCAGTGTTAACTGGTTTAAAATCAATGGAAATACTTGTCATGGAGGGACAAACTCTGGTAAGGGGAAGAATAAGCGCTCCCTCAGTTCCCTCAGTTTGTTATTATTATTAACTTAGTTACTTTTTATAAAGTTTATAGTTAATTATTTATTTTTATTATTATTATTGTTATTGTTATTGTTATTGTTATTATAAACTTAGTTAATTTTTATAAAACTAAGTTAATTTATTGCTATTGTTGCTATTATGATTGTTGTTAGTATTATTATTATAAACATTAATTTTTATAAAAAATAATTGAATTATTATTATTATAAAACTAAGATTATAAAATTTTATTGTAACTATTAAGATTACTGTTGTTGTTGTAGTATTATTATTATAAAATTAATTTATTTTTATATACTTAGTTAATATTTTTTTGAATTACCTAGAGAACCAAGCTTCGCTTGTAAACTCTAAGGAAGTATGTGCCTGCCAAACACATACTTCGGGTAATTTATTATTATTATTACTACATAAACTTGTTATTTTTTATATAACTTGGTCGACTTGGTTAATTTTATATTATTATTACATAAACTTGTTATTTTTTTACAAAACTTAGTCAACTTGGTTAATTTTTTATTATTATAAACTTAGTTGTTAATAATAATAATAATAATTTTATATAAATTTAATTAAAACTTAGTTATTTTGGTTAGTATTTCATAATTTATTAGTATTAGTATTAGTATTAGTATTATTATTATTAGTATCCTAAACTTAGTTAACTGTTATGAAACTTAGTTAATTTTATAAACTTAGTTTATTTACTATATATTATTATTGCTATTATGTTTATTATTGTTGTTAGTATTATTATTATAAATAATTGAGTTTCATATACATTAGTTATATTATTATTATTATTATTATAAACTTACTTAATTTTATAAACTATCTTAACTTTTACAAAACTTAATTAATGAAGTTAATGTTTATAATCTCAATTAATTTATTTTGATTTTGACTATTATTATATATATTTAGTTAATTTTTATACACTTGGTTAACTTGGTTAATATTTTATAATTTATTATGATTGATATTAGTTTAAGGAATTAGTTTGATACCTAAAAATCTTTCTGGTTTTACGGTACTATATGGTTAATTCTATTACAGACCTTGCCAGCCAAAGAGCGATATCCTACATCAAGTTCATAAATACTTTTTAAGCCTTGCATATTGCAAATTCAAGTTCCTACATACTACTTAAACATAGTCTAGAAGTGATAACATGACAGGTAGTTGCAAGCTTGCTTGCCACTACAATCAAGAAACTTGAAGTTGCAAGCTTGCTTACAACATGCAACTTGCAAGCTTGCTTGCAACTACAAGCTTATGACTTGCAGCAATAACCAAGAATCGGTTCTATTTTTTCTTAGTCCAAGTAACATAGTTACTTAATCGATTTTTTAGCTAGCAATTTGTCAAATCGGCAGTAAGTATGTAACGAACCGCAAATCCATACCCCTTTGAGTCGACAATATTCTCCAACAGTTTAACTTAAAGTGGACGGAAATATGATTAATTAGGGTAAAAGAATAAAAGAGGTAGAAGAAGAAGAAGAAAACAACAACACAGAATCTCACAATCGCAGCCGAACAATATATAATAGATAACAACAGATCTTTATACAAAAGAAACTATAACTATTTTTATACACTACATCATCAGAGTACAACACAATCAATAACACAACACTGGACAATTATAACAACTTGTCCTCACAAAAGCTGACTATACAGCTTACACTGTACAGCGGAATACACATCAAGTACGTGTGATACGTCTTGTCATCTAGCTCGTCTCCTGAGCTCCATAGCATCCTATCCTGTATCTGTAATACTCGGTCTGACTCAATCATTATAATAAAATAACACCCGAGTCAGTCTGGAAAACCAGCGTGAGAAAACACACTCAATTGAGTTATTAAAGTTTTCAAAATCCTTTGAAAATCAAAGGTATCTCATAAGACCACGCCACAAATAAACATGCCGGGTTTTTACCTTACGATAACCAACACATTTTTATATCAAAACCATCTAATATTATAATAGTGTCTATAGAAAGTAAAATAGAATATAGCTGAAATGCTTGCATCTCACGTTCCAGCATAGTTGGGCACAATCAAAACCGTACAGGCGCTTATTGGAAAATGGGTTCCATACAATGGCAGGGCTACTGGGGTACCGCCTGTCACAGTACCTGGCCTAGATCAGAGTACCGTGGACCACTCCTGATCCCCTGCATACAAGACCGGAGCTACCCCTTACTGGATAGTCCGAATAAGATCACCCTGCGGTTGGGATCAACAACCGCCACACCACCGAGATCATAAAGGGACTCTAGACAGGGATGACCTTACCGTAATTGGGTGAAACCCACTTAGCCTTGCTGCACCTCCCCTATTTTAGCCATTCCTGGTTGATGAGGCTTGAGGCTAAACGTTACCTTTTAGGAACGAATTTCACTTAGAATGCTCATCGTCCTCCAATAACGATGTTCTGATAGCATTCGTCCATACAAGTTGCCCTGGGTCTGGACAAACCGAATCACCGTCTTCATCATCTTCACGGTATTCATTCGCTACTTTCAAACCGGATCGAAGTGGTTTTCGCATAATTAAATCCGATCCCGGTCTCTTCGAAACGATCAGCGCATTGGCCAATACTGATAGTCCGTTATTTAACTATCAAATTAAATAGTCATTCAACCAGTTATTTTATTTCCACTAAAAAACCCCAAAGTCTTATTTAATTTAGATTTTAAATAAATTAAATCACTTTGTCCCAAAAATATACACTTAAAACATTTACGTACAAAAATATTTATATTATTTGTTCAAAATAATACTTATGAAATTCTAAAATAATTCTCCAAGTAGAACTTAGCCAAAACTACCTTTTTAAAATAAAGCTATTGTATAAAGTATAAATATTTAATAATTATCATTTAAATCATAATACTAATTTAAACTGTAAAATAATAACTACTAAAATTTACTTAGATAATATTGACTTTAAATTTTTTAAAACAACTAAATAATAAACTTTTCTAAAACATTCCCTTAAAACTCCTAATTTAAAACTCAAAAATCTTCCTTGAAAAATATACTTAGCTTCTCAGGAAAATACCCTTTCCACTCCAATAAAATCGGTCTAACCATTTTAAATCCTTCTCGATTTGTCTCCAATTTAATTTACGTCCTAAATCCCGTAAATTTTCTTTCCCATACTTTTAAAAATAAAACCACTATTTATTTTTAAAACAATTTATCCATCCCCTTATAAATTTCCACAGTGAATTTATAACTCCAAAATATCCACTGATAATTACCTCACTTTATTTACAACCCAGTTTATAAATCCATAGTCTCATTCTCCCTTTAATCACTATTTCAAAAACACTTAATCGATTTTCAAATCGATTCTCTGAATTAAATTTCCTTTAAAATTTATTTCTCGACTTATCCAAACTTATTCCAAAATCCATTAATTCAGATTTACTCCTTTATTATGATTTAAAACCTTATTTAAATCTAAAATACCAATTTCACACTTTGTTTCAAAATTCCCCTTTTTATTTCTCCCAAACCATTTTAAATCCTGAATTTAAAATAAATCCTTTAATTCTTAAACAATATCGTTTAAACCCTTAAAACTCTTTATTTCCCATTTATTCAAAATCTCTATTTCCCATTCCCCAGAATTTATTAAATAGGATTTCAAAATCAACCATTTACCTTTTCCCAAAATTCACCCTTTTTATTTACTCAACTTCACTATAAATATTTTACTTAAAACTTTCTTTTTATTTTGCTTTAAAAATCCCATCTTTATATTTTTGATATCTTAAAATACCAAAATATATTCAGCCCAACCATAGCATTCAATAAATTCAATTTACACTATAATATATCACAGATTTATCAATATTTCATATATCACTGAAATGAAATGAATTTAACATTTTTAAGGAATCCAGTTGGATCCCTCCAACTGTTTCCTTGCATCCACAGATGTTAGCACAATATAAAAATACCAATCCTACTTCGAGGGGATATCGCGGTATAAAGGGTCAAACGCTATTAAGCGGGGCGTATAGGGTCTCATCCGCTATATAATGCGGGAATATCAATCACTCCAATATATATATATATACACTACTATATATAATATCACATCGAGACTGATAATAATAATCAATTCCCAATCAATCATCCAATAATTTAAATTTAACTATTTAAATTAACCAAAAATCCAATTTGAGTGAGATTAACTCGCCTTTGGCTTTATTTGCAACCCAATCCAAAACGGCTTGTCTCTCCACGAGTTTAGACCTTGTATAAACATTTTACGGTTTATTAACATTTTAAATAATCGAACAGTCAATTACCATCTATTCATTTAATTTAAACTAATAATTTAATTTTTAAACTAATTTTTCTATGATAAATAATTTTTAGCGGCTAAAATAATTAAATAAGTTAATTCAAACAAGTAAATCACCTTAATCCATTATTTTAAAATAAACTAGTAAGTGAAAATATGTATATATATTTTTACATAGATAATTTATATTTATATGTATTTTCCTTTGAAACCCATACACTTATAAAAATTTATTTATATGGATTCAAAAACCTAATTTCATATAAACTCTTTAACATTTAAAATCCCTATATATATATATTTCAAATCTATATATATACTAAACTTAGTTAGTATCAGATAAGTGAAATAATATACCTTGCTGTCCTATATATATATAGCTGATTTAATTTTAAAACAAAACTGTTTAAACCTTGCTGTTAATTTCTTTTCTCTGTACATATACATACCGAATTTTAAAAATAGAATTGTTTTGTATCCTTCTGTAACCCAAAATCTTATCTATATATTTTTTGTTTTTTCTCAAATCTGTATAGATATATATAATTTACTAAAATAAAATAAATACCTTACTGCAATTAACCTTTATCGATCACGACTTTGAGCCTCCACCGATCTGCTCCCTCCACCTAATGCGCCTTTCGTCGCCGAACTGAGCCCAATGCAACTGCCGCGACCTCCCTTCTTATCGAGATTCACGCGGTCATCCCATACTTCACGCGTGCACCTACACCATCACCCACTCTTGCGCGACCTAGCCCTCGAACGCGTCTGCCCCGATTCCACCTCCATGAGCCAATGCCTTATCCACCCAGTCGAATATCCCAATTAGTGTCGCGACCCTCCACGAGCACCAGGTCGAAGTCCATGCTCAAAACGAAATTGAAATGAGCCTCGCGATTTGATAAAGAGAAGGATCTGATTTTTAAATTTTTCGAAAACGAAGCCTTTTCTTTTCTTTGATGTGGATTCGATTTTGAATGCATCTGAAAAGAGGGAGGGGGAAAATTTGTTTTTTATGGTTTTAACTTGTTCGGCCATTCATATTATTCTTTCGAACGATCTGTATTTCTGCGTGTGTTTTAAAATGCCTTTTCTGTTTTTTTTTTAAATTTCCTTCAAACAGTGAACTGTTCGGCCTATTTTATTTCAAAAGAAGAGGTAAGGTGATTGAAGGGAAAGTGGCGTGTAAAGAAAGGAATGGTAGGTGGCTGATAGGAAGGAAAGTAGACAAATGTGAAAGGTATGGTCAAATCAAATATATATATATAATTTAAATTTCAAATCGTCTCGATTACGCAGCTCAAAATCTCGACCTCCTATCGAGGCGTGCCACCAGGAGTTTATAGTGTTGTACCCATATTCCGAACACAATGGAAAAGGTTCCGAATCCTAGTTCGATCGTATGGAGAATATAGCTTTTTGGACCTAGTTATTATATTGAATTTTCGATATAGATTTCAGTTCGTTTATATACCGTACGATCACACGATAACTCCAAACGTTTTGAGATTTAAAATCCAATAATAATACACTATTACGGATCTAATGGAACTTGTTTCATCAAATTCCGAGACTGTGCCCTGGAAGGCTATTTTTAAATATCAATTTAAACAATATAATTTTAAAACTGAACAAAACACTTTTAAATTCGATTTTAAAAGTTCTATCATCTCCAGTATTGCTAATACAAATTTTATAAACCTTCAAATTATTTTTAACAAGCTTAAAACTAAAGATTCAATATTCTACCCGACTTCCAATTATTAAATTCAATAATTAAATTGTCCAATAAATAGCTATATTTGAAATTCAAGTTAAAAATCAACTTTTAAATATTTAAAATCAATTAAATATTCAAATTTCAAATATCAAAAATCCCGGGTCGTTACATTCCTCCCCTTATAAGAATTTCGTCCCCGAAATTACTAGTTAAGAAGAATGGTCCGAACCCGCTAACTATTTCCCAAAAACCACACAGTTTTCAAACAACTTCCCAAAACAATTTATTGAAACCCACTATCGCTTTTCTAATTCCCACATTCATCTATAGATTTCAACCAATATTATTTACACAACCATTTCAAACTATAATTTAAAACCAAATTTAAATTATCAATATTTCTTCAAAAATTTTCTAACTCTCTAAATTTTTGAAAAATTTCACCAGCGTCTCCTTTGCGCGGCTCGATAGGAACAACTACAAAATGCATCTACGGGCCCCAAATTTCAAAAGAAAACAATATCCAAGTGACTAGATCAGAAAATCATCAAACTTCATATGACAATTTAAATACATACCCTTTTGTCGGGCAATTCAAATTTATCTTCTGAAATCAAAACACCAATTTTCTTTTGCTTTTAAAACACCTGTATATCCTACTTAGCATAATACCCAATCACAGAATCCAAAATCATTATATTCACTTCCTTTACAATGTTTTCAATATTTGCTTTACTTAAGCCGTACGATGTACATATATCATCCGTACGCAATATCAAATCCGATCGCTCACTCGATCACACAATTTCACTTCCGAACTAGTATCGTCCACCCGCCTCCCTAGTGCGGACCCAGATCTGGTTTCTTGATCAGAAACTGTCATTCTCCTTGCATAGCCATAAACTATGATAGAGAATTTTCAGAATCAATCAAAAATCCATATCCAGGGTTCGCCGTCGAAAATCGAGTGAAAAATCCCAACTCGGATCGATATAAATATCTCAAAATTCTGTGCTTGAATCTGGATCAAATCGTTTTGCGAATAAAATAATATACGTACATTCTACGTATTTATCTCAATTGATTATTATCTATACCAATTTTTTCTATTCACATTTATTTCAATTCCCATTCTCTTATCCACACTTTTCCTTTTTACCCAACTTTTATTAATTCTTCATTCACATATTAACTTAGTATATTTCTAATACCCATTTTACTTAAGAATTTACCATTAACTTTTCTTAAGTCTATTACAAATACTTTATGCAACTTCTTATATTGATTTCCTCTTTATCACTTTGGTTTTATATCCATTTTCATTCACTTTGCATTTTCAATTCCATTTGAATACAATCTATCTTTAAATTTTAAATATTGAATTTTATCAACTATCTCCAAATCATATTTAATTAACCAATTCCCCTAATTAGTTCCATTAACTCATTTATTTATATCTCAATCAAATTTAAAAATTATTCAAATGTTCGGTTCCAATTTTCCATTTAGTTACACTAAATAAATTTGTCCATTCACAAATTATTTCCAACTTGATAAATTTTATTGCAGTGTCCATTCCATTTCGTCTACTTAGACTTTTTCCTCAAATTCACTTTTATTTAACTTGATTCAATTACATTTCGATTCGATTCAAACTTTAAACTTCTATAAGTTTTCCAACTTATTTACATTTCATTCACTAATTTCTTTAATTCACTTCATTTAATTGGCTTACCTTTCTAACTTATTTCGTTTTCACACTTAATTTAACTCTTCTTCACGTTAAATTTTTATCCTAACAAATTCCAATTTATATAAGTTTCCAAACTCATTTATATTTCCATAAACATTTTTAATTAAACTCCCAGAGTTTAAACAATTTTCTTAAACATTCAAAATCATTTTTGAAGTCATATATATCCAAGTCCTTTTTGTATATCAAATTATTCTTTGAATTTTCAAAACCAAACCCAGTTTTGCTAACAATTCCAATTTAAATATTCAGGTAGCAATTTCTCCCTTGGAAGCTCAAAAATGAACATCGATGATGCTGCAGTCATCACCGCAGTTATTTACCAGCGACCGAAGTGAGTTCAGTGCTTTATTTTCTTTTAAAAACATTTCAAATATTTTTAATTCCAAATCTCACCCGATTTCATATCCAATCCAAAAATATTTTCGAATAATATCACTATTATTCCTCCAAAGCCTTTGAAAATCATTTTCAAACTCAAGGGAAATTAAATTTCCCAAATTTTTGGATTTCAAAACCTTTCAATCTATATTCAAATATTACTCTGGAATTTTATCCCATTTCAAATTATAAATCCCATTTATAACTCACATTTACAAATTCCATTCCGTTATATGAATTTATGTTAGCACCAAAATTGGTCACTAACACCCAAGAGTAGATTTGTGTAGAGAGATTAATGAAGATAGTAAATTTAAACAGAGGAAAATATGCAACAGAAACTGCAGAAACAAGAACACCAGAATTATAGTGGTTCGGCGTACCTGCCTATGTCCACTGTTAATGTAATCTTTATTGATTTCCTTGAAGACTTGAATACAAATTCAATCCGTAAACAAACTACTCGTATACAAGTTTGAATTAAAAGAAATGAGTACGAAGAATGGCAGAGTGTCCCCAGAGTTCTCCAAAAAAAAGGTCCATTTTCACTGCACCCCTGCTCCTCTATTTATAGACGAAGATAGGCTAGACTTCCTTCTCAGGCCTAGGAGGAAAGAAGAATCGGCCCAAATATGTTAATCTTAGGCTGGCCGATCCAGGCGTGCCAAACGACCCTCGACCGAATAAGGAATGCCGAACCATCACGGCTGATTATTGGCCATTAAGCAATAACCCGAAGTAAACCTCTAAGGAACTTAGAGCAACTCGTAGTGGATCTCAGAGCAAAGCAATGTCGACCTCCTCACCTCAATGTTGGCTTCCAAGAATTGGCTAACTCCTTCACCTCGCACCGAACCACTTCTGACCGAACGACACCAATTCCCTTTCTACAAACAACACCTGCTAACCCGTCTAGGCCAAGCCATATGCGACTTACGTCGTTGACCGAGCCGCGTGTTCCATTCAATTTGACCGAGCCATGCGTTTTGAACCACATCGACCAAGCCACGAGCATTGAAACTGGTTTGAGCAAAAAATCCTTAGTCGAACCATGTATGACTTCACTCCCTTGACCGAGCGGTGCATGCCGAAGCATCTGGACCGAATGACATATACGGAACTACCCAATCCGAACGAAACCATATCTCCCTCAGCTGAGCGACGAACTTCTCTTCTGAGCCGAGCGGTATATCTGGAGTTCCTACCAACATCTTTCTTTGGCCGAGCGACATGCGTTATCTCATATGACCATGTGACACACGTCTCTCCTCCCTCGACCGAACCATGCATATAGGCCGACCCATGTATATAGGCCAAACCACACAGATTGGATCCATCCCACACATCACCAACCCCTTATTAGCTTGAGTCTGGTCCCGACCAAATCAAAACCACTAGGACTATCATCTTGTAGCTGGACCAAGTGGTCGGGTAACTTTTGCCCCCCAAAGTGTGTCGTGTGAAATAACACGACACGCTGTAAATCAATCATCAGTTCCTGCTTTCAAAAGCCGAACGTCTACGATCTCACGAAGGTCGAAACATGGCTAACTTCCCGATCATCACGTGCTTACGTTTATATAAATTTTATTTAGTCATATTCCTTTTCTCTCTCTCTCTCTCTTTTTAAATGGATGGCTCAGCGTACGAACACCGAGCCATGTAGTTAGTATACTTGGTGTCGTTCAGCTACGTTCACTCACTGACTCACTACGGTGATCAGACCGGTTCCACAGGGTAATGCTTGTTCACCTTCCCTTCTTCATATAAAAGACAACACTTCTCCTCTTCTTTCCTTTACTTTCACTTCAACTCTACAGGACCTTTTAATTTACCTTCCCCAGAACTTCGGCTACCGCCTCAACCTTCCTTTCTCATCCTGAATCCTGTACGTTTGCTCCGCAACTGCCCCTAATAACGAGTCTAAACGAACTTCAGTCCCAAATCTAACAGTTCCCTAAGCTTCGATTCATTCTCTTAGGTATGAATTTCTCATTCGATCAACTTTCCCAAATTAGGGTTTTGTACGAGATTCGAATTCACGAATTTTCTTTAGATTACAGATGGTAGGAGCCGTTGTAGATGAGGTAGATGAATATGAGATTAGAACATGCCTTAGGGTTGGAACTCAATACAGTTTTAACTGATTTCGAGGCCGGTGAGATGGAGAGGAGAAAGAAAAAGGATACCGATGGTCTCTAGGACGCAGGATCCCTTTGGTCCACTGAGCGAGGGAGCGTGGTTGTTAGGTTATCGAAGTAGAGTTGAATTGGTGATCTGGTACGAAGTCGTTCGGCTAGTAGGGAATGAGGGAGTAGGAAGTGGAAGTGGGTCGTTAGGAGTTAGTAAGTTTAGAAGGTGTAGGCTGAGTGTCAATGCCGAGTTAGTAGGTTGGGTGGAAGACTACTAATCGGTAAGTCCCTTGTGGGAGTAGCGTATGAGTGAGAGGGTTGTTCGGCTTAGAATAAGAGAGTGGGCCAGTTAAAATATGTTTAGGAATGTGGCCGTTCAGTTTTGAGGGAGAGTGTTTAGTTGATTTGAGGAAGTGAGATGGAGGAGAGCGAGTGGATCGGTGTCTCTGGTCCGGAGTGTCATTCGACTTTAGGTCTTAGGGTCGGCATTGATAATCAAAATAATCTTCACTCAAGCATAGCACATGCTAAAATCATATACTGCCACGCCTGTCCATAGAACAATGACAAAAACTTAGGGACATGAGCATATTGCATTGGTTTGGACAGATATCTCCCTAGTTCTAACAACTACAAACACGAGTCCACCTTAATAAAAGCAAATAACAGCCTTCAATATACGATGCCAATGTCCGATTTCAGGACCCGGAATACCGAACATAGGACAAGCTCTCGGAGACGGTCAGTGATGACGGTCTTCGAAGATGATAGTTTAATGCTCAATCACAGTTCATCAGTCTTTAAATCTTTAATTCTTTTATACTTATTCTCAAATGATTGCACTAGTCCACACACCACACGGGGGGAATATTTTTGTTGTTATACCTAATATCGATTGTCTTTTAAGTATAGTTCAAACAGGTATCTACCCAAATTCGACGCTCGTTGAAGATGTCTAAAAAGTCGAGCTCCGCCACAGTTTCCGATAAGCCTGATCCAGGCTCTCAGCAGGAGGTGGTAGGTACTTCGGACCCACCGACGACCTCTACGCAGGGTATTCCGGATCCATCCGCTGCAATTATTGGCCCGGCACCTGATGCTATAGATGGAGCAATTATCCTAGATAATCCAACTGATTCTAATGCTTCAAGAATCAATGAAACCGCCCTTCGCCGGCTATGTTCAACCAATGGAATCCCTTTTGACGACGTATTAATCGGGACAAGATCGTCCTCACCTGCCCCTAGCTAGATATATAGATTGTAACAAATTCATGTGCTAGGTCGGGAGTGTGCCACCATTCAATTCATTTCTTCGTGAGGTGCTGCAGTACATCGGGACCACTCCGGCACAGCTTCACCCCAACAGTCATGCATTTCTCCATGGCACTTGCATTCTCTTTACGAGCATCTTATTCAGGCTCCCCACTCTTGAGGATATTCGCTACATTTATCGTTTTAAAAGACGATCTGACAGCCCCTCTTTCATATTCCTTGAACCACACTCTAAGTGTCAGATCCTGACGGGGGCATGGAATAAATTCTCCCAATATAAGCAAGAGTGGTTCTACGTGTGTTGCCCTCCTGACTTTGCGAGAAGATGGTTGGAAGGAAGTAAGTTCCATTTCCGGACTCGTTGCTTATCTAAGGCATGTAGTGCATTTTTTCTAAACTTCCTTCAGTCTTTTGCAGGCATCAGCCCACATCCCGAAGGTGCGAGGTATTCTAAGGACATCGAGGCCATTCGTGCTACTCCCGTGGAGGACCGGGAGATCAAATTCGTTATTTCCAATGAGTCACTTCTAAAGTTTGGGCTATTGGCGGAAGGTTGTCGAACTAGTCTCCCATCCAGTGCCACTACAACCAAACCCGCGTTGGAGAAGGGTAAAGAACATGTCGGGTCTTCGGTGCCCCCTACAGGCGGGTCCTCCGACATGCCTGAGGAAGGTGAGATTAGAGAGGCCGGGGTTCCGGAAGCATCCGACGAGCATACAAGTCCTCTCTCAGAACCGGTGACCTACGCACCCGGCATCGATGAACTGCCTCCACCATCAAAGAGGAAAAAGCAACTAGCCTACAAACTAAGGAAGAAAACAGTGGGCGGAACCTCGAAGATTACAATTACTCCGATGGAGAAAGAGCCATCTCCACAACACTTAGAGGGTTCATTAAAAGGCTTATCAGATCTCACCATCCCCGATGACTTGCTAAATTACGGCTTCGAAGATCCAGAAGCCCTAAAACTTCACTCGCCCGCGAGAGGCGACGAAGGCGTTCAAGCCCATCACCAAGAAGAAAAAACTCCGATAAGTAAAGCTAAATAAATTGGTCCGTCGGGGGAAAACACTAGGACACACACTAACACTCACACTCCACCCCTCACTTAAGTTTAAACCATCATTTGATTTCTCACTAACTCTTCTTTGCTTGACATCTGTGCAGGTGATATGGGATGCACATACGGCTTTGACCGCCTTCGCGGGTCCTCTATCTTTCATCACTCCAGCTGAGACTCGGGGTCCGGAAAACGCCGAGACAGAGACAACAACGGCGATAGAGACTATCGTCCTCGAGATTCATTGTCTCGAAGGAAAACTTACGGCCACTCTACTTACCCCAACGATCCTCCTCCTCAACTAGAGCATAGCAGGGAGAAATTTGCTCAAAGGGGTCTCAATCTGAAGCTGATCAATATTCTGGTTCATCAAGCACTAGGCAATCCCGCGAGCTTCACAAGAAATCTGTAGTTTCGACTAGACAAACTTCCTCTGGCCCTGCACATGACCCATCGATAGCAGAAAAGCTAACTGAGCTTAAAGCCACATTTCCAAAAACATGCTTTGATGGACTAAAGTTTCTAATCCATCCTATTCCAGGGCATTTTAAATAAAGTGCCAATGCTTGCAATAATGATGTCTACGTCCAGCATGATGCATTCGTTCATTTGGTTGAAAAAGTTTCAGAAGTTTTAGTGGAACGTTCGCATAAAATCGATCGCTTGAAACTCAAAGCCATCCACGACAAAGACATTATTAAAGCCTAGGATGAAGAGCTTTCCTTGTATAAATCTCAGCTTGAAGCTGCTCAGAAAAACGCTAAAGACACAGCTGAAGCAGTTGATCATCTGGAAACCGCACACAAAAAGGAAATTGATGAGGCGGTTCAACGCTGTGGCGCATTAGCCTTTGAAAAGGATTCCATCCAAAAAGAAAAGGATGTTCTCGCTCAGCGAGTTAAAGAATTGGAGAAGCTACTCCTCAAAGAAAAAGAAGAAAAAACCGTAGCTCAAGAGGAGTCACAACGATAATGTGACGAGATTGTCGCTACAAGACTTTTAAAAGCAAAGCTTGATGAGGAGCTCTCCAAAGCTGAAGCGCTGAAGGACGCGGCCCGTGAGGAGGGCAAAAGAATGCTGCTCTCGGAAATCGATTCTCGCCTTGAGGCGGCTGCTGAGGCTGGTAGGGAGGAAATTAAGTGCATGTTTGATCCACTCATAGCTGAGTATAACGCTCGAGTTCTCATGCATCGTGACCTAACTTTTCTTGGTGAGGGTTACCTCGAATCTTTAGCCGAAGCATGAGACACTCTAATAAAAATTAAAAAGATCGAATTGGGAACTGAAGAGGTGGATGAGGAGTCTCTTGTGAAGGAAATGCTTCACGAGAATGAGCGCACTGACCTATCTATGGCAAAGACCCTTTACGGAAGGCTCTCTTCCTCATCAAAAGGAAAAAATGACACTATCGGTCCATCTAGAACCGAGTCCTCGGTTCCTCCTCCTATTCAGCCGACTGGTCGCCCATCACTCGATCCCTTCGAGCAGCATATTGGCTACGACCTAGAGAAGCCTGGACTTGATATTCATGCTCTATCTCCTATTCCAAAAGGTGAAACTCCCCGAACAGTTGAGAGTCAACCAGAAGCTGGTACATAACTTTTCTTCCTAGAGTTTAAAGGGCCATCATTTTTGGCGAATAATAAATGTTTGCTAACATTTGTCTTTTACGATTTCGTGTAGGCAATTCTGATCCCGAGCCAACTCCAAGGAGCGATGCCACCGTAGAAAAGGAAGGGAAAACGGGAGAGGCAACTCAGACTGGAGAAACTCCCGGACCCGACGCTCAAGTGATCGAGGCGCTCGATGAAGACAAATCTGAAAATCTATCACCCATGGAGGAACATGATGAAGCTGAGATTACGGGCGCCTCTGAACACACTTCAAAATCGAGCATGAAGGAGAAAATTATAGAAGAGAAGAAGAAGAAATCTAAGATTAAGATTGAGCCTCAGGTGGTGGAACTTGACGATCCATTAAACAGGCCCCTGAAGGTTATTCTTCTCGGTGGAACCTCGCCACTGGAAGTTCCTCTTCCTTCCCCAGGCACCACTTCCCTAGTAAGCAAGGCGTCCAAGAAAAACGCTTGGGGGAGGAGTCTTCAGAGAAAGCGAGGAAGGAGAAGAAGTCAAAAAAGTAGCTATCATGTCTCGCTCAACGCGAATAAGCCTGAATTATGTAATTATCTTTATTTATTTTCGTAGTCGTTGTAAATAGATTTTTTGCTCCGAGTCTAGGAGAAGTTGTAGTGAAACTGAATCCTCGATTAGTAAATAATTTTTTTTATCTTTGCTACTTAGCTTTACCATTCATCTTGTACCCGAAATCCAAGGTTGTGTGGGTCACTTAAGCACTCATTTGTTTCCGTGTGACTCAGAGATTTCAGAATTGCATATATTTTAGCCTGTGCTTCGGAGGCTGAGAGAATTTTGAATCGTTTATACTCTAGTCCGCACTCTGGGGACTCAAAGTACTCTAGTCTACACTCTGGGGACTTAGAGACTTTTAAATCGTTTATACTGTAGTCTGCACTCTGGGGACTTAGAGACTTTTAAGTCGTTTATACTCTAGTCCGCACTCTGGGGATTCAGAGTACTCTAGTCTGCACTTTGGGGACTTAGAGATTTTTGAATCGTTTATACTCTAGTCTGCACTCTGGGGACTCAAAGTACTCTAGTCCGCACTTTGGGGACTTAGAGACTTTGAAGTCGTTTATACTCTAGTCCGCACTCTGGGGATTCAGAGTACTCTAGTCCGCACACCGGGGACTTAGAGACTTTAAGTCGTTTAGACTCTAGTCCGCACTTTGGGGACTCAAAGTACTCTAGTCTGCACTCTGGGGACTTAGGGATTTTGAATCGTTTATACTCTAGTCCGCACTCAACTCAGAGTACTCTAGTCCGCACTCTGGGGACTTAGAGACTTTTAAGTCATTTATACTCTAGTCCGCACTCTGGGGACTTAGAGACTTTTAAGTCATTTATACTCTAGTCCACACTCTGGGGATTCAGAGTACTCTAGTCCGCACTATGAGGACTTAGAGATTTTTGAATCGTTTATACTCTAGTCCACACTTTGGGGACTCAAAGTACTCTAGTCCGCACTCTGCGGACTTAGAGACTTTTAAGTCGTTTATACTCTAGTTCGCACTCTGGGGATTCAGAGTACTCTAGTCCGCACTCTGGGGACTTAGAGACTTTTAAGTCATTTATACTCTAGTTCGCACTCTGGGGACTCAGAGTACTCTAGTTCGCACTCTGGGGACTTAGAGATTTTGAATCGTTTATACTCTAGTCCGCACTTTGGGGACTCAGAGTACTCTAGTCCGCACTCTGGGGACTTAGAGATTTTTAAATCGTTTATACCCTAGTCCGCACTCTGGGGACTCAGAGTACTCTAGTCCGCACTCTAGGGACTTAGAGATTTTTAAGTCGTTTATACTCTAGTCCGCACTCTGGGGACTCAGAGTACTCTAGTCTGCACTCTGGGGACTTAGAGATTTTTAAATCGTTTATACTCTAGTCCGCACTCTGGGGACTCAGAGTACTCTATTCCGCACTCTGGGGACTTAGAGATTTTTAAGTCGTTTATACTCTAGTCCGCAATCTGGGGGCTCATAATACTCTAGTCCGCACTCTAGGGACTTAGAGATTTTTAAATCGTTTATACTCTACTCCGCACTCTGGGGACTCGGAGTACTCTAGTCCGCACTCTGGGGACTTAGAGATTTTTAAATCGTTTATACTCTAGTCCGCACTCTGGGGACTCAGAGTACTCTAGTCCGCACTCTGAGGACTTAGAAATTTGTAAGTCGTTTATACTCTAGTCCGCGCTCTGGGGACTCAGTGTACTCTAGTCCGCACTCTAGGGACTTGGAGATTTTTATTCTGTCGATTGACTTTTAATTTTTTGTGTGCGTTCATACGCTGGATAAAATGATGTAATTTAATTTTTTTTTGGAATTATAACACAAGGAACATCAACAGTTCATAGAAAAACGGCTTCAAGCCTTTATTGATCATAACAAATGGAAACAAACTGAATTGTCTTATTACATGCCGAAAACTAAGGACAACAAAACCAACATACATTGGAAATAATTGCAACTAAAATGTAAAAGAAATAGACTAAGTGTAATAACGACGCAAATGCTCGCTATTCCATGCGCGGGGAAGTGTCATGCCATCTACGGTCGCTAGCTTGAAAGTTCCTTCTCCAAGCCTCCGTTCGATGACATACGGACCTTTCCATGTGGGATTTAGATGTGATGGGGTCGAAAAGACTTGCTTCAAAACGAGATCACCCACATCAAAAATTCTCAGTCGAAATTTTTCATTATAATATCGAGCAACCCGGTGCCTATATGCAGTCGCTCTTAAATTAGCTTCTTCGCGTTTTTCGTCGACAAAGTCCAGCTATTCCAATAAGATATTCTGATTCGTATTGGGACCATAATAAGTTACCCGATGAGAAGGAACTTCAAGTTCCACGGGTATCACAGCTTCAGCGCCGTATGCCAAGGTGAACGGAGTGTGGCCAGTCGCGGACTTGTGGGTGGTTCTGTATGCCCAGAGCGCTGTCGGAAGCTCATCCATCCACTTGCCTCTAGCCTTCTCCAAACGTTTCTTTAATATTGATTTGATTATTTTATTTACGGCTTCAACTTGTCCATTCGCTTTAGGGTGAGCGACTGCCGAAAACCTTTTCTTAATGTGATACTTTTGACAGAATTCTTTGAACTCCTTACTCTCAAATTGAGTTCCGTTGTCCGTGATGATAGTTCGTGGGAGGCCAAAACGACATATGATGTTTCATACAATGAAATTAATTACCTTTTGGTGGTGATCGTAGCTAAAGGCTCTGCTTCTGCCCACTTGGTAAAGTAATCGACCGCAACAATTGCATATTTTGCACCACCTCTGGAAATTGGTAAGGAACCGATTATATCGATCCCCCAAATTGCAAATGGCCAGGGACTAACCATTTGTGTGAGTTCCGTTGGCGGAGCTCTCGGGATTTTCGCATACTTTTGACATTTGTCACATCTTCTTACGTAGTTCGCAACATCTCGATTTACAGTTGGCCAATAGTATCCATAGCAGAGGATCTTTTTTGCTAGGGTCTGCCCTCCAATATGGTCACTACATTCTCCTTCATGAACTTCCCTCAAGACTCGTTTTATCTCATCGTGGGCGATGCACCGAAGTAAGGGAACCGAGAATCCCCTCTGATACATTACTTCGTCCTGCATTATATATCGTGAAGCTTTACGAATGACTTGTTGTCTTTCATTCTTTTTATTGTTTAAAGTCCCATATAGTAAGTATTGTTTGAATAGGGTTATCCATGACTCCCTTTCAATTTCTGTTTTTAGCACAAAATCTACTTCCATCTCGTTTATACTTGGAAATTGTAAAACTATGACGGGAACCAAGCCCATCTGCTATGCATCGCCAGTACTTGCGAATTTTGCCAATGAATCGGCTTCCTTGTTTTGTTCACGCGGGACATGCAAAATATCGTAATATTCAAGGTCTGCCAACAGTTCTTGAACCCGAGCGAGGTATGGAGCAAGCCTCTGCCCCTTTGCTTGATAATCTCCCCGCACTTGGTATACCACCATTGTGAGTCACAAAAGATTTCAACCAATCTTACCCCGATTTCCCCGATATGTTTTAAGCCAGAAAGCAATGCTTCATATTAAGCTTCGTTATTCGTAGCTGGGAAATTAAGCTTCAAACCATAACAAATTGATCGGTTTTCAGGGGTTACAAGAATGACTCCAGCCCCAGAACAACGGTCATTGGATGACCTATCGGTGTATAGTTTCCATCGAATGGAGGGAATAACATCATCACTGTTTGGTTCGTCTGATATGGTGAATTCTACGATGAAGTCTGCAAGCGCTTGTCCTTGTATGGCTCTTCGTGGTAGGTAGGTGATATCGAACTGAATCAACTCAATATTCCATTTAAAAAACCTTCCAGAGGTTTCTGGTCATTGGAGTACCTGTCGCAGGGGTTGATCGGTATAAACACTGATCGGGTGTGCCTGAAAGTACGGACGAAGCTTGCGTGATGCAATCACTAAGCAATAGGCTAGCTTCTCAATTTTAGGATAATTTCTTTCTGCCCCCATTAAACGTTTACTAACATAGTACACCGGCTTTTGAACTCGGTCCTCCTCGCAACCAAAGCCGTACTGATGGCATGTTGAGATACGGCCAAGTATACATACAACACTTCATGGTCTATAGGCTTCGACAGCACCAAGGGACTTTCCAAATGTTTTACCAGAGTTCGGAATGCATCATCGCAGTTGGGCGTCCATTCAAAATTTCTCTTCCCTTTCTTTATTACATCAAAGAAGGGAATACACTTGTCTGTCGCTCTGGATATGAATCGACTTAGCGCGGCCACTTTTCCATTCAGGCTCTGTACTTGCTTTATAATTCTACGCACTTGTATGTCTTGAATAGCCTGAATCTTTTCTGGGTTAGCTACAATTCCCCGTGCATTAACAATGAAACCCAAAAACTTTCCCGACGCAACGCCAAAGGAACACTTCAAAGGATTGATTTTCATTCCGTAATACCTGAGTAGACCAAACATTTTCGCTAAGTCTCGAATGTAGTCGTTTGACTGCCGTGATTTCATGAGCATGTCATCCACATAGACTTCCATCGTCCTACCAATTTGGTCTTTAAACATCCGATTCACCAAACGTTGATAAGTCGCTCCTGCATTTTTCAATTCGAAAGGCATCACTACATAACAGTATAGTCCAACGTTTGTGACAAAACTAGTGTGTTCTGGTTATATATTACTAGAATACAATTCTAGTCTAGTGGCAAATTTTTTTTAATATCATATTCTCTTTCTCTTTTTTTATAAAAAAATATTTTCTACTTCAAAAATGAATATTTTAGTTAAAAAATTAATAACTAAAAAATGACTCTATATCGAGCTATTTGGACAAAGCATTTAAGCAACAATTTATAACTTTTTCAAAATTTTAAAATATCTGAAAAAAGTAAGAAAAATGTAAAATAAGAATATTTAAGGTTTCATATCTTTTTTTTAATTTTTTTATTGTTTTCTTCAAAAGCAATAAAAATTGGTAAATCAAAAACAATTATAAGAAAAAAACGATTTTTTTTGTTTTTATGGAACATACATATAAATATGCATGGATAATATCCTTTCTTCCATTTCCTATTACTATCCTGATCTGGAATGTGCATCGGGATCTGATTATATCCCGAATACGCATCCATAAATGACAATAGCTCGTGTCCTACTATTGAGTCGACCGGCTGATCAATTCTGGGTAAAGGGAAACTATCCTTTGAGCATGCTTTGTTCATATCTGAGTAATCCACGCAGGTCCTGCATTTCCCATTCACTTTTCTCACTAGTACAGGGTTAGAGACCCATTCTGGGTAGAGGGCGTCACGGATGAACCCATTGGCTTTGAGCTTGTCCACCTCCTCTCTAAGAGCAGCGGACCTCTACGGGTCCATGCCACTCCTTTTTTGCTTCACCAGCACGTATTTCGGGTCTATGTTCAACATATGACTTGCAATGGCGGGAGAAATCTCGCACATATCGGAATACGTCCAAGCGAAGAAATCCAGATTCGCTCGGAGGAAATCAGTAAGATCCTCGATCATCGAGGGGTTGAGTAGCGATCCAATCTTAAGTACCCGCGATGGGTCATCACGGCTGACTGGAAAGTAAATTGTTAGTTCAGCCGGTGCTGTTTTTGCCTTCTTGGGTTCCTCATCATTGTCCCTCGGATTTATGTCTCTACAGATCCGATCATATTGCCTGAGCCAAGGCTCGGGCATTACTTGTCAATCTTCAGTGGCTCGGATGCGGACGGAGTTGTCCACAACCTTTCCTTTCTCTCTTCGCTGGGCCTCTCTTAGCTCAGCCACATAACATGCACGACCAGTCGCCTGATCGCCATGCACAACACCAACTCCTTTATCCGTCGGAAATTTCAAGGTTAAACACCACGGGGCCAAAGCTGCCCTAAACTCTACAAGGGCCGGTCGACCAAGAAACACATTATACGGAGAATCGACATCCAAAATGATGAACGGTAGGATCCGCACCATCCTACGTTCACCTTCTCCAAGTTCAACTGGCAATTCAACAAAACCCACTACATCAATAGCCACACCATTAAAGCCATGAATACGGGCTTTAGATGGTTTTAGATCCTTTGTCTCCATCTTCATATGGTCATATGCTTTTTTGAAGATGATGTTAACAGAACTTCCACAGTCAATCAGTATTCTTCTCACAAACGCTGGCCCAATAGTGGCCGAGATGACCATCGGGTCAATGGTAGGTGCCTTTACCTGATCGGCATCTCTGCTCCTGAATACTATATCATCCGTCATCATTCACTGCTGCTTAGCCGGAGTCCCATCTTCCGTGTTTGAACAACATTCAAAACCTGCATGCTTTAGGGAACTAGCATAACACTCCATTTCTTCTCGATTCTTATCTATAGGGTGAGGCCCACCGATTATCGTGTTTATGACTAATCTACCTCCAGCCCAAAGAGGTTCCTCAGATCGTCATGGAGCCTGTCCGCGATTGGGGTCGGATGTCCCCTGTCCGCCTTCCTGAGGATTCTTTACAAACTCCTGTAACTTTTTCTGTCGAATCAGCTTTTCAATAGCATCATAGAGGTGCCTACAATCCTCGGTATTGTGCCCATAAGTCTCATGGAAGCGGCAATACTTCCCAGTCCGCTTTTGCTCCTCGGTGGACTCTTTTGGGCGTGGCTTTCGATATTGGAAAGTATTACAGGTTGATAGGTAAATATTTTCCAGAGATGTGTTCAGAGGAGTGTATTCGTTGTAAGTTGGGATCCTTGGTTTCCACTTTCCGGCTTCCCTCTTTTTCTAAAATTTCCTCCTCCGGATCCTTTAGACTGCTAAGACTTGTTTTGAACATTGACCTGGACTTTTCCAGAGTTGTCACCAGATTATTTTATAGCAATGTTGCTCTGCACAGTCTCCTTGCCTGGTCCTGGTGCATTATCTCTCCTCGTCCACATGGCTTTCTCCCTTCTTATAAATTGGTGCGCCTTTGAATAAAAATGTTCCAGTGTAGCTAAAGGCTTTCCCGCCAGCAAATCACCAAACTCTGAATCCGGATTTACTCCTCGCGTCACGGCCATTAAAATGGCATGGTCATTCGGGTTGCTAACTTCAGTAGCAGTAACGTGAAATATTTGTAAGTACTCCTTTAATGACTCCCCTAGAGCCTGAATTACACTGGACAAGGACATAACGTCCTTGGGACGAGTGGCATGAATCCTGAACTGCTCCACAAATTTCGTCGCTAACTCATCAAAATTGGAGACCGCGGAGGAAGTCGAGTGAACCACATGGTAGCAATTCCAAAAAAGTTATTGGGAAACACCTACATTTAGTTGCATCATTTGCCCTGGCTGAATCCATCATCCACCCAAACCTCATTACATGCTGTCGGGGATCAGTCTTCCCTTCATAGGCCGTAATAGTCGGCATATTAAACTTCTTGAGGTACTCAGCCTATAGGATAGCATCTGTGAACGAAGTATAACTCCTAGATACGCCCCAATCATCATTAGATAAACCTTGATTTTCCCTCATCAGCTGTCTGACCATGGCTGATAGGTCTGGGATTTGTATGGAAGATGGTAAGTTGAAATCCGTCCTGCAGGACCATTCCGGTTGGTGCCTCCTCTGTTGGCGATCTACCAAATGTGTATCCTGGGGACCTGCTTCGTCATGATCTTGGTGAGCCAGTCGTCCAGCTTCCACCCGTGCTCCAGATCCTAAGTTTCCTATTTCAGCTTGAGCACGATTTCCCTAGTGCACTGCACCTATTTGCGTTTTTTTAGTTCTACGGCGTCTACGCCTGGGAGGTTCATCAGACAAGGCAGAGTTGTCGGACGAGGAGTAGGAAGCGGGACTTCCTCCAACATTCTAATGTTGTTGTTGAGTAAGCTGAGTCATGATATTGGCGTTAGCTTGAATCTGCTCATTAAGCTGTCTCTTGCTTTCCATGAGTTCTCTCATCAGCTCGTTGAACTCTGTTTTGGTGACAACTTCCGTTTAGTTTTAGGTGGCTACGGTCCCTGCACCCGGATTAGCTTATTGATTGCTGGGTCCTACTTGTTGGACGCTAGCAGTCTCGTTGACATCCGCATTGTGGGAGGCTGATCTAGTATGTGGTCTCCCCATTGTAGAGTTATCGGTTGGAACTCTAAGTAGAATCAATGGACTTCCTGTGAATGAATTTGGATCTTCTTTGGTGGATTTCTTCAATCCAATAGCGACAAAGTAGATCCTATCGACCTGAGAATTCAGTTATCAGTGAAAGAACCAAAATGCTAGCACCAAAATTGGTCACTAACACCTAAGAGTAGATTTGTGTAGAGAGATTAATGAAGATAGTAAATTTAAACAGAGGAAAATATGCAACAGAAACTGCAGAAACAAGAACACCAGAATTATAGTGGTTCGGCGTAACTGCCTACGTCCATTGTTAATGTAATCTTTATTGATTTCCTTGAAGACTTGAATACAAATTTATCCGTAAACTGACTACTCGTATACAAGTTTGAATTAAAAGAAATGAGTACGAAGAATGGCAGAGTGTCCCCAGAGTTCTCCAAAAAAGGTCCCTTTTCACTGCACCCCTACCCCTCTATTTATAGACGAAGATAGGCTAAACTTCCTTCTCAGGCCTAGGAGCAAAGATGACTCGGCCCAAATATGTTAATCTCAGGCTGGCCGATCCAGGCGTGCCGAACGACCCGGCCGAATAAGGAATGCCGAACCATCGCGGCTGATTATTGGCCATTAAGCAAATAACCCGAAGTAAACCTCTAAAGAACTCAGAGCAACTCGTAGTGGATCTCGGAGAAAGCAATGTCGACCTCCTCACCTCGATGTTGGCTTCCAAGAATTGGCTAACTCCTTCACCTCGCACCGAACCACTTCTGACCGAACGACACCAACTCCCATTCTACAAACAACACCTGCTAACCCGTCTAGGCCGAGCCATATGCGACTTACGTCATTGACCGAGCCGCACGTTACAATTCAATCTGACCAAGCCATGCGTTCTGAACCACTTCGACCGAGCCACGAGCACTGAAACTGGATTGAGCAAAAATTCCTTAGCTGAACCATGTATGACTTCACTCCCTTGACCGAGCGGTGCATGCTGAAGCATCTGGACCGAACGACATATACGGAACTACCCAATCCGAACGAAACCATATCTCCCTCAGACGAGCGACGAACTTCTCCTCTAAGCTGAGCGGTATATCTGGAGTTCCTACCAACATCTTTCTTTGGCCAAGCGACATACGTTATCTCACAAGACCGTGTGACACACGTCTCTCCTTCCTCGGCCGAACCATGCATTCAGGCCGACCCATGTATATAGGCCGAACCACTCAGATTGGATCCATCCCACACATCTCCAACCCCTTATTAGCTTGAGTTTGGTCCTGACCAAATTAAATCCTCTAGGACTATCATCTTGTAGCCGGACCAAGTGGCCAGGTAACAATTTATTTCCTTAACTTTTGGTTATAATATCATCTTTTATTCAATTTCCACAACAACAATGATAATAATCTAATATTATCATTTCCTAACAAAGCAACCATATATACTTATAATAATTTACGAAAAATTATTCCTTTATATATATAAAAATACTTTGGGTAAAATTATTTCATTTACCCACTTTTAAAACAATACTGTGTTGGTTTGCTTAGTTTAAGAGTTTAGAAATCCCTATCGATATAGTTGTTCCTACTGTACCGACCAGAATTTATAAACGCTCAACCGATAAGTCAACACAATATTAAAACAATTTTTATTCACTAAAAAATATGCGCTCGTATCTATTAATACTCTCAAACTCATTCTAGAGTACTGCTGACTCTATCTCTAATGAGTAATTCCCACCAGAGCCAAGGTTCTCGCTTAACCTTCAGCTCTGATACCACTGTAGCGAACCGCAAATCCGTACCCCTTTGAGTCGACAATATTCTCCAATAGTTTAACTCAAAGTGGACGAAAATACGATTCATTAGGGTAAAAGAAGAAAAGAGGTAGAAGAAGAAGAAGAAAACAACAACACAGAATCTCACAATCACATCGGAATAAAATATAATAGATAACAATAGATTTTTATACAAAAGAAACTATAACTATTTTTATACACTACATCATCAGAGTACAACACAATCAATAACACAACACTGGACAGTTATAACAACTTGTCCTCACAAAAGCTGACTATACAGCTTACACTGCACAGCGGAATACACATCAAGTACATGTGATACGTCTCGTCATCCAGCTCGTCTCCTGAGCTCCATAGCATCCTATCATGTATCTGTAATACTCAGTCTGACCCGAGCATTATAATAAAATAACACCCGAGTCAGTCTGGAAAACCAGCGTGAGAAAACACACTTAATTGAGTTATTAAAGTTCTCAAAATCCTCTAAAAATCAAAGGTATATCGTAAGACCACGGCACAAATAAACATGCCGGGTTTTTACCTTATGATAACCAACACATTTTTATATCAAAACTGTCTGATATTATAATAGTGTCTATAGAAAGTAAAATAGAATATAGCTGAAATGCTTGCATCTCATGTTCCAGCATAGTTGGGCACAATCAAAACCGTACGGGCGCTTATTGGAAAATGGGTTCCATACAATGGCAGGGCTACTGGGGTACCACCCGTCATAGTACCTGGCCTAGATCAGAGTACCTAGGACCACTCCCGATCCCCTGCAATACAAGACTGGAGCTACCCTTTACTGGATAGTCCGAATAAGATCACTCCACGGTTGGGATCAGCAACCGCCACACCACCGAGATCAAAAAGGGACTCTAGACAGGGATGACCTTACCCTAATTGGGTGTTACCCACTTAGCTTTGCTGCACCTCCCCTATTTTAGCCATTCCTGGTTGATGAGGCTTGAGGTTAAACGTTACCTTTTAGGAACGAATTTCACTTAGAATGCTCATCGTCCTCCAATGACGATCTTCTGATAGCATTCGTCCATACAAGTTGCCCTGGGTCTGGACAAACTGAATCACCGTCTTCATCATCTTCACGGTATTCATACGCTACATTCAAACCGGATCGAAGTGGTTTTCAGATAATTAAATCCGATCCCGGCCTCTTTGAAACGATCAGCGCATTGGCCAATATTGATAGTCGGTTATTTAACTATCAAATTAAACAATCATTCAACCAATTATTTTAATTCCATTGAAAAACCCCAAGTCTTATTTAATTTAGATTTTAAATAAATTAAATCACTTTGTCCCAAAAATATACACTTAAAACATTTACGTACAAAACTATTTATATTCTTTGTTCAAAATAATACTTATGAAATTCTAAAATAATCCTCTAAGTAGAACTTAGCCAAAACTAGCTTTTTAAAATAAAGCTATTGTATAAAGTATAAATATTTAATAATTATCATTATAAATGATAATACTAATTTAAACTGTAAAATAATTACTACTAAAATTAACTTAATTAATATTGACTTTAAAAATTTTAAACAACTAAATAATAATCTTTTCTAAAACATTCCTTTAAAACATCTTTAAAACTCATAATTTAAAACTTAAAAATCTTACTTGAAAAATATACTTAGCTTCATGGGAAATTACCCTTTCCACTCCAATAAAACCGGTCTAACCATTTTAAATCCTTCTCGATTTATCTCCAATTTAATTTACGTCCCAAATCCCGTAAATTTTCTTTCCCATACTTTTAAAAATAAAACCACTATTTATTTTTAAAACAATTTATCCATCCCCTTATAAATTTCCACCATGAATTTATAACTCCAAAATATCCACTGATAATTACCTCACTTTATTTATAACCCAGTTTATAAATCCATAGTCTCATTCTCCCTTTAATCACTATTTCAAAAACACTTAATCGATTTTCAAATCGATTCTCTGAATTAAATTCCCTTTAAAATTTATTTCTCGACTTATCCAGACTAATTCCAAAATCCATTAATTCAGATTTACTCCTTTTATTATGATTTAAAACCTTATTTAAATCTGAAATATCAATTTCACACTTTGTTTCAAAATTCCCCTTTTTATATTTCCCAAACCATTTTAAATCCTGAATTTAAAATAAATCCTTTAATTCTTAAACAATATCGTTTAAGTCCTTAAAACTCTTTATTTCCCATTTATTCAAAATCTCTATTTCCCATTCCCCGGAATTTATTAAATAGGATTTCAAAATCAACCATTTACCTTTTCCCAAAATTCACCCTTTTTATTTACTCAACTTCACTATAAATATTTTACTTAAAACTTTCTTTTTATATTGCTTTAAAAATCCAATCTTTATATTTTTGATATCTTAAAATACCAAAATATATTCAGCCCAACCATAGCATTCAATAAATTCAATTTACACTATAATATATCATAGATTTATCAATATTTCATATATCACTGAAATGAAATGAATTTAACATTTTTGAGGAATCCAGTTGGATCCCTCCAACTGTTTCCCTGCATCCACAGATGTTAGGACAATATAAAAATACCAATCCCACTTCGAGGGGGATATCGCGGTTTAAAGGGTCATCCGCTATTATGCGGGGCATATAGAGTCTCATCCGCTATATAATGCGGGAATATCAATCACTCCAATATATATATATATACACACACACACACACTACTATATATAATATCATATCCAGAATGATAATAATAATCAATTCTCAATCAATCATCCAATAATTTAAATTTAACTATTTAAATTAACCAGAAATCCAATTTGAGTGAGATTAACTCACCTTTAGCTTTTTACAACCCAATCCAAATCGGCTTGTCTCTCCACGAGTTTAGACCTTGTATAAACATTTTATGGTTTATTAACAATTTAAATAATCGAACAGTCAATTACCATCTATTTATTTAATTTAAACTAATAATTTAATTTTTTAAACTAATTTTTCTTTGATAAATAATTTTTAGTGGCTAAAATAATTAAATAAGTAATTCAAACAAGTAAATCACCTTAATCCACTATTTTAAAATAAACTAGTAAGTGAAAATATGTATATATATTTTTACATAGATAATTTATATTTATATGTATTTTCCTTTGAAACCCATACACTTATAAAAATTTATTTATATGGATTCAAAAACCTAATTTCATATAAACTCTTCAACATTTAAAATTCCTATATATATATATATATTTCCATTCTATATATATACTAAACTTAGTTAGTATCGGATAAGTGAAATAATATACCTTGCTGTCCTATATATATATATAGCTGATTCAATTTTAAAACAAAACTATTTAAACCTTGCTGTTAATTTCTTTTCTCTGTATATATACATACCGAATTTTAAAAATAGAATTGTTTTATATCCTTCTGTAACTCAAAGTCTTATCTATATATTTTCTGTTTTTTCTCAAATCTGTATACATATATATAATTTACTAAAATAAAATAAATACCTTACTGCAATTAACCTTTATCGATCACGACTTCGAGCCTCCACTGATCTGCTCCCTCCACCTAATGCACCTTTCATCGCCGAACTGAGCCCAACGCAACTGTCACGACCACCCCTCTTATCGAGATTCACGCGGCCATCCCATACTTCACGCGCGCGCCTACGTCATCACCCACTCTCGCGCGACCCAGCCCTCGAACGCGTCTGCCCCGATTCCACCTCTACGAGCCAACGTCTTACCCACCCAGTCGAATATCCTAATTAGTGTCGTGACCCTCCACGAGAACCAGGCCGAAGTCCATGCTCAACACGAAATTGAAATGACCCTCGCGATTTGATAATGAGAAGGATCTAATTTCTTAATTTTTCGAAAACGAAGCTTTTTTCTTTCTTTGATGTGGATTCAATTTTGAATGCATCTGAAAAGAGGGAGGGGGAAAATTCGTTCTTTACGGTTTTACTTGTTCGGCCATTCATATTATTCTTTCGAACGATCTGTATTTCTGTATGTTTTTTAAAATGCTCGGCCATTTTTTTGTCTTCTGTTTTTTTTAAAAAAAATTTCTTCAAACTGTGAACTGTTCGGCCTATTTTATTTCAAAAGAAGAGGGAAGGTGATTGAAGGGAAAGTGGCATGTAAAGAAAGGAATGGTAGGTGGTTGATAGGAAGGAAAGTAGACAGATGTGAAAGGTATGGTCAAATCAAATATATATATATATATATATATATGTATATATATAATTTAAATTTCAAATCGTCTCGATTACACAGCTCAAAATCTCGACCTCCTATCGAGGCATGCCACCAGGCGTTTATAGTGTTATACCCATATTTCGAACATAATGGAAAAGGTTTCGAGTCCTAGTTCGATCGTATGGAGAAGATAGCTTATTGGATCCAGTTATTATATTGAATTTTCGATATAGATTTCAGTGCGTTTATATACCGTATGATAACTCCAAACGTTCCGAGATTTGAAATCCGATAATAATACACTATTACGAATCCAATGGAACTGGTATCGTCAAATTACGAGACTGTGACGACCCACATTTCGGAAGGTTTCAATCGATAATAATCCACACATGTCCGACTCAAACAAACCGGAACGTAGATAATCAATGGGGTTAAATAAGAAAAATAAGAAGAGAAGAAGAAAACAAAACACAGAATCTCACAGCGGAAACGATAAAATACAATAATCAAATAAACAATTCATGAGGTTGTTTACTATACATTTGATTTTAATCTATATACATTTATCAGAGTTATATAAATACATCAGGGATAAATAATCAATACAGTAGAATAGCATGATGTAGGGCATAATAATAGTAGCAGTATACCAAAACTCCGTCTTCGTCCTCCAGAGAATAATCTTCAATATGCTAAAAAAAACTCAGGACTGACCCGAGCGTAATAAAAAGACAAAACACTCGAGTCAGGACTAAAATACTCTTACATAAGTCAAATCAATATCACAAATATGAGCCCAATGACTTAAGAGATGTTACGGGATTTTCCATCTCCTAAGGATCCGTTAAACTATTTATATATAATAGTATACGCTATAATAGATAATGTCTATCAGTAAAATAAATATCAAAATAGCGTTAAGGCTTTACATTGATCCACCTTAACACATTTTTACAGTTTTAAACCAAAGTCGTAATGGGCTCGTATAGGGATAAATATGACAAGGCACGTGAGGCAATGCCCAAGGTAGGATTCTACCAGTTTACCCTTTCTGGCTGGTCGTAACCCATCCGTGGCCGACCGCGACAATCAATCCAACCGACAAAGAGGTGCACCCATCAAATACGAAATCACAATAGTAATATGAGGGATCAACGTCGCTAGAGGTAGCTAACCTCAATGGCCAGACATAGGCTCCTGTTTTAGTCATTTTAATTATGACACGAATGTCAAGGCTATCCATCATCGTTCTCTTACTTCATTCCAGTAAACGTCGCCAATTCAACCACTACATTCTGGATATCATCCACCGCGTACACAGTTGTCAAAGTGGTTTCAATATTGAAAGAGAATATTTCAATAAGAGGCCCCGGTCTCTTTAACAACCAATCGTAATTTTACACACCGGTTGGTTCTTTTACATTTCGAAAACAATTTGCACTTGATATCAAAATATCATATTCGTTTAAAAAAAATCAAATCCATTACGAAATCATCATATATTCGCTACAAAAAAAATCAAATCCATTTTGAAATTATCATATATTCAAAATTATCAAATTTGTCCGATAAATCGATTTCACTTCCAAAATTTTATTCGAATTCAACTTAGGTTATAATCTCCACTTTAACCTAGTTCGTATTTAAATCCAAGGTTTAAATATAAACATTTCCGTCTCTTTAACCAGTTTGAATTTAAGAAAATAGTTTAAATAGTTTAAAATAGTTAAATAATTAAAAATAGTTTAATAGAAAATATTTAAATAGTTTAATCGAAAATAAATAGAATATAAAAATGGTTTAGATAGTAAAATAGTTTGGAATATCAAAATAATTTGAAAAATAATTCCAAAGTCAAACCAGTCAACTTCTCAAATTTTCTATCCAAATCAATTCCAAATTCCATTTCGATTTAATCGATTCATTCCAATTTCAAATTGAATAAATTTCTATTCCACATAAATTTCGATTTCAATTCACAAATTTCTTTAAATTTCAAGTCAATTCCAAATTAATTTAAATCTCAATTTCAAATTAATTTTCAATTCCAATTCCAAATTAATTTAAATTCCAATTTCAAATTAATTTCCAATTTCAATTCCAATCCCAAATTCAATTTCAAAATATCGATTTAAACACTTAAATCAAATTTACTTTCAATACCAAATTTTAAACCCAAATATTCAATTCCAAACTCAAACTTGAAATATCATTTCATATCAATTTCCTTAGAAATATTCAGAGTTCGAATAAAAGTCCAATCTTTTAAAACAAATCAACTTCCAAAAATTTATGCCGTATTTCAATTTTTTTTTTAAAAAACTAAACTTCAATTAATTAAACAATTTCGTTTACCAAGTTTAAATTCCAACATTTCAAGCTCCAATTAAAAATAATTCAATTTCCATAAATTGGATTTTATTCTTGAAATCAATTCATTTAAATAATTTCAAAACAACTTTTAAAATCATTTAATTTAACCAACCCGGTGTCCGTATATAATTTTCTAACATATGGCCAAGTGGATAATTATTTCAATTTAATTTCAAGGATGGATATATATCATTTCAATCCAAATAGATGTCATATGTATATCATTTCAACCTATTTCTTAATTTATTCAAAATAATTCAGTTTACAGTTTTATATGCAATAAACAATATACATGATGATAGCATGATATATCAAAATAAATAAACAACCAATATCGACCAATAGCATCCATCACAACCAATCAACCATAAAGCCAATAACATTCACAAATTCCAATTTTTTTACCATGTCGAGTAATATGCTGCCAATTAAATTTAAATTAATTTAACGGTCAATTTAAATTTTATCAATTAATTCATATACCAATTTAAATAACAATTAAACCTACCAAACAACAGCCAATAAATTTCATATCACTTCAGAATATAAATATAACTAACATAAAATTATTTTAGTCAATTGTGAGCGTATAAACACTCACCTTTGATTTATCGACGATTTAAAATCCAAATAAAGGCCCAAATTTTAACAATCTTGGAATGCAGCCAAACAAGCTCCATGTTGTCGGGAATTTCGATACGAACGCAACGGAGAAAACCGTGCATCGATCCAAGATCGTATGCAAAATATATTCGAGTTAGAACATTTGAATTTTAATAATAAAATAAATTATTAAATAAAAAAAAAAACACACGTACCATCTCTCCCCTTACTACCGTGCATCTAACCCATCCACGCAACTATGATTCCAACGCACGCACGCTCACCGAGATGGCCGGACATCGATCAGCGACTACCAATGTGTGCGCCACCTTGAGAGCCACCTACGCGTTAAGATTCACATCACCAATCGCCGCCATTTGCACGCAATCCAAGAAAATACGTCCACGCTTCCAAGCCAGATTCTGGCGAATCCGTGGCCCAATAGCATAGATCAACCGTATGGATTTGAAGAGCTCGCCGATATCTACAACTTTGCTTTTGGAATTTTTCGATTTCGTTGAATGGATTGAGAGATAAAGAGGAAAAAAGTTCGAGCAATTTCAGCCATGGAATAGGTGGCGGCCATGGTTTGAAATTAGGGTTTCTGAAATAAAATAATAATAAAACTGTCTCAGTTTGCGTGCGTATTTATATAGGTAGGTCCAAAATCGTCCGAACTCCAATCGAGACGTGCCGCCAGGCGTTTATAAGGTTTTACCCATATTCCGAACGCAATGGAACTAGTCTCAAGGCCTAATTCAATCGTATGTGGAAGATAGCTTTTGAAGTCGATTATTTTAATTAAATTTCTACGCGTTTCAAGCTCGCACGGCCAAACGACAAGTCTGATTGCTACGAAAATTGAAATCCTACAATAATTCACTATTACGGATCCGATGAAACTAGTTTCGTCGAAATCCGAGACCGTTGCCAAAATGGCTATTTTTACTCGTTAATTACAATATAAAATTTCAATTTCAAATTTTCCACATTTAAATCCAATTTTAAATGTTAACCATCTTAATTTTTATATATATAAAATTTAAATCAGCTTACGACATCATTTTCTATCATATCAAATTCAGAATTTAATTATTCAAATAATTTCTAATATTAAATTATTTAACAAATTACATTAATAACAATTTTCATTCAATAATCACCTTAAATTTAATAATTAAAAATAGCTAAAACTACGGGTCGTTACATACTCCCCCACTCAAAACTTTTCGTCCTCGAAAAGGCGTTAAGTATAGAATTTAACATATAATATATTTTATTCAAATAACAACTTATAACTTCAAAATCTTATTGGAAAATCTTAACTACGCCACTCCGCTATTCGTTTACGGAAAATAATGACCTGTATATAAAAACAAGTTATAAAAATTATAAAACTTCAAAAAATTTCTAACTCCCGGATTTACGGAAAATTTCGACAGAGTCTCCTTTGCGCGGCTCGATCGAAAAAATTTACAATTCAATATATAACACAAATATAACCAATATATATCAAATATACATCTCATCTCAATGATGAGGCATCCCGAAGGGCAAAAATATAAAATCGCGGTATTTAATCCGAGATACGTACCATATTATTTATAATACGAACGAGTTCGCTCGTATTAGCCAAGCAAAGCATAAAAATCTGCGTATACGCCCACAAACAACCTTCATATGTACCGATCTCAACTCAATTTAAGACATTAGATGCATATAGTCTAATATAACCATATAACATGTATTTTTGAATCCAAACAATAAATACAAGCACAAATACACAACATACAACAATCATACGCAATCAAAACAGTAAAAACAATGGTTTACAACAAAAGAAATCATCCAACCATCAATATCCGTCTAATTAATCCAATTTAATTCATAACCATGTGAATTTTCATTATCCAATGTCAATTTTTTTTATACCCTTCATTTCTTTTTAACATACATTTCATTAACAATTTAATTGATTCATTTCAATTTATTTGCATGCAATCAACTTTTATTCAATTAGATTCACATTCAATTGATTTTTCATTCAATTTATTTACTTCTAATTGATTTGCATGCACTTATCAATCTTAATGAATTCACATTCTATTTATTTACACTCATTTATAGTTACATTCATTTTCTTTCTTCACCTCCATTTTTTTTCATCTCAAAATTTATATAATTAATTTCATTTAAGTAAATTAATTCCATACCATATCCATATATTTTAACTTGATTCACATTCATTTATAAATATTTATTTCGTAGATCAAACCATGGATTTATATTCAATCCATTTGCTTTTAATTAGTTTACATCTAACAAATTTGGTTCCAATTCATTCTTTTCTTTCAATCAATATTTATTGCATTCACATTTGATTTATTACAATTCAATATACTATTTACATTCTATTGATATCTTTCAATTTATCAACATTCATTACAAATTCATTATATTCACTTTTTATTCAATTCTGGTGAAATTCCAATTTGTTCCACTTTTTTTTTTAACCTATTTCATATAAATTCATTTACGAATCATTTATAAAAATTATTCCACTTAACCATACTTAAGTAAATTTATTTCCACTTAGTATATTCTCTCTCCCTTTTTTTAAATCATTTATAAACCATCTAAATTCATTATAAATAATATGTACACACAATTCATATTATTAATTTACCAAAATAAATTTTATTTTATAACTTAATTCATATTAATAACTCCTTTTTTTCACAATTAATTCATTCAGCTTCCCTTAAGTCCACGTTAACTTATAATAATTTTTTTTCAATAACTTATTCCATATTATATTAGTTAACATTCATATTTTTATTTAAACTACTCCACTTGCAATTTAAAACTTTCTTTATCCAGTTTTAATCAAATCCAATTACTCATACTAATTTTTTTCTTCTTACATTCATTTATTTTATTTAATCTCTTTCACACTTAAATTACATTTCATTTTAAAATTCAAGTTCGTATTCATTTTTAATTCATTTTATAGTTCATATGAAATTAATTCACTTTACTAATTTATCCAGTTTCATTTAATATCCAATTCAACTTATTTAGTTGAACTTCATTTCATTTTAATCTATTACTCATTTTATTTAAATCTTATTCAAGTTAAATTTCTTATCATTCCCATTTTTTATTAAAGCTTCTTGGGTTAAATGTATTTTATTTACTTCATTTCATTAACTCCATTTAGTTTACAATGCTAAGCCAATTATTTTATTTGTATCTCAAATTTAAAGTTTTCTTTCATCTGTTTGTTTAACCAAACTTTTAACCATTTAAATTTGGTTTCATTTTCCTATTTAAATTTATAAGTTATGAACTTATTTCTTTTTTTCAAATATATAAGTTACAAGCTAATTTCTTTTATACTATTCTCAGTTATAAGTACAAAACTATTTTCATAAATTTATCAAATCATATTTAGAATATTTTCACAATCAAAACTTGTTTTAATCGAAAATAAATTTCTTTCGGTATCAATTCTCACTCAGAACTCGGAAATGAACACTGGCGACGCTGTAGTCATCCCTAGAATTATTTCCCAGCGACCAAGCGAGTTTAATGCTTTTATTCTTTCAAAAGTCCTTTCAAAATATATTTTTCTAGTCAAAACTCTTTCAAATAATACTATTTATTAATTTTTAAGGCTTTGAAAAACAATTTAGAAAACAAAAGGATTTTAAATTCTAAAATTCTTGATTTTTAAACTCATTTCTATATATAAGCTATATTATAATATACTTATACAAATTTCCTTAACTTATTTACCAAAATATTTCATTAATTTACAACTTGATCATTTTTAACCAATTCTTATTGCAATTATATTTCAATTCAATTTGATTATTAATGCTTTATAATAAAATTCACTGAGTATTCGTTTTAATTTTAATTCAACCAATAATCGATGATAATTAAATATTATTATCCTCAATCAACTCATTCATTAAGAATTATCAATTTATATAATATAATAATATAATTAGGTAAAATTATTTCATTATCCGATTTTAAAACGATATTATGTCGACTTGCCTCGTTTAAGGGTTTAGAAACCCCTATCGATGACACGGCGTCCCGCACACCGACCAGAATTCATAAACAACTCAACGGATAAGTAAACACAATATAAAACATTTTATAACACTAACAAGTACGCTATCTCATATATATACACTCAAACAGACTCATTATAGGGTATTGCTACCCTATCTCTAATGAGTCAAACTCCACAAAGCCAAGGTTATCGCTAAACTTTCGCTCTAATACCAACTGTGACGACCCACATTTCGGAAGGTTTCAATCGACAATAATCCACACATGTCCGACTGAAACAAACCGGAACGTAGATAATCAGTGGGGTTAAATAAGAAAAATAAGAAGAGAAGAAGAAAACAAAACACAGAATCTCATAGTGGAAACGATAAAATACAATAATCAAATAAACAATTCATGAGGTTGTTTACTATACATTTGATTTTAATCTATATACATTTATCATAGTTATATAAATACATCAGGGATAAATAATCAATACAGTAGAATAGCATGATGTAGGGCATAATAGTAGTAGCAGTATACCAAAACTCCGTCTTCGTCCTCCAGAGAATAATCTTCAATATGTTGAAAAAAAACTCAGGACTGACCCGAGCGTAATGAAAAGACAAAACACTCGAGTCAGGACTAAAATACTCTTATGTAAGTCAAATCGATATCACAAATATGAGCGCAATGACTTAAGAGATGTTACGGGATTTTCCATCTCCTAAGGATCCGTTAAACTATTTATATATAATAGTATACGCTTTAATAGATAATGTCTATCAGTAAAATAAATATCAAAATAGTGTTAAGGCTTTACATTGATCCACATTAACACATTTTTACAGTTTTAAACCAAAGTCGTAATGGAATCGTATAGGGATAAATATGACAAGGCACGTGAGGCAATGCCCAAGGTAGGATTCTACCAGTTTACCCTTTTTGGCTGGTCGTAACCCATTCATGGCCGACCGTGACAATCAATCCAACCGACAAAGAGGTGCACCCATCGAATATGAAATCACAATAGTAATACGAGGGATCAACGTCGCTAGAGGTAGCTAACCTCAATGGCCAGACATAGGCTCCTGTTTTAGTCATTTTAATTATGACACGAATGTCAAGGCTATCCATAATCGTTCTCTTACTTCATTCTAGTAAACGTCGCCAATTCAACCACTACATTCTGGATATCATCCACCGCGTACACAGTTGTCAAAGTGGTTTCAATATTGGAAGAGAGTATTTCAATAAGAGGCCCCGGTCTCTTTAACAACCAATCTTCATTTTACACACCGGTTGGTTCTTTTACATTTCGAAAACAATTTGCACTTGATATCAAAATATCATATTCGTTTAAAAAAAATCAAATCCATTTCGAAATCATCATATATTCGCTACAAAAAAAATCAAATCCATTTTGAAATTATCATATATTCAAAATTATCAAATTTGTCCGATAAATCGATTTCACTTCCAAAATTTTATTCGAATTCAACTTAGGTTATAATCTCCACTTTAACCTAGTTCGTATTTAAATCCAAGGTTTAAATATAAACATTTCCATCTCTTTAACCAGTTCGAATTTTAGAAAATAGTTTAAATAGTTTAAAATAGTTAAATAATTAAAAATAGTTTAATAGGAAATATTTAAATAGTTTAATCGAAAATAATTTGAATATAAAAATGGTTTAGATAGTAAAATAGTTTGGAAAATCAAAATAATTTGAAAAATAATTCCAAAGTCAAACCAGTCAACTTCTCAAATTTTCTATCCAAATTCCATTTCGATTTAATCGATTCATTCCAATTTCAAATTGAATAAATTTCTATTCCACATAAATTTCGATTTCAATTCACAAATTTCTTTAAATTTCAATTCAATTCCAAATTAATTTAAATCTCAATTTCAAATTAAGTTTCAATTCCAATTCCGAATTAATTTAAATTCCAATTTCAAATTAATTTCCAATTTCAATTCCAATCCCAAATTCAATTTCAAAATATCGATTTAAACACTTAAATCAAATTTACTTTCAATACCAAATTTTAAACCCAAATATTCAATTCCAAACTCAAACTTGAAATATCATTTCATATCAATTTCCTTAGAAATATTCAGAGTTCGAATAAAAGTCCAATCTTTTAAAACAAATCAACTTCCAAAAATTTATGCCGTATTTCATTTTAAAAAAAAAATTCAATTAATTAAACAATTTCGTTTACCAAGTTTAAATTCCAACCTTTCAAGCTCCAATTAAAAATAATTCAATTTCCATAAATTGGATTTTATTCTTGAAATCAATTCATTTAAATAATTTCAAAACAACTTTTAAAATCATTTAATTTAACCAACCCGGTGTCCGTATATAATTTTCTAACCTATGGCCAAGTGGATAATTATTTCAATTTAATTTCAAGGATGGATATATATCATTTCAATCCAAATAGATGTCATAGGTATATCATTTCAACCTATTTCTTAATTTATTCGAAATAATTCAATTTACAGTTTTATATGCAATAAACAATATACATGATGATAGCATGATATATCAAAATAAATAAACAACCAATATCGACCAATAGCATCCATCACAACCAATCAACCATAAAGCCAATAACATTCACAAATTCCAATTTTTTTACCATATCGGGTAATATGCTGCCAATTAAATTTAAATTTATTTAACGGTCAATTTAAATTTTATCAATTAATTCATATACCAATTTAAATGACAATTAAACCTACCAAACAACAGCCAATAAATTTCATATCACTTCAGAATATAAATATAACTAACATAAAATTATTTTAGTCAATTGTGAGCGTATAAACACTCACCTTTGATTTATCGACGATTTAAAATCTAAATAAAAGCCCAAATTTGAACAGTCTTGGAATGTAGCCAAACCAGCTCCATGTTGTCGGGAATTTCGATACGAATGGAACAGAGAAAACCGCGCATCGATCCGAGATCGTATGCAAAAGTTATTCGAGTTAGAACATTTGAATTTTAATAATAAAATAAATTATTAAATAATAAAAAAAACACACGTACCATCTCTACCCTTACTACCGTGCATCTAACCCATCCACGCAACCAAGATTCCAACGCATGCACGCTCACCGAGATGGCCGGACATCAATTAGCGACTACTAGTGTGTGCGCCACCTTGAGAGCCACCTACGCGTCAAGATTCACATCACCAATCGCCGCCGTTTGCACGCAATCCAAGAAAATACGTCCATGCTTCCAAGCCAGATTCTGGCGAATCCGTGGCCCAATAGCATAGATCAACCGTATGGATTTGAAGAGCTCGCCGAGATCTACAACTTTGCTTTTGGAATTTTTCGATTTTGTTGAACGGATTGAGAGATAAAGAGGAAAGAAGTTCGAGCAATTTCAGCCATGGAATAGGTGGCGGCCATGGTTTGAAATTAGGGTTTCTGAAACAAAATAATAATAAAACTGTCTCGGTTTGCGTGCGTATTTATATAGGTAGGTCCAAAATCGTCCGAACTCCAATCGAGACGTGCCGCCAGGCGTTTATAAGGTTTTACCCATATTCCGAACGCAATGGAACTAGTCCCAAGGCCTAATTCAATCGTATGTGGAAGATAGCTTTTGAAGTCGATTATTTTAATTAAATTTCTACGCGTTTCAAGCTCGCATGGCCAAACGACAAGTCCGATTGCTACGAAAATTGAAATCCTACAATAATTCACTATTACGAATCCGATGAAACTAGTTTCGTCAAAATTCGAGACCGTTGCCAAAATGGCTATTTTTACTCGTTAATTACAATATAAAATTTGAATTTCAAATTTTCCACATTTAAATCCAATTTTAAATGTTAACCATCTTAATTTTTATTTATATAAAATTTAAATCAGCTTACGACATCATTTTCTATCATATTAAATTCAGAATTTAATTATTCAAATAATTTCTAATATTAAATTATTTAACAAATTACATTAATAACAATTTTCATTCAATAATCACCTTAAATTTAATAATTAAAAATAGCTAAAACTACGGGTCGTTACAGAGACTGTGCCTCAGAAGGTTATTTTTAAATATCAATATAAACAATATATTTTTAAAACTGAACAAAACACTTTTAAATTCGATTTTAAAAGTTCTATCATCTCCAGTATTGTTAATACAAATTTTATAAACCTTCAAATTATTTTTAACAAGCTTAAAACTAAAGATTCAATATTCTACCCGACTTCCAATTATTAAATTCAATAATTAAATTGTCCAATAAATAGCTATATTTGAAATTCAAGTTAAAAATCAACTTTTAAATATTTAAAATCAATTGCATATTCCAATTTCAAATATCCAAAAATTCCGGGTCGTTACAAAGTAGGTACAATTTCGGGTTTAGTCTAGATCAATCTTGGTATTATAAGAGCATTCCCAATGCCGTTACACTAACTTCCTATTTTTATATTATATTTCATAATATTATTTATCAAACAACTGCTAGCAACTAACCTCCGACACGACAAGCACCATTGTCCAAGTGGTTAAGTGATTCGGCTTTGGTGCGAGAGGTCACAAGTTCGAAACTTGCTAGCATGATTCGAACATTTATTGACATGTGATATGTTGTCCCATTGACATGTTGTATATAAAGTACCATTTCAAAAAAGAACTAACCCTTGACACATATAATTCACTCTAATTCTACTATCCTTTGTCTCGGTTTCAAAATGAAAACTGAAAAAAGGCAAAATTATTTTCATTTAGCTCCATCAATCAAAAAGAGTAATTCGGCTTTAAAATAATTCAATCGACACCATAAAGAATTTACTTATATTACCTCTCTAAATCAAAAAGTGTTACCTCTTCAATTCCTTGAAAAGATCATCAATTGAGGAAGATGCTAAACAAACAAGATAGCAATGGTGCTTGTATAGCTCATCTATAAGGGTGATGAATTTTCTAGCCTGAAGTATAATAATACAGCATTATTCAGGCAATCTTCAAAATAAAAATACACCGGAAAAAGAAAAGGAAAAAATTAAGACTAAACTAGATCAAATACGACGTATCATGTACTACTGAGCACCTTGTCTCGAATCCGCAAACTCATATAAGAAGACTACATATTCTACAATTTACATGCGACTAATAGTGCAATTTATATGGGATATTTTGTCAACTTTTCACTACACAAATAAATGTAGGACCTTAGCTTATAACGTAGAGAGGAAAGATAAAGGAGAAACAAAAAATAATGAACTGAGGAGTACCGGATTATGCCTTGTTCCTATTTCATGCACCCCTCAGCTATATATACAGAGAAAATTAGGACCAGAGTATTGGCCACCAATCTAGAGTAGGATGTCTTTATAGATGATGAATAATTACCTATATATGTATTGACAGGGATATATTTATGTGTTACAATACAAATTCTATCTACTTATGCATTAACAATAGTGTATGCATTGACAGTGGATGTATCTATTTGGGTAGTTATCAGTGTGCTACTCATTCCACTGCAAATAATCTCAGTAATGACTTACAACGACAAATTATAAATTATAAAAGAATTATAAAATAAAGTTTGTACCTTGTTGCATAGAAAAGTCCACAAGTGTAGATCTGATGTCCAAGAAAGAGAGTATGTACCTATAAATAAGAAATACAAATTATGTGAAAGCTTTTAAGGTGCTTTAGTTCGATTAATTTCTTATGAACATGTATACAGAGAATGCTAAATCTTCTTGAGGTTTTTCTTCGGCAAGAGAGATTAAATATTATTAATATATTGGATAATCTGCTAATTACATATTTTACTTATGAACGGTTATCAGAAGAGTAATATATTAGATAATCTAAAAAATTATCTTCTCATCAAGTTCAACTTGAGATTTCTCTCCAGTAAGAGAGATTAAATCTTCTTCTGCCATACTAAGCTTATCTCTTATATTATTTAACCTTTTCTTTCCTAACAGACTGATGGTGCAATTTCACACTTTGTAAGATCATGTTCCAACATTTTCCACTCATCTCTCAGGCTCTCTGTATCTCTTTGCTGAGCTTATTTCTAGCATACATGAAAGCAAAATAAGAAACAACATGAATCCCTTAAGGATAGGAAATAATTTATAATTTCATAAATTTTATATTCTAATTTATGTCCGGAAGATAATCTTATACATTTTTTGAAAGAACGAAAGAAAAAGAGAACATCATTATGTAGTATATACGAAACATGCCTCATAGATGGCCCAAAAATTGGCAAACAAAAAAATTGATTAACAAACGACTGACCACCTTACATATAACATGAATAAAGTACCAAAATTCTACTCACTATACATCCGATCCTACTAAAAAGATAGAGCAAGAAGTTTGGATAAGGAGCTACAATATTAGGCTGAACCAAGTGAGCAGTTTGTAGCAAAAAAGGACTGCAACTGAGTGAACTGTATAAAAGAACTCCAATGCAGCACTGTACACGTACATAACATTAGTAGGTGCAAATGGGAGCATACACATGAATAGATGCATATATAGGACTGAAGATGACAAATGCAGGTACAAAGAATATAATTTTTAATAGACAGAATCAAGCATAGTTTTTTTACAAGAAAACAAGAATACATATGTCACATCCCGAAATTTTCGACTTTTGAAAATTCGACATTGATACTCACTTTATCGACTGCCGAGCCATCGAGTGCCGGAAACTCCAATAGTGAGGGTTTTAAGAAAAAGAAAAAGTAGAAGAAGAAGGAGATAGAAGAAAAAGAGAAGAAAGAAAGAAGAAGAACAACAGAAAACATCTGAACGACATCAATAGAAACACAGAACAGAGACAATATCAGAATCTCACATATTGCAGCGGAACAATATATAATAGATAAATGAATAATCTTTAAAACAAAGAACTATATCATTTTATACATACATCAATCATCAGAGTCATATACAACAATGGACAGTTATATAAACTTGTCCTCATACAGAATACACAGCGGAATAAATAATTTCAGATACAAATACTACGTCTCGCCATCCAGCTTATCTCCAAAGCTCCAGAATATCCAGAATATCCTGATAACATAACTCTAGACTGCCCGTGTGGAAATTTGTGGGCACCCAGAGTTTAGAAGGGAAACAATAAACTCCGAGTCAGTCATGGTGACTGGTGTGAGATCGTAAACAGTTATTTTTCTTTAAAATAAACAACAGGAAGATTTTAAAGTAAATTTCGCAATGCCTTTGGAAAATGGAACTACCATAAGACCTCCCGCCACACACACAATGCAAACGCAGACTTGGAGGAGATTTCTTCTTATGATAGTCAAAGATGCTTACTACGCGAAAATCAAATTCTTTTTGATATTATTATTAGTGCATAGTGTAGAAAAACATTTCGAAAGTAGAATATAAATCTTAGCCAGCATAGGTACCATTATAGTATGCTTGCTATAGCTACCATATTAAATGGCAGGTTCTACAACTAAAACCGTACAAGTCACGTATTGTTTCTTTGGATTTCCGACAAATGGTCAGGCTAAGGAACTTCCTATCCACGATGGGTACGTCCCTGGAATAGACGACCCGAGAACCTAACCGGATCTTTGCCAACACAAGGCCGGGTTACCTCTGCAAAAATAGGTAACTACTGACACGCGTATGCCATCCCCCGATCGTCACCGATCTTCCCGAGGATCCCCGATTCCAACAAACCACATAGAAAAAATAATGCAGTAACCACAGAGGTTAAGTATCTGGGCTCCATACCATGATACCACCTTTATCCAGAAGGAATGACATACACTAAGGGGCGCTACTCCCTAGAACCTTGCTGCATTCGTCCTGTTTCGACCATTTCCGGGGTGTGAGGCTCGACGAAGTCTCGTCCACAAAGCTACGCTTTCTACAAAGCCCTGCTTCGGGTCAAACAAAAATGATCAACCTATGATCACAAAGATATAAGATCAAACAATTGATCATATCGCAAATGATCAAACACTGATCATTTCACAGCAACACTCAGTATGCCACGTTACCAAATTGGGATATATCGCTGATAAATTTCAACTACATAACCTCTGAGCTCGTACGTCTCAGAGAAGGGTGTTAAGCTAAGAGAATAAATTCTCCGCCACCAACAGAAATGTATTTGAAAGAAATCAGCTTTATATCTCAAATTGTAACGTCAGACACACAATCCATACAAGTCTGTTCCGGGATCGAACAGAACCGAAGGCACTTCTCACGAAGCCCTTGCACATCCGGATAAATTTCTAATCACGTCGGGACTTCCCGTCACTAAGGGTGATAAAACCTCTAAATCGAAGATCAGTCGATGTAGAGTAACTCGACGGTAATCCTTTCGTTTTCAAAAATATCCGGTCTTCAACACCGGTCTTCGAATGCAATTCATAACGACGTATCACATATTCGGAATGGGTTATACGACCCTATGGTCCTTTCCCGGCTAACCCGAATAGTGAGCGATTATTCAAAAATAAGTGTGGCATTCAAATTCATCCAATTCACAACAAATACCTACTCAAGGTAATTATTGATAGTCTGTTATTTAACTATCAATAAAGATGCGCAACATCATCAGATTCCAAATTATTTTCCAAATTATTTCATCTTCCAAAATATCTTTTACTAGATATAAACTTTCCACACTTTAAAAATAAATCAATATTTATTTTTTTCTAAAACAATTCCCCTTTCTTTATAAATTCCATATTGAATTTATATTTCAAAATATCTTCTGATATACGATTTTCAAATCGATTTTCAATATTCAATTTCAATTTATCTTTTACAAAGATAAATTCTCAAAACGTTCATTTCATTTGGAAAAGCATTTCCATACTTATTTAAAAATAAGTGTTTCACAAATCATTTATTTTCAACATTTGAAAATATTCGATATACTTAAATCAAATTAAGTATATATTCATTCTTTAAGGGAATCATTAATTTTAACATCTATTTGAGTCAAAACGAATGTTGCGTAAAACATCGTTACGACGACTCAAAGTCACTAGTATAGGGATTCGGATTTTAGATAGATATATATAAATCCCAATACTACATAAAAATATTTCCTTTCGGAAATCATTTACTATAACAACAGTGTTATAGTCTACCATTTCCTTATTTTTCTCGAAAACGTCTATTTCAACAATAAATGTTGAAATCTATGTATTCGATACTTAACACGCTTTAAAACATCTTTTAAAACAACTTCATTTAACAATATTCCTTTTCCCAAAATATATTGATTTTATTCAATAATATATATTTACTGTCCAAATTCGTGAATATAATCACTATCCCAATTTTAACAATTTCTACACATTTAACTTAAAGGATAATTCGCTGTCCAAAATCACGAATATATCTCCTTTAATAACTTCAATGTTAATATTTATCAAATTCTATTGATTTTGAATTTATAAAACCATGTTTATAAATCCCATTTCTATTTATAAAACTTCGATTTCTAAATTATCCAATTCAACTTATATAACTCAATTATATACCGGAAGTTTATATTATAAGTTAAGAACTTATAATCCATTTATTTACAACATCTATTCATTTCTCATCTAAATGTCAAAATCCCATTTATAAGATAATTGCTTATAAATCTTTTTGTTTTACAAAATCTATCCATTTAATAACTTCACAATTTATGAATCTATAACTTTCAATTCACTTATGGAATCCATTTTTATTTGACTTTAACCCTTAATAAAACTCATTTCAAAATTCCAATATTTTTAATTTATAAAAATATAAAATTTTGTAAATCTTTTTATATGAATTGTTTAAAATACTTCAACAATTCCAATTTAAACTATTTCATGATCTTCATCAATTGTTTATTTCAAAAATAACATTTTTGTCGTATTTCGCAAAAATCACAATTTTACTAACATTAAAATTTTAACATTTATTTATTTAAAATAAACCAATTCAAAAATTTCAATAAAACGTATATTTCTACAAATCACTTTACAAATCCTTTTAAAATCAAAATCGTTATTTTTAGACTTTAAAAATGGATCCGATGATGCAACGCATCAAATAGTCAATCATAGCATTCAAAAACATCATATATCAATATGATAATCAACAAATATCACAATATCTGTAAACAATAAATACAGTTGAGGAATCCAGTTGGATCCCTCCAACCTGTTTCCCTGCATCCAAAGATGTTAGCACAATACCAATTCCGCTCCAGTACGGAATTATCGCGGTATATAGGTTTTTATAAATCCGCTTACTAACGGCGCAATAGGGTCTCATCCGCTATACGAGGCGGGAAATCAATCAATCCAATATATACATATGCCAATATATATATACTGCTATATACATAGATATATCCTATCATATCTAATAGCACATTCAATAGCAATCATAACTGCAAAAATTCCACATTTCAATCGAGTGAGAAAAATCTCACCTTAGCTTTTATTAGCAATCCATTTCCATTTCTGCTTTGATTTCTCTATTTAAGACCTTGAAAAACATTATAAAAATTTATTAATATTCGAGATAAATCGAATAGTTAATTTCCAATTTTAAAATTTATTTAACTTATGACTTGGTTTAAAAACTGATTTCCTTTGATTAATCTAATTGCCTAACCAATTGGCAATTTTAATTTACTAACAATTTAATTTAAACAAATGTTTTTTTATTTATAATTGTTTCCATAGAATCGAACAAATCAATTAACTAGATTGACTGGCTATTCAAATTTAACCAATAAATTTCTTTTTTAAGATCAAGTAAATTAAAATATGTGTTTATTTCCCATTTTCTAACTGCTAAAAAAAATATCTATATAGGTTTTAAAAACTGAATCTTTATATACATTCTTATATTCAAATCTTTTATATACACACTGTTTTACAGTTTATTTACATATATATCAACAGACGCATGTATATTCATATTATACGATCATTATTCTCCCATCTGATATCTATATACATTTAGATAAGAAAAACTGCAAATTAATACCTCATCTCGGCCACTCCTACTTCATCGAGAATCACTCCCAGCATCACGTGAACGCGACATCGAACTCGCCCAACATCTTCGCCGCCATCCACACCGTAACCATCGGCAACACCCACAGTTGCTTGCGAGCTCCAGGCGAATCGCCATTACCCCAAAATCGAATGTGCGCGCGCACCTCCGGAAATCGCCTCGCCACGACCTTGCTTCCGAACGAAGACGCGGCCCCACCGAATGTCGACCATGCGAGCAACTCGCGATCGAAGATCCTCCACATCGTCTTCGCTTCCCAGGCGCGCGTGAGCTCCACGCGAAACCCTACCGAGTCACCTGCCGCCTTCCAGTCGTATCGCCACCTACTCGAGCGCCATCACTTCGACTACTGGGAACTTGATTTCGACTTTGTGAAGTTGTATTTAGAAGAGGCCGAAGGTATGGAATTTGGGGATGGAGGAGAATACGTGGTTTCGTTCGATTTGTTTTTGGAACGAGATAAAAAAATTTCTTTGAATTCGATTTTGAAGGATGTCGTTCGATTTTTAAAAGAGGGGAGGAGAGGTACGAAGGTATGGGTTTTGCACGATAATCTCGTGATGCTCGGCATGGATTTAGGCTGAAGCTAGGGGAAGAGAACGTGCAGACATTTGACTTAAATTTAAATTTCAAATTTAAATTGAATATCGTTAAAGCTTTAACACGTTGATATATCGTGTGCTCACGTATCAACTCCGAAAATTACGAAAATTGAAATCCGGCAATAATACAACATTCCGGACCCAATGGAACTGGTTTCGTCGAATTCCGAGACTGTTTGAAAATTGACTATTTTTAAATATCGGTTCGAACGATATAAATTCAAAACTGAACAAATCAATCCGAAATTGGATCCTGAAGCTTCAATCATCTTCAGTATTATCAATACGAATTTTAAAAGCTTTCGAAATATTTTCCTTCAGCTTAAAACTGAATATTCAAATTTTTATTCGACTATCAATAGATTAATTTTTAAAGTTTAATCGCCAAATTCCAAGTTAAATTCGGGATTCAAATTAAATCATCGTTCAAATATTTAAAATTAATTAAATATTCTCAATTTAATTCGTTCAAAATTCAGGGTCGTTACAACATAGGTCACATAAGTATAATCAAACATAATGCAAAATTCAATTGATGTCTACCTATATTTTTGGTCTAAAATTCTCTTTATCTTGCAACTTAAATGATGGGAGAGTCCAAATCTTTAATTATCATCAATTTTGTGAAGTGGGGTATATATGCTTACAAAATATGTATATGGAACTATGCTAAATAAAACCAACATAAATAGTTGCAAGAAAAAATTGATGGTATTCATTACTTAACTAAAAATATGAATTATGATTTAAAACCTAAAGCACCTAGTTTATCATAAAATTTCATGACTGAAAATAAATGGTTGCGATCTTTGTTGTCAAGTGTATCTAGAACCATAGCAACCCCTGTAAAAGATGATCATAGAAGTGCAATTTTTCTTTTTGATACTTCATGATATCTTCACCATCATTTACCTTTTGCAATTGTTATTTGGTGTTTTCACTATAAACTCAACATCATTTGAAATCTTCTCCATATAATCTAAGGAAAATTTTTGATCGTAATAACCAAATGAATGTCATTTGAGTTTTTGAGTGCCAAATTAACAGTGAAGGTTTATAAATCTTGTTTGTTGCAAATTAATAAGTTGACTAAAATAATCATTTAAGCGAGTATATGACTAATTTAATATGTATCAACTTTTAGAAGTATATACTAAAAAAATAGTGCTTGTGATTTTAATAACACCGACACTCACTAAATCTTCAACTGGCTCCTTAAGCGAATTTTACTCGAAACCAACTTTGGAAATTTTATGCTGGACATCAGATATTTAATTAACCAAATAAAAGGACATAGGTGTTTGCGAACATTCAGGATTATGGGACATTAAATAATATTTACTGAAGTGACTGCAACACACATTCAATTGAATTGAAAATGCTTTAGTTCAAAACGGCTAACATGATAGGAACATATGACATTGCCCACGACCGCAAAGAACAAAATTTATGCATGTGGGAGCTCACTAACATCATTATTATAGTATGTAGTTACGAGAATTAAGTAGAGCGAGCATGGGATTATATCATACAATAGAATTTAGCTATCAGCCTATATTATTTACAAGTTCGAAGTGCATATTTAAGAGTATATGACAAATCTAATATAAGGAGGAAAATATAATATTATCATAATTTATAATTATTTAGAAGTTAGGTTTTATATTGACATTGGAAAACATAAAAAATATGCATATATGTATATATGCATGCATGCATGTATGTATATGTATATCACATAGAGAAACTCTCTCATATAATGAAATAAAAGAATAATAGAGAACTTAACAGTTTAACTAGCAACATTTCAACCAGCTCAGAAAATAGTTATGCATTGTTCTTACTTATCTATGCTAATCTGGCAGTATTTTCATGCCTCAATACTTCATTGCCATGCTCCAGAACCATGCAATCTGGTTTAGTCAGTACATGCCAATTTAGTGCATTAGGAACTCCATTTTCATCTTTGCATTTAAGCTATTAATGCATCTCTAGATAAAGCATTTGCTCAGAAAATTTAAAATTTAGGTGTCCTTGTTTCCAGACCTGCAGTAAATAGTTAGCAATGACATTACTTATGCATTATCTTCTTTATGGAAAAAATAGCTATAATATATTCAAAGTTTTAATTTGTTAACTAGATAAATCATTTAACCAGATCATAATAAGCATATTTAATATCTATAGACTAGTGATATCTATATCTAATTTTTCAAATTGTAATATCTACATTAGTAATATCCATACTTGTGAATATCTACACTTGTAACTCTTCTCATTTCATTAATTATACTACCACATGCCTAAGAAGACAACCGACTTTGCTAAACCAATTTGCGATTTTACCATCTTCGGAAGTTTTGCATGTTCTAATCTTAAGCGTTGAACAAACTCAATAGTCGGTGATATTCGATCCCATAGACCTAACAAAATTATTTTCCTAGACATACATACTTGCAGTATAAAAGAAATGATCTTCATTGCCAATCAATGGTCCATAGCATTGCTTAGCTGACAGGTAATTGTTGCTTAGCCTTTAGACTATAATGTATAAAATTTAGTTATATAGCCAATACGAATCTATATCTAAAGCAACTTTGCATACAAAATTTCAACGACAACATGGCATAATGGAAATGGCAGAGGATCAATAGGTAAGATAAAGATCAGTTTGATGCTTCTAGTGGTGCAAATAAATATCTTGGTTTGTGTTGGTGTGATTAATTATTAATTCTACAATGAAATTAATTTGTTCAATTAACCCAAAAGGTAAAATTTGACCTCTCTAAATGAGACATTAATAGTCCATTCTTCAGCATTAGATACATCCTTAATTTGAATTCTAGCAAATGTAGATTGATCTATCTCTCTGATAGTTGCACCAGCCTTTCCAACTACTCTCCTCTTCTTTCACCTAGGTAAAGAATCCTTATAGAAAATTCTTTACATTTCCCAGCCATTGCCAAAATGGGTATTATCATAGTTACTCCTATAATACCCTGTGGCTCATTTCTATATCAACATGATATAGTGGTGGTTGTGAAACATAAAATATTTGATCGCGGTAAGTTCAGTTACAAAGATGTATATATTTTTACCTTTTTTTCTTTTGGAGATGATGATGTGTTTGTCTTCGATATAACTTCATAATTTTGACGAAGGATTATAAATATAACACTACTACATCATTTTTGATCGATCAATTATTTATACCAAAAAACTAAAATCATAAAATGCAAATGATAGCAATTCAAAATATTAATTTCGTTTTCTTATAACGATTACAACTTGAATACAGTCAAAAATCTCACCTAAAACATGCGATGGCTAATTTCAATATTTGTGACTCTAATAAATGAAATCTCTTGGAAAATCACTCTCTTTGCAATTACTTGGATGCACTGTAGGTTTATGTTGCAATCGAATCTCTCAACCTAGTCCAAGCTCATGAAGATTAGCCTTGCCTCCTCAACAACTGTACAAAAGTGGCGATGGAAACACCTAAAAACTGAATCCCCTTTTGTCGTTGCCCTAGGCCGCTCTTGCCTATGCCTGGCGGTTGTGAGACAGCAAAATTGAAGGAGGTAGAAGTGTTGTAGAGGTTGAGTCCACTGCCTTGGAAATAGAAGATGACGGGGAAGCGGGTTTGCATGGTGACAGTTTGATAGAGAATTTATGTTTGAGGATTGGGGTTGAGGAAGGGGGAAATGGAGAAATAATTTAGGAACTGGCGGCAATGAAACTAAATGCCCGCTTACAATGTGTTACATAGCCAATTTCTCTTTAAATGGAACATACTAAACCATATAATAACATTATGAAATAAAGCGCTATGTATTGGCGCTATGAAAATCCACTTTTCTTGTAGTGTTGATACTTTGAAGAAATATCGATAATGTGACCGAAAATCGTTCTATCGATGAATGGTTTTTTTCTTAATAAAAGTTGTGCGAACTTTTTGGGCTTGTCTAATATATTAACATGTAGTTAATTAGCAACTAAAAATATTTTAGTATTTATGGCTAACTAAATACGAATAGTAAAATATTAACAAATGGATTAAGGAAAAAGATATTATGGTGAATATAGTCTAAATATTTTCCTAAAGGTGTGAGGTGGAAAGTGAGGCACATAAAATGGAGCATGCATGGTGACCTTCCATAGAGGGTAAGTGGTGAATGATTACCTCTTGGCTACTTCTGCATAAGGCCTTTCATGTGTAACATTAACACATTTGCTAATTTTCAAAGGTAGAAACAACTTAACCTTAATTCATTTATCTTCACTAGTCAATCTTTAATCAAAACAAATCAGCACCAAACTTCTCCAAACTCAAGATTTAGGCCTAACATATCATAACAACATGGAATAGCAACCCAATGCTTGAAAAAAAGGAGCATAAAGGAGCGAGCAAGTTTGGGATGGAGCAAATAAGTGAGGGGGAAGGAGGCCGAGCACTAAAATGGGCTAAATGTGAAGCTTGGGCATGTTTGGGTGAGGTTACAAGTGTTCATATGTTCTTGGTGGCTTATGCTTATGTTAGTTTGGTTTTGGGGTGATTTTACTCACCATTTGATAGTATATATTGTCTTATATATTGTGTGCTTGAATATAAAGTTAAAGTAAAGTTGAGAAATTAAAGTTATAACTTTTGGACCATACTTGCTTTTGAAAAAAAAATGACAACTTTATATTGTATATTGTCACTTTTATTACCCTCTACAACATGTAACGTGGCCTTGACTTTGTGTTTACATGTTTGGTTTGGTTGTGTGTGGCATTAAAGTGTGATTGAAAGTGTTGAAGCGAGAATAGTCGTTATAAATGCACTATGAAAACCCTTGTGTTTAACTTGCTTAAAGTGGTTATTTGTGAATATATTGTGAAAGTATATATCTTGGTTGTGCTCTACACCTATAGTAGTGTATGAGGCAGTGAGGAACTGGTTTGAAAAGTTATAGAACTTGTGGAAAAAATTTGTAAAATTATAGCAAAAAGGTCGCTATGGATGCACTTTGAAATTGCCTTGTGTTCGGAAAATTTTAATATGATTTTGAAAGATGTTCTTAGAGGTTTCTTTGCTTTTTTAATAAGTACTAGTGTACTTCTTACTGTAAAAATATCAAGATTTAAATAATTTTATAACTTGTTGAATGAAGCTACAAAAATAGGAGCGAAAAGGTCGCTATATGAGCACTTCATAGAATGCCTTATTTTTGGCATTTTAATACGATTTTGGCAAGACATCCTTTGGGGTCTCTTTGTATGTTATTAAGTATTATAAGTAAAGTTCTTACTGTAGAAAAACTGGATCTTAAATCATTTGATAGCATGTTGAAAATGAAGTGAACATTAAAGGGTTTAAAGCTAGTTTTGTGGCATATACAGAAATCTGCAACACTTTGAATCTAAAACACTTTCTGGGTGTTTTGGAACTTTAGACAGTAGTTCTGTAAATGCCATCGTTTGCTGTTTGAAACTTTAAATAGTTAAAAATGACATTTAAACAAAGTATTTTTCTACTATTTAGGAGTGGTTAATACCATTAATAAGAGTATTCTAAAAGTGGTTTCAAGTTTTAATATATTTTTATTAATTATTTATGAATTTTTAAAGTAAAGGGTTTTTAAATATAAAACATGCTTTTTTTAATGATTTTGTTAAATTTCAAAATGTGCTATTTTTAACTAGTATTTTATTTAGATATTTAAAACCTATTTATAAGTATTTTTAAAGTATTTATATATATATATAAGAGTTTGAAAACGTAAGTGAAATATTTTATAAAAGGATATGTGGTTTTGGTTATGACACTGAGTTATAATGAATGGTTTTGAGAAGTTAATTAAAAGCATATTATCTCGTTAATAAGACATAAATCTTTAAAAAGAATTTTGTACAAATAATGTTAAGTATAAATGGTTTTGGGTTTATAGTGACAATGTGTTGGTAACATTTTTCTTTAACTCTTCTGATTATACATAGGAATATAATTAGATCTTCAAAAGAATGTTTAAAGATAATTATAAGTGAAATGGTTTTAGGTTTGTAGTGACAATGTGTAATTAACATTTTTCTTAAACCCTTTTGAATAAACCTGTGAATGTACTTAAATCTTTATAAAGGAGATTCTAAAGATAATGACAATATAAAATGTTTTGGAAAAAGGTTATATAAAGTAAATATTTAACTTATAAAAGAGAAGGGGTTTATAGTAACAATTTTTAAGTAACATTTTTTTTAAAACTCTTTGATTATATTTTAAAGTAGGAAATCTTATTAAAGATTTATAAATATTCTTATACCATTTGAGCTAAGTGTATGAATACATTTGAATTATTGAAATGAGTATAAATGAATAGTGAAATAGTAGAATACATGTATATATATCTTTATAAAGGTATTTTAAATATATATATATATATATATATACAAGTAGAAAATGAAAGTGAATAAAAGCATCACGTGTTCGTACGGTTTGAGATCACTCGGGAGGACTCATATGTCTGAATCATCTCTTGCTTTTAAAATGTATGTACTCAAGATCCTCTGGGGAGGACTTCTACATATAGTTCACGTACTTCTGAAGGAGGTAATTATTCAATAAAAGAAGTTTTAAACCAAAAGGGGATTTGAAGTCGCTTGTGTAACTTAATCATGCTTCATGTGACTTAATCATGCTTTGTGTGTTTACTTGTTTATGGAATCTATTTAGTCGTGTACTTAGCACTAAAAGCCAACAAAGAGGCCTGCTCTATATGTGAGAGTTAAGAATGATGATTTGAGTGGGGCTTAGAAGCAATAGTGCTCTAACACACCGGCTTCACTCTTACTAAAGGATAGTGTAAGTTAAGAAGGTCAGAAACGTGATAAGTATACGAGACTTTGTTTCCATATGTGATCATTCTCATTGTTATGAAATTTGACCAAAATTAACTATGCATATATCCAGGAAAAACATGAGAATTATATGTTACAGTTATCTTTTATGATGCTATACCATATGTATAAACTCGTTTTGCTCTTCTAGGATAAGAGATAAGGAAATCCATCTGGATAGAAGATGATCTCCACCTTTATGCATTATCCAATTTTTCCTGAAAGTACCGGATTTAAGTTAACCAAAAATCTATTGATTGATTTTGAAGCATCTAGTAAGCGGGGCAGTGTACTTATATGAGATGACTTGAAACCGTAACCACTTCAAAACCAATATACATGTTCTATGTTTTGGTAGTGGTTATGAAGCAAAATGTTATAGAATTGCACTGTATATCCCACGGTTAAATTCAAGGGTGAGATCAGCATTAACATTTCGAATGATGCTATTGTGTGGTACTATCTATCTTGAGGGTGATCCCAAAGGAGAGGACAATATTATCATTCGTCGGAGGACTTATGCTGGAATCTACAAAGAGATTCGTGAACTATTCGAGATGCTGGAATCCTTATAGTGATTCAAGATCTGTTCGAGATGCTGGAATCAGGTAGATATTCGAGATCTATTAGAGTGATGAAGACACATGTATTGGTGTTGAATGTGACTTCACCATAAAAAATGATAGAAATTATAGTAGTATGCATAGCCAAAGGGTTTAGCTAACCCAATGGTATATTAGCTATGATGACCCACCTCTTCGGCCCTTGGAAATCGACACTAATACATCCTCAGTATTCATGGGCCGCAACTCCAAGTGCCTTAGAGGTAGATTATCATGGGGTAAAAGAAAATAAATACAGAACAAAATCTTACACAAATGGAATAACGTATATTATTTTAATATATATGACCTTTACAGTGAAAATTTTAAATACATTTATCAGAGTCCATCTTATAAGCCTGGACAGTTATAAATACCTGTCCTTATAAATGCTGAATACAATCAGTAAACTAATGCACTGGAATTGGAAATGGAAAACTATCTATAGGAACATCATCAGCTCCAGACTTCAAGCTCCATCACAATGTTCCAAGTTAAACCGAACTACTTGGCTACTCGGAAAAATAGGGCACTCAAAGTTTAAGGGAAAAGAATATAAACTCCACGTCAGTCATGGGACTAGTGTGAACTGGTGTGAGAAACTCAAAATATGGATATTTAAAGACAAATGGTATCTCATAAGACCATGCTGCACATAAACATAGAATAGGTTTTTACCTTATGATAACCAAAATATTTGCTACGCAAAATCTGGGATATTATCTTTAGTGACATTCTTTTAAAATCTTTTCAAATAACATAATAATCATAGCTAGAATTGTTACATTTGTTAAATTCGACCTCATAATAGGTTTACACCTAAAACCGTAAAGGCTCGTATTGAGATGGCTGAGTGGACTAAAGCGACGGATTGCTAATCCGTTGTACGAGTTATTTATACCGAGCGTTCAAATCACTCTCTCCGCTCCCCTCGATCGCTTCAGACTTTTGAAATCATTTTTATTCCTCACGTCTAAGATTACGGCTCGGATCATTAGATAAGAATCCAAAGATGAAGAGAGAAACAAAAAATATGTGAGAATGAATTCCATACAATGAAAGGTAAGGGACTACCTTTCGATAGTACACCTATAGAGGGATACACCTGAGGCTCCAACCTCTACCAACACAGAACCGGCCTACCTTTACCATAGATAGTATCAAATATGACATCACCCCAGTCGTTCCTGACCTATCCGAGAGCTCTTATAGTATACACAACATACCCGATATATAAAGGGTAATCTAGAAAGGTGATGACCATATCCTAATGGGTGCGACCCACTTACCCTTGCCGCATCTACCCTATCTTTGTCACTACCGAGCGATAAGGCTCGAGGTAACGATTACCTTTCACATAGCACACATTTCACTTGAATGCCACAATGCCAATTCCATCACACACTATTTATTTCCACAAATGTACAATCTCTGAGCTTGTATGTCTCGAAGAAGGGTGTTAAGTATAGGAGAGTTACCTCCTACACCACCAAACAGATATACACTTGTAAAACTCAATGTACGTGCATTTTAGAAATGCAATGTTAGACATTTGTCCATATAAGTTGTCCACGAATAGAACAAACCGAAGGAACTCTCCTGCTATATCCTGTCAAAAATCACCCCTAGGATTAGTAGCAAGCTGCCCTTGCATCGAAGATCAAATGAAGGTACTACTAGCACATATATATGATATGGGAAATTTTCCCCGAGGGTCAATGACAAGCAACCCTACAATCCATCTTTAATTTATTATCATTCCATATCTTCAGTTCGGACGGTATATTGGTTCGAAGTGGATTTTGGATAGGAATCACCCAAATCCGATACTAGTTCCTTCGAACCAATCATCGATAAAAGATGTTAAGTTTGAGGGTGTTTATAATTTCATTTATTAATATCATTTATCAAATAAATATCTCATTTAGAGATATAAATTTTTAGATCATATTTTTTCCAGTATATACGGAATCATTAAACCTCTCTTTAAATTTGGAAATAGCAAATCAAAATCATTTCTCATAAATCACATTGTAAAACCTCATTGAGTAGAAAGGGTCCATAGAAATTATACTAATTCTACTCAATATCAATTTATGTATTCCACCTTTACTATCCATCGAATAATGGTGAAATCACCTTTTAATTCAGATGGATAGTACAGATTCCTTCCTTGAAATCTAATGCAAGTATAAGAAGATGATTTATTTACAATCCAAGTTGTTTCTAATTTTGAAAAATTAAACTTTTATACTTGTCTTTTTTCCGACATTTTGACCTTATCTATCCCACGCCCAGGAAAGAGGCCAGATAAGCCAGGGCATTGGTTGTTCCTAAAAATCTCCTTAGTTTAAGCACCTCACATGTAGATCTCACGAATAGAAAAATCCAGTCTACTTATCTGCTTTTAGAACCAAGATTAAATCTCTTAATTATAACAGCTTTTCTTTAAATCGTTTATTTAAACTCTTTAAAATAAATTATAAAACCTTCACATTATCTTTAAGATACTCGATTATTTATTTGAAAACATACTCAATTATTTATTTGAAAACATTCATAAAAGATATGGGAAAGAATACTTAAGTCTAAATCCATACTCCTAAAGTTATTAAAAGTGTTGCAAAAATGATGCGAATAGTGCTTTTAAGGCTTATTTGATCAAATTGTTTTTTGATTATTTAGAAATCCATTTTTATAACTCAAATCTCTTTTAAAATATTTTAAAATATTTATAGAATTTATTCTATATTTTTAATGAATTAAAAATATATATTATAAAGAATTTATCGCATTGGTTTCCGAACTGCCAAACCACGACTATTTTGAAAACTTAATTTAATCATATTTCAAAATCTAATAAACAAAATCTCAATCCTTTTCTTTTGTTTGAAAACTATGATTATAAGAGTTCGGAAAATTCTTATTACATGGAATTCTGACTCCGAATCCATCGTATAAATGGATTTAACTTTCTACGGTGCGAAATTGCGAACCGCCTATTTTAACTGAAATTCCATATTCTTTCCAAACTTTTTTGAAACACTTTTAAATGTTTATAAAACATTTCTAAACCATTTTAAACCATTTTAAAGAGGTTTAACAATAACATATACACCATTTCATTTATTAAAAGAAAGTGATTTCCTTTGTGATATTCGACTTGTATTAAACGTGAATTGTTTAAACATCCAAACAAACATATTATCGTATCCAAACATGGTTCACAATCATCACAACCAAGCATAGCCAAACATATATATCATTCAAAATATCATAATATAAATAGAGTTTCTCACCTTTATTGGTTTCTAACTTAACGAAAATTCGCTATAGCTTGGCTACGATCAAATCAAAGCTTATGGAATCGAGCCTTGGACCTGTGGATAGCTTTGCCTAAGCTTGCAAGTGGATATGGGCTTAGCCTTGGGAGGTAGGAGGTGTGGCCGTGGGTTTAGAGAGAGGAGAGGAGTGGTTTGAGCTTGTTTTGAAGTGGATTGCTAATGTATGTATACTTATATAAATTTATTTTCTTTTTGCTAATTTTTCTTCATAATTTTTCTAAGGTAGGAAGCTATTAAAGTGGAGTATAAAGAGGTGAAGAAGCTTAGGAATTTATGAACAAATGAAGTGAAGATGGATGGTGGTATTTATAGGCAAAGATGTGAATAAAAATATCATGATATTTATGTGCGCACACATCACCATTTCATCACCACCACACCCTCCTCTTCCATTACCATGCATGGCCAAATAGAGCCCCCCCATGTGGCTCCATGCATGTGAGTTGATGTGTGTAAGAGTGAAGTGAAGTTTGCTTTTTAATTGTGAAAATATCTTAGATATTTTTATAATATATATATATATATAAAAGTGTATATGTATATTTGTATTTATACATGTGTTTATGTATATGTTAGGGTGTGAATGTGTATGTTATATATGTGCACAAGACATATAAACATGGTTGCAACAACTTTGAAAAACTTCCGTTCGTTAAACCGTTGAAAATCTAAAAGCCGATGCCCGATCACATTTTCACTTATAAATTAATTTACATATAAATGTAAACAAATTTGAAAACTAATTTCCTATCATTGTTAATTAATTAAAATAATCTCATTTGAATTATAAAACATATAAATTAATATTAAATAATTGTATACAAAAAGTGTCGTTATATCGACGATATTAATTTTCCTTATAATTTCCACCAAATATATATCTTTATAAAACTATTATAAATGATTTATTATCACTTCATAACTAATTAAAATGAATTATTATCATTTAAAAATAATTACTTGAATAATTATAATAATTATTAAATCATTAAATCTCAATTTAAATTCATAAATCAATTATTAAATATGATGCCATTATTGATGATGTCATAAACATATTTTATTTTTAAAAACTAAAATAAATAATTTTTAATTCATATTCATGTTTAAATGGATAAATAAGTGTATGTATCCAACTCCGTGCCCGACTCCTTATAATTATAGAGCTGTTTATTAATAAAATGATTTTCGACCATTTTATCGATATTCCTTCAAAGTTTATATTTTTGTAAATACGTATTCAAAATAAAATTACCATCATTATTGTTCAAAACATCATAATCTATGTTTTAAAAAAAACTTATATTTTGAATATTTCAAAAAAATTAATATAATTTATCAAAGTGATTAATTTACGGGTCACTACATTAGCTCTATTTCGGAGATGCTTTTAGATTGCGGGAGCGATGATACTCGATGCCATGTGTTAGGGCATGGACCAGCTATTTTCACATATGGTATTATTATATCTAGAGATATATATGCTGCTTGGAATTATATTTCTGACCCTTGTCACGAGGTCTCGTTCTCGATGTACTGAGGGCACCTCCAATGGCAATCCATATGCGAATGAACATTACTTGTATACTTAATATTCTTGTATTGTACATGAAGCACAACTATTTTTTTATTTATATTCTACACCATAGACATTATCTATTATATCGCCAAATGAACTTATTAGATGGTTTGGCTCTTTTAGGGGAAAAACCATTCCGGTGATTCGGTTGGTCTCAAAAGATGTTGTTATGTGGGCACATGTTTCTTGAGTTTCTCATACCAAACTTTTGTCTGACTCATGGTTTTATTTTTCCCTTAATTCTTCGAGTGCTCATTTGAGTAGTTTAAAAAGGGCGGGTTTTAGTTGGATATTCTTTGGAGTTCAAGGAGACAAGTTGGATGTTTCACATACCATAGTATTCTTATTTCCCTGCACTACTAGTATGTACATATCATCAATCGTGAGGACAAACTATTATAATTGCCCAACTAGGTTGATAATAGTACTTAGGATTGTGACTCTGAAATTATGTGTATCTTAGAGTAATACTTTGTACTGCCTCTATGATACTATATGTTATCGTTCCACTGTGATATTCTGTTATTGTGTTCTTTCTTTCTTATTCTATTTCTATTTCTTTTTATTTACCCTAACAATCTATGCAACGATCCACCTTTTCGATCCTCAAAAGTCGACATTAATACATCTACGGTATTCATATGCCGAGCATCCAAGTGCTGGGAAGATAGATTGTTGGGGGGGAAGAAAGAAAAGACATAATAGAATCTCATATCGTGATGAGTAATATATAATATACAACAGAGCTTTACAAAAGAAAAGTGTAATTTACATTCATCAATTAAAGTAAACTAACCAATCATCAACCTAGACAGTTATGACAATATGTCCTTACAAATATTGATATATATATAAACAACCAATTTAGCGGAAACAAAATATACATGAATACGTCTTGGAGGCATCTAACTCGTCTCCTAAAGCTCCAAAGCTTCCAAACTAAATCTCAAAAGCATGCTCAGGCTAACCCAAACATTATCAGAAAATAACGCTCGGATTAGTCTGGTAAACTAGAGTGAGAAAACACATCATGTGGAATTTATTATTATAAAAACCTTTCTAAAATAAAGGTATCACGTAAGATTACGCCACAGAAAAACACGAATTGGTTTTAACCTTACGATAACCAAAACATTTCATAGGAAATCTTGTGAAATTATAATAATGTCTAGGGTTTAAAATAAATATTGAATCATAGTCGAAATGGTTACATTAATTAAATTCCAACATATTAGGTATACAACTAACTCCGTAAAGACATGTATTGGAGAATGGATTCCATCCATGACATGGCACCAGAGTACCACCTATCACAATATATCTCTAGAAAAATGTACTGAAGTCGACAAAAACATTTTGCACCCCTACCAACACAAAACTGACCTACTCCTTCATGGATAGTACCGAATATGTCATCACCCCGGTTTCTTGGCTACCTTTTCCTCGAGAGCTCTCATGCATACACCAAATCCATAAATAGTGATCTAGAAAAGTGATGGCATACCCTAATGGGTGCGACACACAAAGCCGTGTCGCATACCCCTTGCTTTAGCCATTCCCGGATGGTGAAGCTCGAGGCTATGTTTTACCTTTTTATAAAAGCCCACATGGAATGCTAATGCTACCCTCTAGGCAACAGTGCAATGCAAGCATTCATCCATACAAGTTGTTCAGAATGTGAACAAACTGAAAATACTACTTCTACGATATCCTTTTTGGAATCACCCTCAGGATTAGTAGCACGTTGCCCTTGCACTTCATAGATCTTCATCTTCACTTTCATCATCTTCAAGATGTCTTTAATTCGAATGCTTATACCAGTTCGAAGTGGTTTTCGGATATTGTATCTGATCCCGGTCTCTCCGAACCGATAATAATAGTTTTCAAAGCTGACCAAGATTTGATGGTCGGTTATTTAACTATTAAATAGACAAACAATTCAACCAAAGATTTAATTCCATAAGGAAAATGACACTGATTAAGCACATGAGCAACAACTATGCCTCTTTAATTAACTCTTTCATTGATTAAAACCACTTTGCAAATATTTGTATCAAAATACCTTTACAAAGATATATTCACAAACTTTCTTTACTACTTCCAAAACTCGAAAAATTATTGATATGCTTATCTCAATGGTATTATACTCACCAAACAATTTACTTTCAATACTTAGAAATATTTTCCATATACTTATATCAATAGAATAAGTATATTCTCAAAACACTACATTTCCAATACACATTTCTTAATAAAGATTTCATTTCCGAACCATATTTATTTGGGTTAAAACAAATGTAACTTAAACATTGGTAAAATTAAATCCAAAACACTTTTGGTGTAAGTAAATGGATCGTATAGAAACTAGACCAAATAAACTTGCCACCACTTCCTGATTTCAAACAGTACTATCCCTCGACTAACAATAAGATCAGACAAGTTAGAATATTATCCTTGCCTCAACACACATTCTTAATTCTCAAGATAGAGCGAGTTTTCATACCTTAGAATTTGGTGTTAAGTATGAAAAGAATACTTTCCATACCACCATAATTTTAAAATGATTGTTAATAGAAATCAAATCTCATTCCTTTTATAAATTTCCTTTTTCATAGATCTCTTTTATATTTACAAACTCCATTTATAAATTCCTTTATAAAACTTCATTTATAAATCTACTTCATAAGATATCGGTTATAAATCTCCTTTTATAAATCTCAAAGTATAATTATAAAGCATCTTTTATAAATCTCCAAATTTAATTATAAAACTCCTTTCATACTTAACACAAATCTTCGTTTTCAAAATAAGACCAAAGACTTCCATAAAATGATCATATCATATATCACCTTAAATTCACAAATGGAATTTATTATTCCAATTTATCAAAATGTTATTAATTTCCCTTCTATAAAATATCAATTATAAATCCATTCTTTTATTTATAAAATACCATTTATAAAACTATTTTTTATTTATAAAATAATATTTTTAAATCTGTGACGCCCCACCTCTATGCTCACGCTAGCCAAGGACACTACTGAGTAATGCCGTCAACTAGCGCGAAGAATAAGGCTGTTGAGGAGCGACTATCTGTGTAATTGCTTTGTGCGAGCTCTGATATGTCAGATAGTATAACATGCATTTCATTTTAAGAGGAAATCCGACATACCGATACTAACTCAAAGCTACCACACAGTGGCTATAAGGCCTTCGGAAATAAATATAGAAATAAGCATAACATAAATCAGTCATAGATGTTCATATCTCAAAGGCGGAAACAGATATGAATATAACACATAAAAGTGTACATCAGAGTAGTGGTCATACAAGATCCACAATATCACAAAAGAATAGATACAAGTGCTAGACAAAAGAATAAGTATACATCATGGAGTCTATATCTCAAATGTATAACAACAAAAACTACAAATGTAATGTAGTTAGACAAAAGTCAGAAGATGATCCCAAATAAGGAGTCAAGCAGAAGCACCTGTAACATCTCGGTCTGACCCGAGTATTATTTAATAAGAAAATAATAAACGGATCAGTCTAGCTATATGTAACATCCCGTATTTTTAAGCCATTGAATTTGAACATTTAATTCGTTTTAAATGTTCAATGTGGGTCCTTAATTGATTTTGAAATGGTTGGATTCGGGTTCAACCAATAAAATAAGTTATAATTTCAAATAAGAAATTCAATTGAAATAGAATAATAATTAAATATTCGGGATTAGGATAAAAAGGTGAATCTGGATGTAAATAGCTGTAAAATGATGTTTAAATGTATTTTTAGGTTCGATTGGTTATAAACAATAATGTTGGATTTTTAGATGAATTTAAAAGTGAATAAATTAATATTTGGAGTTTTATATTAATTTAAAAATGAATTTAATATTATTAAAATGCAAATAATCAGATTTGAGTCTGGGATGAGCCAGAATGATTTTTAATGTTGTTATAAATTTTATATGATTTATTGTTAAGTTATTAAAATTTTAAAAGTGAAATTTGAAGCGTTTTCGACGATTTTCAGAAATCGCCTGATTTAATAGACGAGTGAAAATAGCCTTCCGGGGCACAGTCTCGGAATTCGACGAAACCAGTTCCATTGGATTCGAAATAGTTAGTTATTATCGGATTTCAATTTTCGTAGCTATCGGAGTTGTCGTTTGACCGTGGCAGCTCGAAACGCATCGAAATCGATTTAACCGATTTAATTTTAAATTGATCGTTTAATTTCGTATCTCGCTCATACGATCAAATTATCTTACGGAACCTGTTCCATCGTGTCCGGAACGCAGAAAAACCCCAGGATAGCCTGTCGGAACGCGTAGTTTGGAGTTCGTTTGCGTAAACTGTCGAATTGAGATATTTTATCAATTAAATAATATTAAAATCCTTATATATACTAATAACTTTCGAAACCCTAGTTTATTATACGCAGCCGCCGTTTTCTTTGAACCAATGGCCAGAAGCGTTCCCCTTTTCTTCCTCATTTTCGAATCAATCCATGCAATGATTCGTAAAATTTTCTACATGAAAATCGTGGAGCTCCCTGAGCTCTTCACATCCGAACGGGTATGATCGTTTATTGTTGAGTGGATGGGAGGCTACGGCAGTTCGAACGTCATGCGTTTGGGTGCAAATCACGAGAGAACGGCAACACGTGGAGGCACCGCACTCGGGCCGAGAGCGGAGTTGGGGTAGGCGCTCGTTTTGGCGATGTCTGATCGTCGTCTCGACTATCGAGGAGGAAGCGGCAATTAGGGTTTGTCGTGATATTGGGTTGAGAAGCTTCGGCCTGGAGCGAGTTCATGTTTGGGAACGAAGATTAGGGTGCGGCCGTGATTTTTCTAACGTGATGAAAGGCCAGATCTGAGATGGTATCAATTTAATTAAAGAAATTGCTATAAATTCAATTCAACACTTTGTAAAATCTTAACTAATTCATACGTTATCTGATTTTGACAATATTCGCGGCGCCGGGATCGCAGAGAGACGTACTTCATGATGGTACAGATCCGGAAGCATTCCGGGCAAGTAGAAATTTGAGTTAAATCGGACGTCGTTCGGTTTAATTTAAATTTCGAACGCTCGCCAAAACTCAAGGTGAGTTATTCTCACTCACATCTGGATGCTAGACATTATAAATAATTGATATTTAAATATCTATGTGGTTGATTGTCTATATTTGTGTTTATCTGTCTGGATTGATAGTTATATTGTGATGTGCTAACATTTGTGATGCAGGAAGAAACAGGTTGGAGGGATCCAACTGGATTCCTCAAAATGTAGCAATTATTTTATAATTGATAGTGATACCTGTTTATATGTTGTGATTGTTAAATCTGGAATTTTAAATTATTCTGTGAAATTGTTGTATAAATTATAATTCCAGAATTAAATTATAAATGAATAGATTGGGAATTTAAAAGAAATCAAAGAAATTAATAAATAAAGAATTTAAGGGATAATAAAATTGGAATCTGTTTTGGAATGAAAAATGTAAATTGGTAAAATTGGGATTTTAAATATTGTGGAAAATTTATCAATCGTTGAATGTGAAATATAAATTTTCTGGAAATGAATTCTATGAAATTATAAATTGAGTAAAATAACAGCGGTTTATTTTAATGATGAATAGTGATATTCGGAAAAGTAAAATATGTTAAATGAAGCTTCCGAATGTAAATGTACAATTTTAAGTGTTAATAGAATATTTTAAAATACCATTTTCTTCATTGGGATTTTATTTAAGTAAATTGGAAATTTGGCTTCCATTGAAAAGTCACCAAAATGTTTATTTAAAAATGTTTAAACTATATTCAAAAATGAATTTTCGGAAATGAAAAATTGTGATTTAACTTCGGAGGAAGTTATAGTTAAGTATGGAATTGGAAATTTATGTTGAAATCATAAATTGACTTGAAATAAATCAGTGGATTTATATAAAAGAGTACTTTGAAATGTTTTGGAATGGGAAGGTGTTTCCCTGGGAAAACCAAGTTAGTGTTTTTAAAGATTTTATTAATTTAAAAGTTAAGTTTTAAAATTTGTTTAAAGAGTATTTTTAAGAAATTGTTATTTTTAAAGTAACAAACTAATAATTTAGAAATCGTAATGATTTGAGGATATATTAGTAAATATTTTACGAATGGATTATTTAAAGGTTGGTTTTGACTTAAGTTATTGAAATTAGTATTTTTCTTCTTATAACGCTATTTTGAATTTAGTTAAACTAAAACCCTTATTTTTAAATCAAAGTTTATGTGTTAATAACTAGTTTTCTTCACATATTTTAATTTTATATTTTTAGTAAATAAATAGAAGTAATTTTCATATTTTAAAGTATATCTCAGTATAAAGTATTTTTAACGGTTTTAAATGCAAATTGTTTTATACTTGGTTATTCCCGATGGGAATAAAAGGGAAAAAAATTTACCTTGTAAAGGAAGAGTTTTGGAAAATTGTTTTCAAACGAGTTTTGAAAATGTGAAAATATATCTTTGAAAGATATTAGAAGAAAATAAATAATATGGAGATTATTTATTGTGTGATGGATGTGTATGGATGTTTGTGAACATTAATTGATAGTTAAATCACCAACTATCAATATTGGCCAAATGCGCTGATCGTTTCGAAGAGACCGGGATCGAGTTTCCGTATACCGGGATTCTAGGTCTGGAGACTCGAAAACCACTTCGATCCGGTTTGTACGTTTCGTGTAACGTGTTCAGAGTCGAAGATGGAGCAGTGAAGTGCAAGGGCTAGTCGCTACTAATCCTGAGGATATTTCCAAAATGGATGTAGTAGGAATAGTGCCTTCGGTTCCGTTCAAACCCAGGACGGACTTGTATGGACGAATGCTTGCGAAACATCGTCAGCGGACGATGGGCATTCTAAGGGATATGTTCTCTAAAAGGTATCGTTTAGCCTCGAACCTCATCAACCGGGAATGACTGAAAATCAGGGGTTATGCAGCAAGGCTTCGTGGGTAGCTCCCACTGGAGGGTAAGGTCATCCCTGTCTAGATGTCCCTTTTTATTTCGGCTTAGTGGTGCGGTTGCTGATCCCAACCGTGGGGTGATTTTATTCGGGATCATCCAGTAAGGGATGGTTCCGGCCTTGTGTTGCATGGGAGCGGGCGTACTCCTCGGTACTGTGATCTAGGCCACGTACTGTGACAGGTGGTACCCCAGTGCCTAGTCATTCGTTGGAAATCCATTCTCCCTACGTGCCTGTACGGTTTTGATTGTGCCCAACTATTGTTGAAATGTGAGATGCAAGCATTTCAGCTAGATTCTATTTTACTTTCTATAGACACTATTATAATATCAGAGAATTTTAATATAAAAGTGTTTTAGCTATCGTAAGGTAAAAACCCGACATGTTTATTTGTGGCGTGGTCTTACGAGATGCTTTTGTTTTCAAAGGATTTTTGAAACTTTAATAATCAATTGGGTGTATTTATGATGCGCTGGTATTCCAGACTGACTCGGGTGTTATTTTATTATAATGCTCGAGTCAGACCGAGTATTTTACAGGAAATTTGCTATGGAGCTCAGGAGAGGAGCTGGAGTTCGAGACGTATTTCTCGTACTTGTATTATTACGCTGCTGTGATTGTTGTATTGACTGATTGACTGGATATTGATGATTGTATTGATATACTCTGATGATGATGTATTGTATATAAACAGATATAGTTCCATTTTGTGTAAAGATCTGTTCTATATATTATATTTTATCCGCTGCGACTGTGAGGTTCTGATTTTGTTTAGTTCTTTCTTCTTCTATCTACTTTCTTATTCTTCTACAATCTGTCTTTTCCGGCGTTCGATCGTCGGCATATTATACTGTTGAGTATTTTGTGTCGATTTTCGAGGGTCGAGAAGGGCGGGTCGTCACACTTGGTATCAGAGCTTAGATTGGCGACAACCTAGGCTTTGGTGGGGAAAATTACTCATTTTTATAGAGTCAATAGTACTCTATAATGAGTTGAGTGTAATAATAGCTATGAGAGCGTACTTGTTAGTGGATATAAAATTGTTTTTGTACTGTGTTGACTTATCGGTTGAGTGTTTATGAATTCTGGTCGGTGCGGGAAGTACAACCGTATCGATAGGGGTTTCTAAACTCTTAAACAAGATAAACCGACATAATATTATTTTTAAAGTGGGTAAATGAAATAATTTTACCCAAAACTATATTTTGATATAAAGAAATAATTTTTCTAAATTATTATATGTATTGGATGCTTGTTTGGTTGTTTCTTCTATAATCAAATAAGAAATTTAAAACATGATCTAAAATTTGAAATGATATATATAAGAAAATAAGAAGTTAAAATATTAAAATGGTTTGTAACTAAACAGAATTAACTGAATATGGTTTAAGTAAGAAGAAGCATAATTAAAATTTGATTTAAACCAGAATTTTGATTCCGGAAATTTTGGGAAGGGTTTTAAATTGAATTTGATTGAAATTTTGGGAATGTTGAAATGTTTTCCAAAGGTTTTGAAGTCAACGATGGAGTATATTTTGGAAAATATTTTTGAATAGAAATGGTTTTGAGGTGAATTTTGTAAGTGGAAAGCACTGAACTCACTTCAGTCGCTGGAAAATAATCCTGATGATGCTGGCCCCATCATTAGAATTCATTTTCGAGTTTCTAAAGTGATGGATTGCTACCAAAATAGTTGGTTATGACATTGTTTGGACTTGTTGGGAAACAAGTGATTTTAGAATTTTCAAAGGAAAATTGTTTGGTAAAAGCAGTTTGTTTTGGAATTTGGTATTTGATTTGAATATCAAAAGAGAAATGTGTTGATTTTTATTTCGAATTGGTTTTGAAATAAATCCGGGTAAATTGAATTCTGGAAATTCTATTTTAAAATAAAAATGTGAAAGTTGAAATGATTCAACTATATAACTTATAAAGGAAAGTTGATTTAAAGAAGAATTGAGTATATATGGAATGTAAATTTACTTTGAATAAATGAAGGTGAATGGAATATATCTGGATTTAACTTGTGATAAGTTAAATAAAATTAAGAATTTGAAATTGAATTAAATCTAAATGAATTGGAATTAAATGGAAGTTGAGATAACGGTGAAATGTAAATGCTTATGATTGTGCAAATGAATTCATATTCTTAAGTTATTAAGTGTTAAAATTTGACATTGTGATTATAAAAATGTGGATTGGTTTGAAATGAGCAATATAAGCTTACAAGTAAATAAGTTGGAGAACTTGAGAATGGAAGATTTGATTTTAACTCAAGTAAAATGGAATTATAATCACAAATGGAAATAATAAGTGGAATGGTGAATTCGAACTTAATTTTAAATGGAATGCAAAGTAAGGTGAAACAATTATAAAATATAAAAGAGGTAAGTGAACTGAAGTTAGTAAATAAGTTGAACTTGGATATGGAGAATTAAGATTAAATTGAAATTGGTTTAACTTCGACTAAGATAGAATTAAGCTGAATATTAAAATTCAGTTGTGTTATGAATAAAAATGGATATAATTAAATTCTTATTTAAGGTAGTAAAGGAAATGGTTTAAATTCAGGTGGGCTAAATAAAATTTAGATGAACTTGAATAAATTCTGGAAAGGAATTAAATTGAAAATGCATATATAATTTAGTTAACCTTGAATTAAAATGGGATAAAAATTGAGTTTAATGGAAATTTAATTCAGTTGAATGATGTTGAATGAAGTAATGCTTACTCTATTAAATCCAAAATGATTGTTTGGAAATAAATCTTGTGTAAGCTAAATTAAATGGAATTTGTATTGCAATAAATAGGATTTTGATAGTTGGTCAAAGTTTGAAAGGTAAATAAAATCCAGTTTTGGGATGGAATTTAAGTTTGGCAATAAATGTTGGAAGTGAGAATGAATAATGTAATTAGCTTATAATAGTGATGGTTTGAATTGTAAATAAAATTCAAATGAGAGAAATAATTTAAATGGTCTCTTTGTTAATAAAATAAATTTGTACATGGATTGGATAAATAAACAAAGAGCATTAAAGTTGTAAAGGAATTGAAATTTGATTTGAATGAGAATCAAATGAAAATAAAATTGATATAAGAAGATGATGGAAATTTTGTGAAAGAACTTAAGTAACTTGGAAGAAAAACAAAATGATTGTGGATGAGCTTTATTAAGTAAATCTGAATGAAATTTGTTAAATAATAGAATGGAATTGCATGTGTAATTGTATTAATTAATTATTGAGATGAAATAAGGATGTACGGGTTGTAAACAATCCAGAATGGAATGATATTAATATAAACTTGAGTTGGTTAATGAAATAAAATGTAAGGAAAGTTTAATTTAATTAACAAATTGCATTGGAATAAAAATACTTGGATTGTGAACCATGAAAATGGAATAAAATTTATATGAATGTATGTTGAAATTAATTTTAAATGGTTATAAGCTTAAGTGGCAATTGTTTTGCTTGAATGACATGGAAATTTGCATGTATTTGCAATTGAGTGTTTAAAAGCAATTGGAATTGAATTGTGAATAAATTGATATGAATGGGAACCCAATTCAAAGAGTTTTGTATATGAATGCAAGTGAATTGGTTAAGAATAGCAAATGAAATTGATTTTGAATCAATAGGAATGAATTGACCTCTTAATGAGTAATGTTTGCATATGAATGGAAATGGATCATAATTGAAATGCAAATGTTTCAAGTTTAAAATGAAATTTGATTGTAAATCAAATTTGGAATGTAAGTTAAATTTAAAAAAATGTAAGAGAGGCATATGTTAATCATATTGAAATAGAAATGGATTGTTTATAATTAATATAGATTGTATGTAGTGAACTTGAATTTAAAGCATTCAAATGAAATAAAATGAAGTAGATTTGAATAAGTAATTCGAATGTGATTGAAACCTTTAAATTGTTGATAAAGTATGATTAACATTGTTACATTATGAATTTGCTTGGATTGGTTATGAGATGGATATGTTTGGCTTGCATTTACATTGGAAATGTTATTAAAATGCTCATATCATTGAAACTGATGAATTTGTTGAGTATAGTACAGGTACGTGAGGCGTTCGAGAGAGTTGGAGCGCGTATATGCGTTATATTAGCCGCTCGCTTTTAAAAATTTGCTAAGAGGTACGCCTACGCAAATATAATTGGGAAAATGATATATATTTTGTGATATATTTTGGTTTCCGGCCGTGTGAGCCGATGTATATATATTTGTGTATCCTGCGATATCGCAGAAGCTCCTCCGTACAAAGGAGACTCCGCCAAAATTTTCCAGAAATTTTGGGAGTTAGAAAATTTTTGAGAGTTTTTGGGAAAATTTATTAATAAGTAAAGTTATTTTGAAAACGAGTGTTAAGATAAAGGCTTTAGAGTAAATAAAGCAAATGGTTTTGGAATGGAGTTGAAACTTTTTGGGAAGTGGATATATGTTTTTAACTAAGCCAATTGGATAAGTAAATGGATTGGAGAGTATTTTCTACCTTAGCAAATTTCGGGGACGAAATTTTTATAAGGGGGAAGGAATGTAACATCCCGTATTTTTAAGCCATTGAATTTGAACATTTAATTCGTTTTAAATGTTCAATGTGGGTCCTTAATTGATTTTGAAATGGTTGGATTCGGGTTCAACCAATAAAATAAGTTATAATTTCAAATAAGAAATTCAATTGAAATAGAATAATAATTAAATATTCGGGATTAGGATAAAAAGGTGAATCTGGATGTAAATAGCTGTAAAATGATGTTTAAATGTATTTTTAGGTTCGATTGGTTATAAACAATAATGTTGGATTTTTAGATGAATTTAAAAGTGAATAAATTAATATTTGGAATTTTATATTAATTTAAAAATGAATTTAATATTATTAAAATGCAAATAATCAGATTTGAGTCTGGGATGAGCCAGAATGATTTTTAATGTTGTTATAAATTTTATATGATTTATTGTTAAGTTATTAAAATTTTAAAAGTGAAATTTGAAGCGTTTTCGACGATTTTCAGAAATCGCCTGATTTAATAGACGAGTGAAAATAGCCTTCCGGGGCACAGTCTCGGAATTCGACGAAACCAGTTCCATTGGATCCGAAATAGTTAGTTATTATCGGATTTCAATTTTCGTAGCTATCGGAGTTGTCGTTTGACCGTGGCAGCTCGAAACGCATCGAAATCGATTTAACCGATTTAATTTTAAATTGATCGTTTAATTTCGTATCTCGCTCATACGATCAAATTAGCTTACGGAACCTGTTCCATCGTGTCCGGAACGCAGAAAAACCCCAGGATAGCCTGTCGGAACGCGTAGTTTGGAGTTCGTTTGCGTAAACTGTCGAATTGAGATATTTTATCAATTAAATAATATTAAAATCCTTATATATATTAATAACTTTCGAAACCCTAGTTTATTATACGCAGCCGCCGTTTTCTTTGAACCAATGGCCAGAAGCGTTCCCCTTTTCTTCCTCATTTTCGAATCAATCCATGCAATGATTCGTAAAATTTTCTACATGAAAATCGTGGAGCTCCCTGAGCTCTTCACATCCGAACGGGTATGATCGTTTATTGTTGAGTGGATGGGAGGCTACGGCAGTTCGAACGTCATGCGTTTGGGTGCAAATCACGAGAGAACGGCAACACGTGGAGGCACCGCACTCGGGCCGAGAGCGGAGTTGGGGTAGGCGCTCGTTTTGGCGATGTCTGATCGTCGTCTCGACTATCGAGGAGGAAGCGGCAATTAGGGTTTGTCGTGATATTGGGTTGAGAAGCTTCGGCCTGGAGCGAGTTCATGTTTGGGAACGAAGATTAGGGTGCGGCCGTGATTTTTCTAACGTGATGAAAGGCCAGATCTGAGATGGTATCAATTTAATTAAAGAAATTGCTATAAATTCAATTCAACACTTTGTAAAATCTTAACTAATTCATACGTTATCTGATTTTGACAATATTCGCGGCGCCGGGATCGCAGAGAGACGTACTTCATGATGGTACAGATCCGGAAGCATTCCGGGCAAGTAGAAATTTGAGTTAAATCGGACGTCGTTCGGTTTAATTTAAATTTCGAACGCTCGCCAAAACTCAAGGTGAGTTATTCTCACTCACATCTGGATGCTAGACATTATAAATAATTGATATTTAAATATCTGTGTGGTTGATTGTCTATATTTGTGTTTATCTGTCTGGATTGATAGTTATATTGTGATGTGCTAACATTTGTGATGCAGGAAGAAACAGGTTGGAGGGATCCAACTGGATTCCTCAAAATGTAGCAATTATTTTATAATTGATAGTGATACCTGTTTATATGTTGTGATTGTTAAATCTGGAATTTTAAATTATTCTGTGAAATTGTTGTATAAATTATAATTCCAGAATTAAATTATAAATGAATAGATTGGGAATTTAAAAGAAATCAAAGAAATTAATAAATAAAGAATTTAAGGGATAATAAAATTGGAATCTGTTTTGGAATGAAAAATGTAAATTGGTAAAATTGGGATTTTAAATATTGTGGAAAATTTATCAATCGTTGAATGTGAAATATAAATTTTCTGGAAATGAATTCTATGAAATTATAAATTGAGTAAAATAACAGCGGTTTATTTTAATGATGAATAGTGATATTCGGAAAAGTAAAATATGTTAAATGAAGCTTCCGAATATAAATGTACAATTTTAAGTGTTAATAGAATATTTTAAAATACCATTTTCTTCATTGGGATTTTATTTAAGTAAATTGGAAATTTGGCTTCCATTGAAAAGTCACCAAAATGTTTATTTAAAAATGTTTAAACTATATTCAAAAATGAATTTTCGGAAATGAAAAATTGTGATTTAACTTCGGAGGAAGTTATAGTTAAGTATGGAATTGGAAATTTATGTTGAAATCATAAATTGACTTGAAATAAATCAGTGGATTTATATAAAAGAGTACTTTGAAATGTTTTGGAACGGGAAGGTGTTTCCCTGGGAAAACCAAGTTAGTGTTTTTAAAGATTTTATTAATTTAAAAGTTAAGTTTTAAAATTTGTTTAAAGAGTATTTTTAAGAAATTGTTATTTTTAAAGTAACAAACTAATAATTTAGAAATCGTAATGATTTGAGGATATATTAGTAAATATTTTACGAATGGATTATTTAAAGGTTGGTTTTGACTTAAGTTATTGAAATTAGTATTTTTCTTCTTATAACGCTATTTTGAATTTAGTTAAACTAAAACCCTTATTTTTAAATCAAAGTTTATGTGTTAATAACTAGTTTTCTTCACATATTTTAATTTTATATTTTTAGTAAATAAATAGAAGTAATTTTCATATTTTAAAGTATATCTCAGTATAAAGTATTTTTAACGGTTTTAAATGCAAATTGTTTTATACTTGGTTATTCCCGATGGGAATAAAAGGGGAAAAAATTTACCTTGTAAAGGAAGAGTTTTGGAAAATTGTTTTCAAACGAGTTTTGAAAATGTGAAAATATATCTTTGAAAGATATTAGAAGAAAATAAATAATATGGAGATTATTTATTGTGTGATGGATGTGTATGGATGTTTGTGAACATTAATTGATAGTTAAATCACCAACTATCAATATTGGCCAAATGCGCTGATCGTTTCGAAGAGACCGGGATCGAGTTTCCGTATACCGGGATTCTAGGTCTGGAGACTCGAAAACCACTTCGATCCGGTTTGTACGTTTCGTGTAACGTGTTCAGAGTCGAAGATGGAGCAGTGAAGTGCAAGGGCTAGTCGCTACTAATCCTGAGGATATTTCCAAAATGGATGTAGTAGGAATAGTGCCTTCGGTTCCGTTCAAACCCAGGACGGACTTGTATGGACGAATGCTTGCGAAACATCGTCAGCGGACGATGGGCATTCTAAGGGATATGTTCTCTAAAAGGTATCGTTTAGCCTCGAACCTCATCAACTGGGAATGACTGAAAATCAGGGGTTATGCAGCAAGGCTTCGTGGGTAGCTCCCACTGGAGGGTAAGGTCATCCCTGTCTAGATGTCCCTTTTTATTTCGGCTTAGTGGTGCGGTTGCTGATCCCAACCGTGGGGTGATTTTATTCGGGATCATCCAGTAAGGGATGGTTCCGGCCTTGTGTTGCAGGGGAGCGGGCGTACTCCTCGGTACTGTGATCTAGGCCACGTACTGTGACAGGTGGTACCCCAGTGCCTAGTCATTCGTTGGAAATCCATTCTCCCTACGTGCCTGTACGGTTTTGATTGTGCCCAACTATTGTTGAAATGTGAGATGCAAGCATTTCAGCTAGATTCTATTTTACTTTCTATAGACACTATTATAATATCAGAGAATTTTAATATAAAAGTGTTTTAGCTATCGTAAGGTAAAAACCCGACATGTTTATTTGTGGCGTGGTCTTACGAGATGCTTTTGTTTTCAAAGGATTTTTGAAACTTTAATAATCAATTGGGTGTATTTATGATGCGCTGGTATTCCAGACTGACTCGGGTGTTATTTTATTATAATGCTCGGGTCAGACCGAGTATTTTACAGGAAATTTGCTATGGAGCTCAGGAGAGGAGCTGGAGTTCGAGACGTATTTCTCGTACTTGTATTATTCCGCTGCTGTGATTGTTGTATTGACTGATTGACTGGATATTGATGATTGTATTGATATACTCTGATGATGATGTATTGTATATAAACAGATATAGTTCCATTTTGTGTAAAGATCTGTTCTATATATTATATTTTATCCGCTGCGACTGTGAGGTTCTGATTTTGTTTAGTTCTTTCTTCTTCTATCTACTTTCTTATTCTTCTACAATCTGTCTTTTCCGGCGTTCGATCGTCGGCATATTATACTGTTGAGTATTTTGTGTCGATTTTCGAGGGTCGAGAAGGGCGGGTCGTCACACTATAATTATCATTAAAGAAATGAGATATAAGCAGAGATATAATAAGAACGTATGATAACAATAATGTCATACTAGGACAAGTATGATTTAAACAACAAAAAAATCATACAATTATCTCAAGAATATCATATTCTTTATTTTATTCACCAAACCACAAATATTGACAAACATATTAATGCCAATCGCAAAAGTTGGTGAAACACAAATTCAAGAAATCATCAATTAGAAATCCAGAAATCACAAAGGGGAGGCCTATCACAAACGGGAGCATGAATACTCACCAACACGTGTATCACAAACGAAATGCTATTCCATGGTCGCTAACCATAAATTTTAAGCCGAAGCTCCACAAACGGTCCGAAGACCACGGGTCGCTACCCCGCTAAATTGAACCGAAGTTCCACAAACGGGGATTGTAATCCCCAATCAAACAAATAGACATCGCACATCACTAGTCTAAATCACAAAATGATCATCATCGATAAATAAAAGTGTCGATTACACTAAGCTAGTAAATATATGAGTTTAGCTTCATGTCCCATAACCACTAGCTTAACTTAAATATTTATGAACAAATTGTAGATTCCCACTCGAAAATTGTCACAAGAGTTCAATCGAACAAGTCCAAGAATTAACCGGCGAAGTAAATGCAAGTGTTTCATACCACTTGTTTTGCTAAGCCGTTTAATTAGATTTTGTCATACGAATGAGGTAAAGGTTTGTATATACTAATAGATTAGAAAACGGTTTTATAAACGAGCTTTATATTAAAAATAGAGTTGAAATCATCTTTGTAAAAGAGTTTTAATATTTACTACTAGTATAGAAACCTTTGTATTTAAAAGTGACAAATCACAAAATGATTGTAGAAACAATCAATCACAAAAATCCACATTCGAAGACGTGAATAAAATCCAAAGAAATTGATACCGAATCCATCAAAATGGATATTCTCAAAAATCCCGAAAAAGAAGTCATCAAAGTCAATAATAAATTATAACAATAAATCGGATAATCACGGATCGATAGAAATTGGAACCTCAAGCTAAATAGGCAAAATAGGCAAAATCAAGCAGGTCAGTCGACTGGCCTTCTGCAGTCAGTCGACTGAACCAGAACCTGAGAGTTTTCAGACCCTGCAGTCAGTCGACTGACTGCAGGGGGTCAGTCGACTGGCTGGAGCTGAAACTGTTTTCCAGCCTATCAAATGGAGAGTAAACTCTCACCATTTGCAATCGGTCGAGCAATGGACTTTAGGGGTTTTTGCCAATCGACAACCCAGCCCTATAGGCTCTCCGATTCACCATCGAAAATATGTTCACAAACCAAAGCTAGGATTTTCAAAGTTTTGACTTCAAAACACCAAAAATTGGAATGTTCACCAAATCAATCCAAATCAAAATCAATTGAACATGTAAAGATGTTAGGAATTCATACCTAACAATCAAAGATAGTTATAGACATAGATGTGAGATAAGAATCTCACCTTTAAACCCGAAAACGATGAAGGAGAAGCTTGAAAGCAAAGGAAGAAAAACTACTCCTCAACTTTAACTCTAGAAGCTTGAATCTAAGCTCAAAAGAAGAACATTTCCAAAGTTAGGGTTTAGGAATTAACTGAAATTGGAGAGAGATAGATGGAGAAGGAGATGGAGATGCTTACCCTAGCTTCTCTTCGAATTTGGAGCAAGAATTTGAATTTGCTAAAGGAACTAGGGCTTTGAATATTAATTTCCCATTCCTCTCCCCATTTTTAGTTGCTTGAGTGTTTAAGAAAATAGAAATGTAGTGAAGAGGAGAGGAGAGGGGCTGAACTAGGTTATAGAGTGAGTTTGGGTGAAACCCAAACCCAAAGCCCAACAGAAAATAACAAAATTCAACTTACTTCAAACATATCAAAGCTTATACTCAAAAAAGTTGTAAACGCCATTTTGGACTAAATGGAGGTGGTCTCGAGTCCCAATTCGACTGTTTACAAAAAGTAGCTTTTCGGACTTTAATCCGATTAACGATTCTATATTTAAATAAAATATTTAAATATTCAATCGTAAAATATGCGGGTTGTTACAAAATCTATCCTTTATACCACATTTTATATAAAATGTTTCACAAATATTTATTCCAAAATATTTCTATTTTCCTTTAAACCAGAATCACTTCACTATAAAATGGATAAATTCCCCTTTATTCCCTTTAAAATAAACATTCATTATTATATTAACTTTTGTAAAATAAATACTTCCCGAAATACTTTTAAAACATTGCCCTATAAATTAGAAAAGATTAACAAGATGGTTGAAATAAAATAAAGGAGTTTAAAAACTATTCCTAAATAAAATGTCATAGAAAGTTCCCAAAATCATATTTAAAATCATCATTTGAATTGAAACCATTTTTGAATCAAAATAGCAAACCATAGTATTTCAGAATACTAAAATGAGGCTTAGAGCTACCATACCACATAACAAGTTCTACTACTACCTTTTTCACTAAGAAGTTTCAATTTTTAACATATATCAATGTCACATCCAGTATGGCCAAACTATCAAATTTTGACATTCAACGATTTATATAGCAGGCATATAACTGAAATTAAAATTAATAGGTATATAACTAAAATTAAAAATCATAATGACAAGAAATTCGGATTTCTCCACAAAATTCCCTATATTTCTTTTCAAATGTGCTTCGCTTTTAAAAGCAGATATTCAACCGAACCAAACCAATTAATCATTCAAACTCAAAAATAATAATTTGTACCAACTACATATATATATCATTATAGTATTCATTCAGAGGTGTGATAGCTCATCGAAATTTTAGCGGATGCTTAAACGTTCCAGTTTGATCTAAAATCGAACGACATTCGATTTTAGCTCAAAATTCCACTAGATCCAAATTTAACAAAACTAGTTCCAATGCGTAGGTATTCTCTTACGAGCATAACGCAAAAGACCGTGTCTTGATTGGACCTCGTATGAGAGAGATATTCATTTTATAAGATTTTGATTTAAATAATTTAATTAAATCACTAATCACATTCATTAATTAAGACCAATCCACTAATACTTCTTCTCCCTCACTCTAAACTATTCCTTATGCATGAAGAAATGCACACCCAAACTGTGCATGACGTTCACCTTCGCCGTCGCCTCGCTCGATGAAACCAAGATCCGACTTCACCATCAAGCCGCCCTTCGCACGAGCATCACAATCCCCACCACCTTGACACACTTGACCTCACGCACCAAAATCCGACCAAAAACCTGCACCTCATCCCTAAACATTTGCATCTCACCACCAAGCACCAGAGTGCCTCTGACCATCATCAAACAACTTCTCATCGCACCACGAACTCAACCACACCATCAAAACTACCTCTGACCCCCTCAATCAATTTCTGACCTGGGCCTCCTCCTCATGACCATACAAAGGTCGCGTTTCACTAAAGATCATCGGACAAGCTGAAAATTTGTGGGATGGTGCTCCTTGACAGGAGAAAAATGATGGCACACTCTGATTTCCCCATCGACGACCCTATCTACGACAAGAGCTAACCCTAGCTCGACCATAACACATTCATCCTCCCAAACGTTAATCACAACCATCCAAACACATATAGATTTTTATATCTAGGCCTAACAAGTTCAAATATTCCTGTTTTGCATTTTTTTTCATTCAGTATTTTGTTTGATTTTGATTTTTGAATGGGTGGACTGATTTTATAATTTACTGCAAATGAAAAGAGAAAGAGGGTAATGTTATTGTATTGAGCTTTCTAAGTGTTTGTTTTAGTTTATAGTTGGATTTCTGATACGTCGCCCCATAGAATTTCGTTTGCATACGAACTATGAACGACAAAACAAAAGTACAATCACGCATAAAAATACTACGATCCTAAGACAATAATAATATACATTGGTTATCTTATTCTGTAAAATTACAAAATACCAACGTTTGCCATAAAATGCATCAAATGATAATTTAAATATTTTTCAAATTAAAAATTATGGAAAAATCCTATAAATTAAATTAAAATACTACAATAAAAATCGGGTCGTTTTATGAATAATTGATTTTCTTCTAATTTATCAAATTTGAATCAAATCTGAATATTTAAATAAATTAAATATTCTTATTCGAAACGTTGAAAATTCCAGTTTGTTACAATCTATCTTTCCTAGACTTGATTTCACGGCATATGAATACTGTGGATGTATCAGTGTCGACATTTGGGAGTCGAAAAGGCTAGTTGTTACAGGGTTGGACCAACTCACATGCATAGGAAAGATATAAAGCGAGAAACTGACCCTTTTTCCCAAGTAAGATGAAATTCAATCCTAAGCCTAAGGAACAATATTTAAAGTAGAAATAGACCATGATTTCGACAAATTTACTTAGAAATGGAAGAACGTTGTTAACCCATCTCTTAGGGAAAAGGAGAAACGTCTTCGAACCGAGAAGAGAAAATTGGAAAAAAATCAAAGAGATGTCATGATTGCTTGAAAAATTATGGGGAATAGAATGAGGCTATCTGGCTTAGTTAGGAATGAGATAAGGAACATGCATCAAAAAGGAGTGGCGAGCTAATAAAAATCCATATGCCTTTCCAAAGTCATATATTTTCTTTTATTTAAAAAATAAAATGTATCGGCGTGACATTAGTATTCCCACTCGTAGTTTACCTTTTCCAATGCATTTATTCAGTTATTTACAAAAAAGGTCTCGATTTATTCATTAATATTAAATACCAGTATCAAAAATATTATTTGAGTTTATAATAATATATAATTTTACTAAAATATATTTTAGTTACCATTATGAGAAATGAGAAAAATCAACTAAATCATATTGTTGATATCCTAATAAAGTTTTTTTTGTAATGCACTTAAGATCAATGATCAAATTGAGTTCAAATAGAACGATATTATATATGCACATTTGACAAGATTTTTTCTGCTCGAAGTTTGAAAATTACGAACATAAACTGGACAACCAGTTCAAGTTGATTATTTTGATAAATTATAGAACTTTACGTAAATGGCTAATTTAAACTAACAGACCTGTTTAAATTCTAAATTTTCAAAATACAACCATATAAATTCTTTAACCGTAAATGAGAAGCTTATATATAATATCTTATCACTTGAACTCGATTTGATCTAAGATATTATCAAAGTTAATTATTACTTAGAAATTTTTAAGATCGATTAAAATCAAATAACTTATAAGACCGAAGATCATCCTGAGTTCAAATGACAATATATTATGTATTTAATATTTTTGGACAACTCCAACAATTTTCTATAGCTAGATTTTTAGAATTCCAAATGTAGATAGGATTGTCTATTCAATTAATTATTTTTGATACCTACTTAAACAGAACTCTAACTAAAATGAACAATTTGAATTGTAATCCTATTTACATTTTGAATTTTTAAAATCTGATTATACATAATATTAATGTTAAATTGGAAGCTTAAATGAATAATATCATGTCATTTGAACTCAATTTGATCATTGATCTATATTTAGAAACCATCAATTATGGAATAAAATAAAATATATAAGTTCGAGAATCAAATTGAGTTCAATGACATGAAGTTATATATCTAGGCTTTTGGACAACGGTAATGGTTTTGTATAGCTAAATTTTGATATTTTCAAATGTGGGAAGGACTATCAATACAAATAGGTCATTTTTGATATAACTTATTTCCAAAATGATCGGTTTAACTGAAAATCCTATTTTAATATTAACTTTCAAAATTCTACCACCAAAAATCTTTAATGATATATAAGAAGCTTAAATATATGATATTGTTTCATTTTGGCTCAATTTGTCCCTCAATCTTAAGTATTTTATTATTAAAAAACACTAATTCAAACTCTTTACTAAGCTTTAATATATATATATATATATAAAGCAACTGTTACTTATGAAAATTAATAAATCATACACTATTAGAAAATGATTTTTAATAGAAAGTAATATTTAAAAATAATTAGAAAGCAAATCAAATATATAAAACACAAACTTCCCAATGTCTTTATTACGTATGTGTCTCAGCGGCCTTGAAAATTTATAGGAGTAGGGACGTTGTAGGTAATTCCCTATGCTAAAACATTTTATCAATAATGTGTTGACTCCAAGCAGGTATGGCGTTACCAAATGATGATGGTATATTCATATTTTTCTAGGAGTGTGAGAGATGAAAGCGGTAATTTTGGAATATTACTTTTATTTCCTAGGTTAACTTGGTAAATTAATGGATGCATTAATCTTGAAATATTTTAGAACATAACTTGACTATTGTTGCGGGAGGAAATAGAATTTTCCTTTGTTTTTTTCTAGTTTTAACCTTGCCAGTTCTATTTAAATTCAGTAATATGTTGAGTACCTTATATAACTCAAAGGAAAATAATAAAACAAAAATACTCTTTTTTCTTCTTTTCCCATGTTCTCTTATTTAGAATAAATAGTTTGTCTACAATGAATCAACTTCCTTCATAAACCTTGGTTTTCAAAATTTAGGTTAAATTTTCAATTTCTTCATAAACCCTGGTTTTCAAAATTTAGGTTAAATTTTCAATTTCTTCTTAAAGCCAAGTTCTACTTGTAATAGTCGAATCCATTAACTTCAATAGTTATTATCTATGATAGCTTATATTTATTATAAACTTAAAAACTCATATAACTCAAGTTTTAATAATTGACGCATCTGTAATTCGATATAATGTGGTTTAGGTGGCTTTATTAACCTTTTTGATTAGCTAAGTTAGAGATCTAAAAATAGATTAAAACCTTAAATAATGAGTTTTATATAAAAGGTCCTTTAACATGTTTAGATGTTTTCTAGCATTTTTTCTACGTAATTTGGATTAGAAATCACTTGGAGGTTAATTATAAAGAAGTAACTAATAATGTGGCTAATGAATTAATTATGAGAGAATAATATATAAATTATTTTGAAGTTTTCTGATGCAAAACTAAAAAGAATATTTAACATAATGGTAATTAGACAAGAGACATGGTTATGTATAAAGAAGTGGGTAATTTAAATAATAAATCGGTTTTTAGTTTAATTTTGAAAATGCAACCGAAGAAATTTAAAAGTTGTCTAATTTGAACATAAATACATTTTAAAATATCCATTTGATTGTAATAATTTTGGCATCATTGGAAAGTTGGTGAAACCCTCTTTCAGATGGTTTTGATTTCATAACAATCAGATTCACTAGTTAAAAGGTATAAAGGGTCAAAGATAAAAGAAAATTACGGTTTCAAATATTAAATACTTGAAAGTAGATATTAACAATAGGGTAGTAGTAAATACCTAAAAACTACTTTTGTGAGTACTGTTATCCATTGAGATACTTATGTGTCGCCATGGACTAAGTTCTTCAGTCCTATATGTCGTTTTATTTAATTGCAAGCATTTGATTGTATGTTCATACCATATGTCAGTTATGTGTATTCACTTGCCTATTTATGACTAGTACTATTTTTATAGCCTACAATATTATGGCATGTTCACTTATGTATAATCACCTAATATTTAACATTAAGGATTTGAGATTTAATAACCAACTAATGTTGTTATGATAATGGATGCATTTTGTTTTAACATTAGTGTGAGTATAGTTGCATCCGGGAGATAAGAACGGTCTAAAATGTTAGGATGTGAATACTGATAGATATAAATGGATCATCGATGTTAAGAAACTACTATCAATATGGGTATCTTTTATCATATGCTTTATGCCTCATGATAGGGATTTTTGTAGCATAATTTATCTGTAAAGCATTATTTCACATCGTGCACAACCCGAAAATGTGGATTACGTAAGGTACTGATAGGAAACATGTAAAATCAATGATTAGGGCATAATATATAGCCATTCGTGAGTAGGGAGGATGTAACAACCCGCATTTTTAATGATTGTGTGTTTAAATAATAAATTTAAATATTGTATTGTTAACTAACATTACGTCCAAATATTTGAATTTTATAGATGAATAAATTAGGACTTAAGACCACTTCCATTGAGACAACAATTCCATTACGAGAAAAACGAAGATAAGATGGGCTATGTTTGAAGCCGTTAAGTTTTATAGGTGAATAGTAATTTTGTTTGGATGAAATGAATTTAGGCTAAGTCCCATAATCTAGCTTATAAGTAACTAACCTCTTCGTTTTTTTTTCATTGCACGATTCATTTCCTTTTCATTCTCCCAAGTTCTTTCCTAAAATTCCTTAAGCTCTAACCCTAGATCTATTAATCCAAACTCAAATAAATTCCCGTAAGTCTAAAATCACTACAATTATTCTTATCTCATTCCTCACAAAACCCATCTATGGATTATCTTGAAGTTTAGTTTGGAGCTTCATCTCAAATTTAAAGATAAAAAGAGTTTTTGGGTTTTTTTACAAGCAAAACAAAGTATTATTATTCTGCATACTAGTTTTATAGTGGTCATACCACTTTACAAATGAAATACAGGTTTGAGGCTAAGGCGCCTCAATGACTAATATAAACGGCTGGTGAAGAGGTGAGTGTGACGATTCTCTTACCTTATTTTATACTTTATATATTTACTTAGATATGGTTATAAAGTAATATAGAGTACTATGATGATGTTGGATTTAGGCTTACATTCATATTGAGAACATGATTATATGAACATATTATGTATTAGAGACCGTTATTACCATTTTTAGAAAGGTTTGTAAGCTTAGAAATTGATTACGGCTTAATTAAATAATGGTGTGTAATATTGTGTTTTGATTTGAGCCTAATTAAGTGATATGAATGTGAATATATCATTAGTTACTAGTAATCAAACCATTTGAATTGGTTTAGAAAAATTAATAAGTAACTATAGTTTCTAATGTTGTTGAATGAAAAATAAGTAATGATTTGAACTTATGTTTACATTGTAAACATAGTTAAATTAGTACATTAATTATTAAAGACCTCAATGATGACTTTTGGAGAAGTTAGTAAGCTAATTAAGTGAATTTACAGCTCTACTGTCAAGACCCGCAAATCCGTACCCTTGATTAAACACTAATCTCCATTGATTAACTCAAGGGGCATGGAAATACGAACCCTGAGGGGTTTTAAGAAAAAGAAATAGAAGAAAAGATAGAAGAAAAAGAGAAGAAGAAGAAAGAAGAACAACAGAACAACATCATAACAGAAAACAATATCAGAATCTCACATATCGCAGCGGAACAATATATAATAGATAATCACTAGCCTTTTAAAACAAAGAACTATATCAGTTTTTATACATACATCAATCAGAGTCAAGATACAACAATGGACAGTTATATAAACTTGTCCTCATATAGAATACACAGCGGAATAAATATATCAGATACAAAAATTACGTCTCGCCATCCAGCTTGCTTCCAAAGCTCCAGAATATCCAGAATATCCTGATAACCTAACTCTAGACTGCCCGTGTGGAAATTGGTGGGCACCCAGAGTTTAGAAGGGAAACAATAAACTCCGAGTCAGTCATGGTGACTGGTGTGAGATCGTAAAACAGTTATTTTTCACAAAGAAAATAAAATAGATTCGCAATGCTTTTGGAAAATGAAACTACCATAAGACCTCCCACCACACACACAATGCAAACGCAGACTTGGAGGAGATTTCTTCTTATGTTAGTCAAAGATGCTTACTACGCAAAAAATCAAATCCTTTTTGATATTATTATTAGTGCATAGTGGAAAACATTTCGAAAGTATAATATAAATCTTAGCCAGCATAGGTACCATTATATTATGCCTGCTATAGCTGCCTCCTGAGGAGACAGGTTATACAATTGAAATCGTAAAGGCTCGTATTGTTTCTTTGGATTTCCAACAAATGGTCAGGCTAATGAACTTCCTTTTCCACGATGGGTACGTCCCTGGAATAGACGACCCGAGAACCTAACCGGATCTCTGCCAACACAAGGCCGGGTTACCTCTGTAAAAATAGGTAACTACTGACATGCATATGCCATCCCCCGATCGTAACCGATCTTCCCGAGGATCCCCGATTCACAACAAACCACATAATAATAATGCAGCAACCACATAGGTTAAGTATCTGGGCTCCATACCATGATACCACCTCTATCCAGAAAGAATGACATACACTAAGGGGCGCTACTCCCTAGAACCTTGCCGCATCCTTCCTGTTTTGACCATTTCCGAGGTGTGAGGCTCGACGAAGTCTCGTCCACAAAGCTACGCTTTCTAAAAAGCCATGCTTCGGGTCAAACAAATGATCAACCTATGATCACAAAGATATAAGATCAAACAAATGATCATATCGCAAATGATCAAACACTGATCATTTCACAGCAACACTCAGTATGCCACGTTACCAAATTGGGAGTATATCGCTGATGAATTTCAACTACATAACCTCTGAGCTCGTACGTCTCAGAGAAGGGTGTTAAGCTAAGAGAATAAATTCTCCGCCACCAACAGAAATGTATTTGAAAGAAATCAGCTTTATATCTCAAATTGTAACGTCAGACACACAATCCATACAAGTCTGTTCCGGGATCGAACAGAACCGAAGGCACTTCTCACGAAGCCCTTGCATATCCGGATAAATTTCTAATCACGTCCGGACTTCCCGTCACTAAGGGTGATAAAACCTCTAAATCGAAGATCAGCCGATGTAGAGTAACTCGACGGTAATCCTTCCGTTTTCAAAAATATCCGGTCTTCAACACCAGTCTTTGAATGCAATTCATAACGACGTATCACATATTCGGAATGGGTTATACGACCCCATGGTCCTTTCCCGGCTAACCCGAATAGTGAGCGATTATTCAAAAATAAGTGTGACATTCAAATTCATCCAATTCACAACAAATACCATTCAAGGTAATTATTGATAGTCGGTTATTTAACTATCAATAAAGATGCACAACATCATCAGATCCCAAATAATTTTCCCAATTATTTTATCTTCCAAAATATCTTTACTAGATATAAAATTTCCACACTTAACCGTTTGAAAACAATTTCAAATCAATTTCCACATTTCAATTTATGTTTGAAGATAAAATCCCAAAACAGTTCATTTCATATTGGAAAAGCATTTCCATACTTATTTAATAATAAGTATTTCACAAATCATTTATTTTCAACATTTGGAAAATATTCGATATACTTAAATAAATGTTAAGTATATATTTCATTCTTTAAGGAAATCTGTTTGAGTCAAAACAAATGTTACGTAAAACATCGTTACGACGACTCAAAATCACTAGTATAGGGATTCGAATTTTTTAGATAGATGTATAAATCCCAATACTAGATGAAAACATTTCCTTTCGGAAATCATTTACTATAACAACAGTGTTATAGTCCAATATTTCCTTATTTTTCGAAAACGTCTATTTCAACAATAAAATGTTGAAATCTATGGTTTCGCATTTCCCACATTTTAAAAACATCTTTAAAATGTTTAACTTCATTTTTAATATCACTTCTTCAAAAATAAATCCATTTTACTTAACAATATATTCACTGTCCAAAATCGTGAATATAATTCGCTTAACCCAATTTCAAATCATTTCTACACATTTTTATTTCAATAAAAATTCGCTATCCAAAATCGCGAATATATCTTCTTTAAAAATCTTCTATATTTAATTTATCAAATTCAATTGATTTTGAATTTATAAACACGTTTATAAATTCTATTTCTATTTTAATAACAACTTCGACTTATAAATCTTCTTTTATTTACTTCTATAATTTACTTATCAAAATAAGTGATTTCGGATTTATAAACAACGTTTATAAATCGCATTTATACTTAATAACAATTTCAACTTATAAAATCATTTCATTTAGCAATTTCTATTTATATCCCATCTAAGTGCAAAAGTCAAATTTATAAGTAAATTTCTTATAAATCTTTTATTCTACAATATTTATTCACTTTATAACTTCACGTTATAAATCTATTAATTTCATTCACTTATGAAATCCATTTATACTTCTTTCTAACACTTATAAAAATTCGTTTTATAAGTCCAATATTTTGATTTATAAAATATCAATTTTATAAACCTTTTAATACAAATTGTTTATAGTTATTCAAAAATCCCAACTTAAACCATTTTATAAATAAATCAACTATTTATTTCAAAAATCACACTTTGGTTAAATTTCACCACAAAATCTTAACTTTTCTAACTTTAAGATTTTAACGTTTATAAGTCGATTCAAAAATTCCATAAAACGTATATTTTTAAAAATCACTTTAAAAATCCTATTAAAGTAAAAGTCGTTATTTTTAACTTCAAAACTTGAATCTGATGATGCAACAACACCAATTAGTCAATCACAACAACAAACATCATATATCAATATGATAATCAAAAAATATCACAACATCTGTAAATAAATAACTACTGGTGAGGAATCCAGTTGGATCCCTCCAACCTGTTTCCCTGCATCCACAGACGTTAGCACAATACCAATTCCACTTCGAGGTGGAATATCGCGGTATATGGGTTTTATAAAAATCATCCGCTTACTAACGGCGCATAGGGTCTCATCCGCTATACGAGGCGGGAAATCAATCAAATCAATATATACATATGCCAATATGTATATATTGCTATATATATATATATAGATATAATCCTACTATATCTAATATCACATCCAATAGCAATCTGTCAATAAATAACTGCAAATTCAACTTTTCATTTGAGTGAGAAAAATCTCACCTTAGCTTTAATTTTGCAATCCATTTTTGTTCTCGGCTTGATTTCTTTCGGACATTGACCTTGTAAAATTTATTTATACAACTTATTAATATTTGAATAAATCAACAATTTATTCCATTTGATAATTTATTTTCCAGTGATTTTATTTTTAAACTAATACTTTTAAATTTTTAAACAAATTCCTTTTAAAAAATTTCAAACTTTTACCTAGATATATATATACATTTGAGAATCTACATATATGTGCTGCTGTATATATCCTCCTTAACCTATGGATATATATATATATATCAGATTTAATTTATGGACAAGCTGCTTAATATAAAATTCTTACTGTTTATTTTCTTCCTATTTAAAACTACATATATACGCATATACATAGAATTTGAAAAACTGTATTTATCACTTTATATTTTTTTTTCTAAAAGACAGTAGGCTAAACATGTATATTTATTTTCTTTCCATTTTATTTTTAAATTAAATTTAAAACAACTAAATAAAACTGCTACCTCACGCATGCTCGAGATCCACCAGATTCCTTCACCCCCTGCACTTGAGTCTGGCCATCGCGACTAAATACTCGAGAGCCTCCCTGCCTCCTACACGATTCGTGAACCCACAGTCACGACCTCCTTCTTCCCAAACCCCATCGCGGCCCTGACCTCGCTTCGTACGAACAGCCATCGATGCATTCACGTTCGAGACACTGCTGCCCCACCTGGTTGTGATCGAAACCACCCCCCCAGATCTCGCGCGACCCTAGACACGCAACTCGATGCCACATCTCCAGACCACCGCTCCGCCTTGTCGTGACCCCGAGTCGAACGACAAACCATAGCCCTCGATTTCCTTTGGCCGATGCCCTTGCGATTGGCATCAATTTGACTACGACGAGCTGAAAGTGGAGAGGCTCACGTTCGTCCCCACGCGATTCGACGACTTCGGCTACAACTGGCGAACTTGTTATCGCTTTTCTTTTCTTTTGTTTTCAAAATTTTCAGAACGAGGAAGAGGGGCTACGGCCATTACTTTTATTTTGAACGAAAGTGAGGGGGGGTTTTGTATTTTAGAGAGAAGGGGGAAAAGAAATAGAGTACGAACGAGACAAATTGGAGGCGTATTGTACTTACGGTCGGACAAAGGAAAGCAACCATTTTTTATTTGAATTCAATTTGTTTCAAAACAAAGTTTACCGCGTTTATATATCGTGTGCTCACATATCAACTCCGAACAATACGAAAATTGAAATCCGACAATAACTCAATATTACGGACCCAATGGAACTGGTTTCGTCGAATTCCGAGACTGTGCCCCGGAACACTATTTTCAAATTCAATTTAAACAATATAAATTCAAAACTGAACAAAACAGTTTCAAATTCAATCCTGAAAGTTCTATTACCTTCAGAATTATCAATATGAATTTTAAAAGCTTTTTTGAAATATTTTTCTTCAGCTCAAAACTGAAGATTCAAATTTTTATTCAACATTCAATAGATTAAATTTTTATAATTTAATCGCCAATTTATTCTGATAATTTGAAATTCAAATCAAACCATCGTTCAAATATTTAAAATAAATTAAATATTTTCAATTTAAATTGTCGAAAATTCTGGGTCGTTACAAACTTCCCTCCTTAAAAGAATTTCGTCCCGAAATTACAAGTTAGGAAAAAAAAAGGTCCTTAACCCGTCTATCATTTTTCACAATCTAATAGTTTTATCAATTTATCAAAACAAATCTTTCTATTAAAGATTCGTTATTAATTCAACTAACTTTCTAAACATTTTCAAAATCTTCAAACAACATTGTTTACTTCAAAATTCAAATTTAAATTCAAATTCAAATTTAAACTTTCAAAATTTCTCAAAAATTTTCTAACACTCGAAATTTTCGAAAAATTTCGCCAGCGTCTCCTTTGCGCGGCTAATACGGTACGACTACAAAACGTCCCTACGGACTCTCAAATTTCAAAAAGAAAAGAAAAGGCCAAGCGGCTGGACAAGAAAGTCATCAAATCTCATATAGAAATTTAAATACGTACCTTTTGTCGAGCAATTCAAAATTATCTTTGAAATCAAAATTCCCAATTCCTTTATTACACCTGTATATCCTACTAGCCATAATATCTAGTTACAACATTCAAACTATTTTGCAAATTCCATTACAAAATTTCCAATATATACTTCTTATACATTCTTTACTTCACTATTGAAGTTATATATTCTTTTCATTCAATTTTACATTTCAAACTTCATTTGAATTTAATTCACAATTCCAATCTAATTTGGATTCAGTTTAACTTCTGAATATTGAATTTATCAATTATCTTTTATTCATAACTGATTATTTTAAATTAGTTCCAATTACTAATTCATCACAAATTCTAGTTCATTTTATTTAAATTTGTTTTCAACATTCAGTTTCAATTCCAGTTTTATTCTTTTGTTCATTCCCAAAATTTATTTTCAATTTACCATTTTGAAAACAATTCAAATTATCCTTTGAATTCCAAAAACCAAACCCAAATTTTTTCAAACAACTTCCATTTAAAACAATTTGGCAGCAATTCCTCTTTTGGAAACCCGAAAATGAACATCGATGATGCTGCAGTCATTACCGAAGTTATTTTCCAGCGACCGAAAAGAGTTTAGAGCTTTTCATTCCTTCAAAATACTTTTCAAAACCTTTGAAATTCATTTCCAAGCCAAAAAGAAATTTAAACTTTCCAGATCTCCAAAATTTTTAAATTCTTTCAATTACATTTCCAAAAACTTCTCTGGAATTCTATTTCCAATTATAAGTCACATTTATAATTTACATTCTTAAATTTCATTTGTATATGAATTCATTTCTTAACTTTGGAGTTACGATTTTCAATTTCTTATTTAATTTCATATAATAATGATAACATTTCAATATTATTACTTCTTAACAACCATGCATCCATATATCATAATAATCCACAGAAAATTATTTCCTTTATATACGAAAATAGTTTTAGGTAAAATTATTTCATTTACCCTATTTTAAAATCAATACTGTGTCGGTTTATCTTGTTTAAGAGTTTAGAAACCCCTATCGATTCCAGTTAGCTAGACTGCACCGACCAGAATCCATAAACAATCAACCGATAAGTCAACACAATACAAAACAATTTTATATTCACTAACAAATACGCACTCGTATCTATTATTACACTCAACTCATTCTAGAGTACTGCTGACTCTATCTCTAATGAGTAACACCCAACAGAGTAGGGTTGTCGCTTAACCATATGCTCTGATACCAGCTGTCAAGACCCGCAAATCCATACCCTTGATTAAACACTAATCTCCATTGATTAACTCAAGGGGCATGGAAATACGAACCCTGAGGGGTTTTAAGAAAAAGAAATGGAAGAAAAGATAGAAGAAAAAGAGAAGAAGAAGAAGAAAGAAGAACAATAGAACAACATCAGAACAGAAAACAATATCAGAATCTCACATATCGCAGCGGAACAATATATAATAGATAATCACTAGCCTTTTAAAACAAAGAACTATATCAGTTTTTATACATACATCAATCAGAGTCAAGATACAACAATGGACAGTTATATAAACTTGTCCTCATACAGAATACACAGCGGAATAAATATATCAGATACAAACACTACGTCTCGCCATCCAGCTTGCTTCCAAAGCTCCAGAATATCCTGATAACCTAACTCTAGACTGCCCGTGTGGAAATTGGTGGGCACCCAGAGTTTAGAAGGGATACAATAAACTCCGAGTCAGTCATGGTGACTGGTGTGAGATCGTAAAACAGTTATTTTTCACAAAGAAAATAAAATAGATTCGCAATGCTTTTGGAAAATGAAACTACCATAAGACCTCCCACCACACACACACAATGCAAACGCAGACTTGGAGGAGATTTCTTCTTATGTTAGTCAAAGATGCTTACTACGCAAAAAATCAAATCCTTTTTGATATTATTATTAGTGCATAGTGGAAAACATTTCGAAAGTATAATATAAATCTTAGCCAGCATAGGTACCATTATATTATGCCTGCTATAGCTGCCTCCTGAGGAGACAGGTTATACAATTGAAATCGTAAAGGCTCGTATTGTTTCTTTGGATTTCCAACAAATGGTCAGGCTAAGGAACTTCCTTTTCCACGATGGGTACGTCCCTGGAATAGACGACCCGAGAACCTAACCGGATCTCTGCCAACACAAGGCCGGGTTACCTCTGCAAAAATAGGTAACTACTGACACGCATATGCCATCCCCCGATCGTAACCGATCTTCCCGAGGATCCCCGATTCGCAACAAACCACATAATAATAATAATGCAGCAACCACATAGGTTAAGTATCTGGGCTCCATACCATGATACCACCTCTATCCAGAAAGAATGACATACACTAAGGGGCGCTACTCCCTAGAACCTTGCCGCATCCTTCCTGTTTTGACCATTTCCGGGGTGTGAGGCTCGACGAAGTCTCGTCCACAAAGCTACGCTTTCTACAAAGCCATGCTTCGGGTCAAACAAATGATCAACCTATGATCACAAAGATATAAGATCAAACAAATGATCATATCGCAAATGATCAAACACTGATCATTTCACAGCAACACTCAGTATGCCACGTTACCAAATTGGGAGTATATCGCTGATGAATTTCAACTACATAACCTCTGAGCTCGTACGTCTCAGAGAAGGGTGTTAAGATAAGAGAATAAATTCTCCGCCACCAACAGAAGTGTATTTGAAAGAAATCAGCTTTATATCTCAAATTGTAACGTCAGACACACAATCCATACAAGTCTGTTCCGGGATCGAACAGAACCGAAGGCACTTCTCACGAAGCCCTTGCATATCCGGATAAATTTCTAATCACGTCCGGACTTCCCGTCACTAAGGGTGATAAAACTTCTAAATCGGAGATCAGCCGATGTAGAGTAACTCGACGGTAATCCTTCCGTTTTCAAAAATATCCGGTCTTCAACACCAGTCTTCGAATGCAATTCATAACGACGTATCACATATTCGGAATGGGTTATACGACCCCATGGTCCTTTCCCGGCTAACCCGAATAGTGGGCGATTATTCAAAAATAAGTGTGACATTCAAATTCATCCAATTCACAACAAATACCATTCAAGGTAATTATTGATAGTCGGTTATTTAACTATCAATAAAGATGCGCAACATCATCAGATCCCAAATAATTTTCCCAATTATTTTATCTTCCAAAATATCTTTACTAGATATAAAATTTCCACACTTAACCGTTTGAAAACAATTTCAAATCAATTTCCACATTTCAATTTATCTTTGAAGATAAAATCTCAAAACAGTTCATTTCATATTGGAAAAGCATTTCCATACTTATTTAATAATAAGTATTTCACAAATCATTTATTTTCAACATTTGGAAAATATTTGATATACTTAAATAAATGTTAAGTATATATTTCATTCTTTAAGGAAATCTGTTTGAGTCAAAACAAATGTTACGTAAAACATCGTTACGACGACTCAAAATCACTAGTATAAGGATTCGAATTTTTTAGATAGTTGTATAAATCCCAATACTAGATGAAAACATTTCCTTTCGGAAATCATTTACTATAACAACAGTGTTATAGTCCAATATTTCCTTATTTTTCGAAAACGTCTATTTCAACAATAAAATGTTGAAATCTATGGTTTCGCATTTCCCACATTTTAAAAACATCTTTAAAATGTTTAACTTCATTTTTAATATCACTTCTTCAAAAATAAATCCATTTTACTTAACAATATATTCACTGTCCAAAATCGTGAATATAATTCACTTAACCCAATTTCAAATCATTTCTACACATTTTTATTTCAATAAAAATTCGCTATCCAAAATCGCGAATATATCTTCTTTAAAAATCTTCTATATTTAATTTATCAAATTCAATTGATTTTGAATTTATAAACACGTTTATAAATTCTATTTCTATTTTAATAACAACTTCGACTTATAAATCTTCTTTTATTTACTTCTATAATTTACTTATCAAAATAAGTGATTTCGGATTTATAAACAACGTTTATAAATCGCATTTATACTTAATAAAAATTTCAACTTATAAAATCATTTCATTTAGCAATTTCTATTTATATCCCATCTAAGTGCAAAAGTCAAATTTATAAGTAAATTTCTTATAAATCTTTTATTCTACAATATTTATTCACTTTATAACTTCACGTTATAAATCTATTAATTTCATTCACTTATGAAATCCATTTATACTTCTTTCTAACACTTATAAAAATTCGTTTTATAAGTCCAATATTTTGATTTATAAAATATCAATTTTATAAACCTTTTAATACAAATCGTTTATAATTATTCAAAAATCCCAACTTAAACCATTTTATAAATAAATCAACTATTTATTTCAAAAATCACACTTTGGTTAAATTTCACCACAAAATCTTAACTTTTCTAACTTTAAGATTTTAACGTTTATAAGTCGATTCAAAAATTCCATAAAACGTATATTTTTAAAAATCACTTTAAAAATCCTTTTAAAGTAAAATCGTTATTTTTAACTTCAAAACTTGAATCCGATGATGCAACAACACCAATTAGTCAATCACAACAACAAACATCATATATCAATATGATAATCAACAAATATCACAACATCTGTAAATAAATAACTACTGGTGAGGAATCCAGTTGGATCCCTCCAACCTGTTTCCCTGCATCCACAGACGTTAGCACAATACCAATTCCACTTCGAGGTGGAATATCGCGGTATATGGGTTTTATAAAAATCATCCGCTTACTAACGGCGCAATAGGGTCTCATCCGTTATACGAGGCGGGAAATCAATCAAATCAATATATACATATGCCAATATGTATATATTGCTATATATATATATATAGATATAATCCTACTATATCTAATATCACATCCAATAGCAATCAATCAGTCAATAAATAACTGCAAATTCAACTTTTCATTTGAGTGAGAAAAATCTCACCTTAGCTTTAATTTTTCAATCCATTTTTGTTCTCGGCTTGATTTCTTTCGGACATTGACCTTGTAAAATTTATTTATACAACTTATTAATATTTGAATAAATCAACAATTTATTCCATTTGATAATTTATTTTCCAGTGATTTTATTTTTAAACTAATACTTTTAAATTTTTAAACAAATTCCTTTAAAAAAAATTCAAACTTTTACCTAGATATATATATACATTTGAGAATCTACATATATGTGCTGCTGTATATATCCTCCTTAACCTATGGATATATATATCAGATTTAATTTATGGACAAGCTGCTTAATATAAAATTCTTACTGTTTATTTTCTTCCTATTTAAAACTACATATATACGCATATACATAGAATTTGAAAAACTGTATTTATCACTTTATATTTTTTTTCTAAAAGACAGTAGGCTAAACATGTATATTTATTTTCTTTCCATTTTATTTTTAAATTAAATTTAAAACAGATAAATAAAACTGCTACCTCACGCATGCTCGAGATCCACCAGATTCCGTCACCCCTGCACTTGAGTCTGGCCATCGCGACTAAATACTCGAGAGCCTCCCTGCCTCCTACACGATTCGTGAACCCACAGTCACGACCTCCTTCTTCCCAAACCCCATCTCGGCCCTGACCTTGCTTCGTACGAACAGCCATCGATGCATTCACGTTCGGGACACTGCTGCCCCACCTGGTTGTGATCGAAACCACCCCCCAGATCTCGCGCGACCCAAGACACGCGACTCGATGCCACATCTCCAGACCACCGCTCCGCCTCGTCGTGACCCCGAGTCGAACGACAAACCATAGCCCTCGATTTCCTTTGGCCGATGCCCTTGCGATTGGCATCAATTTGACTACGACGAGCTGAAAGTGGAGAGGCTCACGTTCGTCCCCACGCGATTCGACGACTTCGGCTACAACTGGCGAACTTGTTATCGCTTTTCTTTTCTTTTGTTTTCAAAATTTTCAGAACGAGGAAGAGGGGCTACGGCCATTAATTTTATTTTGAACGAAAGTGAGGGGGGGTTTCGTATTTTAGAGAGAAGGGGGAAAAGAAATAGAGTACGAACGAGACAAATTGGAGGCGTATTGTACTTACGGTCGGACAAAGGAAAGCAACCATTTTTTATTTGAATTCAATTTGTTTCAAAACAAAGTTTACCGCGTTTATATATCGTGTGCTCACATATCAACTCCGAACAATACAAAAATTGAAATCCGACAATAACTCAATATTACGGACCCAATGGAACTGGTTTCGTCGAATTCCGAGTCTGTGCCCCGGAACATTATTTTCAAATTCAATTTAAACAATATAAATTCAAAACTGAACAAAACAGTTTCAAATTCAATCCTGAAAGTTCTATTACCTTCAGAATTATCAATATGAATTTTAAAAGCTTTTTTGAAATATTTTTCTTCAGCTCAAAACTGAAGATTCAAATTTTTATTCAACATTCAATAGATTAAATTTTTATAATTTAATCGCCAATTTATTCTGATAATTTGAAATTCAAATCAAACCATCGTTCAAATATTTAAAATAAATTAAATATTTTCAATTTAAATTGTCGAAAATTCTGGGTCGTTACATCTACGCTTATTATTAAAATTATTAGAGGCTTAACAAAGCTTAATTAGTGCTTTTAAATGTTATTTAAGTAAAGAAATAATTTTATATATGAATGAAATATCTTTTACAATGGTTATAAGGTTTTATAAAATAATTATGAGAAGAATACTTAATTTTAGTGAAGAAATTATGTATTAAAATGCTTGAAAATGATTAATAAGCTAGAGAGGTATTTTATAAAATAGCCATATGATATTATGAAATGGTAAAAAGAGGTATTGGACTTTTCTAGAGAAGATTGAGTAAATAGAAATAAGATTTGATTATATAATAATTGAGTTGTTTATTTAAATATACATGTATGTATATGTATTTGGGTAAGTATATGTATAGATGTATTTGAAGAGTATATAATAAACAAAACAAATCATGAGTATAATTTGATTTTTCAAAGGTGATTGTGTGTGTGTAAAAGTATATTTATGTGTATGTGTATGTGTATGTGTATGTGATAAGGCATGTGAGAGGATGCCGATTTGAAAGTGTCGCTTCGTTGAACTCTACGCATGAGAGAGTGGATTTCATTTATAATCGGTCTATTAGTATATAAGAAACCATTCTCAAACCATCAACCAACGGACTCCGGGTGAGAACCCATTAACCACGTTTGGGAAGTACGAAGCAAAAAGGTTAGGATTAGGTAAGACCTTGAAACGGTCGGGATGGAGTTGGACGAGGGGCCGAGAAGTCTACAGTGCTATATGAAATAGTAATGCATGATGCTACTATTAAACAACAGTGCGTAGGCACTACTATTACACATCAATGCATGCATGCATTGATGTGTTGACAATAGTGCAAATGCACTGCTGTCACATAGCAATGCATGGCACTGCTATGCAAACAGTAGTGCATGAAGCATCAGGACAAGATATTATGGTTCTTGTGTTGGTGGAGCACGCTGACGTGTAACGACCCATGAATTTCGTTAACTAAGTTTGTCATAATCTCCATAATTTATAGTAAAGTGAATGTTAGGAATTAGATGTAGCAATTGTAATTAAAAGTTAACTAAAAAAATAATATTTAAAATGAAATTCCAATTCAATAAAATAATGTAAATGTTATGATTTGATTTTTAAATAGAATATGAGAAACAAGAGTAAGTATTGAATAATATGTTATTTAATTTATGGTATTGAATAAAAATTGGTAAACCAATTGTAATTAATGGTAATAATGTGATATAAGCTAATAAATTAGATTTCAATGCAACACCCATTAATGAATGTAATTGAAATAGAATTTATGTAAATGTACACTAGGTTATAAATCAAATAGAAGGAAACAAACGTATATATCGAATTGATTAATGAATAAATATACATTGAATAGTAATTGAATGTACAGTTAATGGAAATTGTGTAAAATCAATAATGATAATTAGATGTGCCTTATTGATAATTAATGCCATAACGGAAAGAGTAAATGTATTCATTTGAATATAAAATTGCAATTGGGTAGGGATTGTTAAGTAACAACGTTAATGCAAGGTAAGTGATGCTAAATTAAAGTCAATAATAATGAATAGTGACTAATTCAAAATTTGTAACATATATTTTAAATTACCTGCTTATTTGTTAATGGAATTAGAATTTGTAATAAGTGATAATAAAATAAATGAAGGTTACACTAATGGGAAATGAAATAACGTTCATTAAATGTTGAGTAATCATGGGGTCATATTTATTAAAAGCGTTACTTTAATAATGTGGATTAATTGAGAAATTAATACTAGAAGCAGGTAAAGTAATAACTAAAAGGGAAATATGTTATAAATTGATTTTACCTAAACTTAAGTGTAAGATAATGGTTGAATTTGGAACTTATCCATTTAATTTGAAACTTATTAGGATAAAATGGGATTCAATTTATAATGAGGGTTTATTTTAAGAAATCGAAATAAATTCTTTAATGAGAGAATTAAGCTACTTTAAACTGAGACGGGAATTTGTTTAAAGAATTACAAATTAATTAGTAAATTTTATAAGATGAAATTAATACTAACCCTATTTAGATTATGACAGTTGGCTAATCTACAGAATAGGAAGCTATATTTATTTATTTAATTGGAAAATTTAATTACTTTCTTTGAAATTATTGTGAATAAATGAAATATAACAGTTAAATGTTAACGTTGAAGGAAGTATAGAGGAAATCTAAGAAAATAAATGTAAACAATAGTGAGCCAATGTAAATTGCATCTTTTTGATAATAATAGACTGAATAATAGAATGAAAGGTAATTAAATGAAATTTTGAAAATTTAATTTACAATTTCTAAATTCAATGAATTTGAGATAAACACTGAAATTGATAAATTTATCAATTTTTAAATTTACTTTTAATTTGGTTAAAACATTGTAATTTACTGAGAAATATAAAAGGGTTAAAATTGGTAAATTTTAAGATTTAAATTAAAAGTTGGATTTTATTAATTTTTTATTTATTTATTTATATAATTGATGGAAAAATAGTCATTTTGGCCACTGACTTGGATTTCGATGAAATAAGTTTCATCAGATCTGTAACGGTGAATTATAATAGTGTTTCAAGTTTCGTAACAATCGGATTTTTCATTTGATCGTACGGACTCGAAACGCCTTGAAATAAATGCAATTGTAATCAATTGAAATCAATTTGAAATTTTTGATTTTAGCATAACTTCTTCATACGATGGAATTTGGACTTGAAACCTTTTCCATTGCGTTTAAAATATTTTAAAACACCTATTTTGATATATGGGTTTACCCAATTCCGTTCTGGAGATAGAACGGGCTTTTTGGACCACTTTGGCGTTAGCGCGTAAATCTATCTTATCCATCCATTCAAACGTCAATCCTGCCTATATATTTCCTGTTATAAACCCTAGCCTCCCTAATCTTCATTTGTCTGTACGTACAATTCATCTTCTTCTTAGCTCCTCATTCCAATGGCAGACAAAACCTAATTCCCAAATTCCAAAATCTAATTTCAAAAAAAAAATTTTTTTTTTGAGATTTACGCGCTTTGGGTCGCGCTTGGGGTTTCAAGGGGAAAAACCCTGGAGCTACTTCGAGTCGGGAAGAAAACTACTCGGGTCATCGGGTCGTTTTCGCAAAAACTCCAAGCAAGCACCGGGTATTTGAGGCGGCGGACCGGGTTGAACTCGAAGTCGACTCAGCACCAGAATTTTCCAATCTTCAAATTTTCATAACTTTTGCATACAGACTCGGATTTGGACGCGGTTTCTTTTGTTAGGATCGTATCGAAATTCCGGACACTTTGACGCTGGTTTGGACGAATTCTGAGACGGTCAAATTTTTGGGTTTAAATTGAATTTAAATTCAATTTAAATTCAAAAGGTGAGTGTTTTAACCCACTCACAACTTCTAAGATTTCTTATGTTTGTTAAATTAAATTTTGATGTGATTTAAAATTTTCTATGATTGTTTGGGCATATATTTAATCATCATCTCAGTTAGATAACATTTAGTTAAATTTAATTGTTATTTAATTTTATTATTGCATAAAATTTGCGAGTTAAATTTATTTATTATTGCATATAAACTGCCAGTTGAACAGTTATTAAATTTTATTGAATATAAACTATTTGTTGATGCCTGTTATATTTTATATGCTTTATATTGATGTTTTGTTTAAATTGGATGATGATTGTAATAAATGGTTGTTTATTTATATTTGGATGAATGGATGCTATATTTTATATTGTATAAACTGCAAGTTATTATGCATTTTTATTTTATTCGGGATTGCGGTTTGAAATGATATATAACCAAAATTTTATTTTAAATTGCGGATTGAAATGATAAATATCCGTATCACTTGACCATAGGATAGAAAATTATATACAGGCGTCGTGGTCTATATATAAAATATTTTAAGGGATTTTCTATGGTTTGGAAAGAAATATACGGTTTAATAAATATTAAATTTTGATATTATATAAATATTATTTTATATATGGTTAAATTCTAAAATTTAAGCTATATATGACTTGATGATGTTTTAAGTTTGATTTACGAATATTTCAAGTTTGAGCTTTATTTAAGTGATATTGAATTTATTAAATAAATATTTCTAAACTAAATAATAGTAAATTGAATTAAGGTATATATAAGATTATCATATTTGGTTGGGAATTTTGGAATATTTAAAGACTTGAAATATATCAAAATTTAAATGTTTTATTGAAATTAAGATATTATTGTTTTTCAAAGTATTGTTTTCGAAATTGTTATAACTTTGAAAGTAATATGGTTTGAAAAATGAATTTATTTGAAATAGAATTTATTTAAGAATTATCTTTAAATATATTGATTTGAAACCGATTGAAAATTTTGAGATTAAGAATATGACTGCATTTTGTGATTTGGGTTTAAGATGGTTTTAAAGAATATTTCAAGTTTTATAATTAAAAGTAAGAATAGTGATTGAAAATTTGGATTTTATTTAAATGATATATTATTGAATTTGGTTTTAAAGTATATACTATTTTGAAGTAAATGATATGTTTTGAAATAGCAATAATATTTCGGTTTTAAAGTATATACTATTTTGAAGTAAAGGATATGGTTTGAAACTTTGAAAATTGAATACTTGATTTGAAAGTATAATAATTACACTTTTAAAAGGGTTAAATGAATTATTTTGATTGAAATATAAACTATTTAAAGATGATTTGAAATGACAATAAATGAACAATATCTTTGAATATAAAAGGTATTTAAAGTTGAATATTTGGATTTGAACTGATAGGATATTTTATTAAAATGATTTGAAGTGAAGTTTTGTAAGGATATGATATTTTATTATATTAAATGATTTGAAATGAAGATTTGGAAAGATTGATATTTGATATATTAAAATGATTTGAAATGAAGTTTTGGAAAGATATGATATTTTGATATATTGAAATGATTTGAAATGAAGTTTTGAAATGATATGATATTTTAAATATAAGGAAATGGTTTGGAATTGATTTAATCTTTATTTTGATAAATATATGGTTTTGAAATGATATTTTATTTTGAAGTAAAGTACTGTTTTAAAAGTTATAACCACGGGTTATAATAACGATTGGTTGTTAAAGAGACCGGGATCGGATATGGACATACTCTCTGTCGATACCGAAAACCACTTTGACAACTGTGTACGCGGTGGAGTTTCCAGAATGAAGTAGGATGGTGGCGACGATCCTAAGGTATATACGTGGACCCAACTCCCGTGAGTTGGCATAAGGTGGCTAAAACAAAAGCGATTGACGGACCAAGGAGGTAGCACCTCTTATCGGACACACTTCTTCGATACCATTCTATTACTTTGTTATTTTGGTGGCCACCCTTCGATTTGGGAGTGTTGTTCGAGGTGGGCGGTAGTGGCTGCTATGCATCACCACCAGTCCGGATGCGTAATTGGTATATCTACCCTGGCATTGCCTAGTTGTGCCGTGTCACCTACCATATCGAGCTTTACTACGATTATGATTTTAAGATCCGACCGCGTTAAGGTTCTCCATCCCCTTAACGCTATTTTCTATATGATTATACTTTACTTATTAGACACTACTGTATATAGCGAATATTACTACATAATAGATAGTTTAACGGATCCTTAAGAGATGTGAATCCCGAACATTTCTTAAGTTACTGCACTCACGTTAGACACTGGATATGAGATGTCAAACCCCGTAAACATCTCTGACGCCGTTTACACTCATATTTATTTCATTGATTTAACTTACATAAGATCTTTTAGTTCTGACTCGAGTGTTTTGTCTTTTCAATTCGCTCGGGTCAGCCTGAGCATTTCAGGATTTGAAGGCTCTATTTCTGGAGGACGAAGACGAAGATTTTATTACTACTATTTATTATATTCCACTACATCATTGTATTCCGCTGCATAATTATCATTCTCTGGTATGTGTAACTCTGATATGTATTGTATAAGTATAATCAAATGTTTTGTAAAACAGGTTCATGAACTGTTATTTGATTATTATATTTTATCGTTCCGCTGCAAGATTCTATTTTGTTCTTTTATTTCTCCACTTTTTCTTATTTACCCCATAACAATCCACCCTTCTGTATGGTTTAAGTTGGCATGTGTGTCTGCTTAAGCATACAAAAAGGTGGGATGTTACAGTTGGTATCAGAGCTTTGGTTTAGCGAAAAACCTTAGCCTTATGGGGTTTGACTCTTTACTAATGGGTAGTAATACCCTATGGGAGTCGCTGAGTGTAAGTATATGAGAGAGCGCATTTGTTAGTGTTATAAAAAGGTTTTAATATTGTGTTAATCTGTTCCGTTTTGTATTTATAAATTCTGGTTGGTGCATGGGACGCTATGACATCAATAGGGATTTCTAAACACTTAATAGGACAGACCGACATAATATTTGTTTTAATATAGGTGAATGAAATAATTTTGCCTATTATATTTTCTGTATATAAAGTAAAATATTTTATATAGATATATATATTTGGTTGCTATAGATTGGGTGTTAGGTAATGAAAATATAAATAATAGTTAAAACTAAGCAAAAAAATAAAATAAATGAAAACTGGAAATTTAGAGCTTAAGTTCCGGGGTTTTTGAAGATTTCTTTCAATTGATTTTGGAATATAATAATAAAATTATTAGAAGTATTTTCTGATATAAATATTTCAATAGAATTTGAAAGAAATGTTTTAAAAGAAATTCCGCAAAGAAATAAGTTGTACTCCCCTTTTTGTCGCTGGAAAATAATTTTGGTGATGGCGGCCGCATCATCGACATTCATTTTCGAGTTTCAAAGTGGGAAGGCCACTGTAGTAGTTTTACTACAAGATTATTTTATTTTAAATTGTTTTAAATATAATTGGATATATAAATTATAAGTATATATTATCTATTATTTTAAAATGATTTTTGAATAAAACCCGGTATTTAATTCTTAAGTTTCCATTAATAAATAGTCCTAATTACTGAAGTGAATTGGAACGTAGGTAATTAATAAATTGAAACCTCTAAAGGAAATAAGAGATTTAATGCTAGGATATAAATGGTATTAAATGAAAGTTGAAATTGTAACCTATGAAATAAAGGAAATAATTATTGAACATTAAAATAATTAAAAGAAATGAGAAAACTTGTACAACTTTCAATTTCAGTCTTTAAAAGCATAAATATAATTTACCAAAAATTTATAAAAGTTGAAAATGTTTAATAAGAAAATGTATAGAAAATTATACGAGTAGACTTATGTAATGAAAAATTCAGTAAATTTCTTTATTAATAAGAATTAAAGTATAACTATTATGCCAAGTAACTAAAATTGAACATGAATATTATTAATAAATGAATAAATAAAATCAAGTAAATGAATAAATATGCAAAGTAGATTAATTTAAAAATGAATAAATGAAATTAATAAGTATTGATGTTCTAGTTGTTATGGACTTAAATGTTATATATAAATAATAATAAACTTAAGTAATAGGTTGAAGTTACCTTAGAATAAAAGATGAATACTGGGAAAATGACTGTAAAACTTAAGTAATAAATTTACCTACCAAGGAATTGGTTGAATGGATAAAAATAAATGATGAATAAAGAGGAAATCAAACAACAATATATGGAATGAAATTAATAATAATGAACTTGATCTATTGTTGAATTTGTTATTTGTTTGGCTTATGGTTGTTTGGGCAAGGATACTTTAATATTGTTTGGATGTAGGAATAATCTATTTAGTTTCACCTAAGACTGCTGAGTGAAGGGTACACTTAGTAGTTTATTCTTCATTTTGTACAATTTAAAGTTATGAACCTGAACAACTATTTCTTTTGTTTGATATGAATGAATGATTGATTTTATGGTTGTATGTCTTATTGCAAGTGTTTAAATTGTAATAGAATATTATACAAGTAGAAATTTGAAATAATGAAAGTATTTAATGAAATTGCTATTAAATGAGAATTTAATGTTATAAGCTTAAGTATAATTGAAATTACCAAGTAAATATAATTAAAGGTAAGTATGACAAATAGATGAGGTCATACAATTATAAAGGAATGTAATATAAATAAGAGAAATTGTAAACTGAAAGGGTTAAAGTAATTTATAAATAAAAGTTGGAAGAAATACAATGAAAATAAAAAGATAAACCGTTATATGAATAAAAAGAATCAAACAACAAATGTATGAATGGAATGAATAAGAATAGACTAAAACTATTGTTGAAATTGTTGTTTGTCGTGGTTGTGGTTATTGGGTAAGGAAACTTTAATTTGTTGGGATGGATGAAAAATCCATTGTGTTTAATCTAAGACTGTTGAGTAAATGATGCATTTGATGGTTTATTCTTCATTCCATACAATTTAAAAGTTTTGAAACCGAACAACTATTTGTTTGTTGATTGAATGGTTGTTTGTATTTGTGTGTGTATGCTGTTTGTGAAATTGATGGTTGTTGTATTGATTTGTTGTTAGTGATTGAAACCACTTAAATATTTCACTTTATATAAATTGTTAACCCTTTGGATTTAATAAGTGAAATGCAGGTTATGGAAGCAATTGCTACTGTTTTTGGTTCCATAAATTAAACGTAAATTGCCCGACAAATAGGTATGTTTCGGATTACGATTTATAACGCTATTTATATATATTTTCCCGTGTTGGGATATAAAATTTTGGATATTATATGTGATATTTTGTTATATTTAATATTATATTTTCTTTCGAGCCTCTCCGTACAAAGGAGACTCTGCCGAAATTTTTCGAAATTTTTGGGACTTAGAAAATTATTTTGTAATGTTTTTCCAAACTTTATTCATTTAAGTATAAAAAGATATAATGATTAAAATGGGTAAATTTTATATAGAGTAATAAATTTTGTAAATTAGTGTTTATAAGTTAATATTTTGAATAAGTTGTATTGTTTATCTAATTCTTCCTTCTCCCTTCTTTTTCCTTTTCGGGGACGAAAAGCTTTGAGTGGGGGAGAGTGTAACGACCCGTGAATTTCGTTAACTAAGTTTGTCATAATCTCCATAATTTATAGTAAAGTGAATGTTAGGAATTAGATGTAGCAATTGTAATTAAAAGTTAACTAAAAAAAATAATATTTAAAATGAAATTCCAATTCAATAAAATAATGTAAATGTTATGATTTGATTTTTAAATATAATATGAGAAACAAGAGTAAGTATTGAATAATATGTTATTTATTTATGGTATTGAATAAAAATTGGTAAACCAATTGTAATTAATGGTAATAATGTGATATAAGCTAATAAATTAGATTTCAATGCAACACCCATTAATGAATGTAATTGAAATAGAATTTAGGTAAATGTACACTAGGTTATAAATCAAATAGAAGGAAACAAACGTATATATCGAATTGATTAATGAATAAATATACATTGAATAGTAATTGAATGTACAGTTAATGGAAATTGTGTAAAATCAATAATGATAATTAGATGTGACTTATTGATAATTAATGCCATAACGGAAAGAGTAAATGTATTCATTTGAATATAAAATTGCAATTGGGTAGGGATTGTTAAGTAACAACGTTAATGCAAGGTAAGTGATGCTAAATTAAAGTCAATAATAATGAATAGTGACTAATTCAAAATTTGTAACATATATTTTAAATTACCTGCTTATTTGTTAATGGAATTAGAATTTGTAATAAGTGATAATAAATTAAATGAAGGTTACACTAATGGGAAATGAAATAACGTTCATTAAATGTTGAGTAATCATAGGGTCATATTTATTAAAAGCGTTACTTTAATAATGTGGATTAATTGAGAAATTAATACTAGAAGCAGGTAAAGTAATAACTAAAAGGGAAATATGTTATAAATTGATTTTACCTAAACTTAAGTGTAAGATAATGGTTGAATTTGGAACTTATCCATTTAATTTGAAACTTATTAGGATAAAATGGGATTCAATTTATAATGAGGGTTTATTTTAAGAAATCGAAATAAATTCTTTAATGAGAGAATTAAGCTACTTTAAACTGAGACGGGAATTTGTTTAAAGAATTACAAATTAATTAGTAAATTTTATAAGATGAAATTAATACTAACCCTATTTAGATTATGACAGTTGGCTAATCTACAGAATAGGAAGCTATATTTATTTATTTAATTGGAAAATTTAATTACTTTCTTTGAAATTATTGTGAATAAATGAAATATAACAGTTAAATGTTAACGTTGAAGGAAGTATAGAGGAAATCTAAGAAAATAAATGTAAACAATAGTGAGCCAATGTAAATTGCATCTTTTTGATAATAATAGACTGAATAATAGAATGAAAGGTAATTAAATGAAATTTTGAAAATTTAATTTACAATTTCTAAATTCAATGAATTTGAGATAAACACTGAAATTGATAAATTTATCAATTTTTAAATTTACTTTTAGTTTGGTTAAAACATTGTAATTTACTGAGAAATATAAAAGGGTTAAAATTGGTAAATTTTAAGATTTAAATTAAAAGTTGGATTTTATTAATTTTTTATTTATTTATTTATATAATTGATGGAAAAATAGTCATTTTGGCCACTGACTTGGATTTCGATGAAATAAGTTTCATCAGATCTGTAACGGTGAATTATAATAGTGTTTCAAGTTTCGTAACAATCGGATTTTTCATTTGATCGTACGGACTCGAAACGCCTTGAAATAAATGCAATTGTAATCAATTGAAATCAATTTGAAATTTTTGATTTTAGCATAACTTCTTCATACGATGGAATTTGGACTTGAAACCTTTTCCATTGCGTTTAAAATATTTTAAAACACCTATTTTGATATATGGGTTTACCCAATTCCGTTCTGGAGATAGAACGGGCTTTTTGGACCACTTTGGCGTTAGCGCGTAAATCTATCTTATCCATCCATTCAAACGTCAACCCTGCCTATATATTTCCTGTTATAAACCCTAGCCTCCCTAATCTTCATTTGTCTGTACGTACAATTCATCTTCTTCTTAGCTCCTCATTCCAATGGCAGACAAAACCTAATTCCCAAATTCCAAAATCTAATTTCAAAAAAATTTTTTTTTTTTGAGATTTACGCGCTTTGGGTCGCGCTTGGGGTTTCAAGGGGAAAAACCCTGCAGCTACTTCGAGTCGGGAAGAAAACTACTCGGGTCATCGGGTCGTTTTCGCAAAAACTCCAAGCAAGCACCGGGTATTTGAGGCGGCGGACCGGGTTGAACTCGAAGTCGACTCAGCACCAGAATTTTCCAATCTTCAAATTTTCATAACTTTTGCATACGGACTCGGATTTGGACGCGGTTTCTTTTGTTAGGATCGTATCGAAATTCCGGACACTTTGACGCTGGTTTGGACGAATTCTGAGACGGTCAAATTTTTGGGTTTAAATTGAATTTAAATTCAATTTAAATTCAAAAGGTGAGTGTTTTAACCCACTCACAACTTCTAAGATTTCTTATGTTTGTTAAATTAAATTTTGATGTGATTTAAAATTTTCTATGATTGTTTGGGCATATATTTAATCATCATCTCAGTTAGATAACATTTAGTTAAATTTAATTGTTATTTAATTTTATTATTGCATAAAATTTGCGAGTTAAATTTATTTATTATTGCATATAAACTGCCAGTTGAACAGTTATTAAATTTTATTGAATATAAACTATTTGTTGATGCCTGTTATATTTTATATGCTTTATATTGATGTTTTGTTTAAATTGGATGATGATTGTAATAAATGGTTGTTTATTTATATTTGGATGAATGGATGCTATATTTTATATTGTATAAACTGCAAGTTATTATGCATTTTTATTTTATTCGGGATTGCGGTTTGAAATGATATATAACCAAAATTTTATTTTAAATTGCGGATTGAAATGATAAATATCCGTATCACTTGACCATAGGATAGAAAATTATATACAGGCGTCGTGGTCTATATATAAAATATTTTAAGGGATTTTCTATGGTTTGGAAAGAAATATACGGTTTAATAAATATTAAATTTTGATATTATATAAATATTATTTTATATATGGTTAAATTCTAAAATTTAAGCTATATATGACTTGATGATGTTTTAAGTTTGATTTACGAATATTTCAAGTTTGAGCTTTATTTAAGTGATATTGAATTTATTAAATAAATATTTCTAAACTAAATAATAGTAAATTGAATTAAGGTATATATAAGATTATCATATTTGGTTGGGAATTTTGGAATATTTAAAGACTTGAAATATATCAAAATTTAAATGTTTTATTGAAATTAAGATATTATTGTTTTTCAAAGTATTGTTTTCGAAATTGTTATAACTTTGAAAGTAATATGGTTTGAAAAATGAATTTATTTGAAATAGAATTTATTTAAGAATTATCTTTAAATATATTGATTTGAAACCGATTGAAAATTTTGAGATTAAGAATATGACTGCATTTTGTGATTTGGGTTTAAGATGGTTTTAAAGAATATTTCAAGTTTTATAATTAAAAGTAAGAATAGTGATTGAAAATTTGGATTTTATTTAAATGATATATTATTGAATTTGGTTTTAAAGTATATACTATTTTGAAGTAAATGATATGTTTTGAAATAGCAATAATATTTCGGTTTTAAAGTATATACTATTTTGAAGTAAAGGATATGGTTTGAAACTTTGGAAATTGAATACTTGATTTGAAAGTATAATAATTACACTTTTAAAAGGGTTAAATGAATTATTTTGATTGAAATATAAACTATTTAAAGATGATTTGAAATGACAATAAATGAACAATATCTTTGAATATAAAAGGTATTTAAAGTTGAATATTTGGATTTGAACTGATAGGATATTTTATTAAAATGATTTGAAGTGAAGTTTTGTAAGGATATGATATTTTATTATATTAAATGATTTGAAATGAAGATTTGGAAAGATTGATATTTGATATATTAAAATGATTTGAAATGAAGTTTTGGAAAGATATGATATTTTGATATATTGAAATGATTTGAAATGAAGTTTTGAAATGATATGATATTTTAAATATAAGGAAATGGTTTGGAATTGATTTAATCTTTATTTTGATAAATATATGGTTTTGAAATGATATATTATTTTGAAGTAAAGTATTGTTTTAAAAGTTATAACCACGGGTTATAATAACGATTGGTTGTTAAAGAGACCGGGATCGGATATGGACATACTCTCTGTCGATACCGAAAACCACTTTGACAACTGTGTACGCGGTGGAGTTTCCAGAATGAAGTAGGATGGTGGCGACGATCCTAAGGTATATACGTGGACCCAACTCCCGTGAGTTGGCATAAGGTGGCTAAAACAAGAGCGATTGACGGACCAAGGAGGTAGCACCTCTTATCGGACACACTTCTTCGATACCATTCTATTACTTTGTTATTTTGGTGGCCACCCTTCGATTTGGGAGTGTTGTTCGAGGTGGGCGGTAGTGGCTGCTATGCGTCACCACCAGTCCGGATGCGTAATTGGTATATCTACCCTGGCATTGCCTAGTTGTGCCGTGTCACCTACCATATCGAGCTTTACTACGATTATGATTTTAAGATCCGACCGCGTTAAGGTTCTCCATCCCCTTAACGTTATTTTCTATATGATTATACTTTACTTATTAGACACTACTGTATATAGCGAATATTACTACATAATAGATAGTTTAACGGATCCTTAAGAGATGTGAATCTCGAACATTTCTTAAGTTACTGCACTCACGTTAGACACTGGATAGGAGATGTCAAACCCCGTAAACATCTCTGACGCCGTTTACACTCATATTTATTTCATTGATTTAACTTACATAAGATCTTTTAGTTCTGACTCGAGTGTTTTGTCTTTTCAATTCGCTCGGGTCAGCCTGAGCATTTCAGGATTTGAAGGCTCTATTTCTGGAGGACGAAGACGAAGATTTTATTACTACTATTTATTATATTCCACTACATCATTGTATTCCGCTGCATAATTATCATTCTCTGGTATGTGTAACTCTGATATGTATTGTATAAGTATAATCAAATGTTTTGTAAAACAGCTTCATGAACTGTTATTTGATTATTATATTTTATCGTTCCGCTACAAGATTCTATTTTGTTCTTTTATTTCTCCACTTTTTCTTATTTACCCCATAACAATCCACCCTTCTGTATGGTTTAAGTTGGCATGTGTGTCTGCTTAAGCATACAAAAAGGTGGGATGTTACATGACGCCTCATACTCGATACAAGGCAAGGCAAAGCAGATGTTTCAATTTGACGAAGTTCAAAGAATTCAATGGTTCAAGGTGCGGTGTGCTTGAGAGATCCATTGGGATCGACATAAGTGCACGGTGAGGGAATCATGGGGAGAGGAGCGCCTAACATGAGGAATTAGTCTGAAATCTGGGCAGATGGGCAAATACATGAAGGCAAGTGATCATTACAAGATATGGTAGACGTGTGAACAAACAAATGGAATATATGACATGGTTTAATGCTCTATTATGCTTGAGAGATCTATTAGGGTCGAAGCAAGTGCACAACGAGAGAATTATGGAAAGGATGACTAGATTTGACTCGTTGCACCATTCTAGTTATATGTTTTCTTTTATATGTTTGATTTATGGTTTCGGAGCAAGCCTTCGGGAGGGTCCAGAGTAATGCTTAAGGGATACTAGTGTCCAATAGCAATAGCGTGGATATCGATGCTAAGGAGCACTATAGTGATCAGGATTTTCAAAAGAGCGATCTAGTTTTTACGGGAGCGCTTGTGCAGCAACAAGGTCATATGAGGACACTTTGTTTTGTTTGCAGACTCTAAAAGGGTTGGAATGTATATAAATTCAACAATCACATAAGGTATATTTGCTCCATTGATATTTCGTTTAGCATGGGACAACGATTATTATCATTTATTTGGACTTATCATATAGAAACGATAAGTGAGTATGTATAATCGATGATTTGTACTTATAGTTACGCAGTAAGAATTGTTACATTATTTATGATAGAGGGTATTGGCACCGTTTGACCTTGGGGGTATCACAATCCCTACACTAGCTAACATGAGTATTATGCCATCGTTCTTAGTGGTGTATTTGCTTTTCTATTATTGGTATTACTAGGATGTGTTGACTTTTTGGTTATCCCATGAAGAACGGGTTAAGGTATGATTCCCTATCATTTGGGACGGGTTTACTTAACTTATTTGTAGATGGTCCGGATCACCCTTGAGCCACGTTCATGGAGAGGACCAGTTGTTGTTGGAATTGGGCCAGCACTTAGCAGTTTAAATGTGTAAATTTCAAAAAAATTATATATCATTTTGGATCATAATGGGCCTATAAAGTACAAATTGATTTAGATCTCATCTAAATTAATTTAAAAAAAACATTATTTTATTTTATTTGTAAATATAATTTTATTTTGATATTATATTTGTATTATATAATTTGTACACACATATCATATAAACATATACGTGCATATCCAACATACAAATTGTGCATGGTCTAATATGCTCGTATCTAAATGTTGGGATTTACACTACAACAGACAAGCTTGCCCTTCAATATACATATGTGTTATCTAATACACACACACATAATATAATACAAAATTATATTTATTATAGTGTATATATATATCCTATAAATATAAATATATACATATACATATATATACACATACCTACATTATGTATAAGTATATATATATATATATTAACCCAGTTTCAAAAAAAATGTATGTATGTATGTATATCATTGTAAATAGTAATATCGGTAAACACAAATATAAATAATTTCAAATTTGAATTTAAATTTTAAAATTCAAATTTTAAGTGTTAAATTTTAGGTTTCAAATTTGAAATTTCAAATCTTGACTAGACGTTAAAATATCTTTGTTAACCCAAAAAATGGATCAACACCCGGGATTGAGTGTGAAGGCACCAACCCTATTTATCAAGGCAAATAAAATAGAAAAAACAATAGCATATCACCGAAAAATTAAAGGAACAAGAAGATTTTTATAGTGGTTTGGTTGTTAATGAAGTCTACATCCACTTAATAACTTTCTACTAACTGACTGTTGTTACAAGTTCTGTTAGATTACAATATGATTGAATTTCCTAAGTTAGATCAAGTCACGAGCGCAAGAGTTAACTGGAGAATCACAGTGAACCCCAAGGTGACTGTTGCGAGGGAGGAGAAGAGTGAGAATAGTCTTTGCAGAGTTCCAACAGCCAGTTTAGAAGATCCTATTTATGTTGCATGTAGGATTGTGATTATAGGGGTTTAAGAGCTATTGGGCTAGGCCGCTTTGCCAGAGACCAAAACATGACAATACGAAAGTGCTCCGAAAGTTTCACAGCGACTTGACTCGATATGATGGATCGCTAGCGATCCATAGGGCATGGATCGCTAGTGATCCATGCAGTTACAATTTTCTTGGATCGTTTCTTTTGGGTTGCATTCCTTGCCTTCTGTAGATGCTTTCCATGTAATATGGTAACTAGTTTCCTTATTTTGATGGTGACTCATATACAAGTTGCATTGAACTATGACTAAGGCGGCTGAATGCTCACTTCTTGAACTAGCTTGCTTGAAATATCATGAAACTTGCAGACATCCCTAGGAAAGATATTGGATCATGATGCAAGAGGATTAGAGGGTCCTAGAGCAAGCATTATAGATCGCTAGCGATCCATCACCGTATCCTTTTTTGGCATCTTTCCTCTTGGGTCCTTCTTTTCATTTTCATATAGTCTTCCTGGTTAATCCATGAGATGTTTTGAATTGCCTTAGATGTTCTAGTTTTTGTTGAATTCTGTTGGGTCAAAAGCCCAGTTAACATTTTCCCTCCATAGTATGCCATCATTGGAAATAGGGTGTGCTTTGGAAGTAACTGCTTTTGAGTTCCGTTTTAGTGAGGTTTAAATGATCGTGTTGAGGACATCATGCAAATTTGGCTTTGGCTATTTAGCCATCTATTGAGTTCTTATGTGAATTGTCGTTGCTCGTAACAATGAATCGATTTTAACCCCACAACTTTCCAGATGCTTGCAAATAACACGTGGATCATGCTTAGCGAGTTTGGAGAAAATTGATTGCAATTTAATCGATCGCTAGCGATCCAAGGCTTTAGCAAATTTTTCAGAGTTACTTCCTTCCTAACCTCATTCGGGCCGACCTTTCTTCATTTCATGCTTTTCCTTGCGAACCGATCCATCTTCTCTTGCGAACCGATCCAATGCCTCCAAACCCTAAATTCGCTTCCTCCATCGCCATCATCAATCTTTACTGCCGAAGCTTCTTGCCACCAACCCTGCTCGACTTCACCATCACCTTGAGCTAGTCCTTAGTTCTTGAAACACCACCTACTTGGATCGCTAGGATCACCGCCGATCTTATCTACCTTGGATCACCAACAACTTGACTGACCATATCCTCCTTTTGACTTGAGGTGGGTGATGTAGATTTTGACGTTTATTTAGCAATTTGGTGATGAAGATGTATTGGTGAAGGATGCAATAGAGAATTCAAATTGATTGGGATTTTGTGGAAGAAGATAGTAAATCGAGTCTTGAATTCTTCACGGAACGAAGCTCGGGTTTTACCCCGATGCTTGACATGTTTTGCTATCTTCGTCCACAGAGTCAGAATTAACTTGTATCGAGTTCCACCATTAATCTGGCACGACATCTTACGGATTGATTTTATTTTTTCAAGGAGGTGATAATAGATTAGGGTAGTATCTCATATGCAGCTCATGCTGTCGAAAACTGAAATCGACTTATACTGAGAATTCTCTACTAAATTTAGTCCCATTGATCTATAGTTGCTCACTTTGGATTGGTCCTGTCATTGCACGGTTGGTGTTCCTGGAATAGGAAGAGCATTCTATGTCGCTTTTGACAGCGGATCTGTTATCAATCGTTAATTGATGACGGGTAAGTGTAGGAGAAATAACTTCGATGAATGATATGGAAATCTCTTTTCTTTCTTTGCTATGAGTGAACTATCTACACAGGATAGAGCATTTATATTGTTCAGGACACCGAGCATCTCCCATATAGATAACACACTGCACTTGCCCTAGCCAACGCTTGAAGTTCGATGATTCGGCATAAATCAATATTTTTTGAAATTCAAGTGTTAAGCGTAGGGGGACTTTTAGTTATAAATAGAATTACCTGACTGCATCAGATACAAGTTCTATTGTATAGAATGAAGCACCCGTCATCCCATTATAAATCTAGTGGAGTAAGTTCGGCACTCTCAGAAGCCGAATCGACATCAGTTATGCCTTCACAAATGGTTTCAGTAGCACCTACTTCTTTAGCAGTGCCAGCTGAATACGGTTAATTGGTTCCAGTTGGTCCAGTCGTAGATCGAACTCCTCCAAACTTTAGGGTTTTAATCAACCCTCTGGAGAGAGCTTCCTCCGTTATCTCTGCTAAAGTTTTGCATAACATTTGTTTATAGCATGACATTCTGGATGATGATGTACATCTTCCATTGAAAAACGAGTTTGCACATATGCCACCTTCGGGGTACATCGCTTTCCACCGGTACATGTGCTTGAATGGAGCAGTGCCCCCCTTCAATCACTTCTTGAGAGAGACTCTTCTAAACTTGGGAACTGCTCCATTTCAGATTCACCCCAACGGATACGCAATTTTGACTTGTCTCCACGTTTTATTTATGCAGACATTCAATCATGCCCCATGCTTTGATGAGTTGAGATATTTCCTCTTCTTCAAGAAGAGAGATGAACGTCCATCCCTTATGATCATTGAGGCTCAAAGAAACCGCAAAATCGTGCTGCAGCTTCAAAGTAACCTGTCCTTGCAGTTATTCCGAGGCCAAACAAAGATCCATCACGTAATCCCATCTTCCACACTCTGAAGGCCGCAGATGCTAAGGAGAGATCGGTCAAGTTTTTACTAACAGACGATAATTTGCTTCGGTATAGGTTGTTGTATCCCGGGAGATCGCTGTAACCATTGAAGTTCCATCTACTTCCCATTCTAGGATTCAAACACCCTCCATTTCTTCATCGCACGACTCCGAAGAGGGTGATCTACCAAAGGGAGAAGGTCCATTAGGTAGATCAACTGAAGAGATTCATAAAGGAAAAGGTGTTGTGGCCGGAGCCAGTTGCCCGATTAGGATAACCCTGATCCCGGAGGAAGGATAAGAGGAGTTCAAGCAGTGTGAGGGCAAGGCTGCATGATCATGGAAAAGGAGGAGGGTGAAATTGAGAATAGCAGCAGCTATGATTCCTGTTCTAATGATGATGAATTTGATACAAGTTCCAATAAGGGAAACTTCAAATCATGCGATGAAACTCCGGGAATGAGTCATATTCTCCTAGATTCCTACTAAAGATGCTCCCCCAACAGCCGAATGACTTCATGGTTCTCCACCTAGGGAAACCGATATTAGCTTTGGGGACTTGCGTAACATTTCGGTAGACATCGATGAACTCATGGGAGATAATTTCAACCTCGAGGGATTGTTTTCTCGCCCCGGTCATGCTGTGTCTAGAGTTAGCCCGATTCCTACTGTGGTGGGTTCCAAATCTGCTTTGTGAAGTCCTTTGAGGCCGCCTACAACACGTTACACATTTCACTAGGGTCATATACACTTATATATGCATTATTTAAGTTCATTTCCTATCACTAAAGTTCTTCATTTATTTTTATATCAGATACTATGAGAGGTCATGGACTTTATGAGGACCTTGAACAATTTACTGACGCACAATGCTGGTCAAGATGGACTTCAAGCCACCATTAGCCCTGGGAAACTAAAGTAGAGTGGAGAAGGAGGACATATTTGGATGCTGAGATTCATCGTCGGGACGACAGGGATCGAAGTAGAGTTTACAGGAGTGGTTATGAGAAGAGGAAAACTCCCAACGATCGGGAAGAACCATCCAAGAAATCGAAGGTAGTTCATGGCTCTTATCCTTCCGAGCACCAAGCGTTTGCCCTGGCTCCAGTCTCTGTTAGAATTGAAGTTCCAACTTCTACTATTCAAGTCTACCCATCAACCCAGGCCCCATCAACTCACGTAGTGCCTGATTCTGGTTCTTCACGCCCCCACAGGAGGCCAGCTTATATTTTTTCGTCTAGTCTCCCTAAGCTTGAAGCTACGCTCCCCGAATGGTTTCTGAAGGGAGTTAAATTTGATCGTGACCTACGCCCGATCCGTAAAGATTCTTATATGCTCCATCTCCAAGCGATTCAAAGCGATTTGGATCAAGATGAGGGATGGGAGAAGTTATGTAAGAAACTGGCGGACACAAATCGTAACAACTACCAAGAAATTCTTTCCTTAGAGTTAGAAAAAGATGATTATGAGAGGATGTTAACGGAACGTGATGCCAGAATCGAGCAACTAAAAAAGGAGAGGGACGCTGCACTCCGAGAGAGTAAGAGCAACGCCAGCTTGCTAAAGGAATTGAAAGAGGCCCACACAAAAATAGAGATTGTGCTTAGAGACGAAATTAAGATGATGAAGTTAAGCTGAAAAAGGAGCTTGAGATTTGTGACAATATCATCAAAGCTCAAAAGAAAACTATTGTCGGTCATGACAAAGCCGTCGAAGCTCATAAAAATACAATCGTTGATTATGCGGGAATGGTGGAGTCCCGTGACAAGACATTTCTGACCAGGCTCAAATGATTGCTTCGCTTCAGGAAAAAGTTGTGCAGCTTAATGCTGAATAGACCCAAGTCGAATTGGAGAAGGCCGCTGTGATAGCAAACTACTTGGACCTGCAGGATACTTTTGAAAGGAAGAGGGAGAAGATGGATGATACCATCTTGAATTTCTACGTTAACTCCTTGTTGCACTAGGGCAGCCTCAGCTATTTGGGCCCCAAATTCCCATGTACCCTTGTTGTGGTTTGGAAAGAAGTTCTTGCCCATTTTCGAGGGAACGAGGATGTATACACTGAGCAAGAGTTGGAGGACGCCTATCTCAACGAAGAGTCGAAAAAGGCTTTGGTAGAGGGACGGGAGATCATTTGGATTGAGATGGAGCAGGAGGCCACCGATGTTACAACAACTACAACTGCTAAAGCACTATCAGAGCTTTTTATTTTCGGGCCTAGAGAATCATCAAAGTAGCCTTGTGATCAGTTAGGAACTATTCTATGTTCAACCGGTACTGCTATGTTGTATGCTCCTTTAGCAGCTGTCTCGGAAGTAGTGGGTGGTTCTGGAACTTCACCAAAGATTGTGTGGCTGTCCAAAGAAGGAGAAGGTAGGGAGTATGAGATTGAAATTCTCGGCCACTCTTCTGATGCAAGTATCCTTCTTGTTTCCCTCGAGTTTGAGAATTTTCAGCTCACACCACAAGAACAAGATGAATTGAATGCATTCATTTTTGATCTTATAGGTCCGTCTTCTTTGCCTACTGAACTGCCGATTTCTTCGGTCCCTGGGCCTACTACTATTTTGGCTATCTCGACACTTATTTCTATAGCCGCTTCGATTACTATGCCCATGTCTGGCTCACAACCAGGGCTGGAATCCAAGAAGATTGCTATGTTGCATGGCTTGGATGACCCTTCTGTATCTCTAGAGGGCGATTTAACAACGGTTAACATTCGAGAGCAAGAAGACCAAACTGGCCAGCTAAGTAAAACTAAACAGTAGATGGTGGCTGTTAAGAAGGAAAATATTAATGAGAGAAAGTCTTCAAGGATCTCCCGCAAGTCGTGGAAGCATAAGACCAAGGGAGAGTCTTCCAAGAAAGTCGAAGAACAAGGAGGAGAGCCGGGCACGGAGTTGATAATTGATATTTCAGGCAGCAACACGACTCCCTGTGGGGATTTTGAGAAGAAGAAGAAACTTCCGACCAAATGTGGGAAGGAAAGTGGTGGAAAGAAACATTGACGAGCTTGAGTAACAGTGGAGCCGGATATTAGGACATTTCGATTTGTTTGATATGTGTTTTGTACAAGTGCAGAGTTTGCACTTATTACTTTTGTTGTTGTAGCATCTGTACTTTTTATTTTGTTTGCCAATATTGTGTGGGTATGGCCCCCACATTTTGGACTTTGTATAGAAAATGTTACAAGAAATGAAAAAATTAATATTTCAACTGTCATCTCTTATGTGTTCTTCCTTATTTGCCATGTACTTAACCTGCTTTTACATTACTTATGTATGCACATGGCATGATTTCTTGTTCTGCCATTTCAATACTTCACATTGGCGTGCTATGTTTCGTGATATACGATGCCTTTATTTCTATGATTTCATGCATTACGTATGCATTTTTTAACTTTTATAACTAGATCCGTTGTGATTGCCAAAATTCTTTATTTGGAGAAATGGAGCCGTGGAGTAGTTTTCCTTCAACTAAGTTGGTATGTATAAGCCCCTACTTCACAGGGTTGTTTTCTTCGAACACTTGAAAAATGACCGGTTGATCCAAGCAATTCCTCGGATGTCTATAGCCGATCTACCTTATGGTTCCTATCTTCGAGAACTTGTGACTAAAGTGTCTCGACTCCAGGATTTTTAACGGTCAATAATCAGAAATCTTTGTCGATTTTTGGTTATGTGATATTGCCAAACCCACATTAATTACTTTTGATAGTGGGAGTGGATGCTTATTAGTCCTATAATAGACGAGTCTCCCAGTGTTGCTGGGATAGTATCAGCACTTAGAAGATCTTAATGGTTTGCTAATGTTGTCGGAGCAACATCGAGTAGTGCTTACACTGAGTGCGCAGCTTTTGGAAGTGAACGGCTTACGAAATGCATGGCTTATGGGACTGATATGACCCGTCGATCCGGAATGGTTCAGAATCTCTCAATGTTACCAATCTTCGGGTAACAGGAGGAGTTCATGCTTCGAGAGCTTGGTTCCATGGCTCAAGAAATGATGTGTGGCTTAAGTAATTATATATGCTTGGGTGTGATTCCACAACTCAAGAAGTGGTGCGTGGCTTTGATTTAGGCCTTCTCGGTGTTGCCAGAGCCACACCAATTCTTAAAAGTTAGGGATCGAGTTCCATCGATCCATCGATTTTAGTCGATTTGCTTCTGTCGACTTGGCGGGTAGATGGGACGTATGTGAGCGTGGTTCCACTATCTCAAGCAGTGATTGGATGGTTTTGAGTCTATTTGAGACTGTCGACTCGGCAGGTTACTTTGATGAACGCAGTTATATTGGTTCAGAAAGCGAAGCAATTTTATTAATAAAAGTTAGGCGAGTTCTGCCTATTTACAATGCCTTCGGTATTCCAGGATGGCTTATTTGCGTGAAATAAGATATACATAAGATATTCTTAAATAATGTAACGAAGTAGCAATTCGTTGTTCCAAGCTCGGGAAATTTAGGTTCCATCTATAGTTGTTAGCTTGAATTTGCCATCCCCTAGCTTCTAGCCGATCACATAAGGCCCTTCCCAATTTGGTCCGAATGTTCCTAGTATAGGGTAGACCCATTTAAGGACAAGATCTCCCACTTTGGAAGTGCGGTTACAGACTTTGGAATTAAAATATCGTGCGGCCCTTTTATAGTGAGAAGCAGTCCTTAACTCGGCTTCTTCTCTCTTCTCATCGACCATATCGAGAGACTCAAGTAGGAGCTGCTCGTTTTGCCTTTGATTGAAGTTTTGCCTTCGATGAGAGGGAATTTCTAGCTCGATTGGGATCATTGCTTCTGAACCATATGCTAGGGCGAAGAGGAGTGCCTGGTTGCAGATTTGTGCATTGTCCTGTAAGCCCATAGTGCAAGTGGAAGTTCATAAGCTCAATTTCCTTTAGCTTTAATTAGCCGCTTTTTGATGGTGACTTGATGACCTTGTTCACTGCTTCCTTTGCCCGCTTGCCTGCATATGTGCACCAGTGGAAAAGCATTTCTCGATTCTGAAGTATTTGCAAAAGTCTTTGAACTCGACGCTTTTGAATTGAGTCCCATTGTCCGTGTTGATTTTTTGTGGCACTCCAAACCTACAAATAATGTTTTTAGTGACAAAATTAATAACTTTATTTGTGGTAATAGTGGCCAGCGGTTCCGCTTCGGCCTATTTGGTGCAATAGACAACTACAACTATAGCATATTTGGCTCCTCCTTTGGCCATTTGTAATACACCAGTCAAATCAATTCCCTAGACCGCGAATGGCTATGGACTGACCATTTGTGTCAGCTCTGTCAAAGGAGTTCTCTTGATCTTATCGAATCTTTGGCATTGGTCGCAATGTTTGGCATAATTTGTAAGTCGCGGTCTACTGTTGGCCAAAAATACCCATACTGGAGGACTTTCTTTGCGAGGGTTTGCCCCCCAGTGTGATCTCTGCAGTCGCCTTCATGAATTTCCCTGAGGCTTCTTCGGGCTTCATCGTAGGTTGCATACCTGAGCAGGGGGGTAGAGAATCCCCTTCGGTAGAGCATCCCATCCTGTACTACAAACCATGGCGCCTTCCGAAGGAGCTTTTCCATTGATTCTTATATGCATGAAGTGTTCCTTTGAGCAGGTAGTCCTTGATCAGTGTCATCCACGTTTTAGGTTCTTTAGTTGTTTCGAAAATCCAATCTATATCCATCTCGCTTATGCTTGCAGCGGCCAGAGTTTCGACTGGGAGTAACCCTAATGACTGAGCTTCTCCAGGACTGGCCAGTTTGGCTAGATAGTCCGCCTTCACGTTTTGTTCCCTCGGGATGTGAGTTATGGTGTAATGTTCGATGTCATTTAGCAGTTCCTACACTTTAGATAGATACGGGGCGAGATTCTCTCCCCGAGCCTAGTATTCACCTTTCAGCTGGCAGTCGACTTGTTGGGAGCCGATGTAGATGTGTACTAACTTTATCCCGAGTTCCTTCACAACTTTCAGCCCGACTATCAATGCTTCATATTCTGCTTTGTTATTTTTTTAGGAAATTCCAAGCGTAAGGCATAGCAAACAGATCGTCCTTCAGGAGTTTCGAGCACTATTCCTGCCCCCGAACAAGAATTGTTAGATGCACCATTTACAAACAACTTCCAACGTGTTTCCACTTCCGGAGTCGTTACTTTCTCGCTATCTCGTATTGTAAACTCGATAATGAAATATGCCAGTACCTGCCAGTTGATCACCTTTCTAATAAAATCCTTCCTAGTCGTAGGTTACTTCATTTTAATCTATTTTTCGAATTCAGTGTCATGATGGATGGCGCGAACCAGAGCCATGAAGACCATATCTTCGTTTTGGTTACTTAATTCAGTGACCGTGGTATTAAACCGACTCACGAAGGATTTCAAAGATTCATTTCGTCCCTGGAATAGGCCCGATAAGGACATCACGTCTTTTGGTTGCACCGTGTGAAGCCTAAACTAATCAAAGAACCTTATTGCTAATTCAGCGAAAGTGAAGATGGATTTAGGTAGGAGCCCGGTGAACTACATGGAAGCGATTCCCTCTAAAAAGATTGGAAAACATTTACATCGAACAACATTTGAAGCATTCACTCCGTCCATGTACCAACTGTACTTGTATAAGTAAGGTTTTGGGTCTCTAGTTCCACCGTAAGATGGAATAGTTGGCATAGTGAACCATTTAGGATATCATTCATTCTGAATATCATCAGTGAAGGGAGTCCGGCTTGGAGCGGATCCTCATTCATCATCTCTCCTATTCTTACTTTCGTCCATTAGGCGCTTGATCATGTCCGCGATATATGCTTCGGATGTCCAGTAATCCATGGGTTGGCTGTTAGTGACCATACCAAGTGTTTGATTTTGCAAAGGGTCTTGGTAAGTAGGTTAAAGCCTAGGCTCTCCTATCTTCGAGAGAGCCACTGCCTCTAAGTTCCGTTGGCTTGCGATTGGTCGCATAAGGGCAGTTTGGACCTCTCTTCTAGTATTGAGTACATTAGTGTTTTCTTTCAACTCATTGTCGTCAAGTTGTTCTCCATCTTCAGAGTCAGAGAGATCCACTGCTATATCATCATGTGGGGTTTTCGTCCCCAGATTCAAGTTTATGGCGGGCTGCTTTGCAGTTGGTGGAGTGTTTGCATTTCCTTCTATGGTGATTCTCGTAGCTCCACCTACTACTCCTTTTTGCTACTACTTTCCGTTTCTCCTATTTAGGGCAGAAACAGAGAACTTTTCCTGCTCCATGGCAGCCGTAGGCTCTGGCATAGTTCTCGAAGTAGTCAGTGATTGCAAGGTCAAGAGGGCATTTTTTTTCCATAAGAGCTTTTTGGCTATTCTCCATCTTTTGATTGGTTTCATCAACCATCTAATTTAAGTCGCCTATAGAGACAACTTCATGTTGGATAGAAGATCCCAGCACCCGATCTCCTATGTTGGCATTGTTGACTTCAACTTGTTGAGAATTGGTTTCCTCTCCAGCTATTACAGCTCCTATGGATCTTCCAGAAGCAGTTCTCTTTCTTTCTGGTGCCATTGATTCTCAACAGCTAATTTTCTAAGCAAAGATTGGGGATCTAACTTCTGAACCTGTCTAATTTAAAGTAGATAGCAAGATCTAAGCCCGAGTTTGGTTCTTAGTGAAAGCACTAAAATGTTAACCCAAAAAATGGATTAACACCTTGGATTGAGTGTGAAAGCACCAGCCTTCTTTATCAAGACAAATAAAATAGAAAAAATAATAGTAGATTGCCGAAAAAGTAAAGGAACAATAAGATTTTTATAGTGGTTCGGTTGTTAACGAAGCCTACATCCACTTTATAACTTTCTACTAATTGACTGTTGTTACAGGTGGAGTTAGATTACAACATGATTTAATCTCCTAGTTAGATTAAGTCACGAGTACAAGAGTTCATTGGAGAATAATAGTGAAACCCTAGGTGACTATTTTGTGGGAGGAGAAGAGTGAAGAATAGTTTCTGTAGAGTTCCAATATCCAGTCCAGAAGATCCTGTTTATGTTGTAAGTAGGATTGTATTTATAGGACCTGAAGAGCTATTGGGCTAGGCCGCTTTGCCAGAGACTTAAACATGACAATACGAAAGTGCTTTGAAAGTTTCACAGCGACATGACTTAATATGATGGATCACTAGCGATCCATAGGGCATGGATCGCTAGCAATCCATGCAGTTAGAATGTCCTTGGACCGTTTCGTTTAGGTTGCATTCCTTGCCTTCTGTAGATGCTCTCCATGTAATATGGTAACTAGTTGTCTTGTTTTGATGGTGATTCGTATACAAGTTGCATTGAACAATGACTAGGATCAACTGAATGCTCACTTCTTGAACTAGCTTGCTTGAAATATCATGAAACTTGGCAGACATCCCTAGAAGATACTGGATCATGATGCAAGAGGATTAGAGGGTCCAAGAGCAAACATTATGGATCGCTAGCGATCCATCACCTTAGCCTTTTTTGGCATCTTTCCTCTTCAGTCCTTCTCTTCATTTTCGTCTAGTCTTCTTGGTTGATCCTTGAGAAGTTTTGACTTGTCTTACGTGTTCTAGTTCCTGTTGATTTCTGTTGGGTCAAAAACTCGGTTAACAATCTTCTAATTTCAAATTTAAATTAATAAATTATATTGTTATAAAATATACTTATGAAAATATATTTTTTACAAACATACCAATATATATATATATATTAAAATTTATATTTCAAATTCAATATAAAATAACAATACATGTTTGAAGGCCAAAAATATTTTAACAAAATTAATTATATATATATAAAACCTTGCGGTTTTCAGTATTGTTTTTTGTTTAAATAATTTCTAAATGGCATTACTTAAAATTAGCTTTTTAAAAAATTAATTTCACAACTAATAAAATTTTGTGTATGTTATATATATATATAAAGTACATACATACATATATAAATTTAAGTGCATTTAATAGAAAGTCCATAAATTGTGTGTTTGTGATAGTAATTACAATTGTTGTAATCATAAGATTTTGATCACAACATAATATTAAACACATCATTTTAAATATTCCTTGTCAAGATGTGTCGAGACTGGATACCGATGCATCCATTAAGACAAGACTACGTATTACTCACTCGATATTTTCCTATTGATTAATATAACTAAGGTTAAATGGAAAATATCGATGCGACAATATTACATAGTTCTCTTGAGTTGAGAGTACTATTGATTGTTGATGTGGTAGCTTCGCTTTAATTATAGTTAAATTGTGGCGTAGCGTCCATCGAATGACTATAGTTGGGTCGAGTGGAAGTATTAGAAGTGAAACACTATTCAATAGAGGATTCCTCTCCTCGATTATATGAGATTAGTATCATGGTCAACTAAAGTCAAGTCAAAGTCAAAATCTCCGGCTAGAGTATTTCGGTGAATAATAATTGTTATTATTGAACCAAGGACTTTGTGTTTGGATAATAAAGTTAAATATGGACAATATTGAAATTTTAACGATCACCAAATTTCATAAGTCTTAAGGTGATATAGTTTTGACGAAGAGAATTAATTTAAATAATTGTCACTACCGAGTAACGCTTAAAATAAAGTAAAACAGGATTTTACTGAACTATTTAAGCGATAACTTTGACCATAATATCACACCACCTGCTAAGTGACGTGTGACCGTTAATATTCAAATTGTTCGATATTAATCGCCGATCTAATTTACACCAAAGAGTCACATAACTAAAATGTTGAATTCCCCTACTACTAATTCATTTAATTAGTTATAATTGTTATAAATTAATAAAATTGATTAATACTTATGAAATATTCATTAATATTAATTATAAAATTTTATTTAATTTGTTTTGGTCAATAATAAATGGTGTCTATATAATGGTTATAGGTACACATATCAATATACGATATTGATATGCGTTTGAATTTGATTTTGAATGCATATTTATTTGATTAGGCTTGAAGTTGGGTTAGTATTGTTAGAACCTCCAATTTTGATGTTTTGATTGTGACAACTATATAAGTAAATATGAACTAACCAAATTTACAGGAGAAGAAATCGTTAGAGATATAATCACAAACATATGAAGACCAGGTTCCATATTGTACCTACATTGTATTTATAAGTATAGAGTCTGATTCTAAAAGTAGAAATATGTTAAAATCTTTCCGAAGTGGTATACACATACACATAAAATATAAGATTCATCAAAACAAAGAATCCTGCTGTAACGGTTGGAATTTTCTACCCTCGAAAATCGATAGTAATACGTCCACTATATTGCATGTCGAACAATCGAATGCCAAAACACCAAATTGTTAAAGGAAAGAGAAAGAAGGAAAAAGATAAGAAGAAACTAAACAACACAAAATCTCACAGCGGAACGAGTAATCTATAATATACAACAAATTTTTACACAAAAGCAAAAGTGTAATATATATAAATATATATACACACACAGACATCAATGAGAGTATACTAACCTATTTCAACTTGGACAGTTATAACAACATGTCCTTAAAATTGCTGATTAATACAATCAATGAATACAGCGGAAAATAACCATATATGTGCATACGTCTCAGAGCCTCCAGCTCGTCTCTTGAAGCTCCAAACATCCAAACAAATTTGTAATATACTCGGTTTGACCCCGAGCATTATAATAAAATAACACCCGAGTAAGTCTTGAAAACCAGTGCACACCCAACTTAATTTTAAAGTTATATAAAAACCTTTGAAATCTATAGTATCTCGTATGACAACGCCGCATATAAACACGGACAGGGTCTTTACCTTACGATAACCAAAACATTTCGTATGAAATTATCTACTATTATAATAGTGTCTAAGATACAAATACTTATTAATCTTACCGAAATCGTTACATTAATTAAATTCTAGCATAATAGGTTCTACAATCAAAACTGTAAAGGCACGTATTGGAGATTGGATTCCATACTATGACAAGGTAAGGAACAACCTTCCGAAGGTACATCTCTAGATAAATGCACAGGGGTCTGACAAGAACATCTTGTACCCCTACTACACAGGACTGGCCTACCACTTGACTAGTAGTACCGAATATGATCACCCGGCTTGGGCCCTGAAGCATACATGAATAGATAACCGATCTAGATTTGGAATGACCATACCCTGATGGGAGCGACCCACTTGGCCCTGCTGCATGCTCGATTTTTGTCATTTCTCGGTTGATGAGGCTCGAGGCTACGATTTACCTTTATATAGCACTTCCCACTGGGAATGTTAACACTGCCCTCCAAGCAACAATGCAATATCAACATTCATCCATACAAGTTTGTTCTAGGACTGAACGAAACACTTGAGAGCTCCATCTTCAATTCCTTCATCTTTAAGATATCTTCACTTCGAAATGCTTAAGTTGGATCGAAGTTGTTTCGAATAACCTATCTGATCTCGGTCTCTTTGAAACAACTTTTCGATAATTCCTGGTAAACTCAACCCCGGCTCTTTAGGAAATAAACAACCAAAGACAATATCGGAGATCACATCCTAACCGTTAGTGGACAGATTTCCTTATCACTGTCCTAGGAGAACGAAACGAGATTTATACACACAGTACATCATCATCGGAGATGACTGTGCCATATAACTTACATGTTTCTCTTATATATTTCCAAAGTTACGTTTGGGCCCATTATTTATAGTCGGTTATTTAACTAGCGAATAACAAACTTTCAATCAGGGATTTATTTCATAGGGAAAATCAACATTAGTTAAGCATATAAGCAATCACTAGCTTCTTTTAATAAATCTTTCATTCATTAAAATCACTTTGTAAATTACTTGTATATAAATACTTTTACAAAGGTATAATTGCAAATCCATATATTTCAATACTTTGAAAATATCCATATATATCTCAATGGTATAAGTATTGTAGCGACCTGCCGTTTTGTACCCTTTGAGTGGACAATAAACCACTTTTGTCCAACCTAAATTGTACGAAAGGGCGAATAACTAGGAGTGAAGAAGAAAAAGATAGAAGAAAATAGAAACAACATAATCTCATAATCACAGCGGAACAATATATAATAGATAATAACATACCTTTATACAAAAAGATCTATAACTGTTACTATACATACCATTATCAAAGTACAACAGTCAATAATAAACATGGACAGTTATAACTTGTCCTCACATACATAACACACACAGTGGAAATAACCAAGTACATGTAATACGCCTGAAATCCTCCAGCTCGCCTCCTGAGCTCCATAGCACCCTAACCTGAATTTATAATACTCGGTCTAACCCGAGCATTATAATAAAATAACACCCGAGTCAGTCTGGAAAACTAGTGTGAGAAAACACACTCAATTTGAATTAAAATTGTTTTCAAAATCCTTTGAAAAACAACGGGTATCTCGTAAGACCACGCCACACATAAATACGATGGGTTTTTACCTTACGATAACCGAAACATTTTTATAGAAAATCCAGTGATATTATAATAGTGTCTAAGTACAAATACTTATTAAAATAGCCAAAATTGTTACATTAGTTAAATTCCAGCATACTAGGCTCTACAATCAAAACTGTAAAGGTTCGTGGTGGATATTGGATTCCATATAATGACTAGGCTATTGGGGTACCACCCGCCACAGTACACCTATAGGAAAATGTACCGAGGACCTCGCCTGGATCCCCTGTCAACACAGGACTGGCCTACCCCTGACCTGGATAGTACCGTATATGTTATCACTTCGGTGGTTCCCAACCTAATCGAGCCCTTTCTTTTCCATGCACAACCATATCCATAATTATAATATAATATATCTGAGGGTATCCAGAAAAGTGATAACATACCCTAATTAGGTGCGACCCAATTAGCCCTGCTGCATCTCCCCCATTTTAGTCATTCCCGGTTGATGAGGCTTAAGGCTACGTTTTACCTTCAGAATAACATTTATACTTGGAATGCTAACACTACCTTCCGATCAAACAATGCAATGATAGCATTCATCCATACAAGTTGTTCTAGGTCTGAACAAACTGAATCTCCAAATTACTGCCTCCATTAGCTTTTTGATTTCACAATTCATAACGCACGAATCAGGTCGAAGTGGTTTTCGGATAATTAAATCTGATCACGATCTCTTCGAAATGATCAACGAATTTGGAAAGATTTGATAGTCGGTTATTTAACTATCAAATAACGTCCATAAGCAGTCACTAGGCCTTATTTTATAAATCTTCAAAACATTCATTCAAAATATCTTTACAAAGATATATATACAATCCTCTTCCTAGTATATTTAATAGAAAAACAATTTCAAATATTTATAGCCATAACGGGATATTGAAATCCATATCAACACTTAGAATATTTCTTTCAACCCCATTTATAATTCAACCTTTTGAGAAATATTTCTAAAATAATAACCTCGTAGTTAAATATTTCAAATCCTCCCAGTTTAATACTTAGAAAATATTTATAAGTATATTTTCCTAAAATCACCTTATTTCCAATAGTTAGGAAATACTCCCTTTTATTTCATACTTCTCAAAATCCTTATAATCCACTTGAAATTTCCTTAACCCATTTATAACGGATTCGATAAGTTTCTGGAATTCATTAATTAATCACCTTTAAAATTTCCAAAATCGATTATTCTCGTCTATAATCTCAACTACTCATTTCTAACTTCCTTTTTATGAATTTTAATTCATTTTTGAAGTTACTATATTTAAATACTTTGGAAATTTCCTTAAGTTTCCAGAATTTCACTATAAGATTTCTCTTATAAAAATCATCTCCGTTAAATAAACTCCGTTTACAAACCTCGAGAGGATTTCTAATAATTTTCAATCATTTCAAAACTATATATATAAACTAAGTATTTTTAAACAATAATTCATTTTTAAAACATATTTAAGTAATTGTTTAAAATATTAAAACACTTTATAAAACATCGATAATTAATTTCCAATTCATTTTTAAATAAACTAATTGATTTACAAGGCTGATTATAAAAATTAGAATTTATTTCAATAAATATTAAATACTTGAATAACTAACTTTTCAAAATATTTTAGTCTAAATAATAGTTTTTAAGCTACATAGTATAATAAATAAAAATCCCATTTAAAACAATTTAATTTTTCGATAAAAATCTATTTTAAAAATCCAATATTGCCAATTTCAATTTATAAATCTCTCTAGATTCATATCACATCGACTACGTTTCCAATTTCATAATCATTTCCACATTTCAAATAGAATCCACTATTTTTCCAAAACCCGATTCTCATATCTCGATATAAATTCACACTGTAAATTTATATTCCAATTTATCGACTGATATCATTTTCCCTTATTTATAAACATCGTTTATAAATTTACAAACTCATTTGGGTTTTACATGTTTATAAAAATAATCTCATTTACAATATTCAATTTTTTTAAATCCATTTCTTTATAAATTCCACTTATTTTTCAAATCTATTTTAAATAATGATTGTAAATTCATAACTTATTCTTATTTTATATGTTTAACAACAGATCCATATTCCAAAAATCCTTATGTACTGCGATTTCTATTTAAAATTCCGTTTGAAAATCTATTCCTTAATAAATCCAATTAATATTCCAAATCCACTCGAAAACTCGATTTCAACTCTCAAATCATATTTAATAGATATCATTAATTTATTATTTAAAATTTCTTTGTATAAATTATTTCCAAAATCTCTATTTTAAACATTTAATAAAATAGTTAAGCACATTTCCAAAGATCAAATCATTTATTTAATTCAAATTCATTTCTAATAAAATACTCTGATTCTATATAAATGTCTTAAATTCCAAAATTTCCTTTTTAATTTCTTTTTCAATTCAAAAATACTATTCATTGTATTTAATACACCAAAAATAAGGCTAGTGCTACTATAGCATCCAATAAAAATTTAAATCACCACATAATCTATAACAGATTATCCACACACATCATATATCATAATATATGAAAAATAATTAATATATTTGAGGAATCCAGTTGGATCCCTCCAACCTGTTTCCCTACATCCATAGAGGTTAGATAACATAAAATACCAATCCCACTTTGAGGGGGATATCGCGATAATATAGGGTCATCTGCTATTATGCGGGACGCATAGGGTCTCATCCACTCCAATCGGTGAGAAATATATCCAACTACTAATATATATAATGTAACATCCAACTGATAATAATTATCAATTTTTATCCAATCAACCAATAAGTAATTTTAACAATTTAAAATTAAAAGCAGCAATCCAAATGAGTGAGATTTACTCATCTTGATTTAATTTGCAGTCCGTTCCAATTTTAAATCAAATTGAACAGCATTAAATTTAATTTAAAATTCCAGCTATCTTCAATAAATCCCGAACCAATTTTTATTGCGTAGATTTCGTAGCTATGGGTTTCACACAACCGATTTCATGATTTTTGGACCTCGTAATAAAAAGTTATAGTATTTAAAAATTTACCAATTTTAAAAATGAAATCAATACTACCTACATAGACTTTTCAATTACTGTTAAATGACCTAACCTTAATTACCTTCTAATTAGCTTCAGCTTACACCAAATCTACAACCCAATTTCTGACCTAAACCCTAACCAAGCTCCGCCTTATCGACAAAATGCTGCAGCCACCAAAGCTTAAAGCTTTCTCAATATCACAAACAAATCATACAACCCACACAGTGCCTCCACCATATCCTTCAGCAATCACAGCCCCGCAATCCTCTGAAATAACATCACAACATAGATGTATCGCTCACCCCATCATTAGGCTTCCATCAACCATGACCTCACGCTCTTCTCCTCCTCTCCGACATGACACACGCCAACACCCTGGTACTATCAGCCTCCACCTTCACGATGTTGCAACAGCAACTCGCGCATCCCCTTCCCAAATCGACTTCAATGAGAAACCACGCGCGTGCCAACCCCAACCCGACCTTACTCAGAACTCAACTGCGCTGCCACACCCTCCATGCGCGCTCGCGCTCCCAGTAGCACATGAACACAAAACATGATGACGATGTCGCAAGCTTCGATCGCGATCTTTGTATTTTTTTCTCTTTTTTTCTTTCGTGTTCGAACTGAAGAGAAGGGAAAAAGGAAAGGCTCGCGATTTATAAAAAGAAGAGGCGGCTTTGGTCAGTCATAGGGTGGCTCATGGGTGAGCAGGTCGGCTAAAAGTTTGACCCTTGATTGACTTATAATTATTTAATTATTCAAAATATCTCGTTTGCATATCTCAAAATTTTGAACCCCTATTGAAGCATGCCGCCTAACGTTCCTAATGTTATACCGCTATTCCAAACCCAATGGAACAAGTTTTGGGACCTAATTCGACCGTATGTGGAAGATAGTTTTAATCGACTATTTAGATTAAATTAAATTATTTCTAGGCGTTTTCAGATCGCACGACCAATTGGTGAATCCAAACGCTATGAAATTTGAAATCCGATAATAATACACTATTACAGATCCAATGGAACTGGTTTCGTCGAATTCCAAGACTGTGCCCTGGATCGTTCTTTTTACGCGTCAATTAAATCGACGATTTCAAAAATTTATGAAAATCACTTGAAATTTCAGTTTTAAAAACTTATTAACTCAATTATAATTCCGACAGAATTTATATCAACATTAAAAATCGTTTTTGATTCATATTCAACTCCAATTCAATTATTTAAACGATTTTCAATTATTAATTCAACAATTAAATTTATTCAATAACTCACTATTTTTGGAACTTAAGTTTTATTCCACTTATTTGATCGATAAACTTCATATTGGAATCCTATTTACATTTCAAGTTCAACATTTAAAATAAATTAAATGTTCAAAATCACGACTAAAAATCTAGGTCGTTACAAGTATATTCATAAAATTGAGAAAGATTTTCTTTTTATCTGATTCAAAAAACATTTAAATTCCTTAAAATTCTCTAAAACCATTTATAAACCATCTTATAATCTCTGAAAATCATTTATGAACTCTTTTATAAAATTCAATCACTTAGAAATTCTTTCATTTATAAATCCTTTATAATCCATAAACCTTTTATTATCCCAGAACACCTTTTAACAAAACAAGTCCATCGACTAAACACTTATCACATAGCAAGTTACCATTTAAAACCTCCTCTTACAAATCTGTGAACCCATTTCTTAAACCCGTTTTGCAAATATCTAACCATTTATAAAATTCTTTCACCTTGTAAATATTCATCCTTTAAGTCTCCAGACCATTTTATAACTCCATTATAAAATCCAAGTCTTACAACTCTATTTACGGATCTCAAAAACATTTATACATAATTAAATGTCTTTACTTCAAAACAGTTTCATATAAATAATTATTTAAAACAACATTATAAATAAATAAATATCTATCTTAAAACATCTTAAAATAATTATTAATCATTTCGAAAGTAATAATAATTCTTTATTCTTATTATAAATAATAGAAATTTATTTCCAAAACCTTATAAATAAATCCTTATTATCGATTTCAAACCATAATTATTCTTAAAATAATCAACCTTTCAAAATATTAACATTTTGATAAATACTTTAAAATAAAACTAACTATAAACAATTAACTTTAAAATAATACTAATATAATTTAAATAACTTTAAATAATATTAATATAATTAAATAATCTTTAAAACATTATTAATATAATTAAATAGCTTTAAACAATATTAATATAATTAAATAATCTTAAAATACTATTTATCATTAAATAACTTAAACAAAATTTTTTTAAAACCTAATTTTGGATTTAAAAATCATTTCCTGTCTTAAAACTCAATTCCAATTCAATTGGCGATTGTTAGTATTTCAAATTACTAATTTAAGACCAATGGCTACCCAATGCTTAACCAATATCGATATTGATTTTCTATCACTACCGGGATTTAGTTTTCAAACATATTACAATGTTATAACCATAATGTCCATAATCAGGTTCATTTTTCAATAATCCATATAAAAGAAATATTATTGAAGCAATTCAACAATAGCTTTTCGTTAGACTATTGCACTATGTGGTAGGGTTTATTTATTTTAGTTAGACCCCATGTTGCACTGTATAATAATGACAGTTGACTACCATTATTAGTTCATTAGTGATGATTATTTCTTTAAAGATTTTTGGATAGATATTTAGTATCTTTTTAGCTCTGGATAATTTTGAATTGTCATCACCATATTTTTGATGATAGTCTATTTAAGACTTGATATGGATTTATGAAATGGTGATTTTGGATTGATTTGCCTTTTTATGTTTATTTGGGTTTAGGCATATTTTGAGATGAATTATTTTAATGGTTAAGTCATAAATGGATTTATGAAATGGTGATTTTAATTGATATGCCTAATTATGACCATTTGTTCTAGCATATTTTTATTATGGCTTATTTATTATTAAGTCATATATTAATGATATCAGTACCTCACTTTTTATTAGTCATAGTCTGACTTTTTTATTTTATAATACTCGGGTCAGGCCGAGACTCTACAGGTACAGGGACTCGTTGACCTTTGGAGTTTGGGCTAACAATGAAGTAGACTAATTTGACCATTTTAGTTTACTTCATACTTGTGTATATTCACATTTAGGAGTTATATCATGTATATTATCTAGTAGTTGTTGTGTACTTGATACTATACTTTGGATATGATGTATATGTTTATGTGGGTCTAGTACTGATATTTTGTAGACTCACATTCTATTATATATATGATGTATATTATTAAGCTATGATCTGCGATTCTGATTTATTTATATTATATATGATGTTATGAATATTTTAAATCTATGTGTTTATTACTTTGTATTAATACTATACACGCCATAAATTTTAAGTTTAGATCCTCAAAAGGTAATAAAGACATGTCAGTGTTAGTATATGGATATATTCACATACGATCGCCCTTAGCCAGCCGTATTCTCCATATTATTAGACGACATTACTTATAATGTTCTTTAGTAATATGGGCATAGCGGTGGGGTCGTTACAGGTTGGTATCAGAGCGAGGTTCAGAACATTATAAAATATAATTTGCATAGAGTCGTGATCTAAACCTAGATGACCTAGAGTCCCGTCCCTTGGGGGTCTGGTAGTTAGCGATTTAATTAACTATTAGAGATAGGAATAAATATGATTATTGGAAATAATCAATGGGACATATTTGAAAATATTAGATTTTACACATTATTGTTATGAAAGGATTGATAAAAATTTAGAACTCGCTTTTATTAAAAGCGAGATTCGATGAATAAATATAAATTACACCTTAGATGGCTTAGAATTAAGAATTGTTGTATCCTGATCTATTAGTGATCAAAGTGCGCAACGGAAGCTGGGAAATAGCTTTATGCTGAAGGCGATTATTTGTTTGTTTGATTGAAATGTATGTTGTCTATGTCAATGTTTGTTTTCGTTTATGCTTAGTTTAAAATGTGAAATTAAATAGGAAACTATAACTTAAAGAATTTGTAAACCCAGTTGAATATGGACGAACCCAATTATTAATAAAAGTCAGCGATTTCTCCAAAATAGAATCGATGGGGAATAGTAAAAATGTTTAAGCAATTAATAGTTATAAAATATCGAATGATTATTTATAAAAATCTAATTAAATTTGGAATTGGCTTATTAAATAAAATAAGATATAATAAAATTTGAATGGTTGCTTGCTATTGTGAATAATTGAATATGGTGCGATGTATTATTTTGAATGTAAATGGTTGATAATAAATAATGGATGTGTATAAATAAGTAACATCATAAGTTCATATTTTTTTATAAGCAAGCAAATAATTTAAGAAAGTATGAATATTCTTTTCTAAAATGATTAAAAAGAAATTTTGCTGGTATAATTCTGTTTACTCGTCCGTTGAGAGGTTTATGAATTCTGGTCGATACGAGTAGCTAACATATCGTTAGGGATTTCTAAACGTTTAAACAGGGCAAAATCAACTCAGTATTTTGGAAATGTAATAAGAAATGAGTTATTTGGAGTTTATATTGTTTTATAAAGCAATATGTTAATTTAGAAAAAAAAAATGAAGATATTGTTTTCTAAATTTAATTATTTTCAAACAACTTATGCAGCCATGAGATAGTGTGAAGTTTAGTAATGGCGAGGCATTGTTGATGTAAAATTCTAGATAATCAACTTTGCAGCCAATTGGCAAGATGAATCGCTAAAAACTTGTGTTACAACGACGTTGTATATTTTATTATAAGTTAAGTTTTGTAACTATATACATAATGAGATATTTGTTAAAGTTGGATTCAATAGCATTTTCTAATGATATATATATATATATATAATAGATTGAGAAAAGAAATAAAAGCGAATTTTTCTAGAAGAAATAATAATAGTAAAAAAATGTATATACAAGTTATGGAAGATATTTATATAATACTATTGGCAAAATAGATTTGTAAAGTAAGATTTTCAAAATGAAGTAAATTTATAATTTCGTGAAAGGAAGGTGATAGAAATATATATATATATTGAAATTTCAATTTAAAATTTCTAAAGAGAATTTATAAATTGGACAAAGATTGTTGAATGATCGAAAATAATATTACAAGGAATTGTTTGATCATTTGAACTATAAATTTTCGTTATTCTTGAACTTATGGTAAATATTCGATTCTTCAAAATATATACATGCATGTGTGTGTGTGTATGAATCGAGAAAAATCAAATGATATGGTTTGATATTGTTAATAATTGATGGCTTATATATAAGAAAATGCATTGATATAACATTATGTGAAAATTTAAATTTAGAAAGAGATTGGAAAACTCTTGTGCTTTTCAAATAGTAGTGTATAGGTATATGTATGAGTTTTAAAATTTGAAAAGTAACTTTTAAGTAATGCATCACTTATAAAATGTAAAGCAATTTAAATGCTTCCCTACCACTTTATTACATGTTTAGCACATGAACGTTGTGTAATTTACATACTAATTTCATTTTTGTTTCTGTATACTCCAGCAGTCAGAATTTTAAGATTCTCCTTGTTCTCCCATTTGATTTTCATGACCTATGGAAATAATTCATATAGATTATGTATATAATAATTCATATAAATTTTATTATTGGTATGGACAATAAAATAAAAAATGAATACATTGACACCACAAATCAAAGTGAAATGAATGGTTATTGCATATAAAAAATGCACTGTTATTGAATCTAGATCGAACACTACCAAAAAACATTCATATAGAGACTAAAATTTAAAAACTGAAAATTTTCGGTCTTTAACTAATGTCTGGTCAATGACTAAAAAATCCAGTCCTTAATTTCAAAAATTAAAAACTAAAATTCAGTTACTAATTGGTTTTTAATATTTGAAACCAATTAGTTACTGAATTTTTGTCTTTAATTCAGTATTAAAGTAATCTTGGCATGGGTAAATATTTGACGGAGGCGAGTAATTTATTTATTGATCTCTACACTTGGTAATCCAAGTGATATAATTTAAGATTAGTTAAAATTAATTATTAACTAATCTCAAATTTAAATAGATAACAATTACCGTACCCACTAATTCATGCTCCCTCACAGTAACTTCCCCATCATCATTCGTGCTTACCCACTAGTCTTCAATTTAAATCAGCCAGCATTTTTTTTCCTTCTTCCCCATCCAAAATTAACCCCTCTTCCCATCGCATCCACTCTGACCAACCACCAGAACTGCGAAATCAAAGCCGATCTAAAACAATACAACATCCTTTCATACGCAACAATCATTTTCACACCAACCACAACCTTATCTCCAACCCGCACCTAACTCCACGACCATCAACCACAACCCTAGACATGATAGTCGCTCCCTCCTTCATATAGCCACGCAACTTGAAGAGTCGGAGCCTGATCTAATTTAGAGTGAAGAGGGATCTCGTGAGAAAGAAGAAGAAGAGGTTGACGGCTATGAAGATTTAGGGCAAGGCAATGAATTTAAGTCAAAAGGAGGAGGAGAAAATGCATTGTGTGAAAGACTACAACTTTAGGGATATTGGAAGATGAGCTACTGAAGTATGCCGGCAGACTAAAGCGTTGCTCTTCAGAACCTTTATAATCTTCACTGCAATCCAATATAGATAGATAGATACTAGAGTTGATATTTTCAAAATCCTCAATGGACCGATATAAGAGGGTAGCAGCGGCATTTTCAACGATACTAGAAAGTTGAGAATGGGATAATTCCATATTTAATTGGGTTCAGATATTTTGCTAGATTCGCTTTGTAATAGAGATGGTCTTTTACTCTAATGCAGTGTATCAATAAGAAAACAGTCATCTTGTCACATTATGAATTCGCTTGCATCTTTAAACTTTACTGTGTTGCAAAAAAAAGTATACAGTGTTTGTGTACATTAATTCATTATGTTTATTCATGTTTGTTCAAGATTTTAGGGAATTTGAAAGCTAAAATGAAACTGACCAGTGCACATATTTAATCTTTAAATTATACAAAGTTTGAGACATATCAAAGACCATGTTTTAGTCTTAAGAATACAGTCTCGATCAATACTTAAAACCGAATTGTAGTCTTTATCTTATAAGATTGACATTTCAGTCACAAATCAACTTTTGCAACTAGGGTTTCAAAGACTGAAAGTTTAGTGTTTAATCTATCTTTAAAATTTATATAAAGTCTAAATTATTTAATTAAAAACTGAATTTGTTAGTCTTTAATTCATTATTTTTTTGTAGTGGAACCATGTAGCCAATAAGAAATTGTTATAATAAGAGAAATTGATTAATAAAGCATGAAATTTGTACCTAGAGCTACTTATTTTGTACTGAAAATTTTACTATCCCCTTAATTTCTTATTGGTTATGTAGTGTACATTTTGAATATATAGGAATTTTTTTTTACAAAAGTCAATGAATACCGTTTTGGTCCTGTGAATAATGTTACCTCCATAGAAAATAGTTTGATTCATTTTGCTTGTGGACTACTTAATCTGATAAACTAAAGTAAAATACAATTCAAAGAAAAATGGGGAGGAAGTGGTCACTGAAATTAATTAAGTGATTAGGTCTACAAATAAGTTGAAGTAGAATAAATCAACAGTTACTAATTAACAAGTGAAACGATCCTGACTCGTCCTTTGAAAATCGACACCCGTACTTCACTTGTACTCGAATGCCGCAGATTCAAACGCCGAATCTGGCTCGCCGGAGCTTATAACACAGTAAGTATAACAACACAGCGGAAGAAAGAAATGAATGATATCATATACATCACAAATGATACAATATCCAGAATGATATACAACAATGATATCAATATGATACAACAATATCAGAGACAATAATAATGTTACAGTGGAAACAACAGAAGTAATACTCTAAATGATTTGAAAAAAAAGAAAGAATCCAACAACCCCAACATCAAACTCGGATAACCATCACGAACTCCAAGATAAGCAACGTCAGTCGTTGAACTCCAGGCACTGAACTAGCTCCAAATAATCTACTAAACCCGACAATCTGAAAACCCCAACTCTAGACTGCCCGTGTGGAAAATTGTGGGCACCCAGAGTTTAGGAAGGGAACAATAAACTCCAAGTCAGTCATGGGACTGGTATGAGTAAACAAAAACAGTTGCTTTAAATAAAGGGGCATTTCACCAGAAGGACAAACTTTGCAGTCCAATTAGTTTCTAGGACATCCATTCAAAGAAATTACTTTCAAGGCCAAAGTCAGCAGAATAATTACTTTCAAGGACAAAGTCAGCAGTCCAATTATTTTCAAGGACATAATTTCATAGATTTTTAGGCCTTAGAAACTAATTATTTTGCGTTTTGTCCTTGAAAGTAATTATTTCAGTTGTGTATCCTAGAAACTAATTCCACTTGCTAAAGAGGTCCTTGTGGCTAATTTCCACTTAAATAAAACAGTTCATAAGAGAAATCCGATATGCTTTTTGGAAAATGAAACTACCATAAGGCCTCCCGCCACACACACAATGCAAACGCAGAATTGGAGGAGATTTCTCCTTATGATAGTCAAACATGCTTACTACGCAAAAAAACTCTTTTGATATTATTACTAATGCATAGTGTAGGAAACATTTCGAAAGTATAATATTAATCTTAGCCAACATAGGTACCATTATACTATGCCTACTATAGCTACCATTTTAAATGGCAGGTTCTACAACTAAAACCGTACAAGGCTCGTATTGTTTCTTTGGATTTTCCAATAAATGGTCAGGCTAAGGAACTTCCTATGCCACGTAGGAACGCCTCTGGAGGGACGCCCCGAGAACCTACCTGGATCTCTGCCAACACAAGGCCGGTTACCCCCTTCCCGGGTAGTAAACCTGAGATATGCCACCCCCGGTCGTTTGCGACCTTTATCCAAGGTACCTCGATCACAAAGCAACAATTACACAGTAAATGAGATTGGAGCAACCACACAACTAAAACATCTGGGCTCCATACCATGATACCACCCTTTTCCAGAAGGAATGGACATACCCTAGGGGAGCTACCCCTGAAACCTTGCCGCATCTTTCCTGTTTCGACCATTACCGGTTTGTGAGGCTCGATGAGGTCTCGTCCACAAAGCTACGCTTTACACGAAAGGCATGCTTTGATCAACAAATGATCAGCAGCACTCAGCATGCCACACTACCAAATTGGGAGTATATCACTGATAACCTTCAACTACATAACCTCTGAGCTCGTACGTCTCAGAGAAGGGTGTTAAGCTAAGAGAATAAATCTCCGCCACCAAACAGAAACGTATTTGAAAGAAATCAGCTCTATATCTCAAAGTGTAGTGTCAGACATACAACCATACAAGTCTGTTCCGGGTTCGAACAGAACCGAAGGCACTTCCAAAGTAGCCCTTGCAATCCGGGTATTCACAATCCCGATCGGACTTCCCATCACTTAGGGAATCTCTATACCGTAGCTACTCAGTGCAGAGACAATCGATATTGGGCGTATTCTCACCACCGAACCACTCCCTACCGAGTCACTCACCTACTCCCACCACCGGATCAATCCACGCCTCCACCCATTACCGAACCAAAGTACTACCGAACCAACGTTGCTAGGCCAGATTGCATCAGCCCAGGCCCACCAGCAGCTACATACATCCAAGACCCCTACTCCTAACCTCATTCTATAAATAGAGGGGCAAGGGTGCAACAATGGGGGACAAGTTGGAGAGCTCAAGAACGGACATAACTTTCAAACAACTTTTATACACTTGTAATCAAAGCTTTGTACTTATAATCTGAACAGTAAAGGAGAATAAGATATAAAGTGGACGTAGGCACATTCTGGCCGAACCACTATAAACATGTGTGTCTTTTATAGTTTAGTCCCTGCTTTTTAAATATTTGCATAGAGTATCTTGATCACTAAGAACAACATAAAATCGACTAAATCATACGACTTGGAGGTGTTTGCCCATTTTTTGTGCAAACATTTTTGGTGCTTTCACTGAGAGGGTGAACTCCGGACTTCAGCTTCTCCCACTTAACTTTCTTCCTAACAGCATCGCTCATTGCTTGGAAGACATGCCTCCCACGCAGTAGAAAGATGTTAACAAAAGAAAAACCATCGCAACCAGCAGTATTCCAGATCCAGTGGTCACAGATCAAGTAAATCATCCCATTCCAACAGCAGTACCAAATGGAGGTTAGGCAAATTCGACAACCCCTGCCATGGGACAGCCGGCAGCAATTACTAGGGCAGATCTAGACAGGGTTGTGGCTGAAGTGACTAACCGCTTCACATCCCAACAGGAAGCCTTGGTGGACCAACTCATGTCACACTTAAGGGATGCTGAAGAGTCCAACCGCAATACTGAATCATGGGGTGAGTCCCAGTCTGGAGGATCTCAGAGGCAACAAAGATCTTCCTTCTTCGAAGAAGCTAACGACAGAAGCGGCCATGGTAGGAGCCGAGACCGAACTCAGTCCGAACGCCGACCCGAGGAAACGCTTGGAACCGAACCCAACGGGGGAGGTACTAGGCGAAGGTCAACTGTAGCTGAGCCTGTCATGCTGCCTAACCACGGAAACGCCAATGAACGGGGCCGAGCTAGAGTCCAGCCCGAAGTTGGACCCGAGGAAGTGCTTAGATCAGAACCCAGTAGGGGAAGATCAAGGCAAGGGCCAGCTGTAGCTGACCCTAGCATACTCCCAGAAGACCAAAGACAACCACTGGAAAATATTAGGAATAATAGACGATACCATCCCTACAGGTCATCTGGACGGAATCAATCCCACAGAAAAGAACCGAACTCATTTTTATATGCTCCAAATTCTGATGAAAGGATGGCACGCTTGTTCAGAGAGTGCGTCCAACGGGATCAAAGAGATCGAGGGATAGGCGCTAGGGTAACCAGCCCTTTCGCCCGCAATATCGAAATTGCCATCACCCCCCGAGAATGGAAAATGCCAACAATGGAACCTTACAAGGGAACCTCTGACCCCGTTGTACACTTACAGAGATACACACAGCATATGCTCATGAGTGGAGCAACAGAGGGAGTACTGTGCAAATGCTTTCCCCTATTCTTAGCAGATCTAGCTACCTCCTGGTTCTGCCATCTACCCCAAGGATCCATCAGCTCATGGGAAATGTTGAAAGAAAAGTTCATCAGCCAGTTCTGCATTCATGTGGAGCAACCCAAGGACGCTTATTCCTTAACCTGTATCAAACAGAAACCTGGAGAGAAAGTGCAGCAATATCTAACCCGATTCAATGCCGCAGCGGCCGCAGCCCAAGATGCTGATGAGAAGCTAATCTTAATGGCCCTCTGTAGTGGGGTGCATCCGGATACTAAATTTGCTAGAAGATTAACAAAAGAAAAACCAGCTACTTTACCCGATTTCTTCCATGAAGCTGGGAAATATATGAGACTTGAAGACGCTGCCACTGAGGAGCAGTCAGGGCAACAAAATAAGGCAGCTCACAGCAACACGCCCGCTGTAGCAAAGGACGTTCGAAGAAATGACTCTAGAGACAATGCTGGGGGCAAGAAGGGAGAAAAGCGTCTATATCGGCCAGGACCGAGATTTGACGCTTACACCCCTTTGAATGAAACGATCGAAAACATCTTCCTGGCCACTCAAGACGAAGTTAAATACAAACGCCCCCCGCACAGGAAGGAATCAGATAACGCAATTAAGTCTGGAAAATTCTGCCGCTTCCACGAATCCCATGGGCATGATACCAATGAATGCCATCATCTCCGGGACTTGATTGAAGAATACATCAGAAGAAGGAGACTAGAACACTATGTAAAAGGTCAGAACAGGACTCCAGTTCCTGCCAATGAGAACCCAAGGCTACCCTCCCCAGAAATAGGCAGAGGAAATCGCAACACCAGCGGCTCCAGTCAAGAGAAGATAATGGTCCATACCCTCTCGGGAGGGCCACACATCGCCGACGGAAGCTGGGCAGAGATGGAAAGGTAGGGGAAGTCACTTAGAAACGATGAAGAATGCGTTAATTCTATTATAGAAGAACGCCACCCGAAGCGGATAGAGAATGATGACATCACATTCAGTAGGCGTGACCTGGAGGGAAGGCAGTACCCTCACTCGGATCCCATGGTTATCTCTGCCCGGCTCGGTCCAGCCGAAGTTTTCCGAATTCTAGTAGACACTGGAAGCTCAGTGAATATCCTATTCAAGCATGCATTCGACAAAATAAAGCTGTCATTAAAGGATGTTCTTCCCTGCAATAAAACACTACACGGTTTCACTGGAAATGCGAAGATGCCCCTCGGGCGACTAGACCTCTTTGTTGAAATTGGAAGTCATCCCCGCTCCGTTGTGCGGAAACAAACATTTGTGCTGATAGAAAACCACTCGGCCTACAACGCCTTCTTATGAAGACCAGCCTTGTCCGACTTCCAAATTGTCCTGGCCCCATGGTGCCTGAAGATGAAATTTCCAACGGACAATGGAGTAAGGGAAGTAGAGGGAGACCAAGACATCGCTCGAGATTGTTATGTAGCTGAACTTCGCAATAACCGCAGGAAGGATAAAGGGAAGAGTGCAGAGACTACCCTCTGCACGAAAAATTTGGAAGCATAGCAACTAAAGAAAGCCCCTCCTCTTCAATATACCAGTGACCCTTTCAATGAATTAGACCCCAGGGACAAAGAGGAGGAGGCCACCGCCGAGCCTGCAGAGGCTATGGAATTTGTATCTGTGGACAGACACGACTCGAGTAGACTATTGAAAGTCGGGTCCCAACTAAAAGCAGAATTAAAGGAACAACTCATTGATTTTCTCCGCCACAACTTGGATGTATTTGCATGGACGCACGCTGACATGACTGGAGTCTCCCCAGACATAGCATGCCACGTATTAAACATCGATCCTACCAAGGCGCTAGTAAAACAGAAAAAGAGAAGTATGGGGGCAGAAAGATCAGCAGCCCTCGATGAAGAAGTAAAGAACCTACTTGCCAATGACTTCATATGAGAAGCCATCTACCCAGAGTGGATCGCTAACCCGTTACTAGTAAAGAAGGCTAATGGGAAGTGGCGAACATGCATTGACTTCTCCAACTTAAATGGCGCCTGCCCGAAGGATTGCTTCCCACTTCCCTGAATCGATCAGCTTATGGACAGCACAGCCGGGCACGAACTCTTATCTTTTATGGATGCATACTCAGGATATAACCAAATTCCTATGCATGCTCCCGATCAAGACCACACTAGTTTCATCACTGACCGGGGATTGTACTGCTACAAAGTAATGCCTTTTGGACTTAAAAACACAGGAGCCACCTATCAGCGCCTCGTCAACAAGATGTTTGCGGGGCTAATAGGACAAACTATGGAAGTTTATGTGGACGACATGCTGGTAAAGTCAAGGAAAGCCGACGGTCACGTAAGCCACCTGGGCGAGATGTTTCAAGTACTTCGCCAATATGGAATGAAGCTGAATCCTCTAAAGTGCTCCTTCGGAGTATCATCAGGAAAGTTCCTGGGATTCATCGTCCATGCCAGAGGAATTGAAGCAAACCCTGAACAAGTCCGAGCTCTGAAAGATATCAGGATACCTTCTACCCGGAAAGAAATGCAAAGCCTAAATGGGAAGGTGGCCGCCCTAAGCAGATTCATCTCTAAAGCAACTGACAAATGCATCCCCTTCTTCGAGGCTCTAAAGAAAGACAAAGGAAAGTTCGAATGGACTGACGAATGTTTAACAGCTTTCCTTAACTTAATCGAACACCTCCAGAGACCACCGGTACTCTCAACTCCGAACAAAGGCGAAGAGCTATACCTATACCTTGCTGTGTCATCTCATGCTCTAAGCGCCGCCTTGGTGAGAGAAGACAAACGCACGCAGCGGCCAGTATACTTTGTAAGCAAGAGGTTTATAGGGGCGGAAGCCAGATATCATAAACTTGAGAAACTAGCGTACTGTTTACTAATCACATCACGAAAACTGCGTCACTATTTCCAATCTCATTCCATCAGAGTTCTGACCGATCAACCGCTAAGGCAGGTACTCCATCGTCCCGACACTTCTGGGCGACTACTTAAATGGTGCATTGAACTAAGTCAATATGATATCACCTACCATCCTCGCACCGCCATCAAGGGACAAGCCATGGCCGATTTCATTGCCGAATTCACTACCAACGAAGGTAAGGAGCAATCAGAAATAGCGGAAGACATCAAGTGGAATCTCTTTGTGGATGGAGCGTCAAACGAACAAGGCTCGGGGGCAGGTGTGGTAATAGTCACTCCCAGGGGAAATAAGCTACACTATGCTCTAAAGTTGGAATTCGCTGCCACCAACAACGATGCAGAGTATGAAGCGGTGATAGCTGGATTAGGACTTGCCTTAGAGATTGGAGCCAATTCTTTATGTCTTCATAGTGATTCTCAACTTATTGTAAATCAAATACTAGGAGAATTTCAGGCTCGAGAAGAACGACTCACAGCATATCTAAAGAAGACCAAGCTGCATCTCGATCAAATGGATCACTATTTAATCAAACACATCCCTCGGGAAGAAAACCAAGAGGCCGACGGATTGGCAAAGCAAGCTAGCATGAGAGACGGCACTATTTCCGGAGTAGTGGCCATCTCAAAGCAACTGACCCCGAGTTTCGAGCAGGTGAATCTGATAGCTGCAATCAAAGAGGAAACTTGGATGACTCCCATCCAAAAATACTTACAAGACGGCACACTTCCCGACAAGCGTAACGAAGTCAAGAAAATCTTGAGGAGAGCTTCCCGCTACACAATACAAGAAGGCACCCTTTATCGGCGAGGCTTCTCTAACCCCTTATTAAGGTGTGTCGCCGGAAGGGAAGCAAAGGAAATCTTATCCAACATCCATCAAGGAAGCTGTGGAGATCACACTGGAGGGCAAACTCTGGCAAAGAAGATACTCCAATATGGATATTTCTGCCCACCTTAAACAAAGACGCCTTAGACTTCGTCAAAAAATGTGACAGATGTCATAAATTTGCTAAGATTCTACGGCTACCAACAACTGAGATTACTCAAATGACCAGCCCTTGGCCCTTTGCAGTATGGGGAATTGACTTGATTGGCGAACTGCCAATGGGCCGAGGCGGAGCCAAATATGCTATAGTGGCAGTCGACTATTTCACCAAATGGGTGGAAGCAGAACCCCTAAATAAAGTATCTTCAGCAAAAGTTATTAACTTCTTGATCAAAAATGTTCTATGCAGGTACGGAGTCCCACTTAAAATCATATCAGACAATGGACTTCAGTTTGACAGCGAGGAGTTCGCCAACTGGTGCCAAGAGCACGGAATTCACAAAAGCTTCTCATTTGTAGCTTAGCCCCAGGCAAACGGACAAGTCGAAGCCGTCAACAAAATTCTCAAAACTCTAATAAAAAAGAAACTCGAAAAGTCAAAAGGCGCTTGGGTGGATGAACTTCCTACGGCACTGTGGGCCTATCGCACATCTTTCAGAACATCAACGGGGCATACTCCTTTCTCTTTGGCATACGGATCGGAGGCTATGCTCCCAGTTGAAACTATAGTGCCTTCCCACCGTAGGATCCACTATAACCCAGAAGAGAACGAAGAACTCCTCCACATGTCTTTGGATCTAATTGAGGAAAGAAGAAATGATGCAGCCCTCAAAGCAGCAGCTCACAAGCAAAAAGTGGCAACGCAATACAACTCCAAAGTCAAGCATCGTAGCTTACAAAAAGGAGATCTTGTCCTCAAGCGAATCTTCCCGCGCCCTGGAGCGCTAGATCCAATCTGGGACGGACCATATGTAATTCATAAAGATCTCCACAACGGAGCTTATATTTTGTCAACAGTGGACAGAGAGGTGTTCCAGAGGGCATGGAACATCCAACACCTTCGTCGATACTTTTCTTAACTTGTACTGCCCATATGAAGTGAATTAATAAAGAGAATCAGTGGACGTAGGCATTTTCGTGCCGAACCACTTTAAAAACTTGTCTCTTTTTAACTTGTTCCTTTATATCTTGGCTGCTTGTTAACCTTATCCTTTTATGTTGAATGAAATCCTATGTAATGGCATTTCCATTCAAGACACATCACGACGCGACTTCACCTGGACCAGACCTAACAGGTACTATGCGAATCTATGCCCTCGCCAATGAGGCACTTTTGCTCCAGCATCCCTCTGCTGCGGGCTAACTCATTGCTCGCGATCGACCCTTAAAACCAACTGTAATGAGCCGATTATAAGCCACCGAGTAGGCCGACCATAGCCTAGGCAGCTCATTACGGCGTTCGGCTCGCCGGCAACCGTGAACCTACTTTAAGCCCCAACATAAGGTGTGGCCAGCCAGGGGCAGTTCACGGTTGACGATCGACACCCACGCTAGACGGCCACGGTAAATCGAATAATACCCATGATTATGGGCCATAACGGCCCGGGTAGTTACTGTGCGCAATCTCGGCTCCGAGTGTCTTAAGTACGGCTGTGGTAAAAAAGATAAACTCCCCACGGAGGCGTAAGATGGGTGACAAACGTCTCCAAGACCCACAGCTAGGGAAAGTGACTACAAAACCCGTTTGCCTCGAACTTAAGCACATCGCAAGCCTTTCGTGATTGGAAGTTTTACTTTTTTTATTATATTTCTATCTTATTTAAAAACTTTCCTCCTACCCTCTATAACGATCCCCAAAGTACAGGACACAAAGTAGGAGACGCTCACCGATGGGGATAAGGACTCACAATGGGATGACAGGACAATCAACTACGTTCCATACTCAGTCGTATAAGACATTCAAAGCTACCATCCACAACTGAGACATGAAGGGCAGTGCTTTCTTCTCTTGTAAATAAATACATAGCTATAATTTATTCGCACATCACATTAACTTTGCAAGGTATGAAATTATATCTTAAGCAAGAAACTGGCATCAAACACGATGGAATCACAGTCATGTGCACAACTGTATTTCTTATGCAACACATCAAAATAACTAAGGCAGTCAAATATGACAGAATCAGCTTAAGTTAAAAAATTACAGGCTAAGAATAAAGTCGTTTGTTACTAATAACATAATTACAGCCTAAAAGTTACACTAATGTTTTAGAGCTAGCATAGACAGCAATGTCAAACAAACCAAAAAGACATCCAGGTCGAGTCAGGGAGTCAGCTGCATCAGAGCTTCATCTCTATCCTGCCGTCCCTCCAAGATCTACTTAGCCACGGGATCAGAACTCTCAGCATGCTGGCCGGAGGTAGTCGGTACCTCAGAGGTCTCACCTGTCCAATCCAGAAGAAGAATCCATTAGATAAGCGATAAGCGGTCAGGTTACAAAAAGCTAAAAGAGAAGACTTACCAGCCTATGCTCCTTGATCATCATCCTCCAGCTGCACACCAACCTCCTCAGCAGTAACCAGCCGCATACCCTCTTTCACCGCCACCTTCTCCTCCTTGGTGAATTGAGCCGTAACCACATCCATTCTAAAGGCCACGCCACCCTCCTTATCCGCATCGAACTTAGCCTCCTCCAGGGCCCTGAGATAAATCCTGGCCATGACTCGGGGGTAATCATCCATCCAAGATAAGTTGCCCTGTTTCCAAGTTGTGGTGACCCTACTCTCAAACACATAGATTTTTTTTAAAAAAACATACCAAAGGAATTCACCACTAAACCCCATTTCTACTATATTTGAATATTTACATAATTTCCAAATAATTTTTCCCCAAGACCCTGGATTACCAATATAATTATATCAGTGCACAAAGCATATTAAGACAATTATATATTCGATGATATATAATTGTTTCCCTTGCCTTTCAGAGCTAACAAATTGGCAAAGAGAATTTGAATCAAATAGGCAACAAAATACCATATATGTTGTCGACATAACCATTTATTTCTTCCCTAATTTTGTTCTACTGCAAGAGATAGATTCTTAGCAATTATAATACTTATGTGTATAATATTGCAATGCACAGTGCGTTTTTCCATGGTTTCTAGACTTTCTGCCTAAATAAGTCTATTGACACTAAAATATAATTACTTCCAGGTATGTTTCTTTCATAATTTTTTTTTGGTTAGAAATCAAATACACAAATGCATGTTATGATTGATTCTTACTCCAGAATTCATGCACAAGCCTGTATCACTTACCTGCCATGCACAAATTCATTTCTCTTGAATACCCCTATTCAAATCTTGTGAGCTCATTTTTAAATCAACCACCTTAGCTCTTTAATTTTCATAAATCATAATATAAACTCAGGCAATAAAAATCGGAGATTATCACATACACATATCATATTTATATGATATGTCCATCACCTTGTTTCTCTAAATCAGACATTTATGAAATCAACAGTTAACCAAACATCATCAATAGTCATTCAAAACAGGTTTACTTAAGTACATATTTTAATCCAAATACTTAGAAAACTCCCTACAATTAACTTCAACTACAACATGAAATCTGACCAATAAATTCATTACAAAACAACTGCAAATTTAAAACTGGTTTCTTTTATTTATACTAACAGCTAATGCCTTCTTCATCCATCAAGCCAACTTCAATTTCCTGCAAGCAATTCACTGAGCTGCCCCAATTTTAATGAGACACCCAGATGATTGCAAGGGCAACCAAACAGGTCAGTTTTCACTGGTATGAGCATTTATCAAATTTATACACATATTCATAATTTTTGGTGAACTTGCAATGTCTACCTAATTTCGCAGATTTCATACTTAGCATATTATTGGTTAATACCAAATGATACAAAGACACATTCATTCATTCAAACAATACCCAGCAAACAATCAAAATAAATATATATAATTCTTGATTCATTTTTCTCCATTTCTGAATAAGTAAACTCAGATTTTATACTCCCAATTTCACCCAGCAATTAATCAAAGCACAATATTTAAACTTGACTGATTTAACTCCATATCTGGATATTTATAATCCAGATTTTTAAACCCCATTCTACATTTATTTTATGGTCTTTAACTCCCTGTCAAATGAACACCATGTATGCATTATGAAAAAAACTCCCAGGTTATTTAATTTATTCCAACACACAAAGGCCTCAGGGTGCAATTGCACCATGCATATACTTACTCCCACCTGAAGCAAGCAGATCATTGACTAACTCCCAAATGACCAATTTAATTTTTCTTTAATAAATCCCCCTCCAGTTTCTGCTTATTTTATTAAGCTTCTATTTATGAATTCAATCATAAAAACTCCCAATTCATTCATGTTTCAGAAAGGCTTATCTACTTTTATACTTTCTGGTTCAACCCCATGTTCTCCATTTATTTTCCTTATTACAGAAAATACCCCAACATACCTATGGTTTTTCCTAAAAATAATTTAAGCATCATGATCCTACTATCTTTCTTCTATATTATTGTGAATATATGAATAAGGGTTTTATTAAGGAAATCCCTCAAAAACCCAGAAATTCTCCTCTGACTTATGATATGAATATTTAGTTTCATGCTTCATTATCTAAGAAATAAACATGAACTAGATCACTGTCTTGCTGTCTATTTCCTAAATAATTTAGATCCATACTTCATAATAATAAAATAGAACAAAAATGCTCAAACCATTTTAACTTTGAAAACCCACATACAGATTAAAACCCCAAACAAGAATGCACAAACAAACATCCATCTCACCCATAACAAATCATTTCAGAGATTTTAAATGATTTATAACATTTTAGGCTGCCTACAAGAGGACTTAATGCCATTGCATACAAATGGATAAATACTCACATAGTGTTCTCCTTTTACTGCCTTAATCCCCTGAACAGCAAATCCTCCAAAGTTTCAAGCTAATGTTTCTCCTATTTTATTTTATTTTATTTTGTTTTGATCCCGAGAGAATGGTGGATATGGTTATGTGCAGGTATTATAAAACCATTCTAGGGTTTAAGAAAAATGGGTAATTCCCTTGATGCCCTTAGATATTCATGCACAAATCATTTCCCTGTGTGGTCCTTAATTGGGTGTGCACACTTCTGGTTACCTCAATTAGTTATTTCGGGAATCAAGCATTTTAAACACTTTATGCCATTTTCATGACTCTATTTTACTCATGCCATATGCATGTGACCCCTTGTTTATTTTTATTTCTTCTAAGTTTAAAGAAACTGCGAACCCCCTTGTGTTTTCTACCTAACTACCATCTCCATTCAATCATGCATACTATCATACATAATCATGTGATGCAAAAATCATTCACACTATGTTATTTGCTTGAAATAAATATAAGGTATAAAATTCATATTTGATCCTATTTTTTTTTATTCTGCCTTTAGTTAAAACAGCAACTCCTCATACACCTTTATGTGATAAAAAAATCACATATATCATGCTAATTATTTCTAGCATAAATATATAAGACATTTAAACCTTATATTAAACTTCATTTTATTCTGTCTTTAAATAAAATAGAAAACACCCCATATATTAAATATATGTATTTATATAATTCTTTGGACATGGAACTATATTTGTTTTGAGTCCCAATTTTTAATCACCTTAACTCCTTGCATTTTATCAAACAGAAACTCCTATGCACATTTTATTTATTAACAAGCTTTTTCTGTTTTAATGCATTATATATTTTATAATTTCAGAAATTCTTAAAATAAATGTAACTTTCATTTTTTTTTCTTTTAGGGTCATTACATACCCTCCCCCTTAAAGGAATTATGTCCCCACAATTCCTTCTAATTCTCCAAATAAAAGCACTAATCCATACTCTGTTTTAACTCCATAACCCCATACTCACATTTTATGAAAGCAAGCAATATATAAAAATATTCAGAAAGCTATCATAAAGCTACTTAAACATACCTCTCCATCAGAAAACAAATTGGGGTATTTAGCCCTCATTTTGTCTTCAACCTCCCATGTACAATCATTAGTGTCCAAGCTCCATTGAATTTTCACCAGTTTGATCACCTTGTTTCTCGGCCTCTTTTCCTGCTTAGCAACAATCCCCACTAGCTCATTTGCATAGACCAAGTTCTTATGAATTTGAATTTGAGTAGGTGACTCTAAAATTGCTCCTTCATCATGTACCCACTTTCTCAATTGAGAAACATGAAATACTGGATGTACACCACTCAATTCTTCTGGTAACTTAAGCTTATAGGCCATGGCACCAATTCTCTGTATGACTTCATATGGTCCTACAAATCTTGGTGAGAGCTTACCAGATTTCCCAAACCTGAACACCTTCTTCATTGGTGATACCTTCAGAAAAACATACTCTCCTACTTCAAACTCCATTGGCTTCCTCTTTCTATTTGCATAAGACTTTTGTCTTGATTGTGCTGCCTTCATCCTATGCCTAACTAACTCAATCATGTTGGAAGTTTCTTTAACATGATCTGGCCCCAATATTACACCCTCTCCCACATCCAACCAACAGGCAGGAGACATGCAAGGTCTCCCATACATGGCTTCAAAGGGAGCCATTCCTATTGTTGACTGATAGCTATTGTTGTAAGTGAATTCTGCCAAGTGGATATGATCCTCCCAATTACCCCCAAAATCAAGCACACATGCTCTAAGTAAATCTTCCAATATTTTATTCACTATCATTGTCTGCCCATCACTTTGAGGATGGTAGGCAGTGCTTAAACAAAGTTGAGTTCCCATTGCTTCTTGGAAGCTCTCCCAAAATCTTGAGGTGAACAAAGTGTCTCTATCACTTACAATGGTCTTTGGTATGCCATGCAATCTCACCACTTCCTTAATAAATAATTGTGCAAGCCTATGTGCATTTCTGTCTGACCTGACAGGGACAAAGTGAGCAGACTTGGTGAGTCTATCAACAATTACCCATATACTATCATTACCTTTCTTAGTTCTAGGCAAACCATCCAAAAAATCCATGGAAATACTTTCCCATTTCCACTGAGGTACCTCCAAAGGTTGCAACATGCCAGAGGGCTTTTGATAGTCTGCCTTGATTTGCTGACAGGTTAAACACTTTGCCACATATTTTGCCACTGCTTGTTTCATTCCTGGCCACCAGTAGCTCCTTTTCAAATCATGATACATTTTAGTGCCACCAGGGTGTATGGTGTACTTGGTTTTGTGATGCTCATTCATGATTTCTTCCTTTAATTCTGCAAAGTCTGGTACACAAAGCTTTTCATTTTTCCTCAAATATCCCTTGGGATCTATTTTAAAATTCTCTGACTCAATGTTATTTAATAACATTTCTTTCTTCTCCTTTAAATTTTGATCTTGATCTTGCATACCACCAATTTTCTCCACCAGGTTAGATTTCACTGTGATTAATCCCAGTGTACCATACTCCACCATATCACCATGCTCTTTAAAATTCACTCCATCCTTGCTATATATATCTGCCTCCCCAAGCACTGCAAGGTCTTTAAATTCATCAATCATCAAACTTGCTAATCTAATATGATTTCTACTCAAAGCATCTGCCACTCTATTAGCTTTTCCAGGGGTGTACAAAATATCTAGATCATATGCAGCTAGAAACTCCATCCACCTTGCTTGCCTCATATTCAAATCTTTTTGAGAAAATAAATACTTCAATGCTTGATGATCTGTGAATAATTCAAATTTTGCCCCAAGCAAATAATGCCTCCAAAGTTTTAATGCAAACACTATTGCAGCTAATTCTAAATCATGAGTTGCATATTTGGTCTCATTGGGTTTAAGCTGTCTTGATGCATATGCCACCACCTTGCCATGTTGCATGAGCACTACACCTAACCCAGACCCACTAGCATCAGTGTATACAACCATTCCTTCATTTACCTCTGGGATTTGCAAGACAGGAGCCTCCACCAATGCTTGCTTCAATTTTTCAAAGGCTTGATCACACTGCTCAGTCCACACATATGGTTGGTTCTTCTTTGTTAGCTTGGTCATTGGTGTGGCTATTCTTGAAAAATCCTTAATGAACCTCCTATAGTACCCTGCCAAACCTAAGAATGAACTAACCTCAGTCACTGTTTTGGGTCTACTCCATGATTGAACTGCAATGACCTTGCTTGGATCCACACTCACCCCTTGCTGTGACACTATGTGTCCTAAGAATTTCACTTCATGTTGCCAAAATATACACTTTGAATACTTGGCTTTTAATTCATGTTCTCTAAGCCTGGATAATACTAAATGTAGATGCATAGCATGATCATTTTCTGACTTTGAATAAATTAATATGTCATCTATAAATACCAAAACAAATTTATCCAAAAAGTCTCTAAAAATTCTATTCATCAAATCTACAAAATAGGAGGGAGCATTGGTTAAACCAAATGGCATTACTAGAAATTCATAAAGGCCATATCTTGTGTTAAAGGCTGTGTACTCAATGCTTTCCTCTGCAACCTTCATTTGGTGAAATCCAGAGGCTAAGTCTAGCCTTGAAAATATTTTAGCTTCATGCAATTGATCAAATAGATCATCTATTCTAGGCAGTGGATACTTATTCTTGATGGTCACCTTATTTAAATCCCTATAATCCACACACATCCTTATTGTTCCATCATGCTTCTTAACAAAGAGCACTGGGAACCCCAACTAGAATTGCTTGATCTTATTAACCCCTTCTCTTCTAACTCTTCTAGTTGGTGTTTTAATTCCACTAACTCTTTTGGACCCATTCTATAAGGCTTTTTAATGATTGGGCTAGTTCCTGGCATTAATTTTATTTTGAATTCAACTGGCCTGTTTTGAGGAATTCCCCTCACTTCTCCAAACACATCTATATATTCATTGGCTACTGGAATTTCCTCTATTTTTAATTCCTTTTGAACTTCATTAATACTCCAGATTTTATTAAAACATGTATTCTTTGCTATTTCACTTAGAATTGTAATTCTTTTGCCTTCATTTGTCTCCAAAGAAATAGTAAGATTTTCTAAATTTAAAATTTCTTTGTTTTTCATTAACCAATCCACCCCCAAAATAACCCTAATACCAGGATAATTTAAAATATATAGATCTGAATTAAATTCATAACCCCCTATAATTAATTTCAAACCCATACACTTCATCCCTAACATACAATAACTCCCTATGGGGCTGTGTACAGTTAAGGGTTGATCAATAGAAACACAAGCAAGTGCTAACTTCTTTGTAATTTCTAGAGATATTAGTGAATGTGAGGCACCAGTGTCATATATTACTGATATTGGTTGGGTATGAATTAAAATTATACCTTCAAGTTGCCCAACATTTCCAGTGTTGTTTGCTGCCAAAGCTCCTATCCTTGCTGTTCTTCTATTAGTCTCTGGGCAATCCTTCTTTGGATGACCCATCCTTCCACAATTATAGCAGCCTCCTCTAGGTATTTTAGGGTCAGGGCATTGGTTACTATAATGTCCAACTTTTCCACAATTAAAACAATGAGTGAGTTTCTTGCTTTCAGGTGCTACTGCTCCTTCCCCCTTCTTAACTCCTTTGTTTGCCTTTTTCTTGTCATAAGGTTGCACCTTGTTCTGACCTCCCTTCTTCTTGTTGAACTTCATGTTCCTGAATTTCTCTTTGGTGGTGTCATGTTGCTCAAATGAGAGAGTTAGATCAATTACTTGATCAAAGGTTTTATCCTTGTATGGCAACATTGCCCTTGACAGACTAGGGTTCAAGCCTTGAATGTACCTTGCATTCTTTGCTTCTTCATTCCCTATTAACACCATTCCATACTTAGACAATCCTTCAAATTTCTGAGTGTACTCTTTCACACTCATGCCTCCTTGCCTTAATCTAATAAAGTCTTCTAGCAGTGTGGCCTTGGCAGATGCTGGGACAAACCTAGCCTCAAGCATGACTTTGAATTCATCCCAAGTGATGTTATTCTCTGGCCTTCCTGCTATCACAACCTCCCACCAATCCAGTGCAACCCCCTTCAACCTCCTTGAAGCTATCTGTCTCTTCCTTTGGTCATTGTCTTGCATATTTGCAAAGACCCTCTCCATAGTTCTTATCCAAGTTTGAACACCCATAGCTCCTTCAGTGCCTTCAAAATCCTTTCCTCCCAAATTGGTGCATGTCTTAAGCAGTTTGGAGAGCTACTCATGAGGGTTGTCATGCCTTGGTGCTATTCCATCTCTCAAAGCTCTCATAAAATCCTCCATGTTTATCACAGGTGGCTCATGTAATGGTCCTGCACCTGTGTGATGTCTTGTTCCTACCATATTGCTATAAATATGATTTTTATGTTAGTTTGTTTACCCCCATCATTCTTGGTGTCTTTACTTTGTTTATTTTATTTCTATGCACACTGTGCAAATATCACATGCACACATTTTTTTTATTCAAACATAAAACAAAAGCATCCAACACCAATAATTCGAATAATGCATTCAAACATCCATATGCATACAATAATATTTACTATGTTATTTAAAACATAGCTCTGATACCAACTGTGGTCACCCTACTCTCAAACACATAGATTTTAAAAAAAAAAACATACCAAAGGAATTCACCAATAAACCCCATTTCTACTATATTTGAATATTTACATAATTTCCAAATAATTTTTCCCCAAGACCCTGGATTACCAATATAATTATATCAGTGCACAAAGCATATTAAGACAATTATATATTTGATGATATATAATTATTTCCCTTGCCTTTCAGAGCTAACAAATTGGCAAAGAGAATTTGAATCAAATAGGCAACAAAATACCATATATGTTGTCGACATAACCATTTATTTCTTCCCTAATTTTGTTCTACTGCAAGAGATAGATTCTTAGCAATTATAATACTTATGTGTATAATATTGCAATGCACGGTGCATTTTTCCATGGTTTCTAAACTTTCTGCCTAAATAAGTCTATTGACACTAAATACAATTACTTCCAGGTTTGTTTCTTTCATAATTTTTTTTGGGTTAGAAATCAAATACACAAATGCATGTTATGATTGATTCTTACTCCAGAATTCATGCACAAGCCTGTATCACTTACCCGCCATACACAAATTCATTTCTCTTGAATACCCCTATTCAAATCTTGTTAGCTCATTTTTAAATCAACCACCTTAGCTCTTTAATTTTCATAAATCATAATATAAACTCAGGCAATAAAAATCGGAGATTATCACATACACATATCATATTTATATGATATGTCCATCACCTTGTTTCTCTAAATCAGACATTTATGAAATCAACATTTAACCAAACATCATCAATAGTCATTCAAAACAGGTTTACTTAAGTACATATTTTAATCCAAATACTTAGAAAACTCCCTACAATTAACTTCAACTACAACATGAAATCTGACCAATAAATTCATTACAAAACAACTGCAAATTTAAAACTGGTTTCTTTTATTTATACTAACAGCTAATGCCTTCTTCATCCATCAAGCCAACTTCAATTTCCTGCAAGCAATTCACTGAGGTGCCCCAATTTTAATGAGACACCCAGATGATTGCAAGGGCAACCAAACAGGTCAGTTTTCACTGGTATGAGCATTTATCAAATTTATACACATATTCATAATTTTTGGTGAACTTGCAATGTCTACCTAATTTCGCAGATTTCATACTTAGCATATTATTGGTTAATACCAAATAATACAAAGACACATTCATTCATTCAAACAATACCCAGCAGACAATCAAAATAAATATATATAATTCTTGATTCATTTTTCCCCATTTCTGAATAAGTAAACTCAGATTTTATACTCCCAATTTCACCCAGCAATTAATCAAAGCACAATATTTAAACTTGATTGATTTAACTCCATATCTGGATATTTATAATCTAGATTTTTAAACCCCATTCTCCATTTATTTTATGGTCTTTAACTCCCTGTCAAATGAACACCATGTATGCATTGTGAAGGAAACTCCCAGGTTATTTAATTTATTCCAACACACAAAGGCCTCAGGGTGCAATTGCACCATGCATATACTTACTCCCACCTAAAGCAAGCAGATCATTGACTAACTCCCAAATGACCAATTTAATTTTTCTTTAATAAATCCCCCTCCAGTTTCTGCTTATTTTATTAAGCTTCTATTTATGAATTCAACCATAAAAACTCCCAATTCATTCATGTTTCAGAAAGGCTTATCTACTTTTATACTTTCTGGTTCAACCCCATGTTCTCCATTTATTTTCCTTATTACAGAAAATACCCCAATATACCTATGGTTTTTCCTAAAAATAATTTAAGCATCATGATCCTACTATCTTTCTTCTATATTATTGTGAATATATGAATAAGGGTTTTATTAAGGAAATCCCTCAAAAACCCAGAAATTCTCCTCTGACTTATGATATGAATATTTAGTTTCATGCTTCATTATCTAAGAAATAAACATGAGCTAGATCACTGTCTTGCTGGCTATTTCCTAAATAATTTAGATCCATACTTCATAATAATAAAATAGAACAAAAATGCTCAAACCATTTTAACTTTGAAAACCCACATACAGACTAAAACACCAAACAAGAATGCACAAACAAACATCCATCTCACCCATAACAAATCATTTCAGAGATTTTAAATGATTTATAACATTTTAGGCTGCCTACAAGAGGACTTAATGCCATTGGCATACAAAGGGATAAATACTCACATAGTGTTCTCCTTTTACTGCCTTAATCCCCTGAACAGCAAATCCTCCAAAGTTTCAAGCTAATGTTTCTCCTATTTTATTTTAGTTTGTTTTGATCCCGAGAGAATGGTGGATATGGTTATGTGCAGGTATTATAAAACCATTCTAGGGTTTAAGAAAAATGGGTAATTCCCTTGATGCCCTTAGATATTCGTGCACAAATCATTTCCCTGTGTGGTCCTTAATTGGGAATGCACACTTCTGGTTACCTCAATTAGTTATTTCGGGAATCAAGCATTTTAAACACTTCATGTCATTTTCATGACTCTATTTTACTCATGCCATATGCATGTGAACCCTAGTTTATTTTTATTTCTTCTAAGTTTAAAGAAACTGCGAACCCCCTTGTGTTTTCTACCTAACTACCATCTCCATTCAATCATGCATACTATCATACATAATCATGTGATGCAAAAATCATTCACACTATGTTATTTGTTTGAAATAAATATAAGATATAAAATTCATATTTGATCCTATATTTTTTTATTCTGCCTTTAGTTAAAACAGCAACTCCTCATACACCTTTATGTGATAAAAAAATCACATATATCATGCTAATTATTTCTAGCATAAATATATAAGACATTTAAACCTTATATTAAACTTCATTTTATTCTGTCTTTAAATAAAATAGAAAACACCCCATATATTAAATATATGTATTTATATAATTCTTTGGACATGGAACTATATTTGTTTTGAGTCCCAATTTTTAATCACCTTAACTCCTTGCATTTTATCAAACAGAAACTCCTATGCACATTTTATTTATTAACAAGCTTTTTCTGTTTTAATGCATTATATATTTTATAATTTCAGAAATTCTTAAAATAAATGTAACTTTCATTTTTTTTTTCTTTTAGGGTCATTACACAAGTGAGAAAGTATATATCTTGGAGCATCTCATCCATTATCCCCTCATTCTCCTCAAACTCCCTTTTACGGTCCTCAGAAGCCAGCAGCTTTGCAATGGTGGCATCCCTCTCCGATTGGTATCGTGAGCAGTCAGCCTGAAAGGTTTTTCTCATCGCCTCCATCTCCTCCTTCAACTTGGTTTGAGCATGCTCCGCAGCCTCGAGTTTCCTGGACAACTCCTGTACCCGCTCGAGATCCGCTTTCCGAACCTCATCCACCATTGCAATAGCCATATCAATCCGTTCCTTACAAACGGCCTCCATTTTTCGCATCTCTGCCCTGCTGGCCTCTTCCATGGTCTTCTTTAGTTTCCTAGATGCGGTCTCATGTTGAGAGATCTTGATGGCTTTATCAGCGAGTTGTTTGGCCTGGTCGAAAACAATTAAACGCAGTCGAATGTTAGCACTGCTAATTTCTTCTCCAACCTTAACCAGTCGAGCATGATGCCCCATCAGCTTCCTGGTTTCCTCAGCAACCCGGTCAATGTTTGCCTTAGCTTCGTCCCCTAAGGTTACAACCCGAGTGGTAAGCAAATCAAGGTCCAGGGACTTGGCCTCGTCAAACACCCTTACCATTGGATTACGAGGGAGAAGGTTCTCACCAGTAGCCTCATCAAAGGAAATATCGTGAGAACCCGGATCCAGATCCGGATGACCCGCAAACGGATTACGAGCCAAGCCAGGATGGTCTATCGGGGTAATGGTAGGATTTTCAGATGGGTGCGGGGAAGGAATAAGCTCAGTATTCTCCTCTGTGGTATCCTGAAGAGGCTGAGTCGGGGACTGAGGGTCAGGTGGAGATTCCAACAAGGAGCGACTCCTCTTCTTCTTTTGGATATCCTCTTCGATAACTCCGAGAAGAGGACGGTAGCCGACTACGTCCCTAGGGCGGTTAGTCGGAGTCTTTGGCTTAGTGGAAGCCCTTAGAAGTTTATATTGTTCAAGACGGTGCCGAACACCCGATGTCTTGGCCACTTTATCCGATCCTGGGACAAAAACCAAGTGTTACAAGCAGACCTTGAACTATAATTCAAGAAATATGTCAAGTTAGGATAAGTAAGGAGACGCTTTTGTTATACAAACCCTGGGGAGGAGTGGGATACTGCAATAGGTCCTGGATCTCATTCTAGGACGGGAGCTGACCATAAAATATTCCTAAGTCCTTATCATAAATGGAGTCTGCAGAAGTCAAAAATTCACCTTGAGTCGCGGGGGCTGCCTCAACTAGAACACTTTTGGAAGATGAGTCGGCACCGGCTCCGGCCCTGTCAGCTTTCTTAGGCTCCTCTACCAGAGCCGTTTCTTCCTCCAGCCCTTCGAAAGCTAGGCGGAAAGCATCGTCCGTCCACTCCTGGATCACACCCGCTTGCTTAGAAGACAAAGCCCCAGCACCATCACCACTCTGTCCGTCGCCACCATCATCACCACTCGGTCCATCACCTTCTCCACCACTTCCACTCTCCGCCTCACCTCCTTCACCCTCGCCTCTTTCCTCCTCCTCGTCTTCCTCCTCCGGAACGTCCGGACATGTGTTGGGGGAGGGTCCATCGGATTTCTTCAGTTTCTTCCCCCCGGTAGTTGGATGCTTTGAGAAGGGTTTCCTTTTGCTGCTCTTCGCCGTAGCCCCTCCTTTAGCTTTGGCAACCCTCTCCTCAGCTGTGTCTCTCTGCTTGACCACAGACTGACGTGGAAGAATCAGATTGAGCCCTAGAAGAGTAGCGTTCCTGATCAAATAAGAAGCCGCCCTTTCCCCTTCCGAAGTGGCTTCTATTTCCTCAACCATCCGAACCAGACGATCGTTATCTACAACCGCAAAGCCACCTATCGCTAGCAAGAAATAAAGCACGTAAGGAGGAGTATTGCAGTCAGAACAAAAATCCTAAATGAGATTCAACTTACAGCCAGAGGTGAAGCGGCGGAAGGAAACAGAGTCATCTTTGAGAAAAAACCATTCCTTCTTGAACATGCTGAATTTCGAATATAAATCCAGGACTGGCTTGAAGGACACAGCCGACTCTAAGCTAACATACGGAGACCCTTTCTTATAGCCTCTCAAGTTGTAGAAGTACCGGATTTCCCGGTTGGACGGAGGACGCCCGTATCTCCTCTGGAAGATAATAAACAAACTCACCAAGATAGCATAGGAATTAGGCTGAAGCTGGAAAGGGGCCACCTTCAAGTACGTGACGAAGCTGACTATCAAGGCGTTAATCGGAGGAATGGCTCCGCACATGCAATGATACCTGTTGTAAGCAAAATATCCTTCTGGGGGTTATACGGCATCACTCCGTTCCCCGGCAACCTCATCTGCGCCCTATCAATCCCAAAAGATCTAGATATAGCGTCAAGCTGTTCATCTTTGAGGGAACCGAGAAAGCAGTCAGGCGGTGAGTTCAAGAGCTCTTGCGGACCGTACCCGTCCACTAACGATCTCGGGGTAGGTCCATGTCGCCCCGGTTCTGCCTGGGCTGGGGGCACGATGAAGGACTCTCCTTTATCCTTAGATTTCTTTTTGTCAGAACGGGTTTCTACTTTATGAGACATTATCTGCAAACACGAGAAAGCGTATCGTCAGAACAAGGAGTATAGAAATATAAACAAGCGAATACCTAACAATCTGGAGTCTCATTTATAGTTCAAAACATAAAAGTGCCATTCGGTAAGTCGAGACGTGAAGTTCATCCGGTGCTTAAGCTCCTTAGGAGATCATTTGGTTATTCAAAACATAAAAGTGCCATTCGGTAAGTCGAGACGTGAAGTTCATCCGACGCTTAAGCTCCTTAGGAGATCATTCGGTTATTCAAAACATAGAAGTGCCATTCGGTAAGTCGAGACGTGAAGTTCATCCGACGCTTAAGCTCCTTAGGAGATCATTCGGTAATTCAAGCATAAAGGTCATTCGGCGGAAGAGAAGCTCACCTGGTCCGGCAATCCAACTGGTTCGGTGAAATGATTGATTCGGCAGGCAAGAATTTGGTTCGGCTATTTCGGATAGTAGGGAATAACGAGAGCATAAAGCCCTTACTTATAGGCAAGCATAGGATGACCGGACCAGCTGGTTCAGCGCTTGGGCCGAATGGGAGAATCAAAACAAAGCGCGACATATGCAGGCACATGCCCCACTTTGGGGGGCAAATGTTGGGCGTATTCTCACCACCGAACCACTCCCTACCGGACCAACCCGTTTCTCCACTCCCTACCGGACCAATCACCTACCGAACCACTCCCTACCGGACCAACCCATTTCTCCACTCCCTACCGAACCAACCCATTTCTCCACTCCCTACCGGACCAATCACCTACCGAACCACTCCCTACCGAACCACTCCCTACCGAGTCACTCACATACTCCCACCACCGGATCAATCCACGCCTCCACCCATTACCGAACCAAAGTACTACCGAACCAACGTTGCTAGGCCAGATTGCATCAGGCCAGGCCCACCAGCAGCTACATACATCCAAGACCCCTACTCCCAACCTCACTCTATAAATAGAGGGGCAAGGGTGCAACAATGGGGGACAAGTTGGAGGGCTCAAGAACGGACAGAACTTTCAAACAACTTTTATACACTTGTAATCAAAGCTTTGTACTTGTAATCTAAACAGTAAAGGAGAATAAGATATAAAGTGGACGTAGGCACATTCTGGCCGAACCACTATAAACCTGTGTGTCTTTTATAGTTTAGTCCCTGCTTTTTACATATTTGCATAGAGTATCCAGATCACTAAGAACAACAGAAAATCGACTAAATCATACGACTTGGAGGTGTTTGCCCATTTTTTGTGCAAACACGATAGGTTATCCTATCGTTCTCGTAAACACCCGGTCTTCAACACCGGTCTTCAAATGTTATCCATTTACGTCGTATCACTATTCGGAATGGGTTATATGACACAAAGTCCTCTCCCAGCTAAACCAAATGGTGAGCGCAATATTTTAAAACATATGGATATTGGGATTTCAGTTAAGTCACAACTTATTACCCAAAAATTTTCTTTCAAATGGTTTAAACACATTACCATTTTAATCTTTTACACAAAAAGATTTATCTCACAAAGTTCACCCAGTTTCACAAAGATCTATTCATAGATTTTCAAATCGATTTCCATTTCAATTTGGATTAACTCGTCCAATCTTTAAAACAAAGATTTAACTGATAGCTTTCAAAACAATTCCATTTTGACCTTATACAAAAGGTACACCTTTCCAATTTCAAAACAAAGTTCAACAATCTTTCACAAAGGTTTATTCATAATTCGGAAAACCATTTTCCTTTCAAACTTGAAATTCTTTTGACACAAATTGGAAATTCATTCCTTATATGAAAGCTTCTATTATTTGAAAACAAATAGTTTTCATTTCGGAAAATCTGATTCATTTATATGAGTTAAAGTCCTTGGGTTAAATTCAAATTCTCAAAACCATACTTTTAAAATGGTTTAAATTCATATAAACACATTTATAACATCTTACCCATAATTTCCAAACATGGAATTCAATTCCAAATTTTGAATTCAAATTCAAATTAAATTATTTAAATTGAAAAACTTTACCAAGTCATTCAAAATAACTTTTATCTTAAAAACTCCTTTCCAAAGCTTTTCATTCCATTTTCAAAATTGAAACTAAAATTTCAATTTCAAAAAAAACATTAAATTTAAATCATTTGTGACTTAACCGATTTCCTCGTGAAATCCATATTTGTGTGTGTAAAAGTGTGGTCCATGGGTTTTACACAGTAGTGCAACATCATCAATCATTACAGATACAATCACAATAATATCGATAAGCGATATAATCCTATAACGCTTATCTATATACAAAGAATCACAGATAGATAATATAAATACATTATAAATAAATTACATTACAGATCACAACACAAATCAGGATATATCACAAAGCATCACACAATGGAGATGACAAAACAATTCACAGCATTCAATAGAATACAATCATCCATAAGTGAAACTAATTAAGATATCTGATTAATCTAAACCAGATCATTTGCCTATGGATAATTCCTAGTCAGGGTTAATTAATAATTAATTAATTACAAACATTTAATTAATTATTCTTTAATTAATCATTAATTACCCTTAAATTAATAATAAACCCTTAATTAATTATTCTTTAAAGTAATTAACCCTTAATTACTTGGTTAATCAATCTTTGATCATTAATTATCCATTCTTAACTACTTTTATTTGTAAATATTTTTTTCCTAATTAATCATTCATTAATTTCTTGATTAATCAAACTTGAATTATTAATTAATTCTATATTAATTACTTTATTAAATAATTAACTCTTTAAATCATGTTCTTCAAGTAGTTAATTTTATTAATTTATTGATTAATCTTAAATTAATCACAACCATTAATCATTCTTTAATTTATCAAAACCTTGCTTAATTTTAAAGACAAACCCTTTATCTTAGTTAATCCATTAATTACAACATCAAAACTTACTTTAATGAACCTTTAAATAAATTTAATTATTATCCCATGAACTCACGAAAACTTTTATTAAGAAAAACAATTCAACTTGATTGATTTAAACATTAAAACTTGATTTATTTTAAAATTTCCAAAACTGTTGTTTTTTTAGTCGAGCATCAGCAATTCGAGGAACCCCACATCTCACCCGAGCCACACCCTCATTTACTCGAGTTTAAACCTGACCAAATCCCAAACTCCACTTGCTTCGAGAAAAATGACAAATTTCCCGTGCTTGGCTCCGAGTCTCCCCCTTCTTCCCTGGAAACTTTAAACCCAAATATGTACGTTTTCATGTATACGTGCACAAGCACGTTGACCATCGCCGATTGACGACGAGGCCATCAGAACACCATCGTTGATTGTTAGAGCCAATTCGAACAACCTAAAACCAAAAATTACCGTTTAATCAAAATCGAGTCATTTTCAATTTCCTGGAACCACATAGTCGTCTGAAAAACTCCTCCGCCTCGCCACTACACTCCACCAGACCCCACGCTGCTCTGGCTGAAGACGCTCCGATCCACCACGAACCAATCACCATCGGTGCGATCACCTGAATCGTCGTGGCTACGACGCGGTTCACCCGCAACTTCGACCTTCAAAACATAGGCTTTAAACCCTAAAATGGCCTAGACTCATCAAATTATGCAATGGAAAATTTTCCTGATAGTTTTCTCGAAATCATCGATGTTCGTACTTGCTTCCAACAAAATTCCAACATTTAAAATTGGTTCGATTGTCAGAAAATGGAAAAATGCAAATTTTTGTTCAAATACGAACTACTCGTAAAATATAAAACTAAAATTACCATTCTTGCTTTAAAAATCCTATATTTCATTGAAGATTTAGGTTATGAACTTGAATGAGTATTTTATAACAATCAAATTTATCACAATATTTCTTGTTTGCTTGTAAACAAAATTTCCAAAGACATTAATAAGTTGTTTCTACTTAAATAAATTTTATAAACCTAGTTCATAATCAAACAAACAACTTTTGTTTATATTCTAAAGTTTAACAAGAATCAGAGGATTTGGATTTGGATTTTCAAACAGGTTTTGAAAACCTGTTATGTTTAGAACAGAGAACCATGTCTGTTCTCTGACATGCATAGACAACTCATACTTATATCTATACATACTTACATGCATACAATACTTCATCACTTTTTACTTCAACATGATTATCAAATAACAAGCTAAAAATCCAGATTCAAAAGTTTACTCACCTGGTTCCAGAAGAAGACATAGTTGCTATGTTGAACATGCTTGAACTTTTGTTTGCTGAAGTCTTTTTTTCTCTCTATGGTTGTATTGATTTGATTTTATTGTTTAAGTTGATGTTTGTTTAATTTTGAATGGTATTTGTTTCAGATTCTTCTTAGTTAAAATGGAACAAGCTGAAATGAAGAAAGGTTGATGTGGAGATGAAATATACAGGGTGTATATATTTTGTACAGGTGATATTTGTTTGTGATTGTACAACTTAGATTTTTTTCTTTGCTTTAACTACTGATATTTGTTTTTGATGGCTGAAATGATTTTTGTAGTGTACTAATGCTTCATGCATTAATTATTTTGTACAATCTACATATAATTATCTATATCTTCCTTTGCAAGCTAACTTATCTTTTTTTTTCTTTTTTTCCTTTGTGTTGTCTGGTTTCATTCTTGAGTGTACTAGTGTTTTCTATTGTGAGCCTTTATATATATATATATTTGTTCAATTTGAATATATAACGTTGTTTGTATTTTCTTCTTTTGTTTGAATGTATATGTTTATTTTACACTTATGTTTACATATTAGTAAGATATAATTTAGAAATTAAAATTATTATTAAACCATTTACTTGAAATTTAAATCCAAATCACATATATACAATATTTAAATTCATATGATTTAATATATATTCTATTTGAATTGGGGAAATCGCTTTAATTTACAATTAATTTTACAATTTTAATTCAAAAATTCAATTAATTATAAATTTAAATTTAGTTAAAATCCAGGATCGTTACAGTCATCAAATTTTGTAAGGGTTCGGTGGGAAGCATTTAGTGCACATGCAAATTTATAGATTATTCCTTTGCTTGCAAGTATATCTGCTGAGAATTAGGTTTGTTTTTAATTTCTCATGAGTGTTTGTTATACATCAATAGTTTTTAGGTATAAAGTATACATCACCTGATTGAGTTAGCCACATTTATTCAACAAAATATTCCACCATTTTTGTTTTCTGACCATTGGATGTTTATGCAGATCATGTCTGACGCAAAGGACATATAATCCCTTGACTTGCACATTCTATTAGCATTGAATCTTTTATACACATGTGATGGAGTGATGCAAAAATCTAAACAAGAATCAAATAAAATTTCTTTTCCGAAAACGCAAATTACACCAAAACAGAGTTGAACACAATTGCTCATAACTTTTGAATGACTTGTTCAAATTCGATGATTTTCCCCATTCTGGAAAGCTAAGAACATAAACAACAACTTTTGTTTTAACTGTTTTGCAAAATTTTAATGTTTACTAGAATAAAATTGCGAATTAAGAGAGTGGGCTTGTGCACATTTTAAAAACTTGCTATACATAAGTTTGGAAAATCCCCAATAACTCGAGTTGTATTTTACATTTTTGCAATCCAATGTATGTTTTTGAAAGCTAACACACTATATAATAATTTACTTTTAGAAAGCATTACTTAATTTTGTGTTGAATGGCATGTAGTCGAAAATGCATGTTTTTATTTACATTGTGTAAATGCATACTTAATTATATATGCAACCAATGTTTAAATTTGAGAATAAAGATAGGTACATTGGAGCACATTGGGAATAACAGCGACTTTGGCTTGCTTTTGCATGCAAAAGAATAAGTTAACTTGCTATAAATTGCTAAAATAAAGGTACGCCTTCAAATTAAAATACAAAAGCATTAGAAATATTAATATATATTGTGTTTCCGACCATGTGGTCGTTATATATCATACATATTATATTTGTAAAATTGCAAACGGCTCTCCGTACAAAGGAGACTCTGCCAAAAATTTTCCGTAAATCCTAATACTTAGAAAATTTTTAGTACACTAAAAATAGAAGTTAATGATTGAATCTATTTAAATGTACGACGTATGATAAGTTGATTCTAATATTTACCATTTAGCGAATTAAACGAGCTACAATTTGATTGTAGATTTCGAATTCAGTTAATGGTTGAGTGTATGTGTGTGACGTCTCCCTATAAGAAATTGCGAGGACGCAATTTTCATAAGGGGAGAGGTCTGTAACAACCCTGTTAATACTTTTCTTAATTTATAAAATGGTTAATAAATTTAATTGACATTTTAAGATTTTATTGAGTAATTAAATTTGGGTTTTTGGATAATTAATTTAAAATATTAAAAGAATTGAATTTTTTTTCTTAAAGAAGGTTTATTTCAAATTGAAATATTATAATCAAATAATTTGAATTTAAAATTTGAAATGAATTTAATATTGTTTAGGCCTTAAGCCTTTTTGAAGTCCGTCTTACTTCATGTAACCAATCAAATGCCCATTCATTTAAGCATCTTCTAACCCTTTTTCATTAATCCCATGCCTTTCATATTTTCGTTCCAGGCAATTATGGTTTGGGCCTTAGTAGAAATGAAGCCTAACTAGATAATAAAACAAAGCCTAAGTAAAAAGAAAACAAAAAACTCCTCTTTTTACATTCATAGCCTATACCACTCATTTCCCAAACTCAAATTCGCCCATGCCCTATTTCCTCCATTTCAATTAGCGGAAAAAAAAGAAAAAAAGATGGAACGTGAGATGAGATGGTGGTTGGTACAAGGCTTGGAAGCATCGGCGTCAAGGCGACATGCCATTGGAGTGACGATGGGGCAGGCACGACTTCGGACGATGGAAACAACTGACATGGTAGGCGCGATTAGCGACAAGGAGAGCATGTTGACTAAGATGTGAAGTAGAGGTGCTCGGTGATTTGGCTAGCAATAATTAAAGATTTGGAATAGTGACAAGAGTGGCGACGAATGGATTTTGGGTGTAGAATGAGATTGATGAAACAGCTTTGGCAAGCAGTTATTAAAGGTGAGTTATAACACTCACTCATCCATATCTATTCGAACTGATATCTCTAAACTAATACTTTGGTTTTGGTTTAATTGCTCAATGGATGAATTAATTAGTATAAGTGAATCAATATAAATTCAACTTTTAAAAATTTGATACTGTTGATTTTAGTTTATGCACGAACACACACTATGTGCAACTAAGGGAGAAATTGTAGTATTAATAGTGTTAGCATATCTATTATGACCTATACTATGTTCAATAACTCACCATAATCGACAATGGTCGATCATCTCACCGGTGCTATTAAAAACTGGGTAGCAAGCCCGGTAGCCCGGTTCCTAATGATGCTTGTTTTCCTTTTTCTTTTCGTTCATTTCTTGGCTTGTTAATTCTTGAGCATGCCATAGATTGTATTATCTATATATATTTAGCTGCAACCGATTGAATGGGTTATTTTTTGAAGCATTTTTGCTCCATACCTTTGTTTGTTTGATTGTCTTCGTTTGATTGTTTACGATGGTTTTGATATGCTTATGGAAGTTTGTTTTGAACTCTAAAATTTCTTAATAAATTTCTGGTGTTTTAAATTAAAATAATAATAATAATAATAAAGTTTTCATAAGCATGGTATTTTATAAACCAAGGAAGAAATTGATTCTTATGTATAAATTGGTTTGGAAAAAAAAAGTGATATGTATTTAATTATATATATATATCAGAAATTTCGTCTTAAAAGAAATAAATTTCTCTATCATGGTAAATTATGATTAATTTTAAATACTAAAAAGATGAATTTTATAATATTTCAAGAACTTTGAAAAGTATATTAATATATATATATATATATATAATTATGAAAGGAGTTCCCTTACTATTTCAAAGTTATAAAATCAAAGTAGATATTTATAAAACAAAATTCTTCTTTTATTTAAATTGCTTAATTGATTCCATTTTAATTTTTGTTGGATACTTTGGATTTGAGATTTTAATGAGATTTCATGCTTTTCTATAAAATAAAGAATTTTAATAAATGATTGAATTGTCGGATTGGTATGGGACATTTCATACAATTCTCTCATTTATTATTATAATTTGTTATATAGAGTTGGAGTGGAATTTACTAGCTTTTAGTAAATACTTGAATTTAGTTTTTGATATGGGACAGTTAGTTAAATTCTAGTGATTACTAAAGTGAAAGTGATCTACACTTTAGAGTTGTATTATCTTAGGGTGTTCAGATTTCAAGCCGTTAGATCCTCAAGAGACGATGACCTATTTTTTGTAACGACCCACCTTTTTGGATGGTTTAAATCGACAATAAACCATACATGTCAACTACAACCATTCAAAAGGGAGGATTGTTAATGGGGTAAATAAGAAAATAAGTGAAAAGAAAGGAAAAAACACAGAATCTCACAGTGGAATGAAAAAATATAATAATCAAATAAACAGTTCATGAAGCTGTTTTACAAATAACATTGATTACACTTTTACAATACAATCAGAGTTATACATAAAGCAGGAATAAATAAATAATGCAGTGGAACAACATGATGCGATAGAATATATATATATAGTATACAAATCTCCGTCTTCATCCTCCAGAAATAGAGTCTTCAACACTGAAAAGCTCAGGCTGACCCGAGTGTAATGAAAAGACAAAACACTCGAGTCAGATCTAAAAGATATTATGTAAGTTAAATCAACAGTAAATAAATATGAGTATAACGACATCAGAGATGTTTATGGGATTTTACATCTCCTATCCAGTGTCTAACGTGCATGTGATAATTTAAGAGATGTTCGAGATTCCATCTCCTAAGGATCCGTTAAACTATCTACATACATAGTACAATACGCTATTATAATATGTCTATAGTAAAGTAAAGTATTAAAATAGCGTTAAAGCATTACCCATATCCCCCTTAACACATTTTTATGTAAATGTTATAGTCTATACAATACCGTAATTCCTCTGTAAACTGGAGGGCTATCAGAGGGCACTCCATAGTGTACGACACAAACCAAACTCGTAGTGCGCGCGATCGGGATAAATATGACAAGACATGCGAGGCAATGCCCAGGATAGGATTCTAATGTTTTGCACTCCCAGACTGGTGGTAACGCATAGTAGCTACTACCGCCCACCTCGGAACACACTCCCATAATCAAATCGAGTGGTGGCCACCAAATCAATCATAAAGTAATAAATATGGTATTGAGAAATGTGCCCGATAGAGGGAGCAACCCTACTTGGCCCGGTATAGCTCATGTTTTAGTCATTTTAATTATGACCCGAAAGTCAAGGCTATCCATCATCGTTCTCTTACTTCATTCCAGTAGCGTTTACCAAACCATCCTACTTTATTCTGGATTCTCCACCACGTGCACAGTTGTTAAAGTGGTTTTTGGTATTGGCAGAGAGTATGACAACATCCGATCCCGGTCTCTTTAACAACGAAACGCTTATTTCACACTGGTTGGTTCTTTACATTTCCAAAACCGATTCATAATTGATATCAAAATATCATATTCACTTCAAATCATATCACTTTCGAAATCATATTCACTTTCAAAATCATTATTTACTTTAAATCATATTCATTTCAAAATCATAACCAAAAAATAGGTTAAACCACCATATCAAGATATTCGCATTTAAATCAATTAAATCTAAATCATAATAGTTCCAACTTTAAACAGTTTGAATATTGAAGGTAGTTTATATTTTGGAATAGTTAGACATCAAAAATAGTATAGATATTAAAATATATATTAAAAGTTGTTTATAAATTTAAAATAATATATATATATTAAAAGTTGTTTAAAAATTTAAAATAATATATATAATAAAAGTTGTTTATAAATTCAAAATAATATATACTAACATAGTTTATATTTTAAAAACAGATTATAGATTAAAATAGTATATATATTAAAAATAGTTTATATTTTAAAAATAGGTTATATATATTAAAATATTTAATGTGTTATTAATATATATTAAAATGGTTTATATGAGAAAAATAGTTTATATGTCAAAAGAGTTTTCATATTAAAAGAGTTTATATCGAAAATAGTTTCAAATTAGAATTGTTTCTTCCAATTTCACAAATCAATTCAAATCAATCTCAGTTCAACGATTTCAATTCAAAAGGCTAAAGGTTTCAGTTCAATTTTCAATAAAAGCATTTCAATTTATATTAATTTCAAATCCATGTTTGAACGACAAATTTAAACCACTTCAAATTCAATAGGTTTCAAAGTTTAAATATTCAAACATTTACAATAACTCAATTTTGATAAATTTCAATTATATTTCAAATTCAACTTTAAGATTTCCATTTAAATTCATTAAACAATTCATTTAAACCAATTTTAATTTCAACCTTTTAAAAGCTTGGATTTTGAAAATAATTCAGTTCGTATAAATCTAATTTTATTTCATAATATCATTTAATTGGATTCATGATTTTAAGGATTTAAAATCATTTAATTTAACCAATCCGGTGTCCGTATATAATTTTCTACCCTATGGTCAAGTGATACAGATATATATCATTTCAACCTGCAATAATTTAAATTTACGGGTATATATCATTTCAACTCGTAATCTCTAGTAAAAATTCAAAATCCATAAAATCGCTCGAGTTTATCATTTCAACCCATAACGATTTTTCCCAAATCTATAAGACCATTCGGGTATGTATCATTTCAACCCATAGTGATTTTCCTAACAACAACTAAGGGAACTTACAGTGTGGTAACAACATATAAAATAAATAAAATATCCAATCATCCAAATATCAACAATTAAACATCCATCACAACCATCATTCAGATCAACGAATAAATCACAACAAATAAACTGGTTATCTTTATCAGGTATTCAACTAGCAATTAAATTCAATATTTAATTTAAATGGCAATTCAATTCAAATAAACTCAAATTAAATTTAAATGGCAATTTAAAATATACCGAACAACGATCAATAAATTTCTAATCACATCATAGATTTAGTTTAACTAACATAGGATGGTTTAGCATTTGTGAGTGGGTTAAAACACTCACCTTTGATTTATCTGCGATTTAAAATCCAATTAAAGCCCAAAATTCTAACAGTCTCAGAATACAGCCAAACTGGTTCAATAATGTCCATAATTTCGATACGATCGCAACGGGGAAAACCGCGCGTAAATCCGAGCTCGTATGCAAAAGTTATGATAATTAGAAGGTTTGAAAATATAAAATATAAATAAAACAAACTAGGGGCATAAAAGTAATTTCGCACCTCATCAGAACCCTAGACCATCGCGTATGAGCATGAACCCTCCCCTTCACGCACGCAACCGCCACTCAACCATTTGTTGCCGCCTACTAGCTTCTCAACATCTAGATCGGCCACCACCGCCATGATCCACGTCAAGGGCCGCCTCCCCCCATACCTCCGACTGCCTCCGGTGATCTCTAGAGTTCCGCCGTCGCACCTTGATTGATGCCAATTTCTGGCAATCATTGACGACTGTGGCAAGTTCCACATATATGGATGAACACTGCTCAACCCCCTCTACGAGCCTGCGCCTCCCGATCGTCAAATGGGTGAAGATCCACCGTTAAAATCAAAAACTTAATATGGATGGCTAAGAATAAACTGATGATTTCTGGCCAAACTAAATCTCTGATTGACAAATGAACAACAACACTAGATTGCGCCCATCAAGAGCTTTCCAATGATATATAATTTGCTAGGGTTTGGAAAGTTTGAATTTTGAAATTGAATTTTAAGGTTTTGATGTTCTACAATTGAGAAAGAAGGAAGGAACTGATAGATAGAATTGTACGTACAGAAATAAGAAAAAGGCTGCTAGGGTTTCAGAAAAGAAATCTATTTATATGGACAAAGCTAGATAAGAATGAATGGACAAATCGAATTGGGTCGAAATGATAACGATGACCCGAAAAGCCCGTTTCGTTTTCGAAACGAAATTGGGTCATCCAATATATCAAAATATAGGTTTTCGATATTTTTAAACTCAATGGAACTAGTTTCAAACCCTAATTCCACTGTATACAGAAGTTATCTTTCAAAAATCAAATTATTTTAGTTGAATCAATTAAATTGATTTCTACGCATTTCGAGCCTGCACGATCAAACGATAAGTCCGATCGCTACGAAACTTGAAATCCTACAATAATTCACGTTACGGATCCGATGAAACTAGTTTCGTCGAAATCCGAGAGAGTGCCTAAAATGGCTAATTTCATGTTAATTAAATAAATTATTATTAAATTAATTTAATCACTTTTAAAATTCATATTTGATAGCCACCAATTTTATCATCCTTGGTTATATAGAAATTTATAATCTTTTAAAATAAATTTTTCCATGTCAATTCAATATTTAAATATTACACAATTTTTAACGTTCAATTACAACTATAATAAAAACCCAGTTAATTATATTTTAATTTCAATCCTTATATTTTGGTTCTCACTTTTATTACTAAATCATAAAATATCATATGAATATAATTAACATTAATTTACACTTTATTACATTCATATTCTACAGTTATCATCTTTTACCATATTGAGTATAATATTTAATTACATTAAATTTCAACACTGATTCTAACAATTATTTTATTCCTTATTATAACCAAATTAACTCTACCATTATTTCAATTGATTGAAATTACTTAAAATAGTTGTCAATAACATTCAAACAACCTTATTAAATCGTTATCCAATTATTTTTCTCATTAACAAATCATAAATTTTATTTCTCTCAACATTAAATTTCAAAATCTTATTTAATTTCATATTTTTAATTATCGAAAAAATACGGGTCGTTACACTCTCCTCCACTCAAATTTTCATACTCGGAAAGGAAAAGAAGGAATTAAGAAACTTGATATAATTTTATTCAGAATAATCAATTTATAAACATTTTAAATTTACATCATTAAGTATTTTAAATGAAATATATCAATTTATAAACAATTAAATCTTTCATATTCAAGTTTAATAAAAGTTTGAAAATATTTTTACTTTCACAAAAAATTTCTAAGTCTTAAATTCATGAAAAATTTCGGCAGAGTCTCCTTTGTACGGATAGGTCCGGAAAAATGATAATATCAATAATTACAACATATATATCATATTTTAAAATAAAACATCCCAAACCGCGGGAAAAATAATAAAATATCGCTATAAAACCGTAATCCGAAAACGTACCTATTTGTCCGGCAAACAAACTTTATTTTATGAAACTAAAAGCAGTAGCCAATGCTTCCATAAACCTATATTTCACTTACATAATACAAAGAGTAAAATTATGTACAATAGAAATGTTTAGTTGTTTCAATTAGTAACAAAAGCAAATTAATCACAAAATATATGCAAACAAAACAACAACGACCATCATATGCAACAAAGGAATCAATCATACATCCGTAGCAATCAAACTAATGGTTTGTTCAGTTTCAGAAACTTATCATCATTCAAGGGTGATAAATAACTACCAAGTATATCTTACGCTCAACATCCTTGGTAATTTCTTAATAGATTATTCATAAAACCTGAAACAAATCGAAGTACCATTTCCCAAACAACCCATAAGCCAAACAACAAAGAATTTAACACATTATTTAAGTTTTCTCAATTGGTTTCTTCTTCTTTTTCTCATCATTTACGTTCATTCATTCATACCAGTTCATCTTTTATAAATTTTTATTCAGTTATTTACATAATATATTTCCCATTTAATATTTGAAATCATCATTGAATACATTGTTAAAGTATTACATATATTTCGTTTATTTTTAATTTATTCATACAAGGTTATCTCATATTAGTTTACATTCATTTATTCACATTTATTATTTACTTATATAACTTGATTTCCATTTAATATTTATATTCATTAGTGAATAAATTCATACTTAAGTTTCTCTGCCTTTTTATTCACATTCTATTTTTATATAGTTTGATTTCAATTTAATGAATCATTCAACTTAAGTCTCTTAAGTTTAAATTTACATTCATTACTTCCATTATAGTATCACTTAATATTAATTTTTTTTTGAATCATTTCATCAATTTCTTAAGTTTATAATCATTTACTTAAGTGATATTCACTTTTTACTATTCAATATAATTATTAGCATTTCAAAACATTAACTTATGCTTGTAACATTTCTTGTACATCAAAATTATCATTTATAGAAATAATTCCATTTGAACACTTTCATTACTTAAGTTTTACTTGTATATTATTCTATTACATATTCCTATTTAACATTACAACTTTTTAAACATTTCTAGTAAATTATATATATGTTTAAGAATGCAATTGAATGTAACATAAGTTTATCTTATTCATTTTAGTTAACAAAATGTTTAGTAATTACATCTTCTAAATTTTCATATCTTTTGATTTACAAGTTACAAATTTCCAATTTCTTATATATATCATTAATCACTCAGCATTTAATTTCTTATTTTTCATTTTTAGAAGTTTCCAACTATTAAAATAGTTAAAATTTCATTTCATTACAATAATAGAAATCCCTAATCATAGAAACTTAAGAACTAAATGCCGGGTTCATTTCAAATAATTTTGGAATTTTATATATATATATATATATATATATATATATTCATGTCTATTATATACATCAAATCACAATTAAGAAATTTAAAACTAAGATTTGTTTATCAAAACAAATGTGTAGTAAAGCTACTACATTGGCCTTCCCACTTTGAAACTCGAAAATGAATGTCGATGATGCGGCCGTCATCATCGAGTTTATTTTCCAATGACAAAAGAAGGGAGTATAGTGTTATCCCGCCTTTTGGCAAGGCCGGGACACCAAGGAGCCGACTAGAGAACAAGGATAGCACGCCATGGATATCGCTGAATTTTGTCTGAGCCCAGAATGAGCTACAATTGATAGGACATGACAAGAAAAGCCATAGAGATCAGCACCTCAAATTTCAAGTCAATCCGGACTCGTACGCTCAAGTTATGATCGAGTCAAATTGAAGGGGAAAACGACAATTTCGTATCCATCACCCTAGATAATTTCGTATCCATCACTCTGGGCAATTTCGTATCCATCACCGAAGCCCTGGTTCGAATCGATCAAGGTTCGCACCAATCAGCCTCGAATCCATCGAGATACCCAGGTTCGACTCGATTTCCTTCGTATCCATCGAGCTCGTATCGATGGACTTCGTACACATCAGCAATTGAAGCACTTCGTATCCTTCAGCCAACATCTGCTTCGTATCCATCGAGGCGCTACACTTCGTATCCATCGAGGCACTACACTTCGTGTCCATCTAGGCGCTACGCTTCGCATCCACTAGAGAGCCTTGCTTCGAAACCGCGACCCATGACTTGTTCACATCCAACGGGTCAACCAACTAGGGTGACGTGTCGTCCATCGAAGTAAACAAGGCGAGATGCCTGGAGTCGAAGCAGTCAATGCGGCGCAAAGACCGGATCGAGACGAAGCGCGCGCGCCACCTCACTTCAAGAGCACGTGCAGCCAGCGAAGCGAACAGATGGAGTCGAATTCATGGAAACGAACCAGACAGCCTATGAGGAATCTCAGTTCGTATCGACCATATCTCGTGATCTACTGATCCAAATCCAATGAAATTTTAAGGGAAGCTCGCGTACATGCTGAGGATCGTGTCCACCAAATTTGAGCTCAATTGGAGGTAATCTTGATCGATACGAACTGACTTCGTATCGATCACAGATCGACTTGAAACTTTCTGGAAATAGTCGAATGGGTCCACTCACGTGCCAGACCAATTCTCCCGGAGTTTGAGCGAGATTTGGGCTTCCTATGCATATAAATAGAGCCCCAGAATCAACAGAAAAGGGATCTTTTTTCTCTAAAGCGTCCAGACTCTGCCGGATTGAGATTTGCATCCTACTTTTGCTGTCAATTTCGAATTCTAATCTGTAATCCGCTGTTCATTGCTGTAACCGGTTGTAATCATTGAAAGAGAATCAATAAAATCATCAAAACTTCATAGTGGACGTAGGCTATACGCCGAACCACTCTAAATTGCTTGTCTGTGCATTTTACATTTCTGTTTGTTGGAGTTTTTGTTAGATAACCTCTGTTTTACATTTATAATCTTCACTTTATCTCTTCAAACAACTCCCGAAGAGTGTCGTGCCCATTTTTGGTACAAACACTTTGGTGCTTTCACCGAGAAAACCAGTTTTTTCTCCCGCTCATTGGATCTGCCGTCGATACCGGATTGCACAAATCCAAGAGGAAGATCCAGATATCCAGTCTGGAATCCTTCCATTCTATTCAGATCTGCAACCATTGATACGAATCCATTTCGTATCGATCAAGATGACCCGCATCGATACAAAGAAAATATTTCCAACTTTTAGCATCGATTCATGAGAGGACCGATACATGAGGATGGTTAAAGAGTACAGCTTTCAAGTTATTCAAAGAAGACCCGTAGCTTTTCAAAGCACGTCATGTTTTCACAAGACGTACTTTAGGGGGCAAATGTTATCCCGCCTTTTGGCAAGGCCGGGACACCAAGGAGCCGACTAGAGAACAAGGATAGCACGCCATGGATATCACTGAATTTTGTCTGAGCCCAGAATGAGCTACAATTGATAGGACATGACAAGAAAAGCCATAGAGATCAGCACCTCAAATTTCAAGTCAATCCGGACTGGTACGCTCAAGTTATGATCGAGTCAAATTGAAGGGAAAAACGACAATTTCGTATCCATCACCCTAGATAATTTAGTATCCATCACTCTGGGCAATTTCGTATCCATCACCGAAGCCCTGGTTCGAATCGATCAAGGTTCGCACCAATCAGCCTCGAATCCATCGAGATACCCAGGTTCGACTCGATTTCCTTCGTATCCATCGAGCTCGTATCGATGGACTTCGTACACATCAGCAATTGAAGCACTTCATATCCTTCAGCCAACATCTGCTTCGTATCCATCGAGGCGCTACACTTCGTATCCATCGAGGCGCTACACTTCGTGTCCATCTAGGCGCTACGCTTCGCATCCACTAGAGAGCCTTGCTTCGAACCCGCGACCCATGACTTGTTCACATCCAACGGGTCAACCAACTAAGGTGACGTGTCGTCCATCGAAGTAAACAAGGCGAGATGCCTGGAGTCGAAGCAGTCAATGCGGCGCAAAGACCGGATCGAGACGAAGCGCGCGCGCCACCTCACTTCAAGAGCACGTGCAGCCAGCGAAGCGAACAGATGGAGTCGAATTCATGGAAACGAACCAGACAGCCTATGAGGAATCTCAGTTCGTATCGACCATATCTCGTGATCTACTGATCCAAATCCAATGAAATTTTAAGGGAAGCTCGCGTACATGCTGAGGATCGTGTCCACCAAATTTGAGCTCAATTGGAGGTAATCTTGATCGATACGAACTGACTTCGTATCGATCACAGATCGACTTGAAACTTTCTGGAAATAGTCGAATGGGTCCACTCACGTGCCAGACCAATTCTCCCGGAGTTTGAGCGAGATTTGGGCTTCCTACGCATATAAATAGAGCCCCAGAATCAACAGAAAAGGGATCTTTTTTCTCTAAAGCGTCCAGACTCTGCCGGATTGAGATTTGCATCCTACTTTTGCTGTCAATTTCGAATTCTAATCTGTAATCCGCTGTTCATTGCTGTAACCGGTTGTAATCATTGAAAGAGAATCAATAAAATCATCAAAACTTCATAGTGGACGTAGGCTATAAGCCGAATCACTCTAAATTGCTTGTCTGTGCATTTTACATTTCTGTTTGTTGGAGTTTTTGTTAGATAACCTCTGTTTTACATTTATAATCTTCACTTTATCTCTTCAAACAACTCCCGAAGAGTGTCGTGCCCATTTTTGGTACAAACATATAGAATTTATTTCCTTTTAAAATTCCTTTAAAACATTTCTTTCAAATCACATTGAAAATATTTACATCCGAAAATACTTCCAAATAATACTAATATTATATTACAAAAATCTTTTGAAAACCAATTTCAAAGCCCCATAACTTAAGTTCTCAAATTTCCAATTCATATTTACTTTATTTGTAAATTTTATTTTACAACCAATATTTATAAAATTTCACTTCCTACAAACAAATATATCACATACAACTATATCCATTTATAAAAATTTATTTTTTTATATACAAAATATAATACTAGGTAAAATTATTTCATTTACCTATATTTCAAAAACAATATTGTGTCGGTCTGCCCTATTAAGTGTTTAGAAATTCCTATCGATGCCATAACGTCCCATGTACCGACCAGAATTTATAAATACTAAATAGAACAAATTAACACAATATAAAAATATTTTATAACACTAACAAATATGCTCTCTCATATATATACGCTCAGACAACTCATTCTAGGGTATTAATAACCCTATCTCTAATGAGTCAGACCCCATAAAGCTAAGGTTATCGCTAAACCTTGCTCTAATACCAAATGTAACGATCCACCTTTTTGGATGGTTTAAATCGAAAATAAACCACACATGTCAACTCAAACCATTCAAAAGGAAGGATTGGTAATGGGGAAAATAAGAAAATAAGAGAAAAGAAAGGAAAAACAAAACACAAAAACTCACAACGGAATGACAAAACATAATAATCAAATAAACAGTTCATGAAGGTGTTTTACAAATAACATTGGACTACACTTCTACAATACAATCAGATTTATACATACATCAGGAAGAGGAATAAATAAATAATGCAGCGGAACAACATGATGCAGTGGAATATATATATATATAGTATACAAATGTAACGACCTGAGAATTTTAACGATTTAAATAACGTAATTAACTAAATTTTTCATGAAAATAAACACTAAGATTTTAGCAATGAAAAATTGATATTTGGTATGCGTCTATTGAAGCGTAGCGAGTGTCAGATTTTCATTAGAAAATATGTAAGTTTGTTCAGTTGTGAAATTTCAATTTTTTTAAATTTAAAATCAGTTAAATTAATGGAAATAAAATATTTTTGAAATCTGAATACTTTTACATAAGAAAAATGTAAATCGTTTTTTGAGTGAGATGCCATATTTCGTTTCGACAAATTTGAATTTCGCTAGCCCCATTTATATTATTTCTGGCGGTTTAGCAGTAGTTTTGGCTGTGAATATGGGGTTTTGATAGGAGAGTCGTGTCACTCATATCTATGTACTATTCTGTTCGTCTCATCGTGCTGATCTCTACAATATATTCGTTTCTGTGTTTCGGTGTCCGGTACACGGTGAAATCTGCTAAACAATTAGCCGTATCAGTACCCATTGTGAACCTTTCGGGTTTCCTTATCCATTCAGTTATCCACTGGTTGAAAGCGTAGCCAATTACTTTTATTATTTCCAGAAATTCATTCCTGACTTTTATTATTCCAACATGTTCGATATATATTGGTTCGTTTCCTTTCTCTGCCTTTCTCTTCTTCTATTCATTTGAGAAAAATTATAATATTGTAGTTTATATATTAGCTTTCCTACTCGTTCTCTTGCCCATCTCCTGCTTGAAACTTGCCGAGATCCCTCCGAACCAACCTCCGCTTGCCACCCTACCTTCCTCTTCAATTACCGACCGCCTACCCTTGCTCTCCAACAACAGCCGAGCCTCCCTTCCCTCTCCACCATCGAATCCGCCTGTAGCCATCTCCAACCGAAACCCAATGCTCTCATAGCCAAACACCCACTCGACCATTCACTATCGCCAAACCCACACAACCCTGTCTGGCCTCACCTTCTTTTCTCCACCACAACTCGACAACCTCCACCGAGCCTCCGCTTGCATCACCCATCGACCCCAGCCTCTCACTTTTGGATTGGACTTCTTGCTTCCCACCGATACTCCAGCCCATAGCACGCAGGCCACCCTCCACCACCTCTAGCCCCACCCAAGACCCGAACGGCCTACCTTGTATCGCCTAGCCATCACCACTTCGCCAAAGCCCCTGCTCTGCCCACCTCCGCTATGCACTGAACCCTCCACCAGCCGCTTGAACTCCAGCTGAAGCTTTCCCTCGACTAGCCAACTGTCCCTCCACCCCTCACACCATCCTTCAAACTCCAACCCTGTGCAGCAGCGTGGCCGAACCCTAGCACTACTTGGCTGATAGTTGCATCCACCTCCGACAGTTTCGAGCAAGAGCAGTCAGGTCTTCCCCTCCTTGTCCAGATTTGTCGCAGCCATCTTTGTTCGCTTTGTCACTGTCCCATTGTGTGTGCACGTTTCCGTGTGCACTAGTCTATGTCTGTTTGCATCGTTCTTCGCTGTCGTTGTTTTCTCTAGCCTCGGAAAGTGAGCGATCACTCACGACTAACATTTTTATATTTAGTAAATTTAATTCACATGAAATGACGATTGAAATATGTTAAATTTTGAATTGGTTAGAAATTTAATTATTGAGTATGATATGTTATTATCTGCATTTGTTAACCTATGTTAATTGACATATGACACCATAACACGTTATATATATTATATTTTAAATTGTTAGTTATGATCCATGCTTGTAATTGATATGTTATGCTATTTTATATTATTATTTTATTGTTCTCACACTGCAAGTTCCCTTTTAGTTTAGAAAATCTGTATGGGTTGAAATGATACATACCCGAACAATTTTAAAGATTAGGGAATATCGTTATGGGTTGAAATGATAAACCAATGCGATTTTATTAATCTTCAATTTTGGGATTGCGGGTTGAAATGATATATACCCGTATGTTAAATTATTGCGGATTGAAATGATAAATATCTATATCACTTGACCACAGGATAGAAAATTATACAGAAACACCGTTGGTCTATTTTTGAAAAAATGATTTCCAAAGTTTTGAAAGGAAATATATGGGTTTTAATAAATATTGATTTTTAAATATAATATAAAGATTTTATTTTGATATATGGGTACAATTTAGATTTTTAAATTATAAGTTTGGTAATTTTAAATTTATAAGTTAAGTTTTGAAGAATGTAAATTTAAAGATTTTACTTATAATTTTATTATTTTTGAATATATAAAAGAAGGTTTAATATAAAATAAGGTTTAATAAAATAAGATTTAATTTAATAAAATTTAATATAATAAAATTTAATAAAAAATTAATTTAATCAATATATATATATAATATGTTTAAAATATTTATTTAAAATTTATATTAATATTTTTAAATAGATTTTGTAATAAATTTAATAAATTAAGGTTGGAAAGATGATTTGAAATTTTATTTGTTTAAGAATTGTACTTAAATAAGAATTGAATTGAACAATTTTGAGATTTTGAAGATATGATTTTATAACTTGATAACTGGATTTTGATTAAAGGTGATTAAATGAATATTTTTCAAATTTAAATAAAATTGAAATTGAATATTTAATATTGATTTAAATTTGTAATTTGAGATTTTATTTAAGTGTTATTAAAAATGATTAAGTGAATATTTCAATTTAAATAAAATTAATGTTGGATTTTGAAATAGAAATGAAATTTATCAAATTGAGTTATTGAAAATTGTTTGAATATTTAAACTTTGAAACCTATTGAATTGGAAGTGGTTTAAATTTGTAGTTCAAACCTGGATTTGAAATCGATATAAATTAAAAATGGTTTTAATGAGAATTTTAATTGAACTTTAACCTTTTTAATTGAAATTGTTGAACTAAGATTGTTTTAAATTGAATTTTGGAACTAAAGTTGATTTGAATTGATGTGTGAAATTGGAAGAAACAATTCTAATTTGAAACTATTTTCGATATAAACTCTTTTAATATATAAACTTTTTTTAATATATAAAATATTTTAATCTATAACCTATTTTTAAATATAAACTATTTTTAATGTATGACTATTCCAATATATAAACTACTTTCAATATTAAAACTGTTTAAGTTGGAAGTGATATGATTTAGAAAGTGATATGATTTTGAAATGAATATGATATTTTGATATGAAGTATGAACTGTTTGAAATGTAAAAATGACCACGGTGTGAAATAAGCATTTGGTTGTTAAAGAGACCGGGATTAGATATTGTCATACTCTCTACCAATACCAAAATCCACTTTAACAACTGTGCACGTGGTGGAGAATCCAGAACGAAGTAGGATGGTTCGGCGAACGTCTATATGAAGTATGAACCTAGCCCTGACCCCCGCGAGTCAGTTTGATATGACTAAAACAGGATCCACACCAAGCCAAGTGAGGTCGCACCTCCGATCGAGCATGCTTCTTCGAAACCATTCTACTACTTTGTGATTTTATTGGGTGCATCTTTAATTATGGGAGTGTGTCTCGAGGTGGGCGGTAGTAGCTGCTATGTGTTACCACTAGTCCGGATCCGTAAAACGGTAGTATCCTACCCTGGGCATTGCCTCGCATGCTTTGTCATATGCCTTATCGCGTCCATTATGAGTTTGGTTTGTGTCATACCTATGGAGTGATCCCTGATTGCTTACCGGTTTGGTGGAGTTTACAGTACTATATAGACTACGACATTTATATAAAATGTGTTAAGTGGGATATGGGTAACGCCTTAACGCTATTTTAATATTTTACTTTACTGTAGACATTATCTATGTAGCGCATTGTATTATGTATGTAGATAGTTTCACAGATCCTTAAAGAATGAGAATCTCAAACATCCTTTAAGTTATATTGCATTTCACTTGGACATTTCACTTGAGTTGATTTACTTTCATAAGAATGTTAATCCTGACTCGAGTGTATTATATTTTGCTTTATGCTCGGGTCAACCTGAGTGTCACAACATTTAAGACTCACCTTTGGAGTTTGGATCTTTGCTTGGAGATCTATCTTTATCCATTTAGTATTCAGTTATTTCCAGTTGTTTATGTTCAGACGTGTCATTTGCTTTTGTATTAGAGACTCCTATGTATTTGGGATTTCTGTTGTATTTGCTTTAGACTCTGATGTTTATGTAGTAGCTTCATGAACTACTATTTATCTATTCCACTACTTATTGTTGAAATACTCTGTGTCTGTGATTCTATGATTGAATTATTTACTGTATATGCTCAGTTTTGCCAAATATAAATTAACAATCTGCTATTTTGAGCAATTCAAGTCTGACATGTGTGGATTATTGTCGATTTGAATGGTTCGAAATGGTAGGTCGTCACAACAAATCTCCATTTTCGTCCTCCAAAAATAGAATCTTCAACACTGAAAAGCTCAGGCTGACCCGAGCATAATGAAAAGACAAAACACTCGAGTCGGAACTAAAAGATCTTATGTAAGTTAAATCAACAGTAACTAAATATGAGTGTAAAGATAGCAGAGATGTTTATGGGATTTTACATCTCATATCCAGTATCTAACGTGCGTGCGATAACTTAAGAGATGTTCGGGATTCCATCTCCTAAGGATTCGTTAAACTATCTACATACATAGTACAATACGCTATTATAATATGTCTACAGTAAAGTAAAGTATTAAAATAACGTTAAGGCGTTACCCATATCCCCATTAACACATTTTTATATAAATGCCGTAGTCTATACAGTACCATAATTCTTCCATAAACTAGAGGGATATCAGAGGGCACTCCATAGTGTACGACACAAACCAAACTCGTAGTGGGTGCGATCAGGATAAATATGACAAGGCACGCGAGGCAATGCCCAGGGTAGGATTCTACTGTTTCGCACTCTCGAACTGGTGGTAACGCATAACACCTACTACCGCCCACCTCGGAACACACTCCCATAATCAAATTGAGGGGTGGCCACCAAATCAATCACAAAGTAATAAATACACTATCGAAGATGTAACAACTCGAAAAATTATAGTAATAATAATTAATTAACAAATTAATTGAATAATGAAAAAGGGTTGGGAAATTGTCAGAATTGAGCCATAGGATTTGCATCATTGGGTCCATGGTAATTTTTTGAGCAATTTTCATATATAACTTCTCGAAATCCCAGCTAGTATGAAGAAGTTACGAGAGAAATAAGAAATCAGAATATATAATTAAAAGAAGAAAAAAGAACATAGGTCGACCCTTGCTAGGGTCAGGTCGACCCAAATGAACACAGGTCGACCCGCCTTTCTTCCTAGACGATTTTTCATCTAGGTACGAGCCGAAGACTATAAATCCGATTTTTGTGAAATCCTCTACGTCAGTAGCTGCATTCGATGGTTCCTAGTGAGCCTATGACGTGGTTGCACCAGATTAAATCTTCAAAACTGATGGCCTGAGCTCCTAAGCCACACTATAAATAGAACCCTAGGCCTAGCTATTTTTCTCATTTAGATTTTCTTTCTATTGGACTCATTGCCTGAGGCTGAACTGTAAATAGAAAATTTTTCTAGGGAGGAAATCTTTTTAATAAAAAAATTTTACGCCCTAGAAGTGGACCCAGGAAGGCCAAGAATTAGAGCTAAGGACCATAGGTGAGTGTTTTGTAATTATTTTAGATTTGTAAGAAATTTAAAATAATAGGGTTCTCAATAGCTGTAGTTTTTCTACAATTTTGAGACAGTTTTTATGTAAGTTTATTTACAGTCAGTTTTTAAGTAAATTTCAGAAGTTCTTTTCAGTCGATTTTTATTTAGCTATTTTATTCAGTTATTTACATTTGTTTTAAGTTGGAATTTAGCCTGTAAATGTTAGTTTCTTTTTATAGAAATTTAATCCTTTTTGACGCGAATAAAATATTAAAAAGAGAAGAATTCACAAATATGGATTAAAATAGAAAAACACTAAATTTACAAAAACCGGATGAAAAATGAGAAAAACTGAAATAAAATAGAGATGGACTGAAATAAGAAAATTTAAGATATTTGCAAGCATAATTATAACTAGAAGAGAAAATAGACGAGTAACAATTGCAAGAACAATCCTAACACGTAGGTTATAATTAGAAAGAAAGAAATAACATAAGGGGATTATTTTAAAACTTAGGTCTTGGATTAAGTTAATAAGCAAATATAGCAGTAGTGGCCCGTACCCGTAGCATTCCCTTTCAGGTCTAGGATTAATGGTCTCACATGTAGGTGAGGCTAGGCGTGCTTATGCTGATTAGGGTAAATAAGTGGCCAATAGATTGAGGCTCAAATTGGGGGATTTGGGCAAGGGGCGCAAAGTTAGAAGATTTGTTTGTTAGGACCAGTACCGGTAGCATTCCCTTTCAGGTCGAGGACTGATGGTCTCACACGTGGGTGAGGCTGGGCATGCTTATGCTGATTAGGGTAAATAATGGGTCAAATAGGGGGCGACGATTATTGTGTACCGACGATGACCGAGTGTGCATCATCAATTAGGGTAAATAATTCGTTACTACGTCCTAAGCGCTAAGAGGTGTCTTTTGCTATAGGACCAACATGATTGGCTCACAGTGGCACAACAGAGATAGAAAAGACCGATCAATGGGTAGGATTAGGATTTCATCCTAATCAAGATTAGCAGTTGAGATAGGATCAGGCTTTCATCCTGCTCATAGCAGTTTAAGACAAGTGCAAACAATCAAAGCAAACAATCAAAGAAAACGGCCAAATAGAATCAGAAACAGTATTTTATGCAAGTTTTATCTTTTCTGTATTTTCCTTTCATGTTAGAACTATTGCTTAGTCTATTGTCTTTACCTTAATTAGAAATGCTAGTAATTACTTCCACTCACCAGACTTATTGTCTGACCCACTCGTCTATCTTTCCTTTTTGTAACGATACGATTTTTCGACGCTCGAAAGTCGACATTAATACGTCCACTGTATCAAATGCCGCGCAATCGAATGCCGGAAAACCGAACCATTAGGGTTAAAAGAAGGGGTAGAAGAATATAGAAGAAAAGGAGAATAGAAAAACACAGAAACAGAAACAATATCAGAATCTCACATTCGCAGCGCAACAAAATATAATAGATAATCACTAGTCTTTTAAACAAAGAACTATATCAGTTATACAATACATCATCAAAGTCAATATACAACTCAATACAAAAATGGACAGTTATATAAACTTGTCCTCATATAGAATACACAGCGGAAATAAATAACAAGTACGGAAGTACATCTCGCCATCCAGCTTATCCCCAAAGCTTCAGAATATCCAGAATATCCTGATAAAAATAACTCTAGGCTGCCCGTATGGAAAATTATGGGCACCCAGAGTTTAGAAGGGAACAATAAACTCCGAGTCAGTCATGGTGACTGGTGTGAGATTGTAAAATAGTTATTTTCACAAAGAAAATAAAACAGATTCGCGATGCTTTTTGGAAAATGAAACTACCATAAGACCTCCCACCACACACACAATGCAAACGTAGAATTGGAGGAGATTTCTTCTTATGATAGTCAAAGATGCTTACTACGCCAATCATTGGATTATTATTATTAATGTCTAATGTGGAAAACATTTCGAAAGTATAATATTAATCTTAGCCAGCATACGACCAGTATCGTATGCCTACTATAGCTACCATCTAAACAGTGGTGACCACCATAAGTAAATGGCAGGTTCTACAACTGAAACCGTACAAGTTCCATAGTGGGAATTGGATTTCCAACAAATGGTCAGGCTAAGGAACTTCCTTTCCTACTGTCGAATGGGATCGCCTCTGGCTGGACGTCCCGAGAGACACACTGCTCTCTGCCAAACAAGGCCGGGTTACCCCTGTAACTAGGTAACTCACGAATATGTCATCCCCCGGTCCTTTGGGACCTTTATACGAGCGCTCGATAACCATCACACATAATAAATAAAGTGTGTCCACATGAGTAAGTATTTGGGCTCCATACCATGATACCACCCCTTTCCAGAAGGAAATGACATACCCTAAAGGGCGCGACCCTCATAACCTTGCCGCAACATTCCTATTTCGACCATTTCCGGGTTGTGAGGCCCTGACGAAGTCTCGTCCACAAAGCTATGCTTTTTCACAAAGCCACGCTTTGATCACAAATGATCAATAAATGATCATCATCACAGCAACACTCAGCATGCCACATTACCAAATTGGGAATATATCGCTGATAACCTTCAACTACATAACCTCTGAGCTCGTACGTCTCAAAGAAGGGTGTTAAGCTAAGAGAATAAATTCTCCACCACCAACAGAAATGTATTTGAAAGAAATCAGCTCTATATCTCAAAATGTAATGTCAGACACGTAACCATACAAGTTTGTTCCGGGTTCGAACAGAACCGAAGGCAGTTCCAAAGAAGCCCTTGCAATCCGGATATTCACAATCCCGATAAAACTTCCCATCACAAAGGAAATCTCAATACCGTAGCTAACGGTGCAGAGACAATCGATAGGTCATCCTATCGTTTTCACAAATATCCGGTCTTCACCACCGGTTTTCAATACGATCCATATCGTCGTATTATTATTCGGAATGGGTTATCTGACACAAAGGTCCTTTCCCGGCTAAACCGAATAATAAGCGTTTGTTTTATAAACAATTCAAGTGTCATTTCAAAGGAAATATTAATAGTCGGTGATTTAACTATCAACAATATTCACAACAATCATCAATTTAAATAATTTTCCCAAATTATTTAATTTAAAAATATCTTCACAAGATATATATATATATATATATATATATATATATATTTCCACACTTCAATACTTTGAAAACCGATTCCAAATCATATTTTTCACACTTCATCACAAAATGGTCCATTTAAACCAATTTAATAAATCCTTATCGATTTATTTTAAATTTACATCCCAAATCTGTAAATTTATTTCCACATTTCAAAAATAAATCAATGTTTATTTTTTTAAAACAAATTCCCTTTCCTTTCATAAATTCCACTTGAATTTACATTTTCAAATATTCACTTTTAATCCCAAAATCAAATTCCAAATTAATTTCTAATTTTATTTCAATACCAAACCAATTACAAATTGATTTCTGAGTTTTATTTCAATAGAACAAAACATTGCAATTTATTTCTAAATTTATCTCCAAATAACAAATCATTTGCAAATTGATTTCCAAATTTATTTAACAAATACTAAATCAATTTCAAACAAATTTTCCAATGATTTATTTTCCATCACCAAAATAATTACAAATTTGATTTCTAAATTTATTTTCAACTCCAAATAAATTTCCATATCGATTTCTCAAAGGTTCATTTTCCAATACCAAATCAATTTCAAATTGATTTCTAAAAGTTTATCACTTTTAAATAAATTCCTTTGTTCTTTCCAAATTATTCAAAATTCCATTTTTAAATGAATTCTGCAACTTTCGAAACAATATTATTCAAAACTCGTTTACTAATATCTTTTCCCATATTTTGGAATTTATTCGGTAAGATTTCGAAAATCAAATTTTAATAATTTAAAATTCCTTCTTTCAATAAATTCAAATTTTTTTTAAAAATAATTTCACTTAAAATTTTCCACTTTAATTTCAAAATCCAATTTATATTCATTTCTGGTATCCAACGATACCAAAAATACATTTAGCTAAATTTTAGCCTTCAACAATTTCAATTATTAATAAATCATCCACAGATTATCAATAAATCACATTATTCACATATGAAATAATATTCAACAATTTTGAGGAATCCAGTTGGATCCCTCCAACCTGTTTCCCTGCATCTACAAATGTTAGCACAATACCAATTCCACTTCGAGGTGGAATATCGTGGTATATGGGATTTATAAAAATATCAATCCGCTATTATGCGGCGCAATAGGGTCTCATCCGCTATATAATGCGGGAAAATCAATCACCAATATATACATATGCCAATATATATATATATTGCTATATATAGATATATCTAATATCACATCCAAACAGCAATCAATCAATAACTTGAAAAAATCAAATTTTTCCTTTTGAGTGAGAAGATCTCACCTTTGATTTTAATTCGCAGTCCATTTTCCATTTCCAATTTGTTTTCTTGACTCTAACCTGGTATAAACAATTTTATAAATTTATTAATATTCGAATTGAATCGAACATTTAAATTCTCATTTGATAAATTTAATTAACCATTGATTTTATTTTGAGCTAATACTTTCAATTTTTAAACAAATTCCTTTTAACAAATTTAATCAATTATCAATTATTTATTTAATTTCAACTATTTTAAACTCCTATATTTTCATTTCTATTTTAAACTAGAGCGTACATGTGGAGATATACATGTACAAATATACAAAGGATAATCTATATTTATATTCACTTTTCTATAATAACTTACAGGATTTCTTTACTATATAATATTTCTATATATATGTATTTCCATATTTAAACTAAATTTGAAATTATCAAAATAATAATAATAAAAACTGCTGTATTAATTTCGTCTATTCGATTTAAATCTGTAAATATACTTTTATTAAATCAAAATTTATCTGTAAAGATTAAAAAGATACCTCTCAAAAGAAGAAAAAAAGATGCGAACCCAGATTGATATCGTGGCCTCGACTTCAGCTCTGACTTCGATCACCATCGACTAATGACGCTGCCTCGCGAACCCCCAGTCACGTCGCCGCCATCACCTCTCAATCGAACCCCAAATCGCAACCCTCTCTGTCGACATCGCTACCCTCCCTTCGCACGTGCTCGAGATCGACCTGGCATCGCGGCCTAGCCCTAGTTCGATTCCATTCGAATCGCGACAATACTGCCTCGCAGCGCCGCCCTACTCCATGCGAGAAACCAGAAGACTGCATCCCCCTTCCTCTCGATAAATTGCGTGTCGCCTTCCCATCCTGATACGAACGTGAGATGTTCGATCAGAGGGACGCGATTCTCTTTGGCCACGATTTCATTTTTGAATCTGGAGAGGGGCTTTTGGTTTTGAAATTTTAAGGAGGAAAGGGGAAGATTTCGTTTAAAATCTAAGGATCGAACTGAAGGTTAATTGAGAAAGGAGCGATTAATTGTAGCCATTGTTTCTTGAACCTGATTTGCGTGAAGTTATAGAAAAGGAGGAGAAAAGATTACGTGATTTGGTAGAAAGTAAGTCGGCATAAAAAAATGTTGATTAAAAATTTATATTTTTATATTCAAAATATCCCGTTATATTATATCAGCGCGTTTGCTTATCGTACGATCATACGGCAGCTCCAATCATCACGAAAATTGAAATCCGATAATAATTCAATATGACGGATCCAATGGAACTGGTTTCGTCAAATTCCGAGACCGTGCTTCGGAATGCTATTTCCAAATATCGATTCAAATGATAAAATTCAAAATTGAACAAAACAATTTCAAATTCAATTCTGAAACTTCCGTTATCTTCAGTATTATCAATATGAATTTTCAAAGCCTTGAAAATATTTTTAATCGGCTTAAAAATCGAGATTCAACATTTTTACCCAATTGCCATAATTAAATTCAGAAATTTAATCGCCAAATTCCATTCTGATATTTGAATTTCAAATTAAATTATCATTCGAATATTTAAACTCAATTAAATATTCACATTTCAAATATCAAAATTCAGGGTCGTTACAATCTTCCCCCCTTAAAAGAATTTCGTCCCGAAATTACAAGTTAGGAAAAATGGTCCTTAACTCGTCTACTATTTTTCACAATCCAATAGTTTTATCAAATTCTCAACCAAATCTTTTTATTAAAGATTCGTTATTACTTTAACTCATTTTCCAAAATTAATCATAAATCCCAAATAATATGGTTTCCTTAACAATTCAAATTTAAATTTAAATTCAAATTCAAAATTTGAATTCAAAATTTTCTCAAAAATTTTCTAACTCTCGAAATTTTCGAAATTTTTTGCCAGCATCTCCTTTGCGCGGCTAGCTCGGTCCGACTACAAAACGTCCCTACGGACTCTCAAATCCCAAAAGAAAACAAAATGCCAAGTGGCAAAATCAGAAACTCATCAAATTTCATATTGAAATTCAAATACATACCTTTGCCGAGCAAATTCAATTTTATCTTCGAAATCAAAATCCAATCTCAAATATCGTGTATATTTTCTTAACAAATAATGTCCAATTACAACATTCTAATTAAATTTATTCACTTATTAACTTAGGATATTTCTCAATTCTAAATTTTACTTAAGAATTTCATACTTAAGTTCAATACAATATTTCTTATATTCATTTTCACTTCACAAACAAAGTTATATACTCATTCAACTTTGCATTTTCAATTTCATTTGAATTCAATTCACAATTTCAATTCTATTTGAATTTATTTCAAATCTCAATACTTTTATTTCCAAAATTTTCATTCAGATTTTTCATTTCGAATTTTACTTGAATTTGATTCATCTTCTATTTCCGAATATTGAGTTTTATTTACCTTTATTCCAAATTTCAATTTTAAACCTTTTGTCGTTAAGTGAAAAATTTTCAAAAATTCCAAATTTTTCTAACTCCCAAATTTTTCAGAAAATTTTGGCGGAGTCTCCTTTGAACGGAGGTGCTTTTGCAATTTGACAAAAGATATAAATATATATACATCGACCCACTCGATCGGAAAAGCAGAAAAACAGTTCATATTTCCTATTTTGTATTGCGTAGGCGTACCTTTTTAGCATTTTAAGCAAAGCAGTTATTTTATTAGCTTATTAACACAATCAAAATGCAGCTAAACGGCTTCAAAAACCCTGTACTTACTCAATTTAAACATGTCAGTAACAAATATAAGAAATCTATTAACATTTCATTCATTTCCAATAACAAATATATAGATTTCATTAGCAATACATCCAAAATTATTTCCAATAAGCAATTTATCAAGTTTCAATATAAATATTCCATGTACACATTTTATTTATTTTCAATTTGCTACTTCGGTTAATATCTACTTATATTTAAATTGGATTTCCAATTCCATTCGAATTCAATTTACTTTTCATTTGTAATTATTGAATTCAATTCATTTCCAAATCACATTTACTTTGTCATTCCTTCAATTAGTTTCACTTACAAATTTTATTTCAATACTTCACTTTGTTTATCAAAAATCAAATTAAATTTCCAATATTCAGCTTGAATTCCATTTACCAACAAATTCAAACAAAGTTCAACATTCAGTTTAAATTTTATTTACTTGCAATTCATAAGGTTTCAATACAATCAAATCTCTTTTATCTAATTCACATTCAATTAAATGGTTTACAATGCAATTCTTTATATTCAATTCATTTTTGAACGAAATGAATTCATATCCATTTCAATTGATTTCAAAATCAATTCTATTTGCTTTCATTAACTCATATAATTTTATACGATCTCGTTTGCGTCAAACGACAATTCTTTCTATTCAGATTTGTTAATATTCATGCAACTAAATGATTACTTGAGCTAACAATCATTTAAATTGATTCCATTCAATTTAACTTACATTCCATATTCTCATTCATTTCATTTGAACCATTTCACAAAAATTTTCTTAAGTCGAGCATTTATTCAATATTTACTTAAGCTATTTCACTTCAAAACTCAAGTTCATTTTTTTAAACAATTTTCCAATTTCAATTCTTGCTTTGATTTTCATTTATCAAATTTATTCCATTCACTAATTTAATTCAATTAGTACATTCACTTATTCATTTTGAATTTCAATTTCCATATTCAATTCATCTCGAATTCACTTAATTAATAACAAGGAAATTACAATTAATTTCTGCTTACTTGAATTTATTTGCAAATTCAACCCATTTTAAAATTAGTTCATAACTCAACTTTAATTTAACTAACTTCCAATTCATTAATTCATTAATTAATAAATTATCAAGTTTATTTACTTGAATTCAATCCATTTCATTATTCAATTCCGATTCATACATTTACAATTGTAGCTTCATTTGTTCACTTACAAATTCATTCCTTTACAGTTTGAATTTTATTACAAATCAATTTTCACTTTATTTAATTGATTCACTTATACTCACTTTAATTTAACTCCATCCTTTAAGTTAAATTTATTCTATCAAAATTCAAATTGTATAAGTTATCAACTTATTTATTATTCCATTAATGAATTTATTTTCAAATATTCTCTCTGGAATTCTATTTCCAATTATAAATTACATTTGCAATTTACCATTTACAAATCTCATTTGTATATGAATTCAATTCCTCATCTTTCAATCCATATTTATAAATTTCATTTGTTAGATGGAATTATCTTCAAATTTTTTTTATATCATTTTATTTCTTATTTGTTTTTCATATAACAGTGATAATATTTCAATGTTATTACCTCCTAACAACCAAGCATCCATATACTATAATAATTCATAGAAAATCATTTATTTTCTATACAAAAAAATAGTTTTGGGCAAAATTATTTCATTTACCCTATTTAAAACAATACTGTGTCAGTTTATCTTGTTTAAGAGTTTAGAAACCCCTATCGATTACAGTTAGCTAGACTGCACCGACCAGAATCTATAAACAATCAACCGATAAGTCAACACAATACAAAACAAAATTTTGTATATTCACTAACAAATACGCGCTCATATCTATTATTACACTCACACTCATTCTAGAGTACTACTGACTCTATCTCTAATGAGTAACACCCAACAGAGCCTGGGTTATCGCTTAACCGGATGCTCCGATACCACATGTAACGATACGATTTTTCGACGCTCGAAAGTCGACATTAATACGTCCATTGTATCAAATGCCGCGCAATCGAATGCCGAAAAACCGAACCATTAGGGTTAAAAGAAGGGGTAGAAGAAGACAGAAGAAAAGGAGAACAGAAAAACACAGAAACAGAAACAATATCAGAATCTCACATTCGTAGCGCAACAAAATATAATAGATAATCACTAGTCTTTTAAACAAAGAACTATATCAGTTATACAATACATCATCAGAGTCAATATACAACTCAATACAAAAATGGACAGTTATATAAACTTGTCCTCATATAGAATACACAGCGGAAATAAATAACAAGTACGGAAGTACGTCTCGCCATCCAGCTTATCCCCAAAGCTCCAGAATATCCAGAATATCCTGATAAAAAAATAACTCTAGGCAGCCCGTGTGGAAAATTATGGGCACCCAGAGTTTAGAAGGGAACAATAAACTCCGAGTCAGTCATGGTGACTGGTGTGAGATCGTAAAACAGTTATTTTCACAAAGAAAATAAAACAGATTTGCAATGCTTTTGGAAAATGAAACTACCATAAGACCTCCCGCCACACACACAATGCAAACGCAGAATTGGAGGAGATTTCTTCTTATGATAGTCAAAGATGCTTACTACGCCAATCATTGGATATTATTATTAATGTCTAGTGTAGAAAACATTTCGAAAGTATAATATTAATCTTAGCCAGCATAGACATTCCGAACTATGCCTACTATAGCTACCATCTAAACAGTGGGGCGCCACCATAAGTAAATGGCAGGTTCTACAACTAATACCGTACAAGGTTCATATTGTTACTTTGGATTTTCCAATAAAAGGTCAGGCTAAGGAACTTCCTTTCCTCCTGCCGAATAGGATCGCCTCTGGCTGGACGTCCCGAGAGACAAACTGCTCTCTGCCAAACAAGGTCGGGTTACCCCTGTAACAGGTAACTCACGAATATGTCATCACCCGGTCCTTTGGGACCTTTATCCGAGCGCTCGGTAACCATCATCACACATAATAAATAAGTGTATCCACATGAGTAAGTATCTGGGATCCATACCATGATACCATACCTTTCCAGAAGGAAATGACATACCCTAAAGGGCGCGACCCTCATAACCTTGCCGCAACATTCCTGTTTTGACCATTTCCAGGTTGTTGAGGCCCTGGCAAAGTCTCGTCCACAAAGCTACGCTTTTTTCAAAAATCCACGCTTTGGGTCAACAGATGATCAACCTATGATCACAAAGATAAATGATCAAACAAATGATCAGATCACAAATGATCAAACACTGATCATCACACAGCAACACTCAGCATGCCACATTACCAAATTGCGAATATATCGCTGATAAATTTCAACTACATAACCTCTGAGCTCGTACGTCTCAGAGAAGGGTGTTAAGCTAAGAGAATAAATTCTCCACCACCAACAGAAATGTATTTGAAAGAAATCAGCTTTACATCTCAAATTGTAATGTCAGACACGTAACCATACAAGTCTGTTCCGGGATCGAACAGAACCGAAGGCACTTCTCACGAAGCCCTTGCAAATCCGGATAATTTCCAATCACGTCCGGACTTCCCGTCACTAAGGGTGATAAAACCTCTAAATCGGAGATCAACCGATGTAGAGTAACTCGACGGTAATCCTTCCGTTTTCAAAAATATCCGGTCTTCAACACCGGTCATCAAATGCGATTCATAACGACGTATCACATATTCAGAATGGGTTATACGACCCCATGGTCCTTTCCCGGCTAACCCGAATAGTGAGCGCTTATTCAAAAATAAGTGTGGCATTCAAATTCATCCAATTCACAACAAATACCTATTCAAGGTAATTATTGATAGTCGGTTATTTAACTATCAATAAAGATGCGCAACATCATCAGATTCCAAATAATTCTCCAATTTATTTATTTTCCAAAATATCTTTACTAGATATAAAATTTCCACACTTCAAAAATAAATCAACATTTATTTTTCTAAACAATTTCCCTTTCCTTTATAAATTCCATAGTGAATTTATATTTTCAAATATCTACTCATATACGATTTTCAATCGATTTCAAATATTCACTTTCGATTTATCTTTATAAAGATAAATTCTCAAAAACGTTTCATTTCATTTTGGAAAAGCATTTCCATACTTATTTAAAAATAAGTAATTCACAAATCTATTTATTTTCATCATTTGAAAATATTCAATATACTTAAAATAATATTAAGTATACATTTCATTCTTTAAGGAAATCTATTTGAGTCAAAACGAATGTTGCGTAAAACATCGTTACGACGACTCAAAATCACTAGTATAGGGATTCGAATTTTTAAGATAGATGTATAAATCCCAATACTACATAAAAACATTTCCTTTCGAAAATCATTTACTATAACAACAGTGTTATAGTCCACCATTTCCTTATTTCTCGAAAACGTCTATTTCAACAATAAATGTTGAAATCTATGATTTGGATATTTACCACATTTTAAAACATTGTTAAAACAATTAACTTCATTTCAAATATTGCTTTCCCAAACATAATCATTTTATTCAATAATATATTCACTGTCCAAAATCATGAATAAATTTCCTTTAATAACCTTCTACATTTAATTTATCAAATCAATTGATTTCAAATTTATAAAACAACGTTTATAAATTCTATTTCTATTTTCTAACTTCGATTTTATAAATCTCCTTTAACGACCAATTCAATTTATAACTCAATGTATATACCAAAAATCCATAGTATAAGTTAAATACTTATAATTCATTTATTTTACAAAATCATTTTCATTTATAAGTTCACAATTTATAAATTTCATTTACTTATGAATTCTTAAAAATTAATTTTAACGCTTATAAAAACTTGTTTTATAATACCAATATTTTAAAGTTATAAATATCAATTTTGTACATCTTTTCAATAAACCGTTTATAATACTTAAAAATTCTCAATTTAACCCATTTTATAAATTTCTTAACCTTTATTTCAAAAATCACAATTTGGTTATATTTCACCAAAAATCTTAACTTTTATAACTTTAAAATTTTAGACGTTTATTCATTTGAAATAAATCAATTCAATAATTCAATAAAACGTCTACTTTCAAAAATCCCTTTAAGAATCCTTTTAAAGTAAAAGTCGTTATTTTTAAACTTCAAAACTGAATCCGATGATGCAACAGCACCAATTAGTCAATCACAACAGCAAACATCATATATCAATATGATAACAGAATATACCACAATATCTGTAAATAAATAAATACAGTTGAGGAATCCAGTTGGATCCCTCCAACCTGTTTCCCTGCATCCATAGACGTTAGCACAATACCAATTCCACTTCAAGGTGGAATATCGCGGTATATGGGTTTTATAAAAATCATCCGCTTACTAACGGCGCAATAGGGTCTCATCCGCTATACGAGGCGGGAAATCAATCAATCCAATATATACATATGCCAATATGTATATATTGCTATATATATAGATATATCCTACTATATCTAATATCACAATCAATAGCAATCAACACAATCAATAACTGCAATTCAAAATTAAATCTGAGTGAGAAGATCTCACCTTAGCTTTTATTAGCAATCCATTTTTCCATCTTGACTTGTTTTCTCCATTTTAGACCTTGTATAAACATTTATACAATTTATTAATATTTGAATTAATCGAAAAATTAATTCCCATAGATTTAATTAACTAATTATTAAATTTAAACTAGACTCCTTTAAATAAATTAAGTAGTTAACCATTAAATTTTAACTAAATAATTATTATTGTTTTAAACTAGACTGTTTTGAAATCCACCAAAATTTAAAACCTACTGTTTTACAGACAGTGTTGTAAATCTGATGTTAATATACATACTACAAATATTTTTTCCATAAATAAATTTAGTTAAGTAAAATCAAAATAAATGCATTTGAATACATACAAAAAAAAATCTAAATTGAATATAATTAATTTATACCTTATTACCATACCGAGTTATCGCCAGACTCCTCATATCGTTCAAGCGAATCTCCCTAGCTATGCCTACCAGCCAACCACCATCAGCTGGAGCGCGCGATTCACAGCTCCAAATCCCTAATCGCGATAGGAAAGCCATCGTGAATCTACCCCTTCGGTCGACCAAGCCAACCACCATTGCTTTGCTCGAGCTATCAAACCCAACGCCTCCTCCAGATTCCGCCATCGAAGCTTGACATTCGAGGCTCGCGGCTGCAGTGGGATTCGCGATTCAGTTTGGAACGATGAGGGTTCTTTTCTATCGGCTGTTCGATTAGTTATGAAAGGAAGAACGATTGTTATTTTTTTTTAAGCTCGGCCATTTCTCCTTTGTATTGTTTCTGAGTTTGAAAAGAAGACAGAAGCGTGATAATAAAAGAAAAAGGAAGGGTTGCAGAGAAGATATGAATTTGATTTAAGGAAAGGAATGGATCTGCGCTTGTTATTGAATGAGAAAGGGTTTTCGTTTTGGCTTGAGAACGAAGAAAATGTTTCATTCGACTTTTCTTTGAAATGAATACGCGTGTAAGAAAAAATATAAAAAGTGACGCGTGTTAAAAATGAAGGACAAGTGTTGAAAATAGAAGCAACGTATTCGTTGCTACAGTAATGGAATTTTATTAAAAAAAAATTTTCTTTAAATTCAGATTCAAATTGCCTTGGTTTTCACAATTCAAAATTTCAATCTAAATTCCAACGCGTTTATATATCGTACGCTCACACAACAACTCCAAATGTTACGAAAATTAATATCCGATAATAATAAAATATTTTGGATCCAATGGAAATGGTTTCGTCGAAATCCGAGACTGTGCCCCGGACCGCTATTTTTTTTAAATTCCATTTAAACAACAGAATTTCAAAACTGAACAAAACAGTTTCAAATTCAATTCTGAAAGTTCGATTACCTTCAGAATTATCAATATAATTTTTCAAAGCCTTCAGATTATTTTTAATCAGCTTAAAACTGAAGATTCAAATTTTTACCCAGTTTCAATAATTAAATTCAATAATTTAATCGCCAAATTCATTCTGATATTTGAATTTGAATTTAAACAATCATTCGAATATTCAAACTAAATTAAATATTCACATTTCAAATGTCAAAAATTCAGGGTCGTTACAATCTTCCCCCCTTAAAAGAATTTCGTCCCGAAATTACAAGTTAGGAAAAATGCTCCACTTCCCATTAACTATTTTCTTAAATTCAAATAGTTTTAACAATTTTTCAAACCCAAATCTTTTTACTAAAGATTTGTTATCACTTCAACTAACTTTCCAAACACTTTCATAGTTTTCAAACAACTTCATTTTACTTCACCATTCAAATTTAAATTTAAATTCAAACTGTGAATTATACAAAATTTCTCAAAAATTTTCTAACTCTCGAAATTTTCGAAAAATTTCGCCAGCGTCTCCTTTGCGCGGCTAGCTCGGTACTACTACAAAACGTCCCTACGGACTCTCAGATTTCAAAAAGAAAAGAAAAAGCCAAGCGGCTAGACAAGAAAATCATCAAATCTCATATTGAAATTCAAATACTTACCTTTTGTCGAGCAATTCAAATTTACCTTCAAAATCAAATCCAATTCCTTTATACATCTGTATATCCTACTAGCCATAATATCTGTTACATATTCAAACATTTTTCACATTTTATTACAAAATTTTCAACATATACTTCTTATACATTTCTAATTCACTATTGAAGTTATATATTCTTTTCATTCAATTTTACATTTCAATTTCATTTGAATTCAATTCACAATTCCAATCTAATTTGGATTTAGTTTACTTCTGGATATTGAATTTAATTATCTTTCATTCATAACTGCACTATTTTAGATTAGTTCCAATTACTAATTCATTACAAATTCTAATCCACTTAATTCAAATTTGTTTCCAACATTCAGTTTCAATTCCAGTTTTATTCTTATTCAATCATCAACTTAGAATGATTTCAATATCAAATTTTACTTAAGAATTTCACTCTTCATTTCTTAGGTTCAATATAAATATTCCATATACACATTATATTTATTTTCAATTTACCACTTCGGTTAAATCTACTTACATTTAAACTGGATTTCAAATTCCATATGAATTTTAATTTCTCTTTCAATTCACATTTATAATTATTCAATTCAATTCTACTGCTTACAACTTCAAAATGAATCTCAATTTTCAATTTCACTTTCATTTATAATTATTGAATTCAATTTATTTCCAAATCATATCTACTTTATCATTTCTTCAATTAGTTTAGATTACTAATTTTATTTCAATATTTTACTTTACAAATTCGAAATGAATTTTTCAACATTCAATTTTCTTTCATGTACTTGCAATTGCAAATTTATTCATTCATTCACAATTTTATTTTTATAATTCAATACTCAATTCCAATTCATTTGTTACTACTCCAAATTTATTTTCAACTTAATAAATTTTCTTTAAGTAATCATTTCACTTTATTTAATTGATTCACTTGTACTTACATTAATTTAACTTCATCCTTTAAGTTAAATTTATTCTATCAAAATTCAATTTGTATAAGTTATCAATTCAATAATATTCCATAATTTTTTTTTATAGTATTCCAGAGTCTTACCAACATTTCAAAATCATTTTTGAAAACAATTCAAATTACCCTTTGAATTTCCAAAACAAAACCCAAATTTTTCCAAACAACTTCCATTTAAAATAATTTGGCAGCAATTCTCTTTTGGAAACCCGAAAATGAACATCGATGATGCTGTAGTCATTACCGAAGTTATTTTCCAGCGACCGAAAAGAGTTTAGAGCTTTTCATTCCTTCAGAATACTTTTCAAAACCTTTGAAATTCATTTCAAATCAAAAAGATTTAAACTTTCCAAATCTCCAAAATTTTCAAATTCTTTTCAAAACATTTCCAAATACTTCTCTGGAATTCTACTTCCAATTATAAGTCACATTTATAATTTACATTCTTAAATTTCATTTGTATATGGGTTTATTTCTTAACTTTGGAGTTATGATTTCAATTTCTTATTCAATTTCATATAATGATGATAACATTTTAATATTATCACTTTCCTAACAAACATGCAACCATATACTATGATAATTCATAGAAAATTATTTCTTTTGTATACAAAAATAGTTTTGGGCAAAATTATTTCATTCACCCTATTTAAAACAATACTGTGTCCGTTTATCTTGTTTAAGAGTTTAGAAACCCCTATCGATTACAGTTAGCTAGACTGCACCGACCAGAATCTATAAACAATCAACCGATAAGTCAACACAATACAAAACAAAATTTTTATATTCACTAACAAATACGCGCTCATATCTATTATTACACTCAACTCATTCTAGAGTACTACTGACTCTATCTCTAATGAGTAACACCCAACAGAGCAGGTTATCGCTTAACCGGATGCTCTGATACCAAATGTAACGATGCGATTTTTCGACGCTCGAAAGTCGACATTAATACGTCCACTATATCAAATGCCGCACAATCGAATGCCAGAAAACCGAACCATTAGGGTTAAAGAAGAGGTAGAAGAAAAGATAGAAGAAAAAGAAAGAAGAACAGCTACAGAAAACACAGAATCAGAGACAATATCAGAATCTCACATTTCGCAGCGGAATAATATACAATAGATAAATCAATAATCTTTAAACAGAAGACTATATCTGTTTATACATACATCAATCAGAGTCAATATGTAACTCGATACAACAATGGACAGTTATATAAACCTGTCCTCATACAGAATGCACAACGGAAATAAATAACAAGTACGGAAGTACGCTTCGCCATCCAGCTTATCCCCAAAGCTCCAGAATATCCTGATAAAAATAACTCTAGGCTGCCCGTGTGGAAAATTATGGGCACCCAGAGTTTAGAAGGGAACAATAAACTCCGAGTCAGTCATGGTGACTGGTGTGAGATCGTAAAACAGTTATTTTCACAAAGAAAATAAAACAGATTCGCAATGCTTTTGGAAAATGAAACTACCATAAGACCTCCCGCCACACACACAATGCAAACGCAGAATTGGAGGAGATTTCTTCTTATGATAGTCAAAGTTGCTTACTACGCCAATCATTGGATATTATTATTAATGTCTAGTGTAGAAAACATTTCGAAAGTATAATACTAATCTTAGCCAGCATAGACATTCCGAACTATGCCTACTATAGCTGCCATCTAAACAGTGGGGCGCCACCATAAGTAAATGGCAGGTTCTACAACTAATACCGTACAAGGTTCGTATTGTTTCTTTGGATTTTCCAATAAAAGGTCAGGCTAAGGAACTTCCTTTCCTCCTGCCGAATAGGATCGCCTCTGGCTGGACGTCCCGAGAGACAAACTGCTCTCTGCCAATCAAGGCTGGGTTACCCCTGTAACAGGTAACTCACGAATATGTCATCACCCGGTCCTTTGGGACCTTTATCCGAGCGCTCGGTAACCATCATCACACATAATAAATAAGTGTATCCACATGAGTAAGTATCTGGGCTCCATACCATGATACCACCCCTTTCCAGAAGGAAATGACATACCCTAAAGGGCGCGACCCTCATAACCTTGCCGCAACATTCCTGTTTCGACCATTTCCGGGTTGTTGAGGCCCTGACGAAGTCTCGTCCACAAAGCTACGCTTTTTTCAAAAAGCCACGCTTTGGGTCAACAGATGATCAACCTATGATCACAAAGATAAATGATCAAACAAATGATCATATCACAAATGATCAAACACTGATCATCACACAGCAACACTCAGCATGCCATATTACCAAATTGCGAATATATCGCTGATAAATTTCAACTACATAACCTCTGAGCTCGTACGTCTCAGAGAAGGGTGTTAAGCTAAGAGAATAAATTCTCCACCACCAATAGAAATGTATTTGAAAGAAATCAGCTTTACATCTCAAATTGTAATGTCAGACACGTAACCATACAAGTCTGTTCCGGGATCGAACAGAACCGAAGGCACTTCTCACGAAGCCCTTGCAAATCCGGATAATTTCCAATCACGTCCGGACTTCCCGTCACTAAGGATGATAAAACCACTAAATCGGAGATCAACCGATGTAGAGTAACTCGACGGTAATCCTTCCGTTTTCAAAAATATCCGGTCTTCAACACCGGTCATCAAATGCGATTCATAACGACGTATCACATATTCGGAATGGGTTATACGACCCCATGGTCCTTTCCCGGCTAACCCAAATAGTGAGCGCTTATTCAAAAATAAGTGTGGCATTCAAATTCATCCAATTCACAACAAATACCTATTCAAGGTAATTATTGATAGTCGGTTATTTAACTATCAATAAAGATGCGCAACATCATCAGATTCCAAATAATTCTCCAATTTATTTATTTTCCAAAATATCTTTACTAGATATAAAATTTCCACACTTCAAAAATAAATCAACATTTATTTTTCTAAACAATTTCCCTTTCCTTTATAAATTCCATAGTGAATTTATATTTTCAAATATCTACTCATATACGATTTTCAATCGGTTTCAAATATTCACTTTCGATTTATCTTTATAAAGATAAATTCTCAAAAACGTTTCATTTCATTTTGGAAAAGCATTTCCATACTTATTTAAAAATAAGTAATTCGCAAATCTATTTATTTTCAACATTTGAAAATATTCAATATACTTAAAACAATATTAAGTATACATTTCATTCTTTATGGAAATCTATTTGAGTCAAAACGAATGTTGCGTAAAACATCGTTACGACGACTCAAAATCACTAGTATAGGGATTCGAATTTTTAAGATAGATGTATAAATCCCAATACTACATAAAAAAATTTCCTTTCGGAAATCATTTACTATAACAATAGTGTTATAGTCCACCATTTCCTTATTTCTCGAAAACGTCTATTTCAACAATAAATGTTGAAATCTATGATTTGAATATTTACCACATTTTAAAACATTGTTAAAACAATTAACTTCATTTCAAATATTGCTTTCCCAAACATAATCATTTTATTCAATAATATATTCACTGTCCAAAATCGTGAATAAATTTCCTTTAATAACCTTCTACATTTAATTTATCAAATTCAATTGATTTCAAATTTATAAAACAACGTTTATAAATTCTATTTCTATTTTCTAACTTCGATTTTATAAATCTCCTTTAACGACCAATTAAATTTATAACTCAATGTATATACCAAAAATCCATATTATAAGTTAAATACTTATAATTCATTTATTTTACAAAATCATTTTCATTTATAAGTTCACAATTTATAAATTTCATTTACTTATGAATTCTTAAAAATTCATTTTAACGCTTATAAAAACTTGTTTTATAATACCAATATTTTAAAGTTATAAATATCAATTTTGTACATCTTTTCAATAAACCGTTTATAATACTTAAAAATTCTCAATTTAACCCATTTTATAAATTTATTAACCTTTATTTCAAAAATCACAATTTGGTTATATTTCACCAAAAATCTTAACTTTTATAACTTTAAAATTTTAGACGTTTATTCATTTGAAATAAATCAATTCAATAATTCAATAAAACGTCTACTTTCAAAAATCACTTTAAGAATCCTTTTAAAGTAAAAGTCGTTATTTTAAAACTTCAAAACTGAATCCGATGATGCAACGGCACCAATTAGTCAATCACAACAGCAAACATCATATATCAATATGATAACAGAATATACCACAATATCTGTAAATAAATAAATACAGTTGAGGAATCCAGTTGGATCCCTCCAACATGTTTCCCTGCATCCACAGACGTTAGCACAATACCAATTCCACTTCGAGGTGGAATATCGCGGTATATGGGTTTTATAAAAATCATCCGCTTACTAACGGCGCAATAGGGTCTCATCCGCTATACGAGGCGGGAAATCAATCAATCCAATATATACATATGCCAATATGTATATATTGCTATATATATATAGATATATCCTACTATATCTAATATCACAATCAATAGCAATCAACACAATCAATAACTGCAATTCAAAATTAAATCTGAGTGAGAAGATCTCACCTTAGCTTTTATTAGCAATCCATTTTTCCATCTTGACTTGTTTTCTCCATTTTAGACCTTGTATAAACATTTATACAATTTATTAATATTTGAATTAATCGAAAAATTAATTCCCATAGATTTAATTAACTAATTATTAAATTTAAACTAGACTCCTTTAAATAAATTAAGTAGTTAACCATTCAATTTTAACTAAATAATTATTATTGTTTTAAACTAGACTGTTTCGAAATCCACCAAAATTTAAAACCTACTGTTTTACAGACAATGTTGTAAATCTGATGTTAATATACATACTGCAAATAATTTTTCCATAAATAAATTTAGTTAAGTAAAATCAAAATAAATGCATTTGAATACATACAAAAAAAAATCTAAATTGAATATAATTAATTTATACCTTATTACCATACCGAGTTATCGCCAGACTCCTCATATCGTTCAAGCGAATCTCCCTAGCTACGCCTACCAGCCAACCACCATCAGCTGGAGCGCGCGATTCACAGCTCCAAATCCCTAATCGCGACAGGAAAGCCATCGTGAATCTACCCCTTCGGTCGACCAAGCCAACCACCATTGCTTTGCTCGAGCTATCAAACCCAGCGCCTCCTCCAGATTCCGCCATCGAAGCTTGACATTCGAGGCTCGCGGCTGCAGTGGGATTCGCGATTCAGTTTGGAACGAAGAGGGTTCTTTTCTATCGGCTGTTCGATTAGTTATGAAAGGAAGAACGATTGTTATTTTTTTTTAAGCTCGGCCATTTCTCCTTTGTATTGTTTTTGAGTTTGAAAAGAAGACAGAAGCATGATAATAAAAGAAAAAGGAAGGGTTGCAGAGAAGATATGAATTTGATTTAAGGAAAGGAATGGGTCTGCGCTTGTTATTGAATGAGAAAGGGTTTTCGTTTTGGCTTGAGAACGAAGAAAATGTTTCATTCGACTTTTCTTTGAAATGAATACGCGTGTAAGAAAAAATATAAAAAGTGACGTGTGTTAAAAATGAAGGACAAGTGTTGAAAATAGAAGCAACATATTCGTTGCTACAGTAATGGAATTTTATTAATTTTTTTTCTTTAAATTCAGATTCAAATTGCCTTGGTTTTCACAATTCAAAATTTCAATCTAAATTCCAACGCGTTTATATATCGTACGCTCACACAACAACTCCAAATGTTACGAAAATTAATATCCGATAATAATAAAATATTTTGGATCCAATGGAAATGGTTTCGTCGAAATCCGAGACTGTGCCCCAGACCGCTATTTTTTTTAAATTCCATTTAAACAACAGAATTTCAAAACTGAACAAAACAGTTTCAAATTCAATTCTGAAAGTTCGATTACCTTCAGAATTATCAATATAATTTTTCAAAGCCTTCAGATTATTTTTAATCAGCTTAAAACTGAAGATTCAAATTTTTACCCAGTTTCAATAATTAAATTCAATAATTTAATCGCCAAATTCATTCTGATATTTGAATTTGAATTTAAACAATCATTCGAATATTCAAACTAAATTAAATATTCACATTTCAAATGTCAAAAATTCAGGGTCGTTACACACACACACACACAATGCAAACGCAGAATTGGAGGTGATTTCTTCTTATGATAGTCAAAGATGCTTACTACGCCAATCATTGGATTATTATTATTATTAATGTCTAGTGTGGAAAACATTTTGAAAGTATAATATTAATCTTAGCCAGCATACGACCAGTATCGTATGCCTACTATAGCTACCATCTAAACAGTGGTGACCACCATAAGTAAATGGCAGGTTCTACAACTGAAACCGTACAAGTTCCGTAGTGGGAATTGGATTTCCAACAAATGGTCAGGCTAAGGAACTTCCTTTCCTACTGTCGAATGGGATCGCCTCTGGCTGGATGTCCCGAGAGACAAACTGCTCTCTGCCAAACAAGGCCGGGTTACCCCTGTAACTAGGTAACTCACGAATATGTCATCCCCCGGTCCTTTGGGACCTTTATCCGAGCGCTCGATAACCATCACACATAATAAATAAAGTGTGTCCACATGAGTAAGTATCTGGGCTCCATACCATGATACCACCCCTTTCCAGAAGGAAATGACATACCCTAAAGGGCGCGACCCTCATAACCTTGCCGCAACATTCCTATTTCGACCATTTCCGGGTTGTGAGGCCCTGACGAAGTCTCGTCCACAAAGCTACGCTTTTTCACAAAGCCACGCTTTGATCACAAATGATCAATAAATGATCATCATCACAACAACACTCAACATGCCACATTACCAAATTGGGAATATATCGTTGATAACCTTCAACTACATAACCTCTGAGCTCGTACGTCTCAGAGAAGGGTGTTAAGCTAAGAGAATAAATTCTCCGCCACCAACAGAAATGTATTTGAAAGAAATCAGCTCTATATCTCAAAATGTAATGTCAGACACGTAACCATACAAGTCTGTTCCGGGTTCGAACAGAACCGAAGGCACTTCCAAAGAAGACCTTGCAATCCGGATATTCACAATTCCGATAAAACTTCCCATCACAAAGGAAATCTCAATACCGTAGCTAACGGTGCAGAGACAATCGATAGGTCATCCTATCGTTTTCACAAATATCCGGTCTTCACCACCGGTCTTCAATACGATCCATATCGTCGTATTATTATTCGGAATGGGTTATCTGACACAAAGGTCCTTTCCCGGCTAAACCGAATAATAAGCGTTTGTTTTAAAAACAATTCAAGTGTCATTTCAAACGCAATATTGATAGTCGGTGATTTAACTATCAACAATATTCACAACAATCATCAATTTAAATAATTTTCCCAAATTATTTAATTTAAAAATATCTTCACAAGATATATATATATTTCCACACTTCAATACTTTGAAAACCGATTCCAAATCATATTTTTCACACTTCATCACAAAATGGTCCATTTAAACCAATTTAATAAATCCTTATCGATTTATTTTAAATTTACATCCCAAATCTGTAAATTTATTTCCACATTTCAAAAATAAATCAATGTTTATTTTTTTAAAACAAATTCCCTTTCCTTTCATAAATTCCACTTGAATTTACATTTTCAAATATTCACTTTTAATCCCAAAATCAAATTCCAAATTAATTTCTAATTTTATTTCAATACCAGATCAATTACAAATTGATTTCTGAGTTTTATTTCAATAGAACAAAACATTGCAATTTATTTCTAAATTTATCTCCAAATAACAAATCATTTGCAAATCGATTTCCAGATTTATTTAACAAATACTAAATCAATTTCAAACAAATTTTCCAATGATTTATTTTCCATCACCAAATTAATTACAAATTTGATTTCTAAATTTATTTTCAACTCCAAATAAATTTCCATATCGATTTCTCAAAGGTTCATTTTCCAATACCAAATCAATTTCAAATTGATTTCTAAAAGTTTATCACTTTTAAATAAATTTCTTTATTCTTTCCAAATTATTCAAAATTCCATTTTTAAATGAATTCTTCAACTTTTGAAATAATATTATTCAAAACTCGTTTACTAGTATCTTTTCCCATATTTTGGAATTTATTCGGTAAGATTTCAAAAATCAAATTTTAATACTTTAAAATTCCTTCTTTCAATAAATTCAATTTTTTTTTTTAAATAATTTCACTTAAAATTTTCCACTTTAATTTCAAAATCCAATTTATATTCATTTCTGGTATCCAACGATACCAAAAATACATTTGGCTAAATTTTAGCCTTCAACAATTTCAATTATTAATAAATCATCCACAGATTATCAATAAATCACATTATTCACATATGAAATAATATTCAACAATTTTGAGGAATCCAGTTGGATCCCTCCAACCTGTTTCCCTGCATCTACAGATGTTAGCACAATACCAATTCCACTTCGAGGTGGAATATCGCGGTATATGGGATTAATAAAAATATCAATCCGCTATTATACGGCGCAATAGGGTCTCATCCGCTATATAATGCGGGAAAATCAATCACCAATATATACATATGCCCATATATATAGATTGCTATATATAGATATATCCTACTATATCTAATATCACATCCAAATAGCAATCAATCAATAACTGAAAAAATCAAAATTTTCCTTTTGAGTGAGAAGATCTCACCTTTGATTTTAATTCGCAGTTCATTTTCCATTTCCAATTTGTTTTCTCGACTCTAACCTGGTATAAACAATTTTATAAATTTATTAATAAAATTGAATCGAATATTTAAATTCTCATTTGATAAATTTAATTAACCACTGATTTTATTTTGAGCTAATACTTTCATTTTTTAAACAAATTCCTTTTAACAAATTTAATCAATTATCAATTATTTATTTAATTTCAACTATTTTAAACTCTTATATTTTCTTTTCTGTTTTAAACTAGAGCCTACATGTGGAGATATACATGTACAAATATACAAAGGATAATCTATATTTATATTCACTTTTCTATAATAACTTACAGGATTTCTTTACTATATAATATTTCTATATATATATGTATTTCCATATTTATACTAAATTTGAAATTATCAAAATAATAATAATAAAAATTGCTGTATTAATTTCCTCTATTCGATTTAAATCTGTAAATATACTTTTATTAAATCAAAATTTATCTGCAAAGATTAAAAAGATACCTCGAAGAAGAAGAAGAAAAGATGCGAACCCAGATTGATATCGTGGCCTCGACTTCAGCTCTGACTTCGATCACCATCGACTAATGACGCTGCCTCGCGAACCCCCAGTCACGTCGCCGCCATCACCTCTCAATCGAACCCCAAATCGCAACCCTCTCTGTCGACATCGCTACCCTCCCTTCGCACGTTTTCGAGATTGACTTGGCATCGCGCCCAAGCCCTAGCTCGATTCCATTCGAATCGCGATAATACTGCCTCGCAGCGCCGCCCTACTCCATGCGAGAAACCAGAAGACTACATCCCCCTTCCTCTCGATAAATTGTGTGTCGCCTTCCCTTCCTGATACGAACGTGAGATGTTCGATCAGAGGGACGCGATTCTCTTTGGCCACGATTTCATTTTTGATTCTGGAGAGGGGCTTTTGGTTTTGAAATTTTAAGGAGGAAAGGGGAATATTTCGTTTAAAATCTAAGGATCGAACTGAAGGTTAATTGAGAAAGGAGCGATTAATTGTAGCCATTTTTTTCTTGAACCTGATTTGCGTGAAGTTATAGAAAAGGAGGAGACAAGATTACGTGATTTGGCAGAAAGTAAGTCGGCATAAAAAAAGTTGATTAAAAATTTATATTTTTATATTCAAAATATCCCGTTATATTATATCAGCGCGTTTGCTTATCGTACGATCATACGACAGCTCCAATCATCACGAAAATTGAAATCCGATAATAATTCAATATTACGGATCCAATGGAACTGGTTTCGTCGAATTCCGAGACCATGCTTCGGAACGCTATTTCCAAATATCGATTCAAATGATAAAATTCAAAACTGAACAAAACAATTTCAAATTCAATTCTGAAACTTCCGTTATCTTCAGTATTATCAATATGAATTTTCACAGCCTTGAAAATATTTTTAATCGGCTTAAAAATCGAGATTCAACATTTTTACCCAATTGCCATAATTAAATTCAGAAATTTAATCGCCAAATTCCATTCTGATATTTGAATTTCAAATTAAATTATCATTCGAATATTTAAACTTAATTAAATATTCACATTTCAAATATCAAAATTCAGGGTCATTACACTTTTCCCCCCATAGGCCAGCAGAGTTGAGGATAGTTGCTTCAGGTTGCTTGGAGATTCATTTCCGAAGTTCTCATTTCAGATGTATTCTTCTGCTTTTCACCTTTTTCATTTGGCTTATGGCACTTGTGAGAGGGATTATTACTGTTATTTTTGTACTCTGATTTTGTGAGACTGAGATGTATTTTCATGAGACATAAGAGATTTTTGAGAGATGTTATGTTTTTATGACTTATTTTGAAATGAAGTTTAATTCTGAATGATAACTTGTTTTGTTTTCCGCTGCTTTTACTTATTTGTCTTGTGAATCTTAGTCTCTGTGATGCTCTAGCTATACCTATAATGCACCACATCCTTTGACGTGCCCTTTTTGGGGATACTAAAGGGTGTGGGGTGTTTCATTTGGTATCAGAGCCGAAGGTTACAGGATTCTTAAAAACTTTTTTTAAAAGTAAAGTATTTTTCAAAGGTAACATATCTTCAAACTAAGAGTATTTTTCAGAAAGAAACTCTTATTATAGAAATAGTTTTCAAGTATAAGAGAGTTTTTATAAAAAATCCTCTCAAAGTCCAGTGCAATCTTCTTTTGATTCTTTCAAGCCTAAATTTTATTTTCTTTGCATAAAATGGTGGACGCCACAAATCTTCCAGAGGGTGTCCAAGTCCCTAGCTGGTTCCGTAGATATCTCCAAACTACGGCACCCGAGGTGCAAAGGCAAGCGCCCAATGCAGCAACGGCGGGTGGAGGTCCCGTTAATCCACCTGCAACAGCCAATTTTTCTAAGATATGCAAGGACTTCGCCAATCTAGGAGGCAAGACGTTTTCTGGCTCGGAGGATTTCGTAGACGCATGAACTTGGTTGAGGAATACGGAGCAGATATTTGGGATATTAGGGTTGGAGGACTGACAAAGATTTAAGCTTGCATCTTGGCAGCTGAAAGGAGAGGCCTCTTACTGGTGGGAGATTGTAGAGATGTAGGGTAGAGACATGGGTTGGGTTGGATTTTGGGAAAGGTTTGAGAGAAAGTTCTTGTCGCAAGCTGAGGAAAGCATGCACTTGTAGAAGTTCATTAGTCGAAGCAGGGAAGTCTTTCGGTGAAAAAGTATATAAATTAGTCTAATGAGTTATCGAGGTTCGGGATGGAGCTTGTTAATACACCGCATAAGAAGGCCACTAAGTTTACTAAGAGTTTTAACCAGCCCCTCCAAGGGTTAGCATTGACACATGTACCTATGGGAGCGACGTATGAGTCACTTGTGGAAATGGCTCTCATTTCAGATGTTGTTTAGGAAGAAGAGGTTAAGGGGGTTCCTAAATCAGAAAACTCTAAGAAGTAATGGCGGAAGAATAAGAAGGATAAGGACAAGAAGAAAGGAGGAGGACCTCAAAAGGGACATATCAAGAAGGGCGATAAATGACATAATTATGGATTGGTTGGGAATTACTCAAAGGACTATAAGAAGGACACGATGAAGGGGAGATGTTATAGCTGTGGGCAGCCTGGACACCTTAGTAGAGCTTGTCCTCAAAGGATAGGGCAGAAAGCAGGCGCACCTACGATGCAAGTACAGGCTTTGGATGAAGCACCTTCTAGTAGTGGACCGAATCGAGGTAGAAAAGTCTATGTAGAAGGTTTGATCTCTATTTCGGATTTTCCTATTCGGACTCTTTTTGACTTCGGAGCATCGTATTCTTTCATTTCTAGTTCCTTATTTGATTGTTTGCACTTAGATATTTCTCTATTTATAGAACCTATAGTTTTTTCAAACCCCATAGGAGGATTGGCACTTTTATCCATGATTTGTAAGGGTTTGAAAATTTTTATACTAAGCGTAGAGTTTGATTGTGACGCCTATGTACTGGGATTTTCGTGATATGGGATGATTTTAGGGATGGACTGGTTATCCACTTATGGGGCGATATTGGACTGTGAGAGGAGAGTCGTTAGGATAGGGACATGTAGCGGACGGACACTCGAGGTTTCATGCGACCCACTGGGGTCTGTCATGTTGAGCTTCCTTTATTCCCTTGATTCATCACTAGGAGAGTTAGATTCAGTTCTAGTTGTTAGAGATTTCCTAGACCTTTTTAAGGAGGTTAGGGGGCTACCCCCTAAGACAGAGATCGACTTTAGGATCTATCTGAATGAAAATGCTAAGCCAGTGGCATTGCCCACGAGACATATGGCTCCTAGGGAGAGGAAGGAGTTAAATAAGCAGATTAGTGAGCTATTAGAGAAAGGCTTCATTAGACGGAGCATATCCGAGTGGGGGGCGCCAGTCGTCTTCGCTACAAAGGTGGATTGTTCCCTTCAACTTTGTGTAGACTGTAGAGAGTTGAATAAGCTCATGAAGAAGAACCGTTGCCCACTTCCTAGGATAGACGATCTTTTCGATCAGTTGGTTGGCTCTTTAGTATTTTCTCAGCTTGACTTAGCCATTGGATTTCATGAGCTTAGGGTCGCTGACGATGGCATTGATAAGACATCATTTAGGACACCTGATGGATTCTTTGATTGGTTGGTTATGCCATTTGGGCTGACCAATGCCCTAGCCTATTTTGTAGATCTAATGAGCCGTGTTTTTTGAGATGTCCTAAATAATTCGTTGTAGTGTTTATAGATGACATTTGGTGTTTTCCAAGAGTATGGAAGAGCATGCTATTCCTCTTGAGAGGTTCTTCGTACATTTGGTGTTCATCAGCTGAAAGAAAAATTCTCGAAATGTCACTTTTGGCATGAGGAGGTGCGTTTCTTGGGGCATGTAGTCTCAAGAGAGGGCCTAGCAGTGGTTCCCGCTAAGGTAGTAGCGGTACAGGATTGGAAGGCCCCCAAGAACGTTACCAAAGTTAGAAGCTTCCTCGGTTTGGCTGGTTATTATAGGAAGTTTATCAGAGATTTTGCTAAGATTTCAGCACCGCTGACTCGCCTCACTAAGATGAATGCGACATTTGTGTGGGAGAATTGTGAGGATTCCTTCACGATGCTAAAGAGGGCCCTTACTAGTGCACCGGTGTTAGTTTTACCCGACGGAGGTAAGCCTTTTACAGTATACACTGATGCATATGGGACAGGCCTTGGGGCAGTATTGATGCAGGAGGGGAGGGTAGTATACTATGGGAGTAGATAGTTGAGAACTCATGAGAAGAATTACCCCACCCATGATTTGGAGCTGGCTGCTATTGTTTTCGCGCTCAAGTCTTGGAGACATTACTTGCTAGGAAAGAGGATTCAGAGCTTGTGGATATTCTAGATAATATTAGTAGAGGAGAGGTCTCTAGACATCTCCAATGCTATTCCATCGATAGTAAAGGGTGGCTAAGGAGAGATGGAAGACTTTGTGTCCCCCACACTGGTGATTTGATGAGTGTAGTTCTAGCAAAAGCACACCATCTCAGACTATACATCCAGATGGTGATAAGATGTACAGGGACATGAAGAGAGTATTTTATTAGAGTGGCATGAAGAAGGATGTAGCAGAGTTCGTGGCTAAGTGTCTTGTGTGCCAAAGGGTTAAGGTGGAGAAGTAGAGGCCTGGCGGATTGCTTCAAGCATTGGTGTACCCGAATGGAAGTGGGATAGTGTTTCAATGGACTTCATAGATGGTTTACCCCAATCTAGGAAGGGGAATACCAGTATTTGGGTGATTGTAAATCGTTGGACTAAGAGCGCCCACTTCATTCCGGTCAAGGGTAAGAGGACGACACCTTATTTGGCATCCATATACGTTCGTGAGATAGTCCGACTTTATGGAGTTCCCTCTAGCATAGTGAGCGTCAGGGACCCTATCTTTACTAGCGAGTTTTAGAGGAGCTTGCAAGAGGCTTTAGGGACACATCTTAGATTGAGTACGGCCTATCACCCTCAAATGGATGGCCAAACGGAGAGAGTTAATAGAGTTCTTGAGGATTTGTAGAGGATGTGCATTCTTGATTTTGGAGGGACTTGGGAGGAGCACCTTCCTTTAGTGGAATTCACATATAACAATAGTTTTCAGGCTAGCATTAGAATGGCTCCTTTTGAAACCCTTTATGGAAGACCTTGCAAGTCGCCTTCCTGTTGGTTGGAGTCTACGGAAAGATTGCTACTTAGTCCCCATATGGTTAGAGAGACTTCGAAAAAGATTGATTTGATTTGAAGAAGAATGAAGACGAACTAAGATAGACAGAAATCCTATGCAGATAAGCAGAGAAGGGTTATTGAGTTCGAGGAAGGAGATTTGGTTTCATTAAGGTGTCTCCGCTAAGAAAGGTAGTGAGGTTTGGATCAAGTGGGAAACTTGCTCCCAGATTCGTAGGACCGTTCCCCATTGTGGAAAGGGTAGGGAAGATGGTGTATCAGATAAAGCTACCGAAGAGGCTTACGGGAGTTCATGATGTTTTTCATGTTTCGCACTTGAGAAAGTGCTTACATGATTCAGCAGAGGTAGTGGGACCTAGCCAACTTGAGGAAGTTGAAGTGGAGAGAGAAGCATCGTTCGTCGCATTCCTACCAAGATCGTTGGGCATGATATCAAGAAGCTTAGGAATAAGGAAGTCCCTTTGGTTAAGGTGCATTGGGGAGATAGTATTAAGGACGCCATGTGGAAGGCTGAGGAGAAAATACGTATCTCTTATCCACATCCCTTCGATGGTACGTCTTGAATTTCTTATTTCCATCTTTAGTTTTGAATAGGTTCTTTCCTTTAGTATCCTTTGGGAGGGTAGATCTTAGGATTTAACCTATGGATGGTAGGACTGAATGTAAATATGTTACTAGAACATGTTATATATGTTGGACGCAAGTGGTTGCAAGTGTTTGCTAGTGGATGCTAATGGACACATATACACACACTAGGCACTATTATCTCTTAGAGATCGTCCTAACTAGGTCACTAAAGCATATGCATATGGATGTGTGTGCACTTGCATTTTTATTCCATGGTTGTTATAAATGGGTGATTATCATACGATTGTTGCATTTGGATGATGATTTAGCACGCATATAGAACTATCAGTTGTCATCAGGGAATTTGCATTCATTTGGATACATGGAACAGACATAAGCACATAAAAATAAGGTTGACTGAATCAATAGACCGCCTAATCTTTTGAATTAGTTAGGGACATTGACACTAAACTATTGCATATATCATAAATTGCATTAAAAAGCTTAAGGAAAATGGATGTAATGGATGATGATTGAATATGTGGTTGTGGAATTCGGATGAAAATATTTATTTCATTCTTCTGTCCTTAGAGATTTCGGGGACGAAATCCTTTAAGAAGAGGAGAATGTAACAACCTGAAAAATTAGAGTAATAATAATTAATTAAAAAATTAATTGAATAATAAAATAGGGTTAGGAAATTGTTAGAATTGAGCCACGGGAGTTGCACCATTGGGTCCGTGGTAATTTTATGAGCAATTTTCATATATAACTTGTCGAAATCTGAGCTAGTATGAAGAAGTTATGAGAGAATAAGAAATCAGAATATATAATTAAACCAAAAGAAAAAAGGGGCATAGGTCGACCCATAGGTCACCTCCAATGAACACAGGTCGACCCGCCTTTCTTCCTGGATGATTTTTCGTCCAGGTACGAGCCGAAGACTATAAATCCGATTTTTGTGAAATCCTGTGCGTCTGTAGCTGCATCTGATGGTTCCTAGTGAGCCTATGACGTGGTTGCACCAGATTAAATCTTCAAATCTGACGGCCTAAGATCCCTAATCCACATATAAATAGAACCCTAGGCCAAGCTATTTTTCTCATTCAGATTTTCTCGTAATTAGATTCATTGCTTGAGGCTGAACTCTAAATAGAAAAATTTTCTAGGGAGGAAATCTTTTTAATAAAAATATTTTATGCCCTAGAAGTGGATCCAGGAAGGGCAATGATTAGAGCTAAGGACCACAGGTGAGTGTTTTGTAATTATTTTAGATTTGTAAGAAATTTAAAATAATAGGGTTCTCGGTAGTTGTAGTTTTTCTACAATTTTGAGACAGTTTTTATGTAAGTTTATTTGCAGTCAGTTTTTAAGGAAATTTTAGAAGTTCTTTTTAGTCTATTTTTATTTAGCTATTTTAGTCAGTTATTTACATCTGTTTTAAGTTGAAATTTAGCCTGTAAATGTTAGTTTCTTTTTATAGAAATTTAATCCTTTTTGACGCGAATAAAATATTAAAAAGAGAAGAATTTGCAAATATGGATTAAAATAGAAAAACACTAAATTTACAGAAATCGGATGAAAAATGAGAAAAACTGAAATTAAATATAGATGGACTGAAATAGGCAAATTTGAGATATTTGCAAGCATAATTATAACAACTGGTTATAACTAAAAAGAGAAAATAGAAGAGTAACAGTTGCAACAACAATCATAACACATAGGTTATAATTAGAAAGAAAGAAATAGCAAAAGGGGCTCATTTTAAAACTTAGATCTTGGATTAAGTTATTAAGCAAATATAGCAGTAGTGGCCCGTACTGGCAGCATTCCCTTTCTGGTCTAGGACTGATGGTCTCACACGTAGGTGAGGCTGGGCACGCTTATGTTGATTAGGGTAAATAAGTGGACAAAGATAGAGGCTCAAATTTGGAGATTTGGGCAAGGGGTGCAAAGTTAGAAGATTTGTTTGTTAGGACTAGTACCGGCAGCATTCCCTTTCAGGTCGAGGACTAATGGTCTCACACATGGGTGAGGCTGGGCATGCTTATGCTGATTAGGGTAAATAAAAGGTCAAATAGGGGGCGATAGTTAGTGTGTACCGGCGATGACCGAGCGTGCGGCATCGATTAGGGTAAATAATTCGCTACTACATCCTAAGCACTAAGAGGTGTCTTTTGCTATAAGACCAACATGATTGGCTCACATTGGCAAAACAGAGATAGGAAAGGCCGATTAATGGGTAGGATTAGGATTTCAGCCTAATCAAGATTAGCAGTTGAGATAGGATTAGGGTTTCAGCCTAATCACAAACGTTTAAGACAAGTGCAAACAATCAAAGCAAACGGCCAAATAGAATCAGAAACAGTATTTTATGCGAGTTTTATCTTTTTTGTATTTTCCTTTCATGCTAGAATTATTGCTTAGTCTATTATCTTTACCTTGCTTAGAAATGCTAGTAATTACTTTCACTCATCAGATTTATTGTCTGACCCACTCCTCTATCTTTCCTTTTCCCCCCATAGGCCAGTAGAGTTGAGGATAGTTGATTCAGGTTGCTTGGAGATTCATTTCCGAAGTTTTCTCATTATAGATGTATTCTTCTGCTTTTCACCTTTTTCATTTGGCTTATGGCACTTGTGAGAGGGATTATTATTGTTATTTTTGTACGCTGATTTTGTGAGACTGAGATGTATTTTCATGGGACATAAGAGATTTTTGAGACATGTTATTTTTTATGACTTATTTTGAAATGTTGTTTAATTCTGAATGATAAGTTATTATGTTTTCCGCTGCTTTTACTTATTTGTTTTGTGAATCTTAGTCTCTGTGATGCTCTAGCTATACCTATAACGCACCACATCTTTTGGTGTGCCCTTTTTGGGGATACTAAGGGGTGTGGGGTGTTTCAAAAGAAATGTGCCCGATAGGAGGAGCGACCTCACTTGGCCCAGTATAGCTTCTGGTTTAGTCATTTTAATTATTACCCAAAGGTCAAGGCTATCCATTATCGTTCTCTTACTTCATTCCAGTAGCGTTCACCAAACCATCCTACTACATTCTAGATTCTCCACCATGTGCATAGTTGTTAAAGTGGTTTTCGGGATTGGCAGAGAGTATGAAAATATCTAATCCCTGTCTCTTTAACAACCAAATGCTTATTTCACACTGGTTAGTTCTTTTAAATTTCCAAAACTGATTCATAATTGATATCAAAATATCATATTTACTTTAAATCATCACTTTCGAAATCATATTCACTTTTGAAATCATTATTCACTTTAAATCATATTCATTTTCAAAATCATAACCATAAAATAGGTTAAACCATCATATTAAGATATTCGCATTTAAATTAATTAAATCTAAACCATAACAGTTTCAACTTTAAACAGTTTGAATATTGAAGGTAGTTTATATTTTGGTATAGTTAGACATTAAAAATAGTATAGATATTAAAATATATATTAAAAGTTGCTTATAAATTTAAATTTATATATATATATATATTAAAAGTTGTTTATAAATTTAAAATAATATATATAATAAAAGTTATTTATAAATTTAAAATAATATATATTAACATAGTTTATATTTTAAAAATAGTTTATAGATTAAAATAATATATATATTAAAAATAGTTTATATATTAAAAATAGGTTATAGATTAAAATAGTTTATATATTAAAATAGTTTATATATTAAAATAGGTTATATATATTAAAATAGTTAATGTATTAAAAATTATTAATATATATTAAAATGGTTTATTTGAGAAAAATAGTTTATATGTTAAAAGAGTTTGCATATTAAAAAGTTTATATCGAAAATAGTTTCGAATTAGAATTGTTTCTTCCAGTTTCACAAATCAATTCAAATCAATCTCAGTTCAACGATTTCAATTCAAAAGGCTAAAGGTTTCAATTCAATTTTCAATAAAACCATTTGAATTTATATTGACTTTAAATCCATGTTTGAACTACAAATTTAAACCACTTTAAATTCTATAGGTTTCAAAGTTTAAATATTCAAACGTTTACAATAACTCAATTTTGATATATTTCAATTATATTTCAAATTCAACTTTAAGATTTCCATTTAAATTCTTTAAATAATTCATTTAAACCAATTTCAATTTTAACCTTTTAAAAGCTAGGATTTTGAAAATAATTCAGTTCTTATAAATCTAATTTTATTTCATAATATCATTTAACTGGATTCAAGATTTTAAGGATTTAAAATCATTTAAATTATCCAATCCGGTGTCCGTATATAATTTTCTACCCTATGGTCAAGTGATATAGATATATATCATTTCAACCCGCAATAATTTAAATTTACGGGTATATATCATTTCAACCCGCAATCCCGAGTAAAAATTCAAAATCCATAAAATCGCTCGAGTTTATCATTTCAACCCATAACAATTTTTCCCAAATCTATAAGACCATTCGAGTATGTACCATTTCAACCATAGTGATTTTCCTAACAATAACTAAGGGAACTTGCAGTGTGGTAACAACATATAAAATAAATATAATATCCAATCATCCAAATATCAACAATTAAACATCCATCACAATCATCATTCAAATCAACGAACAAATCACAACAAATAAACTGGTTATCTTTATCAGGTATTTAACTGGCAATTAAATTCAATATTTAATTTAAATGGCAATTCAATTCAAATAAACTCAAATTATATTTAAATGACAATTTAAAATATAAAAAACAACAATCAATAAATTTCTAATCACATCATAGATTTAATTTAACTAACATAAGATGGTTTAGCATTTGTGAGTGCCTTAAAACACCCACCTTTGATTTATCGGCGATTTAAAATCCGATTAAAGCCCAAAATTCTAACGGTCTCAGAATACAGTCAAACTAGTTTCCTAATATCCAGAATTTTGATACGATCGCAATGGGGAAAACCGCGCGTAAATCTGAGCTCGTATGCAAAAGTTATGATAATTAGAAGGTTTGAAAATATAAAATATAAATAAAACAAACTAGGGGCATAAAAGTAATTTCGCACCTCATCTAGACCATCGTGTACGAGCACAAACCCTCCCCTTCATGCATGCAACCGCCACCACTCAACCATTTGTTGCCGCCTACTCGCTTCTCAACGTCCTGGTCGGCCACCACCGCCATGATCCACGTCAAGGGCCGCCTCCCCCCATGCCTCGCGACTACCTCCGGTGATCTCCAGAGTTCCGCCGACGCGCCTTGATTGATGCCAATTTCTGGCGATCATTGACGACTGCGGCAAGTACCACTGGTATGGATGAATGCTGCTCAACCCCCTCTACGCGCCTGCGCCTCCCGATCGTCGTACGGGCGAAGATCCACCGTTAAAATCGAAAACCTAATACAGACAGCCGAGAATAAACTGATGATTTCTGGCCAAACCGAATCTCCGATCGACAAATGAATAGCAGCAGTAGATTGCTTATTGAGAGCTTTCCAATGATATATAATTTGCTAGGGTTTGGAGAGTTTGAATTTTGAAATTGATTTTGAAAGTGAATTTTAGGGTTTTGATGTTCTGCAATTGAGAAGAGTGGAGGAACAGACAGATAGAATTGTACGTACAGGAATAAGGAAAAGGCTGCTAGGGTTTCAGAAAAGAAATCTATTTATATGGACAAAGCTAGATAAGAATGAATGGACAAATCGAATTGGGTCGAAAAGACAATGATGACTCGTAAAGCCCGTTTCGTTTCCCGAACGAAATTGGGTCATCCAATATATCGAAATATAGGTTTACGATATTTTTAAACTCAATGGAACTAGTTTCAAACCCTAATTCGATTGTATACAGAAGTTATCTTTTAAAAATCAAATTATTTTCCATTAAATTGATTTCTATGTGTTTCGAGTCCGCACGATCAAACGATAGATCTGATCGCTACGAAACTTGAAATTCTACAATAATTCACTGTTACGGATCCGATGAAACTAGTTTCGTCAAAATTCGAAAGAATAGCCAAAATGGATAATTTCACGTTAATTAAATAAATTATTATTAAATTAATTTAATCACTTTTAAAATTCAAATTTAATAGTCACCAATTTTGTCATCCTTGATTATATAGAAATTTATAATCTTTTAAAATAAATTTTTCCATGTCAATTCAATATTTAAATATTACATAAATTTTAACGTTCAATTACAACTGTAATGAAAACCCAGTTAATTATATTTTAATTTCAATCGCATTCTTATATTTTGATTCTCACTTTTATTATTAAATCATAAAATATCATATGAATATAATTAATATTAATTTACACTTTATTGCATTCATCTTCTACAATTATCATCTTTTTCCATATTGAGTATAATATTTAATTACATAAAATTTCAACATTGATTCTAACAATTAATTATTCCTTCTTATAACTAAATTAACTCTACCATTATTTCAATTGATTGAAATTACTTAAAAAAGTTGTCAATAACATTCAAACGACCTTATTAAATCATTATTTAGTTAATTTTCTCATTAATAAATCATAAATTTTAATTTTTCCCAGCAGTAAATTTCAAAATCATATTTAATTTGATATTTTTAATTATCGGAAAAATACGGGTCGTTACATTTTTCATCGACCTAAGAGTCATTACCATTTTGATTTGGGTAGGTGGACCTATTTTTTTAGTTAGGTTTGTTATGATATGACACGACAATCCTTTCTTTCTTGGATAGGTGTTATATGCAGGCCTATCAGTTTATTTCATAGTTGGACAATGTTTACCTATTTATTTTCTTTAGGTAAATTCATATAGTTTTGTCATAAACATGGCTACCTATTTCTTTTCGTTACGAGTCGGGGTTTATAGGTGGTAGTATATTTCTTTTCGTTAGACTATTGCACTATGAGGCTAGGTTTATTTATTTTAGTTAGACCCCGTGTCGCATTGTATCATACTGACAGATGACTACCATTATTATTTTATTAGTGATGATTATTTCTTGAGATTTTGGGATAGATATTTAGTATCTTTTTGGCTCTGGAGAATTTTGAATTGTCACCACCATATTTTTTATGTTAGTCCACTTGGGACTTGATATGGATTTGTGAAATGGTGATTTTGGATTGATTTGCCTTTTTATGTTTATTTGGGTTTAGGTATATTTTGAGATGACTTATATTAATGCTTAAGTCATAAATGGATTTATGAAATGGTGATTTTAATTGATAAGCCTAATTACGATCATTTGTTCTGGCATATTTTTATTATGGATTATTTATTGTTAAGTCATATATTTATGATACAGTACCTCAAATTTTTATTAGATATAGTCTGACCAATTTATTTTATAATTCTCGGGTCAGGCCGAGACTCTACGGGTACAGGGACTCGTTGACCTTTGGATTTTGGACTAACAGTGAAGTAGACTAATTTGACTGTTTTAGTTTACTTCATACTTGTGTATATTCACATTTAGGAGTTATGTCATGTATATTATCTAGTAGTCGTTATGTACTTGATACAGTACTTTGGATATGATGTATATATTTATGTTGGTCTAGTACTGATATTTTGTAGATTCACATTCTATTATGTATATGATGTATATTATTCCATTGTGATCTGTGACTCTAATTCTGATTTATTTATATTATATATACTATTCTGAATATTTTAAATCGTGTGTTTAATACTTTGTATTAATACTATACACGTCATAAATTTTAAGTTCAGATCCTCAAAGGGTAATAAAGACGTGTCAGTGTTATTATACAGATATATTCACATACGACCGCCCTTAACCAGCCATATTCTCCATATTATTAGACGACATTACTTGTAATGTTCTTTAGTAATATGGGCATAGCGGTGGGGTCGTTACACGGTTGAAACCCAAATTCAGACAGTTGGATAATGGCAAAAATGAACTGATTTCTTACTGGTTGCAAAATTTTCAATTCTGTTGGTTGCCATGCTAGATTCAGCCAACCGCCTGAACGAAATTCTGTTTTTTTTAAAACTTGCACATTTCTCAAAGTGCAAATCAAAATTCAAATCAATAATTATTCTCAAAACCTATCTATTCATTCTTTACCTACCTTTACATTCTCCTAAATAATAAAAGAAACCTTGAATTTTCTTAATAAAAAAAAAATCTTTTTTCATTCCTCCAAACAAAAATGCCTCCTAGATAAAAAGAACAAGAGAATCTTATACCGGTCCATCTCAAAGTGAAATTAGGGCATAGATCCACAACAACACGATTGTTAATCGATTTAATAGCATGAAGAACTCCAAGCTTTTTGAAGGGGTTTTCATGAATTTTTGGATTTTAATGGATATACAATTAGAGAATTAGCGAAAGCACATGGATTCGACACTCTTATTGGGTATGATGCAAATAACATTAAGATTTATCCTCTCTTGGTTAAGCTCTTTTTTGCAAATATGAATCTAGACCACCAAAATCCTCAAAATAAAACTGATTGCATTTGGACTTTGGTATGTGGAGTTAAAATTTATTTACCTTTACAAAGATTAGGGCATATTTTAAGATGTGCATCCGAAGGCTTAGACATTGATATGGTTGATGTTGATATGTACCAACATGACGAAGTGTCACATAGATTTTGTTGGACGATCAAACCGAACTAAAATCTAGTGCCTTATGTCCTAAGGTAATAATTATTCATCGTGCTCTCATTCGCTCTCTTCAACCAAGAACTGATAGCTATGAAAAAATTTATAAGCATTATTTCCAAGCCCTATATGCTATTTATTCATCTCAACGTGTTAATTGGGAAAGATTATATTGGATGAATTTCAAACTGTTAACAATAGGAGGAGTTATAAAACCATTCATTATGGAGCTTATATAATGAGGACATTACAAAACTTTGGTGTTACTTTGCCCGAATCCGACTTCACAATAATAGGTAAACTTAACTTCAAAACCCTTAGTCTCTTGGGTCTTCCAAAGCGTCCCGTGAATCAACAAATTATTGGTTTTGTAGAATGGGTCGCCAATCACAATCAAGGTATTCCGCAACCTCGAGACATAAATATTGCCTCTTCCTCTCAACAACCCCAACAAGAAGAAGAAGAAGATGATGAAATCCATTAATTAAATGTTGATGTGTCTCTTAAACAAGCTCTCGTCACTTTATCCCAAAATCAAAGCAAGCTCAATCGCCATTTAGCTAACATTGAGAAACTTGTTTCCAAGACAAACAAAAAGCTAAACTAAAGAAAAGGTTTTTTGAACAAGATTTGGGAAAAATTGTCTTGCGTCGCATCCACATCAATGGAAATTCTTGAAAATTCAGCACCGTTTACTTGGACATCTTCTGTGGAAGAAGGAGAGGAAGAAGAAGAAGGAAGGGAAGATTGATTTGGTATGTTTTTTTTTGCAGAGTAAGCGTGGTTGAAAACTGGGCCCCTACCAGATTTATTAATAAACAATAAAAGAGAAAACAACCAAAAGAAAAGAAAAAACAGGCCAAAAGAAAGAGAAAAGGAGCTAAGGAGTCCATGGTTCAATCTGATGGTCTAAAAATTCATGCTTACTAGATCTCATACTACTTAATATTTCATGCTTAAGGACGGCCCAAAGCACAAGCACACTCCTGCATTTTCCTTCAAACACCCTTTTATTCCTTTCACTCCACACAAGCTTCATCAGTTTTTTAACTATGAAGAAAAAATATGATCTTCTCGCCTTGTTCCACTTGGTTGCAGTCTTAATCAGAGACCACTGCTGTGAGAAGACAACAGGAACAGCAACAATCCCAAACTTGATCATCATATCAGTCCATAGCTCGATAATTATAGGACATTCAAAGTATATGTGCTGAGCAGTTTCAATACAGGCATTGCACAAGGTATAGATAGTTGGCACAACCATACCATAGTCAACAAGTTTCATCCTAGTGAGAAGGGCATTATTCACAACCTTCCAGAAGTGCATATTATCACTGCTTAGAGAAATTTCATTGCAAGTTGCTCTGTACCAAAAGCAACCAGGCATGTTGTCAATACCATGAAGTGATTCATACACACTGCAAATATAGTGTGGTCTGTCATTCCAAAGCACAGTGTCCTGCTCATGAAAGTCAAACCTATTACAAGCAAGATGGTTCCAATAGGTCCTAACTGCTTGATTGCTGCAATAAGGAAGGCACAACTTGCCATCAACAATTTGATCAACAGCTTTGGCATTTAGGCAAACTCCAGATTGGAACTTTTCCTGAGGATTGAATATGCAATCAAGAATGACACCCTTGCAAATCCAAGGATCGTGCCAGAAACTGCAAACACTCAAGGCAGAGAGTTTAATTTGGATTAGAGGCTTAAATTTATCTCTCAATTTCAAAATGTTCCTCCAAGTCCAGCTGCACGACTGAGGAACATCCATTTGCCAAAAAAATTTGGAACCAATATTGCACAAGACACCAACAAACCCAAAGAGAGTCCTTCATATGCCAGAGAGCATTAAAGTGAGTACTGTAAGCAGCCCTATTCCAAACAGATAGGTTGATGATGCCAAGGCCTCCTTTGCTATAAGGCTTCTCAAAAACTTTGAATGAGCATGGAAAAATCTTCCTAGCATGAATGGAACCAAACCAGAAGAATCTGTACATTGCAGTTCTGACCATATTCAGAAGTTTAGTTGGAAGAATGAAGGCCCTTGCCCAGTAGATCATCATTGATTGACATACAGATTTAATGAGAATGAGCCTGCCAGCTTGTGACAAAAATCTAGTCGACCACCTCCCCATGGTTGAAGTGATTTTAAGAAATAAGGGTTGGCAGTCAAAAATGGTCACCCTAGAAGAACATAGAGGCAAACCAAGGTACGTCATGCCATGATGCATGATTTGCAACCCAGCAGTTGAGGATAGAACTTGTCTTTGGATAGGAGAAACTCCAGCAAATAATATGCTCGACTTTTGTGCATTTAACTCAAGACTAGTCATCAAATAGAAACTATGAAGGGCATGTCTAATGGTTTCAAGAGACTGTTGGTTGGGCTTGGTGAATAACATGATGTCATCAGCGAAGAGAAGAGATGTTAACTGGGAGTCTTTGCATTTGGAATGGAAATGGATTTGCCTGGACAAGTACAGAGGCCTAATGAAGCAAGTAAAGACTTCCATAACCAAAATGAACACATAGGAAGAGAGTGGGTCGCCCTGTCTAATCCCTTGCTTGGAGTCAAAATGACCTGAGTTCGCTCCATTCAAGATCAGAGTGAAAGATGGAGTGGAGATGCATTCATAGATCCAAGCAACAAACACTTTAGGGAACCCCATAAGTGACATAGCTCTCACCACAGAAGTCCACTGAAGGCTATCATATGCTTTCTTGAGATCAAGCTTGAGCATGGCTCCATGAGTGGCATTAGCATTGCCATATCCTTTTAAAAGTTCATGAGCAAGCATGAAATTATCCAGGATGTTCCTATTAGGCAGAAAGGCAACTTGATTCTTAGAGATGATTCTCACAAGCACAGCAACAAGGCACGTGGCAATGATCTTTGAAATACACTTGTAAATCACGTTAAAACAGGAAATCGGTCTGAAGGATGACACTTTAGTAGGGTGCAAGCATTTGGGAATTAAAACAAGATTCGTAGCATTGACACACTTAAGAAGCTTGAATTTGTCAAAAAAATTGTGAACAGCCTTGCAGAAATTCCCACTTACAATATCCCAAGAAGATGTGAAGAATTGAACGTTGAAACCGTCAGGTCCACCACTCGAGTTCTTGTTCATTGAAAAGAGAGTATTCTTAATTTCAAGATCAGTAACTTTTTCCACAAGCCTTGCAACTTCAACCCCATTCACTTGAGGCAAGGCAATAGATGAAAGATCATCCAAATGAGGAAAAAAAATTTATCATTTCCCAACAGGCCAGAAAAATGCTTATGAAAGGCTCTGTTCACAGACTCAGGAGTGGTTTGCAGGTTCCCCTCATCATCATGTATCGAGAATATATTGTTATTAGATTGCTTAGCTTTGAGGGAAGCATGGAAAAAACTAGTGTTCCTATCACCATCCGTAGCCCATTTAATTCTTGACTGTTGCTTTTTCATTTCACTCTCAATATCCAAAGCATGACTAAGCTCGTGAAAGAGATCAGCTTCCTTGGTAGCATACTCAGCAATATCAGGATGAGCCATCATCATTTCTTGAGCTACCCTGTGCTGTTCCTTAAGAGAGGTAGATCTGAGGTTGCCATCACCAAACTTAAGTTTAGCCCAAGGTCTTAAGGCATCCTTAATAGCCCTAAGCTTCCTGCAAAAAATATACATGGGGTTTCCAAAAAAATGATTAGCCCACACAGTTTTAATTATAGTAATAAATTCAGGATCACGGATCCATGAATTATAAAATTTAAATCCTCTTTTAACATCATGGAGTTTCCTACCAGAGGATATGATCAGAGGTGAGTGGTCAGAAAGAATAGAAGGTGGAAGAAAGGTGGTTAGATCAGGCCAGGTAGTTAAGGCTTTGTAATTTGAGAAAGAGTGATCAATGTTAGAAAAAGTTCTAACACCACTTCTGGAACGATTGTTCCAAGAAAAAATGGCACCTTCCCTATGTATAGGAATGAGAGAAGAATCATAAATAGTAGTGTTTAAGGGATATATGTCTTTTAGCATGAGAGGACGACCGCCTTGTTTGTCAGACAAGGCAAGACAGCAGTTGAAATCGCCAAGAATTAGCCAAGGATGTGATTCCTGCCTTAAAGCAGGTATGAAGCTGAGGAGAGATTGTCTTGTGACTAGAGAGTTCGAGGTATACACAAAGGAAATATATAAGGAGGCTGGGGGAAAAAGATGAAAGTGTACATGTAGTACTAAGGATCGTGTAATATGGATATATGATAATACAGAGTAGAGAGATAATAGAAATACTGTAAATAGTGCGAAATATAAAAGCAGTATAGTAAAAATTAAAGTAAGCACACCAGGAATTTTTATACTGGTTCGAACTTCCCGTTCTACGTCCAGTCCCATAATACCCTCTGGATTTAAACTAAACCCCTCACTTAACCCGGAGGAATAGGTATACGACACCTGAGCAGCCGAACAGGAATTTTTCCGCCTCAACAACCGAAGAGGACTTCAGTCTAATATAAATTGTTTGTTGACGAATGTGTTCTAAATAACACTGATTGTCTTTATATAGTACAACTTTCCTATAATCAAATCCTCAAGAGTATATATGTGTGTGAAGATTTAGAAGGAAGATAATCACGTAGAATCGAAGTATATAAATTAAAACAAGGATTCTAGTGATATTAATTAAGAATGAAAACTTTTATTTGCAGAAATGAATAGAGATTAGATTTCAGAAATATATACAAGAATCGGTTATTGTAGAAGTGAATTGAATATGTTTATATAGTTGTAGAAGAGTTATAATCTTTCATGAAGAGTTTCAGTCAACAATTGTGTCCATATCTCTTGAAATAGAGGACATTCCTCTTCATGAAATGATCGCATCTCTTCAGTAAACTAGCCGTTATTCTTTGGTCGGTCGACCGTAAAATCTGGCCGGTCAGCTGAGTTCGAAATCGTACACAAAACAGAGAGTACCTGTGCACATAACACAGGGTCGGTCGACCGAGGATCATGGTCGGTCAGCCGACCTGATGTTATTTGCACAGTGTACACTTATATATGTATAAATTAACATGGATCAATTTGTGTGTGTGTGACTACTTGAGGAATGATTTTAACAATATTCTATGACTCAATAAAATATTCATACTAATCTCTGGATTGTAGTCTTGTCTCCTTTGTAGTTCACAATATACGTTTATTCTCTTTTTGTCGCTTTCATATAGTATTCTCTTTGTATTTCGTCGTATGATCTCTGAAGCTTGTGTCATGAATCAAAACTCATGAATCAACAAAAGATACTTGGCATGAAAGTGCATAATCTGAGCAGTGGAATGAATCAGGTCAAGAGATAAGACTGAAGGGTTATGAAGAATCATGATGCGTCCATAGCTAGCTTCAAGAAGATTATGTGTCAAAGTCCAGGAAGGGTTGACATAATTAGCAGCTGAAATCGTAAGGGGAAGATTAAGTTTAGTTTCAAGAATTGCAAAAATAGACAGATGATGCGCGGAGATTAATTGTTTCACATGGTCCAACTTAACGAAGTTGTGACAGCCTCTAATATTCCATGTACCAATGTTGTGCAGCATAATTAAACTAGTGTTTGATGAGAAAGTTCTCTCATGCTCCTTGTAACAGGAGGTTCTGATCTGGATGAGACGCGGTTTTGTTTCAATAGATTTCTTTTGTTCCTATAGCTGGCATTTGAGCAAGTAGCACGATCAATTTCTACATCTTCACAAGGAGTCAAGGGCGGAGATTTCCATCCAGGAATTGATCCAGTGAAAACATATGATTGACTCGAAGTTGTTTGTTTTGAATTCAAAGATGGTGAAAGTTGTGGGTTTGGAAGAGGTTGAGAAGAAGATTTCATTGAGATTACCATTTCAGTTATCTGTCTTTGCAGGGACAGACAGAAGAGGACATCTGGATCATTATCAGTGTGGGGAAGAATATTATCTTGTGATGAGGGTTTGGAGTTATTCAATGTAACTTCAGTTCCATGGTGGTTCATGCATAATTCAGGTTGTTTGGATGACATAAGGGGACCGGGATCAGCAGGCAAAGTGTTTGTATCATGCACACCTGATATACAACATATATCAGTGGTATCTTTGTGTACAGAGCCTAAAGGTAAAACAGTTCCATCATTCTTATTTCGTTTAACTAAACTCTGTATCTGCTCATTGTTGACCACCTCCTCAACACTTGAAACCATATCTTCCATGTGTTCCTTCTCACAAGTTACTTCATTCACTTCACGTGCATCATCGTTTAACTCAATCAACACATCAAATCTATTGGTGGAAGGATGACCAACATGCTCCTTACCTGCCACACAAGGTTGTGGTTTACTTATATTGATCTCAAGTTCACCTGGGCAATCCAAGCCTTTTTGCATTTGTTCAGCGCTGGAAATAAAATGTTCAGCAACTGGATGCTTGTTTACATTCAAATCAGTGATTTCACAATGGGAAAGTTCTTTAGTATTACTCTTTCTTTTTGCTACTTTTTGCCATAATTGTTTATTTCTCTTATGAGTTGTGCCTATTCCAATATCTGGTTTTACTACTTCCTGATTTATACTCATAATACCAGCACCATCATTACATTTAACAATAACTGAACCAACTTTCAGGCATGAACTGTCTAAATGACCAAACTCCTTACATTCATTACATATGTCAGGCCTCCACAAATAATTAACTTTGACAACTTGAGAAGATCCATCCAATAATTTGACAGATCGACTAATTTTCGATCAGGTGATACATCAACAAGACATTTTGCATATCTGATCCTCTCAAGCTTCTTAGTGGACGTATCCATGCATAAAAGCTTTCCAATTCTTGAAGCTAACCAATTGATACCAATATGTGACCATGCATAGATAGGGATGTTAGAGAGTTTTAGCCATACAGGAACAGATCAGATAGAACTGCAACTATTACCTATTGAAGGATCCCAAGCTTTAACAATGAAAATCTTCTTCCTAAGGAAGATAGGATCAGCTTCCGGAATTCTCCTTCTGTCCTCCGCACAAGACAGATTGAAAAGGAACAAACTTCCATCAGATTTAACTACAATCTCTCCCTTCAACTTCCACAGTTTCTTCAAATGGTTGATAACAGTGAGATATGAAAGAGGTTTATCAAGAAAGAATCCCACCAACCACTCACTCCATATTTCAGATCCAACCTTAACTACAACATCAAGTGGAACGAGAGCTTGTCCATCAAAAACAAGGGGAAAATCAACAGGCAAATAATGATCAGCGTTGCGAGGTTTGGTTTTGAAAAGAGAGGACCAAGAATTGACCGGAGGTTGAGGGATGGAAGAGTTAAGCAGAGGGGGAACTGGGGGAAGTAAGGCCGGTGGAGAAGAAGGTAGGGGACAGGGACGGGACGATGGTGAGTGAATAGGAGATGGTAAGGGAGGAGCAGGAAGAAGGATGTTTGAAAAGATGGGGAGTGGGGCGGGTCAGAGGCGGGAGCAGCCATGATGCAAAAAAGAAAGTTTAAAACTTTGGGGCCAACATAACTCTATCTTTTCTACTACTTATTTCAAGAACATATCTATGTAATATTTATGTACTATTTCAAGAACATATCTATGTAATATCTTTTCTTCCGCTTATTTATGATAGTTCTCTTGTCGAATAATTGTTTCCTTTTTGTTGATGATAAAGAGGGAAGTAAGGTTGTCATATAGATAGGGGAGTATCGAGTCAGGGGGAGAATAATTGAATCCTTATATTTAATTCTTACATAGTTGTCATCATCGAAAAGGGGGAGAATGTTAAAAACTTGAAATTTGATGTTTTGATTGTGACAACTATATAAGTAAACATTATATGAACTAACCAAATTTGCAGGAGAAGAATTCGTTAGAAAGATAATCACAGACATTAGAAGATCAGATTCTAGATTGTAGCTACATTGTATTGTTAAGTATAGAGTATGAGTCTAGAAGTATAAATATTTTAAAATCTCTCTGAAGTGGTATACACATATACACAAAATATAATATTCATCAAAACAAAGAATCCTACTCAAAACAACACATTCAGTCGGCTGAATGTACACTTTCAACCGTCTGAATGTTGTGCACTTACATAAAAAATTTACAATATTCAGCCGGCTAAAGTATAATATTCAGACGACCGAATAAGGGATTTTTTGTACTATTTCCTTGCTATCTTGATTTCACTCGATTCAGCTGGCTGAAATGTTTAGTTCGGACGGCTGAATATTTATAACGGCTAGTTTTTGAAAAGGTGCCTCACTTTCATAAACAGAAACAACTCATAATTCAAGAGTAGCTTCCATATCTCTTCATGGCTACTCTTCATGAATGTATAGAACTTTTAATCTCTATAAATAGCAAAGGATTTCAAAGTTTTAATAATCAATTTTCTCATTCTTAATTCTATCTATTCTTGCTATTTTAACTCTAAAGCATTCTATACATAAAAACTCTATTTTGTTCACTTGTATATTAGAGTTTACTACTCTTGTGATCAAATAAATTTCCTTTCTTCATGAACTACATAATATACCACAAAGAAGAAGATTATAGGAAGGGTGTACTTTATCGACTTATCAGTGTTATTCAACAGCATACTCGGTCAAAAACATTTCTACTATTTTCTTTTGCAGTATTCTCAGGCAGTCAAAGTCCTATTTTGTGGTCTAGGCGGTTGAAATCCTGTTTAGTTGCTTAGGCGGTATAATACCTATTCCTCCGGGTTAAGTAAGGGTTTTGATTAAATCCAGAAGGAGTCTGGGACTGGATGTAAAATGGGAAATTCGAACCAGCATAAAAATCTCTGGTGTCATTTACTATATTACTTTTACTTTTATTTATATTCCGCACAAGTAAATAGTTTAGCTAATATTTCATATTACACGATCCTTAGTCACATTCAGTTATTTCTAGTTACAAGTGGGGCAAAGGTGGGTTGGTGTTGATTCAAACTGGAGTTAAAAGATAGGAGCAAAAGGTGTTTCTAGATCCTCCTTTTTCTCCTTTGAACCGATACTATTTAAACACGTCAAATCCTAGTTTTCTTCTCTTGAATTTTTTTACCCTCTAGGTAATTAGGCCGGCCATAAATCTTGCTTTCCTCCTCCATTTCAAGCTCCCAAATAAACAAATTAAATAAAAATTGAAGATCAATGGATGATGATTTCAGTCTAGTAGCTCTTTCGGGAGGTTCGGATACTAATTCAAGGAGTGAAAGGATTCAACATATCAAGATGTTTCATTTAGACTTTGGACAAGGTAATAATCCTATTTATATTATTTACATATTTATACATTATTTTTCATGTCATTATGCTGCTATTATTTATGTGTATCGTTATCCGGGATTTTGACCCGGCTATATCCGAACTGACTGGACAAGTTATACTCGACTGTCATCAAGGTTAGTAACCCAGAGTGATAACTGTAAGATCCAAAAATCAAGTGCAGGCAATGATATGAAGTGAAAATCAACCGAGACTAAGAGATAGACTCTCCAGAATATTCTATGTATGAATTAGTACCTCCTCTAGGTAGGGGACCCGTGTCTATCCCTTCCCCTAGGGGATCGGTACATATATCTTAATTTTTGTCCCAAACTGAGTGAGATCGATATAAAGTGACAAGGATGGCCCTACGAGGCTAAATTTCAAATCTCAAGTCGTTTGGAGTTTGTATGCTCAAGTTATAAGCAAATTACTTCATCTAAGAAAGGGATCGTATAAAAGGGATCAGATCATACTCGGCCCAACAATGCAACTCAATGAAAAATGATCAATATCTCAAAATCCAAAAGTCCAATACACTTGAAACTTTGGGAACAAGATGAGGGGACCCTAAGGAGTCCACCCTAGGGATTGCATCCCAAAAAGCACAAGAAAGAGGGATCGGCCCTCTTCCCTGTAGAGGGATCAGCCTAAATTAGACAACATCACATATTGCAACAATGATTGATCAATAACTCAAGTTCTACTAATCCAATTAGCACGAAACTTGGAGGCTATGAATAATACAACATGGAAAAGCTCCCATAGGAATCGCACCCCAAACTCCTGCAAAATAGGGATTGGCTCTGATCCATATTTATTGTGATTTGGGCCATGCATTCCCTCCTGTGGGCCCCTATGGTTCTGAGATCCTTCTACTGAATTTTCAGGGAGATATTTTGCTGTCTTCCTCTATAAACACAGACTTGATTTTTCATTTTTGGGACTTTTATGCTGCTTGTTGCTTTATACTCTTTTGTAACTAAGGATTCTAATCCGATCCTCCTGTACTCAGTTTACAAAATGATTAATAAAGTTATATCTTCAAAGTGGATGTAGGAAAACAACGTTGAACCACTATAAACTATTGTGTCTCTGTTATTTGCTTGTTTTTTATTGCTTTACGCTATATTCTCTCTGTTTACATTTGATATTCTTCATTTATTACTCTACAAAATCTCGACTGGGTGTTTGTGCCAATTTTTGGTGTAAACACGTATATTATCATGAATTCAGATATGTTTATGCTGTTAACATTGGAAGAATATGTTTGTATTTTTGTGTGTTAATATAAAATAAAATTTGTATATATACCATTCGATAATAAAAAAAATTATATAATTTAACTTGAGAAAATGATTTAAAACTAGTTTTACTTTATAATATAGACACACAAATATATAATTTTTTTTGAAAATTGAAAAAAAAAAAAAATATGTGTATTATAAAATCAAACTAGTTTTGAATATTACAAAACATTTTAAATTATAAAATATACATATAAATTTTAGCAACATATATATACCAAATATTTTCAAAAAAAAGAATTTTTTTATAAACTGTATATATATGTACTTTTATATATTTTTATATAATTATTTTAAATATAAAATCTAACTTTTATAATATATATATAAAATATATGAAATTTGTAAATATATATATATATATATATTTAATAAATTTTGTATATGTTTTTGCTTTTGAAATAAAATATTTTTGTATATTTCATGATTTCAATACGGAAATCAAAATAAATCTAAACCGTAAGATTTAAATGAATGAAAATATTGTTTTTTAATAGAACATGTATATATATATTTAATTGTTTATCTACATCAAAGCATATATATGCATATATATTATATATAATATTTAATATTAATTCGATATGCATATATATGATTATTTGTATATATAAATATAAGAAAAGAATTGTTTTTCTCAAGTTTTGAAATATATGCATGTAGAACATATCTTTTTTTGAAATTAATGTACTAATTTAAATTTGAATTTATTAGACATTTACTATGCAAATCTAGATCTAAAAAATAGAATTTGTATTTATATTTATAGTTATATATATTAAATTTACAATCACTACATATTATAATATTAACTATTTATATATACACACACATACATATATATAAACTTATATACTTTACAAATACTATTTTATAATATATATATATAACCATTCAAACACATACACACACATATGTGTCATGTATAACATATATTTTATAATATTATATATATATATATATATATATATCTGTTGCGGTGTAAATCTCAACACCTATACATTCCATGTTAAACCATGTACATCATTTATAATGCACGTGCAAATACACACATATGTGTATATGATACCCATATTATAAATATAACATTAATATAAAACTTTATATTTTAAATTAAATAATTTATTGATTTTCTTTAAAATAAATTTAGGTAAGATCTAAATAAATTTAGACTTAATAAGCCCAATAAGATCTAAATAGGATAAATTAACCCATTTACGCCACTACATGATAGCCTGGATCCAATAATGGTATCAGTGCCCAATAACCTATACGATCTAAATTAGTCATGTTATGGCTAACTAATTAAGCTTACTAATTTTGTAGTTAGTCTAGAAAAGAAGTGTCTAAGGTTGGGTTTGGGTAATAAAGTATTCTACCTTACTAGGCTACTGGCATGGCCCAAAAGGAGAAGTAAGCCCAAATCCCTATTATAAATGGCCCAATATGAATAGGGCCTTGGGCTAATTTTCAAAATTGTTTAGAAATTAAAATAAATTTCAAATTTAAGAGTTAAATATGAAACATGAAACATATTATAGAAGTTATAATATAGTTTTCAAAATATATTGAAAACATTATAGAATTCATTTTAATTTTTTTAATTATTAATAAGGTTAATTTAATAAATTAATTAATTAATTAGTTAATTAATTAATATATATATAATGATATATGCTATGCTGTCTTGAATTGTTTAAGGCAATGTATGTAACACCCCGTAATTTGGCGTTGCTTATTTAATTAGTTAGTCGGTTAATTAATTAGGCTCCGAAAATGGAATATGTGAAAATGATGGAATTTGACCATGAAAATTGCACCATTGCATTCGTGGTGAAATTATGAGCAACTTCCATATTTGAAGTTTTGCGATCGAAGTCCAAATGAAGAAGTTATGGACGAAAAAGAATTCAAAACGAAAATAACTAAATAAGAAATAATTAATATTTTTATATTAATTATCTGGGCCCACAGGCCGACCCATCATTGGGGACGGTCGACCCCTAGCGGTCGATTGGTCACCCAAAAGCAGTCTATCGGTGGTGACCTCACGGCTCCAGTAAACCTAGGCCGCAACGATCCGAATATATTGTATTTCGATCGAACGGTTCTGGTTGATTGTAGCACCTATAAAATCAGGCCTAACCATCCCTTCTCTTCTCATAATTTTCTGAAAACAGTAGCGAAGCTCTGCTCTTTCTTCTTCTCTACTTTCTTTCGAAATTTTGAAGATAAGATATTTGTATCTATATTCATACAAATCGGAGAAGAGTAGAAATCTAATAAAAAGGAGAAGAGAAGAGAATCAACCATATGCATATTTGAGGTAATTTATATATTTATATAATTTTATATCTATTTTCTCTCCCTATCCCAAATCTCTTCTCAGATCTATAATTCTAATGTATGTTTATATTCTTTTATACATATCTCTTGGATTAAAAAGGATTCGGATATGAATCAAAAGTTCTACAACAGATCTGGAGATTTGGATCGCTTTAAAAGGTGTGTAGGAATTTTTATAAATTGTTATAATATGAAAATTATCTCGGTGGTGTTTATTTGATTTTTATGTCTAATTGGATAATTGTATATGAGTTGTAGGTAACGATTGAATACGATCTAAATATAATAAATATCGCCTACATATTCTTGTTTATGAATTGATTTAGCATTGTATACAACCTGATTTTGAAATCAGTCCCAAAAGTATGAATTTAGGATATTAATTTAAATGAAGTTTATTCCAGATCCGAAATAGATTGTAGAATAATGTTATAAATTTGGGTTATTACCCTAATTTTGTTAGAATATAAACTTTTCTACGTTTGGAAGTGTTGGAATTAAGATCCATTTGATATTTGTTATCCCGCCTTTTGGCAAGGCCAGGACATCAAGGAGTTGGGTTCCGAATGTCGTTTGTCATGGATATCGATGAATTTTGACCAAGTCCGGATCAAGCCCCAATCGATGGGACATGATCGGGAAAACTAAAGCAAACCAACGCTCCAAGTTTCAGATCGAACCGAGTTCGTATGCTCAAGTTACGATGGATGCAAGGCAAGGGGAAGAGCGCATTTTCGTATCCATCAATGAGCGGCAGTTCGTATCGATGGATTTCGTATCCATCGATGGTCCTCGTTTTCGTATCCATCATCCAATGCCTACTTCGTATCCATCAGACAATGCCTACTTCGTATCCATCATACAATGCCTACGTCGTATCCATCAGACAGTGCCTACATCGTATCCATCAGACAATGCCTACGTCGTATCCATCAGACAGTGCCTACGTCGTATCCATCAGACAGTGCCTACTTCGTATCCATCAGCCAGTGTCAACTTCGTATCCATCAGATAGTGTTTGCCTCGTATCCCAGGATGAAGTCCTACTCGAATCCATCAGGTCAACCAGCTTGGATAACGTGTCATTTCTCGAAGTGAACGAGGCGAAATACATGGAGACGATGCAGTCAACGCGGAGCAAATATCGGATCGAGGCGAAGCGCGCGCACCACGTCTTCTCCTGATGCGAATGCGCCGAGATGTATGGAGTCGACGCGGTCGATTCGGAGTGAAGACCGGATCGAAGCGAAGTGTGCGTTCCACGTCTTCACAGAGGCGCGTGATACCATCGAGTCGAAGCTCAAAGCGCAGGGAAATGGATACGAACCAGACAGCCTATGAGGAATTCCAGTTCGTATCGACCATATCTCATAATCCACTGATCCAAACATGATGAAATTTTAACTGAAGGTTGCACACATAACAAGGAATGTCTCCACCAATTTTGAGCTCAATTGGAAGTAATCCTGATCGATACGAAATGATTTCGTATCGATCACAGATTGGCTTGAAACTCTCTGGAAGTGGTCGAATGGGTCCCCTCACGTGTCAGGCCAAGTCTCCCGGGGTTTGAGCGAAATCCAAGCCTCCTACGCCTATAAATAGAGCCCCAGAATCAACGGAAAAAGGATCTTTTTCTCTGAAGCGTCCAGACTCTGCCGGATTGAGATTTGCACCATACTTTTGCTGTCAATTTCGAATTCTAAACTGTAATCCGCTGTTCAACACTGTAAACGCTTGTAATCATTGAAAGAGAATCAATAAAATCATCAAAACTTCATAGTGGACGTAGGCTATACGCCGAACCACTCTAAACTGCTTGTCTGTGCACTTTACATTCCTATTTGTTGGAGTTTTTGTTAGATAATCTCTGTTTTACATTTATAATCTTCATTTTATCTCTTCAAACAACTCCCGAAGAGTGTTGTGCCCATTTTTGGTACAAACACTTTGGTGCTTTCACCGAGAAAACCAGCTTTTTCTCCTGCTCGTTGGATCTGCCGTCGATACCGGATTGCACAAATCCAAGAGGAAGATCCAGATATCCAGTCCGGAATCCTACCATTCTATTCAGATTTGCTCAAAATCTAGGAAAGGACTCCACCACCGACAATGGTCAGCACAAGAACTGGCGCCACCGCTACAGAGCAAGAAGGCAGAGACAGGCAAAATCCAACACAGCCGCCTTCTTCCAATCAAGACAATGCCACTCAGTCAGACTCAACAGGGCTAGTCACCCGACAGGAGTTTCAAGTATTGCTCCAGGAGCTGACCCAAAGCCGTCAGCAGTTGGCAGAACAGTTACGCGCCAATATCGAGCTGACCAACCAGCTAAACCGTCGGGGGCACAGGAGGTCCAGGAGAGATGATGTCTCCAGAGCATCTACCGAAAGCTCAGCTTCATCTGATTACCACCGCCAAACTACTCGTCCTCGACTAGAGGGGAATCGCGCTCAAGCTGCTGAATATCAGCCTGCCTTAACTGTTGGGCAACTGAGGGTAGGACCGTCGACCAGTTTCCAAACCGGTCCCTCAACACGAGGAGGTACTGCCCCACAGTACACCACCGATAACCGCGCCACAACCACCGCAGTAGAGACAAGGGTCGATACCCAAAATCAATCTGAGCCGATCAATCAACAGCGAGGACATACTCCTGAACCTTACGTCCCAGAAGACGTTGAGCCAAGGAGGCGAGATACGGGTCGTCGACAACGCCCGATCCCTACTCGCGCCGTGGAACCCGACCACGCCTTAGCTCATCATGCTCCGAATCCGCCTGTTTCGGATATATCAACCATGATACGTCAAATGATCCGCGAGAGTCAAGGGCTCACTAATGATGACTGGGGGATTTCCCGTAGTCATACCCTTTCACAGACGAAGTGTTGCATGCCGAACCCCCTAGGCGATTCAGAATGCCGACTCTCCCGATGTATGAAGGGAATAGTGACCCCAACCAGCATATTCTGAAGTATGAATGGTCGATGAGCGCTGCGAGGGCCGACGACGCAGTGAAATGTCAGAGTTTCCCCATCTCTCTGGGAGGAATCGCGACAATGTGGTTTACCCGCCTACCGCCTAGATCAATTTCTTCGTTCGATCAGTTGGCCAAGAGGTTTGTGGAACAATTCCGGATGCATGTTGCTAGGCCAAAGGACGTCAACACCTTGTCCAGCGTCACTCAAGCTCCTGGAGAAACACTCAGGCGTTACTTGGAGAGGTTCCACGCAGCATGCGTCGAGATCACCAATCCCAACGATAATTCAATCTTAATGGCTCTGACCAAGGGGATTGATCCTGATTCTGAATTCGGAAACTGGCTGGCTGGAAAACCGCCCGCGTCGTTGGACCGTTTTTACTCCAAGGCCGCTCAATTCCTGCGGCAGGAGGATGCAAAACAGTCTAGGAAGCAGGACGATGCGAGGCCTAGCATTGAAGGAATACAGAGCAATGTGGCAGTTAAACAGTCCGGCGAAAGTTCCGGGAAAGTTCAGCTGAATATACAAAACAAGCAAACCCAGCAGAGAGGAAACAATGGCCAGAATAAGAAGAGAGATGAGAACCGAGGTCCACGACGTAGAGCTCAGATGTTTGACAGTTATACACCGCTAAACACATCATTGGAAAACGTATACTTACAGACTTGCAACACTGTACAGTATAAGAAGCCTGCTCCGAAGCCCTCATCGGAGAGACAGATTCAGACAGGGAAATTCTGTAGGTTCCATGAGAGCTATGGACATAATACCAACGAGTGTCGACACTTACAGGACCTCATCGAAAAGCTGATTAGAGAGAGGAAGCTAGATCAGTTTGTACGGGCGCCGCAGCCTGGCGGAGCGGGCCCCTCGAATCAAAATCGTTCACAAAATCAGGAAAGAGAGGATGAACCCGCTCGTGCGGGCGGGAGATTAGTAATCAACACAATAAGTGGTGGCCCCCATCCGGCAGACAGAAGCTGGGGGGAAATGGAGTCGTATGCCAGTTCTATCAGGCATGCGGACTTCGAGTGTTATAGTAATTGCGAGGATGGGACCCCGGCAAAGCAACAAAAGATAATGTCCGATGATATCGTGTTCAGGAGCCGAGACGCCGATAAAGTCGAAGCCCCTACTATCGACCCACTAGTCATATCCGCCCAGGTAGGTCCTGCTTGGATGAAGAGGATCCTGGTTGACAGTGGGAGCTCTGTAAACATCTTGCTCAAACGGGCTTACGATCTAATGAAGATGGAGACAAAGGATTTGAAACCCTGTTTATCCAGAATCCATGGTTTCAACGGAAGTGCCACGATACCCATCGGAATAACTGAACTCCCAGTCGAGTTAGGCGTTGGAGAACGCCGGAGGGTCCGCATGTTACAATTTGTTGTGCTAGAGATAGATTCGCCATACAATGCGTTTCTGGGTCGACCAGCTTTAGCCGAGTTTAGGGCGGCGATCGCCCCATGGTGTCTGACTCTGAAATTTCCCACTGATCATGGGATTGGAGTCGTTCAAGGAGATCAGGCCTCGGGAAGGGCCTGTTATGTTGCTGAGCTGCGCGGGGCGCAACGTAAAGAAAAGGGGAAGGGCGTAGAGAAATCTCTCTGCGTCCGTTCTATCGATAATTGACAATTGGTGCTTGGGCCTCGGCCCGGGCACCACGACCAATTCCTGAAAGACCTGGACCCCAGGGACAACGAGGATAGAGATGAATCAACGGAGAATCAAGCCTCTCCAGCCGAACTGACTGTGGACGTCCCAATCAGTGAGGATGATGATTCAAAGATGCTGAAAGTTGGGTCCCAACTAAACAAGCAGACACAGCAGGAGTTGGTCGAATTTCTTCGGGCGAATCTCGACGTCTTCGCCTGGACACACTCTGACATGTGCGGGATCTCGCCGAGCATTGCAAGTCACTCCCTGAATATAGATCCGCGACATGTCCCAGTGAAACAGAAAAGGCGCGGTATGGATCCAGAGAGATCTGCCGCCCTTAAGGAGGAAGTTGATAAACTACAATCGAATGGGTTCATCCGAGATGCCTTGTATCCAGAATGGGTGTCCAACCCTGTACTAGTTCGGAAACCAAACGGGAAGTGGAGAACTTGTGTTGATTACTCTGACCTAAACAAGGCCTGTCCAAAAGATAGCTTCCCACTTCCACGAATCGATCAGCTCGTAGATTCGACGGCCGGACATGAACTACTATCCTTTATGGACGCTTATTCCGGCTACAATCAGATACCCATGCATTTGCCTGATCAGGAACATACCAGCTTCGTGACCGATCTGGGACTCTATTGTTACAAAGTCATGCCGTTTGGTCTAAAGAACGCTGGAGCAACATACCAACGCTTAGTCAACCGAATGTTCGCTGATCAGATTGGGAAGACCATGGAGGTTTACGTGGATGACATGCTGGTGAAGTCCCGACTCTCCACCGATCACGTCAGAGATTTGAATTCAATGTTCAACATCCTCCGGGAGTACGGGATGAAGCTCAACCCACTCAAATGTCACTTTGGCGTAGCATCCGGAAAATTCCTTGGGTTCATTGTCAACGCCCGAGGAATAGAGGCGAATCCTGAGAAAATCTGGGCTATTAGAAATTTGCAAACCCCTAGAACTATAAAACAAGTCCAGAGTCTTAACGGAAAAGTCGCAGCATTGAGCAGGTTCATTTCAAAGTCTACCGACAAATGCATTCCTTTCTTCGACCTGATTCGGAAGGGCAAACGAAACTTTGAATGGACCACGGAGTGTGAAGGCGCGTTCCGATCTTTAGTTCAACATCTCTCCACACCTCCGATCTTGTCAAAACCGGTTGACCACGAGCAACTATATCTCTACCTGGCAGTATCAAAGCATGCGATCAGTGCTGCTCTAGTCCGGGAAGAAGACAAAGTGCAAAACCCGGTCTACTATGTTAGTAAGCGACTAACAGGAGCTGAAAGAAATTATCCAAGGCTGGAGAAACTGGCTTATTGTTTGGTCATTGCCTCAAGGAAGCTCCGTCCCTACTTCCAAGCTCATCCGCTTACTGTGTACACCGATCAGCCGTTACGACAGGTCCTTACGCGGCCTGAGACGTCCGGTAGGTTACTCAAGTGGAACATTGAGCTAAGCCAGTTTGATATCGCATACGCTCCGCGGAGGGCCATTCAAGGACAAGTCCTGGCTGATTTCATAGCCGAATTCACCGTTCCAGAAGACTTACCCGAAACCAGTGAATCTCCCGAATACATCTGGAAGCTGTATACTGATGGTGCGTCAAATGATCGGTGTTCGGGCGCTGGGGTTGTACTCGAGACTCCCGAGGGCCGATCCATATGTTATGCTCTTAAATTTGACTTTCGTGCAACTAATAACGAAGCCGAATATGAAGCCCTCCTAACCGGCCTAAGGCTTTCCAGAGATTTGAGAATTATCGCTGTAGAAATTTATTGCGATTCGCAGTTAGTGGTATGCCAGGTGCGAGGAGAATACCAGGCAAGAGACCGAAGACTGGCCGCTTACTTGGCACGAGTTCAGGAAATCCTAAACCAGTTTGATTATTATGCCATCTATTATGTGCCTCGGGAACGCAATCAGAAAGCCGATTCACTGGCGAAGTTAGCCAGCACAGGCGAAGCGCAACAAATGGGAATTGTCCCCGTTGAAACTTTGGCCACTCCGAGCATCGATCGGATAGAAATGAACTCTGTATTTGAAACCGCTCCCAGTAGAGAGTCCTGGATGACTCCGTATCGGAATTACATTGAGAATGGGGTGCTACCTGAACCTAGAAATGAGAAGAGACAGATTCAGCGAAAAGCCTCACGGTTCGTTATCCAAAACGGAGTCATGTACAGGAGAGGTTATTCCGTTCCTCTCCTCAGATGTATCGCCCACGAGGAAGTCAAGCGAGTGCTACATGACGTGCACGAAGGAGAGTGCGGTGATCATACCGGCGGGCAAGCTCTCGCTAAAAAGATACTCCGATATGGATACTACTGGCCGACAGTGAACCGAGATGCGGCAAACTATGCCCGAAAGTGCGATAAATGCCAGATACATGCCCGAATTCCGAGAGCTCCGCCAACTGAAATAACCCAAATGGTCAGTCCCTGGCCATTCGCAATGTGGGGCATTGACATCATCGGCGCTTTGCCTTTAGCAAAAGGCGGTGCGAAATACGCCATCGTCGCAGTTGATTACTTCACAAAGTGGGCTGAGGCCGAAGCCCTAGCAACCATTACGACAAAGAAGGTGATAAATTTCGTGGTTCGCAACATCATTTGTCGATTTGGACTCCCGCATACTATCATCACTGATAACGGAACCCAATTCGAGAGCGCAGAATTCAAGAATTTCTGTCAACGGTTTCATATCCGCAAAAAGTTCTCGGCTGTCGCACACCCCCAAGCGAATGGACAGGTTGAAGCTGTCAACAAAGTTATAAAATCGATCCTGAAGAAACGATTAGAGAAGGCTGGGGGCAAGTGGGTCGATGAACTTCCTATGGCATTATGGGCCTATCGAACGACCCACAAAACCGCGACCGGACACACTCCGTTTTCCCTATCTTATGGCTCAGAGGCCGTTATTCCGGTCGAGACAGAAGTGCTCTCTCATCGCGTGACTTATTATGATCCAAAAACAAACGCTATACTCCTAGCCGAGTCTTTGGATCTATTGGATGAAAAACGGGAGGAGGCTGATTTGAGAGCAGCCGCACATCGAAGTCGGGTCGCCCGATTGTACAACACCAGAGTTCGACCTCGAACCTTTGAACTCGGCGACCTCGTGCTCAAGAGAATTTACCCAGTCCCTTCGCACATGAAACCGAACTGGGGAGGGCCGTATGTAATTACACGAAAGCTCGGAGATGGTACGTTCAAGTTGTCGACTGTTGACGGTCTCGATTTACCGAGGGCTTGGAACAGCGAAAGTCTCCGCCGCTACTACATATGACAGGCTTTATTTATTTCATTCTGTTTAGCAATTTGTTTCTGCATTTCGAAATTTGAATTTTGTAATAAGGCAACTGACTTTGCCGCATTTTCTTATTTCAGCAATAAAATGCCACTTCTTCGAGCCAGAGCTGTGATTCATTATGTACGATATACAACATCACGATGCACGAAGAACTAAATCCCATCACGCGATGGGACTTATTCAAATGGAGAGTGGCTGTGATACGACCGGCCACTCACTAGGTGAAACCTGAGCTCGGGGACAAGCCATGACACCGATATTAATAGGATTGACACACGACAATCCTACGATTAACTCCATATTCCCAGAGTGCGAAATGGAGTATAAACATTCGACTCCGTATTCCCAGAGTGCGAAGCGGAGTATAAACATCTAACTCCATATTCCCAGAGTGCGAAATGGAGTATAAACATTCGACTCCGTATTCGCAGAGTGCGAAGCGGAGTATAAACATCTAACTCCATATTCCCAGAGTGCGAAATGGAGTATCAACATTCAACTCCGTATTCCCAGAGTGTGAAGCGGAGTATAAAACATCTAACTCCATATTCCCAGAGTGCGAAATGGAGTATAAACATTCAACTCCGTATTCCCAGAGTGCGAAGCGGAGTATAAACATCCAACTCCGTATTCCCAGAGTGCGAAGCGGAGTATAAACACTTAACTCCATATTCCCAGAGTGCGAAATGGAGTATAAACATCCAACTCCGTATTCCCAGAGTGCGAAGCGGAGTATAAACACTTAACTCCATATTCCCAGAGTGCGAAATGGAGTATAAACATTCAGCTCCGCATTCCCAGAGTGCGAAGCAGAGTATAAACAGTCAACTCCATGTTCCCAGAGTGCGAACAGCCGCTTACGAGATGGCGCATATCCCCGGAGTGTGGATGGAACGATTCATAAGAGAACAAGCGTAGTTCGACCACTCGGTCCTCGCTTGGTGCCATCACAAGCTGATCATCACAACTTGACCCCGAAACTGGGGGCAGAAGCGAATGTTAGTCATTGCCCGAAACTATATGGTGCTCAGCTCCGATGCGTTTCCCTATCACAGCTCGAGTCCGAAAGTTCCATGCTTAACAAGTAAAAATGAGCTATTCTTGAAGCAATCAAAAAATGCAAATACACTGGACCAAAGTCCGAACACTGCAATATTCAAGCATAGAAAGGAACGCAAGCTGAAGCTAAAAGACAAAATTTTATTCCAACTAAACTCAAAAACAATGCTTCATACATGAGATCTTTCCTAAAATGTTCCTACTAGCAGGGGCCGAACCCGCATCTAAACACGGCCTACAAAAGGGAAAAGACAGAAAAAATAACAAAAGTCCCTAACTGCCTATGAAAAGGATGTCTAATCCTTCTGCTTCCTCAGCTTTTTCTTCTTTTTCGAGGAACTACTGGAGCCGCCAGTACCCTCTCGCTTGGAGCCTTTCTCCCTAGGCAAGCTCCCCCCGGGTGAAGGCATAATGTCAACGTCCTCGTCTGAGCTGGACTCTATAGGGATGCTTCCCGCGGGAGGAGTGGGAGGAACAGACTCCGCAGCCGGAGGAGGGGCTGGTACATCAGTATCAGTAAGTGTGCCCTCAGGAGACACAGTCATAAGAGGAATGTGGCACTGTGCTGCCGCTCCGTCATCTACATCACCGCCGTGCGCCGCAGCCGCCATCTCGGCATTGATCTCGGCTAACATCGCCGCTTCCCGCCGTGCCCTGGCCTCGCTAGGAGCCGTAGTAGTTTGGGACAAGGTGTCAGATGTAGCCGTGAATCCACCCAAGCCAAATGGCAAGTCCGCAAAAGGATCACTTTGACGGCCAAGGAGCTCGTTTATCATCTGCTCGTCGAAAGAAAGTGAGCTCCCCTCCGTCACTCCAACTGATGCCATTGCTGCGACGGAGGTCGCCTCAGAAACGATGGCTCCTGGCGCTTGACCTAATACTTGGGTGGTAAGAGGCGCGACTGGTGCAACTCCTGTCACTGATCAAAGGAAAAGACATGTCATTAGCAACATTTCAACACGGGTTCTTCAATCCAAATATACTGGAAGTTAGTTCAAAGTACCTTCCTCGGTTTGGCTCGAGGTCGTCTGAACTACTTCAGAAGGATGTTCCTTAATAGGAGATAAGTGCGGTTGATCTGGGTCATACGCTGGGATAGGCTGGGAGTAGATCATTGAAGTTGGCTCAGACTGAGATGACACGACTATCTCAGAACTCGTAACATGGTGTTCTGCACTAGAGCTCTCTCCGACTTCCTGGATCTGAGCACCAAGCCTCACCTTGTCATGGGAAATCATGGAGTCATGGAGAACCTTCTTTTCGTCATCATTAAGGATGCGGTTCTCCAGCTCGAACTCATCAGGGGCTTCATCAGGGTGCCCAGATCTCTCCTCATCAACCAGTAGGTTCCAGGCGTTATAGAGATGTGTGGGGTAATCGTCAAGCCATGTCAAGTCTCGGTGCCTTAGCACATTGGCGTTGTAAGTGACGAGTAGCTCCTCCACCTCGGCCTCAATCCTGGCCTCCGCCTGCCGTACTTTCTCATCAACTCCAGCCTCAGCCTCACGGGCTTGTTGTACAGCCGCTTCCTTCTCCTTTTGGAGTGTCACTGCCTGGTCACAGGCTTCCTGCGCAGAGACATTAGCTGCGTATTTTTCCTTAGCCATCTCTGAAAACTTTGACTTCAGCTCATTAAGCTCCTTGAGAGCGGCATCCCTCTCGGCAGTAATGGAAGTGTTCCTGTGACCCATGTCCTCGATGGCAGTGTAATGTTCTTGCTTCATCCTGGCCATGGCAGCGGTCACCTCATCAACTTTCTTTAAAGCCTCCATTTCAGACTTACGAGAAGACTCAGCCTCTGAGTTGAGCGCTTTTATGATTTGGTCGTTGCGACCCAGCTCCTTCTCGAGTTTCTCGATGGTGACGCCCCGCTCAAATGCTACTTTAGATGCCTTCCTCGCGGCCCGTCCCCACTCCCTATACTGGAAAAAGATGTCCGCGACATAATCATGGATAGTGGTCTCCGCGGTTGGCGGGATTCTCTTCAGATGCGGGGGGAAGACATACCCATCAAAACAGATGTCAGGAAATTCCTTCCTCATCTGTGCCAATTTGAGCGCTCCTTCGCTAGACGCCTCGGTCGGGACCGACACAGTAGCCGAAGAGGTGGCTATTTCGGTCCTGCGCGGAGGGTCAGACCTCAAAGCTTGAGAAGGCGGCCTAGACCGTGAAGTTTCGGGAGGACGAGTAACTGCGACCACAGGAGGTGCAGAGGTCCTGGGGGGAGGAGAACGAGATCGGGATCGGTGAACATGTCCCCTATCTCTGTCAGACTTCTCTAGACCAGAGTGTCCCGTGTCATAATCTCTCTCGCCCTCTCTCCTGCGTGGCTCGTGATAACGGCGCTTACGCAAACTACCAAGCACGGAACCTTTCCCAGACATCGTACCTGAAAAGAAAACAACAAAGAATCAGTAACCGTTTGCGATGTGTTGTTTATGGTTAGGAAAGTGTGTTGTGCCGTGAGGAGTGTGTGAATGTGTAACCCCCCGGACCAACCAGAAGTGTCAGTCGCATTGGCGAGCTCAGACTCGCTAACATCGTCGATATGTCACGGTCCACCTGGCCTAACATCGTGTTGCTCCAGCTCGGTGTCAGGGACTGGAGGGTCGGTAGGCCCTTTGAATTGATCTCCAGCTTGCGGGGAGGACGCCTCCGTAATCTTAACTCCTGGCGAAGGACGGTGCAAAACCACAGACTTCCGCCTCCCAGACTTAGGCTGTTTCGAAGCCACAGCTTTGCCTTTCCTCTTAGCATCGGACTCTGGGGTTGCATTAGCAGGTCCGACCAACGGTTCTTCGTCAGTGTGGGTTTTCTCGGAGTCGGGTTCCTCGATTATCACAACCCTGGGCTTCATCCGCTTGACCTTTTTCCTGGAGATGGTCTTTAATGCACCATCGAGTCTTATGCTCTGCCTCCGACCAATCAGCCCAAGGACTCTGAGGTTCCGATCTGTCAATAACAGTTCAATGTTCCTTTCTTCGCTAGGAATCTCTTGGAGGACCCGAACTATCTCTTTATAGTAGCCACCCTCAGGCCGCTCGATGACAGCTGACAGAAAAAGAGAAGAAGACGTAAGTTTAATTTCACTCCGAAAATTGCCCTGTCAATTACTTGGGAAAAAAGACGATACTCACGTCTGAATAACCATCTTCTGGCAAACCCCGGAGGACATCGGACATAGAACCACTCCGACTTAAAATAGCTTAGCCTAGTCCACGACCCCACGACAACTTGGCAGTTCCTTACAGACTCCAAGAACGTATAAGATGGGCTGTCAGTCCGACTCTTGAAGTTAAACAAGTATCTTATGTCGGTCATACGGGGAGGACGATGGAGGTACTCCATGAATACAACGAACAAGCTGTTGAGTGAGGCATATCCGTTTGGATGCAATTGAGACGGAGCGATGTCCAGATAAGCCAACACTTCTCTTATATAGTCGTTGAATGGAGGAAGTGTGCCGGCTGCGCACGCATGCCGATTAAAAGCAGTATACCCCTCCGGGGGATTATGTGGCCTATCATCCGGTCCAGGAAACAATACCTCATCCAAAGATAAACCATGCCTTAAGCATATCCTCCCCAGCATGTCTTCGGAGATATTGGATGAGACGGAATCAGGTGGACTGTTAATGAAGGACGCGTTGGGCAACTCGTCCGGAGCCGGGCCAATAGCTTCGGTATCGATGACCGGAATCTCAATTCTGGGAAGGATAGGGTTCTGAGTTTCTTGCTGCTGCGAACTTGACGGTTCCATCACTAGCTAACTCACGAGAAACCATCATTAGGTGACAAAAAGCCCGTGCATTCCCCAGTGTAAAGTGCATGAATGTGTTGTGTAGTGCGAGTGCTGTGCGTGACTTGAGCAAATTCTGCAGAATTAAAGAAAACGTGCAAGCGACGAGATTCTGGAAGACAGACAAACATGACCGTCATCGCTGACCGTCATGACTGCGCCATCCAGATGATAACGATCGATTCAAGATTAAAGAGTTCGTTGTACTTTTCTGTTAAAAGGCAGTTCCATCGACGAGCTTCGAAAGTCAGTCAAATATGCAATCCTGTAATCAAGTCCAATTATGCAAGGCAGAAGCTCGTCGGAGTCGAATATAAGAACATGCAAAAGTTCGCTAAGTTCGTCAAATTTCAGCATGGAATCGATCGTAGTTCAAGTTCAAATTCAGTCGGAGGCGTGATGTCTTTTGTATAGATCCAGTTCGAATCGATACTTTCGTATCGATCAGGTCAACTCGATGCCTTTCGTATCGATGTCAGTTCGTATCGACCGGAGGAGGAGATTTCGTATCGATCAGGTAGGCTTACTTTGCATCGGCCAAGGGTTAACGGCTGTAAGACAACCAAGTGCAATAACTTCGCATCAATCTGGGGCTATCGATATGGGACCAATGAGATCTCTTGGTCTTCGTATCGATCGAGAGAGGTAGATTTTCGCATCGATCACGCCGGCCAAGCGCTTGCATCGATCATCTCAGTTCAACACAAGCCCCAACCACCTTAGATCGATGCGAACCTCTGCATCCCCTTTAACCCATCAATCGATGCAAAATCATGAAATCTGGATCGAGTCGAACCCTCCTGTCCCGGATCGACACGAACTAGTGGTGAAACAATTACTCCAGAACTCTTTCTTCTCCGATTGAAGCGAGCATAGCCATGGCCATCCTCGACCAAGCTCTGGTCCAGATCTGGCCTTGGCACCACCAAAATCGATAATCAGCAAAGGCACGATGGATCTGAGATCTGAACTTCGTCGCTCGAATTTAGCCGTGATTGCTTATTTACCTGAATCGAATTGGAGTTTGGGAGATAATAAGGTGATGTTTTGATCGATTCGAAGATTGGAGTAATTCTTCTCTCCTGCTTGTCTGTGAATCGATACGAGAAGGCAGAAGACAACAGTAAAAGTAAAAGGTAAAAAAGTGAGAAATGGCAAAGTCCCAGATATTTATATGAAGCCTAGGACGGAACCGAGTCGATTCGACTCCCAGTCAATCTGACCGGTCGCAACCAGTCAAGCAGCGCATCGATGCGAGCATTCGTATCGAACCCACTAACCTTTATCGGTTCGAAGCGCACAGGGAGGCCACGTGAATACGATGGGTAGGTGCACGCGCTTTCCTCGCATCCATCAAACTGTGCATTCATCGAGGCGAAATGTTCACCAGACACCATCGTTTCGAAACATCCAAATTTTGAGCCATCGATTCGAAACAGAGCAGACCTGTTAATACGAGCGTCAATTTCGTATCCATCAGTATCTATCGATGCGAACATCCATTTCGTATCCACCAGATATCATCAATTCGAACCAGAATTCACCGCGATTTGTGACCATCGATACGAATGATTGTTTTCGTATCCATCAAGTCAACCCACATCGATACGAAAGAAGGCTTTTTGACTTTGAGCATCGATTCGTAAGCGGACCGATACGAGAGAATGGCTAAGGGGTACGACTTCCAAAGTTATTCAAAGAAGGCCTGCAGCTTTTCAAAGCACGTCATGTTTTCACAAGACGTACTTTGGGGGGCAAATGTTATCCCGCCTTTTGGCAAGGCCAGGACATCAAGGAGTTGGGTTCCGAATGTCGTTTGTCATGGATATCGATGAATTTTGACCAAGTCCGGATCAAGCCCCAATCGATGGGACATGATCGGGAAAACTAAAGCAAACCAACGCTCCAAGTTTCAGATCGAACCGAGTTCGTATGCTCAAGTTACGATGGATGCAAGGCAAGGGGAAGAGCGCATTTTCGTATCCATCAATGAGCGGCAGTTCGTATCGATGGATTTCGTATCCATCGATGGTCCTCGTTTTCGTATCCATCATCCAATGCCTACTTCGTATCCATCAGACAATGCCTACTTCGTATCCATCAGACAATGCCTACGTCGTATCCATCAGACAGTGCCTACGTCGTATCCATCAGACAATGCCTACGTCGTATCCATCAGACAGTGCCTACGTCGTATCCATCAGACAGTGCCTACTTCGTATCCATCAGCCAGTGTCAACTTCGTATCCATCAGATAGTGTTTGCCTCGTATCCCAGGATGAAATCCTACTCGAATCCATCAGGTCAACCAGCTTGGATAACGTGTCATTTCTCGAAGTGAACGAGGCGAAATACATGGAGACGATGCAGTCAACGCGGAGCAAATATCGGATCGAGGCGAAGCGCGCGCACCACGTCTTCTCCTGATGCGAATGCGCCGAGATGTATGGAGTCGACGCGGTCGATTCGGAGTGAAGACCGGATCGAAGCGAAGTGTGCGTTCCACGTCTTCACAGAGGCGCGTGATACCATCGAGTCGAAGCTCAAAGCGCAGGGAAATGGATACGAACCAGACAGCCTATGAGGAATTCCAGTTCGTATCGACCATATCTCATAATCCACTGATCCAAACATGATGAAATTTTAACTGAAGGTTGCACACATAACAAGGAATGTCTCCACCAATTTTGAGCTCAATTGGAAGTAATCCTGATCGATACGAAATGATTTCGTATCGATCACAGATTGGCTTGAAACTCTCTGGAAGTGGTCGAATGGGTCCCCTCACGTGTCAGGCTAAGTCTCCCGGGGTTTGAGCGAAATCCAAGCCTCCTACGCCTATAAATAGAGCCCCAGAATCAACAGAAAAAGGATCTTTTTCTCTGAAGCGTCCAGACTCTGCCGGATTGAGATTTGCACCATACTTTTGCTGTCAATTTCGAATTCTAAACTGTAATCCGCTGTTCAACGCTGTAAACGCTTGTAATCATTGAAAGAGAATCAATAAAATCATCAAAACTTCATAGTGGACGTAGGCTATACGCCGAACCACTCTAAACTGCTTGTCTGTGCACTTTACATTCCTATTTGTTGGAGTTTTTGTTAGATAATCTCTGTTTTACATTTATAATCTTCATTTTATCTCTTCAAACAACTCCCGAAGAGTGTTGTGCCCATTTTTGGTACAAACAATATTTGTAAATTAGTTTGATTTCTTTACCTTTTAGATAGATACAACGTTTGATCTAATAAGGAATAGATGCAATTATAAAGAGAAAGAGACGTGTAAATTATGAATTCATTTTATTTTACACCGATTATTTCAGTAATAAAAAGAAATGATTATTCTTTGAAATTTCAAATGATGTAATCTTTTACATTTTAAAGTTAAATCTTTTGTTTTGGACTAATTTATAGAAATTGTGCCGGATGATCGTTTTTAGATATAGTTCCAACAATTTAATAAGGAAAAGTAAATTCTAGTGAAGATATATAACTAGAACATATTTGATAAAAGTAAATATTTGTACGTAATTACCGCTTATAATAATTAAATAAAAAGTTAATAATGATGCTTGCACGTAATATTCGCGTTTAGGATAATTAACTAAGGGAAAAGAATTTAAAAGATTGTAACTCCAATAAATGGTAATAAATATGGAAGTTGCAATAAATAGATAGGGTAAATGGATTAATGGAACTTATAAAAATGAAATAGATATAAAGGTTACTAATTTGAAATTTGTAATCATACATAAATATCTTAGGAAATGTCTGTTAGGATTTTATAGACAAACTGACATTTATGAGCAATTAAACGGTGATTTATAGGTAGATAAATATTTAAGGTAAATCTTATTGCCTTAAATAAAAAGGGAATTAGTAAGCTAAGTCCAGTGTCTATCAAAATTAATATAAATAAAGACTTAAGATGGTTAATTAGACTTAGTAGGTTAGTGTTGCGTGGTCAGTAGAGTCGCTCGATGGAAGACTGCCCTTCACTTTGATGCTACCAGTAGTCGGGTGCACTTAAGATATCACTAACCATAGGACCCATGATTACGTGAGCGATTAGGTTTTGGTTTTGGTTTTGGTTTGAAGTCTTAAGTGGCTGAAGGGTCTGCCTCTCTTCTAATGGAAGTATTAAGTAACCTAATGTGATTCCAAATAAATAAATAAGGATGTCTCTAAAAGGGTTTACTTCGGTGTTGAGGTCTTAAGTGGTTGAAGGGTCTACCTCCCTACCGAAAGAATTAACCTAATAAGATGCCATATTTATAGTTAAAGAGTTAGAGTGGATATCCCGGGAAGGGTTCGCTTCAGATTTGGGGTCTTAGGGATTGTAGGGTCCTCCTCTTTCCTATAAAAGAAGTATTAAGTAGCCTAATGAGATTTCCAAGCAATGAGAGCTAGATAGTACCATTAAGGAGCATGTTTTTGGAAGTAGGTCTTAAATGACGGGGTCTACCTATTTTCCACTGAAGAGTATTAAGCTTGGATACAGTCTCTTACATTGTTAAAGCCGATATAATAATAGTACCAATTAGGAGCACGCCATGGGGATAGGTCTTAAATGATGGAGTCTACCTTAGTTAAGGTCTTAAATGACCAGAGTTAGCCTATTTTCTAATAAAAGGCATTAAGTGGCTTGGGTACTGTTTATTACATGACTATTATTTTATCGGTGATAGATGTGGTAGTCATTGGACATTAAATGTCAAAAGACTTAAATAGTGGTTAAAGTTCTTGTAGCTAGGACCCACTGACCATTAACAAGATTGTTAGCGAACCATCTTGGGAATAGGTCTTAAATGACGGGGTCTGCCTCAATTAAGGTCGTAAATGACAAAGTATGCCTATTTCTCTTTTAAAGGTATTATAAAAGCCCACTTCATATTTAGAAGTATTAAGTGGCTAATGGATTTGGAAGTGTTGGGTGGTCGATATAGCTTCATTAGTATTGCGTACCTTGGAAAGAGGTAAGTATGTAATCGTGTGTGCAATGCAAGGTTAGATTAGAATTGCTAACCTTGATGGACATAACAATTAAATGGAAACCTATCGGCATAAGTTTATGTAACAACCCGCATATTTTACGATTGTATATTTAAATGATTTATTTAAATATAGCATCGTTAGTCAAATTCAAGTCCGAAATGTCACTTTTTGCAAACAGTTGAATTGGGACTCGAGACCACTTCCATTGAGTCCAAAATGGCATTTGCGACCTTTTTGAGTATAAACATCGATATGTTTGGAGTTGAGTAAAATTTCGACATTTTCACTTAGGGCTTTGGGCTTGGGTTTGGGTTTCAGCCCACTAACCCAACTCATCTTATATCCTAACTCCACCCCCTCTCCTTTTCATTCATTCTATTATTTTCCTAACACATCAAGCTTTATTAAAAATGGTGGAAGAGATTGGAAACTAAAATCCTAAGCCCTAGTTTCCTTTGCAAATTCAAGTTCTAGCTCCAAAATCAAAGAGAAGCTTAGGTAAGCATCCTCTTCTTCTTCTCCATCTCAATCTCTCTCCAATTTCAGAAATTTCCTATGACCTAACTTAGGAAATATTCGTTGTAATCTTAGATTGGAGCTTCTAGAGTTGAAGTTGAAGTGTGGTTGATCTTTCTTTTGATTTCAAAGCTTCTCATTTTGTTGTTTTGGGTTGAAAATGTGAGTTTTTGAACTCACATCTACTTCTATAGATATCATTGCTGTTAGGTATGAATTCCTAACACTTATTTATGTTCATTTGCTTTTGATTTGAATTAAATTGTTGAATATTCCAATTTTTGATGTTTTGAGGTCAAAATCATTAAAAATCCTATCTTTGTTGTTCGTACATGTTGTTGGGGTGTGTCGAAGAGCCTATAAGGCTGGGTTGTAGCTTGGCGTAAATCCCTAGTCGTCGTTGCTCACTCGATCGTTCCCGTTTTGTGTTATGGATTTTTGCCTTTCATAGGGCTAGACTGACAAGGCAGGAAAAGCCAGTTCAGTCGACTGATCCTGTAGGTCAGTCGACTGAACCTGTGGACAGAAAATTTTCTGTCCTTATGTCAGTCGACTGACCTACTGGGTCAGTCGACTGAGCCTGGAAACAGAATGTTTCCAGGCTTGTATCAGTCGACTGACCTACAGGGTCAGTCGACTGAGCCTGGAAACAGAGAGTTTCCAGGCACGAATCAGCCGACCGACCCTGTAGTCCAGTCAACTGAATCTGGGAGGTGATTAATTTGCCTACTTTCGGTTGTTTTCGTGTTTCCGATTTTTAATCGATTCGAGATGATCCGATTTGTTGTTATCATTTATCGACTCTGATGGCTTCTTTTTCAGGATTTTTGAGAATATCCATTTTGATGGATCCGGTATCGATTTTTATGGATTTGATTCACGTCTCCGAATGTGGATTTTGGTGATTGATTGTTTCTACAATCATTTCTGTGATTTGTCACTTTAAAATATAAAGGTTTTATGTACTAGTAGTAAATATTCAAACTCTTTCACAAAACCGATTTCAACGTTATTTTTAATACAAAGCTCGTTTATGAAACCGTTTTCCAATCTATTAGTATATACAAGCCTTTACCTCATTCGTATGAGAAATCTAATTAAACGGCTTAGCAAAACAAGTGGTATGAAACGCTTGCGTTTACTTTGTCGGTTAATTCTTAGACTTGTTCGATTGAACTCTTGTGACAATTTTCTAGTGGAAATCTACAATTTGTTCGTAAATATTTAAGTTAAGCTAGTGGTTATGAGACATGAAGCTAAACTCATCTATTTACTAGCTTAGTGTAATCGACACTTCTTATTGATCAATGGTGATCATTTTGTGATTTAGACTAGCGATGTGCGATGTCTATTTGTTTGTGTGGGGACAAAAAACCCCGTTGTGGAACTTCGGTTCAATTTGGTGGTGTAGCGACCCATGGCCTTCGGGCCGTTTGTGGAGCTTCGGCTCAAAATTGATGGTTAGCGACCATGGAATAGCGTTCCGTTTGTGACACACGTGTTGGTGAGTTTTCATGCTCTCGTTTGTGATAGGCCTCCCCCATTTGTGATTTCTGGATTTCTAGTTGATGATTTCTAGAATTTGTGTTTCACGTCTTTTTGTGATTGGCAATGATATGTTTGTCAATATTTGGGGTTTGGTGAATAAAATAAAGAATATGACATTCTTTTTGGTGCTTTGAGATTCTTGAGATATTGTATGATTTTGTTGTTGTTTAAAGTATACTTGTCATGGTATGACATTATTGTTATCATACGTTTTTGTTATATCTCTTCTTATATCTCATTTTATATATGATAATTATAGCTAGACTGATCTGTTTATTATTTTCTTAAATAATACTCGGGTCAGACCGAGATGTTACAGGTGCTTCCGCTTGACTTCTTATCGGGGATTATCATCTGATTTTTGGCTAACTACTTTAGATTAGTAGTTTTTGTTATTATACATTTGAGATATAGACTCCTTGATGTATAATTATTCTTTTGTCTAGCACATGTATCTATTCTTTTATGATGTAGTGGATCTTGTTTGACCACTACTTTGATGTATACTTTTATGTGTTATATTCATATCTGATTACGCCTTTGTGATATGAATATCTGCGACTGATTTGTGTTTTGCTTATTTCTATATTTGTTTCCGAAGGCCTCATAGCCACTGTGTGGTAGCTTTGAGTTTGTATTTGATATGTCGGATTTCCACTTGAAATGAAATGTAAGTTATATTATCTGACATATCGGTACTCGCACAAAGTAATTACACAGATGGTCGCTCCTCAACAGCCTTATTCTTCGTGCTAGTCGACGGCATTACCCAGTAGTGTCCTTGGCTAGTGTGAGTATAGAGGTGGGGCGTCACAGCTTGGTATCAGAGCCAAACTTCGGAACAATGTAGAATAATCTAGCAAGGATCATCGTCCTATATGTCTTTCTTAGGAATCGTGCCATAGGATTTAATTCGAGTCTTCGTACCGTTCTATCCTATATTCTTTATGATGCCTTGTTTTATCAATAAAATTTGTTTGATATTCATTCTGTGAATAACCTTTTTCATCTTCTTTCTTTCTTAAAGAAGAGAAATGGTTAGACCAGGCCGCCCCAGCGCCGGTCAATCAAGTTCTACTCCTTAGGATGGAGTATTTATGTCTGCTCAGCAACTTCTAGATCTTGTGAAAAATGCTCAAGCTATCGGACCTATTCCAGAGCCTACTCATCCTAAATCTGGGTTTGCACGCTTGTGCAGTGATTACACCAACTTGGGTGGAAAGCCTTTCAAGGGTTCCGAGAGCGTTATAGAAGTCCAAGCTTGGCTTAGAACATGCGATCGCATATTTTCCCGAATGAACCTTATTGATCTACATCGAGTCCAAGTGGCTTCTAACATGCTCCAAGAAAGAGCATTAGATTGGTATGAGCTTTTGGTTTCTGAGATTATCGAAGCGGATCTTACTTGGGAGCAATTCCGGGAAAGATTCGAGTTAAAATTTGTGCCAGAAGCTGAAAAAGTATCTCTAGCTCGACGCTTCATTGACCTTGTTCAAGGTGAATCTTCTGTGACAGATTATGTCGCTTCTTTCGAATCTCTATCTAAATATAGGGTCGAGTATATTAATACCCCATTGAAGAAAAATCAGAGATTTTTCTACGGGATGAATAAGAATCTCAAGAAGCCATTACTTTTGAAACGGGAAGTTTCTTTTGATCAACTTGTTGATATCGCTCTTCGACTCGAAGAGGCCGATAAAGAAAGTGATGTCGAAGTCAAACAAAACATCAATAAGAAGAGACCTTTTAAATTCAAGCCTAATCCCAACAAGAAAGGGATGCAAGCAACTTCAATAGCAAATACTCCTACCACTCGTCGTGGAGAATGTTACAATTGTGGTTCTAAGGACCATTATGCAAACAAGTGTCCGAAGTCTCTTTCTTGCCGCTATTGCAAGAGTTCGGGTCATACTATATCTTTGTGTCCCAAACTTCAAAGCAAGAAGGAAGGCAAGCTAAATGTTATGCAAGCCCCTACTAACACTTCTCGTGGTCAAGGTATTTCTCATTCTATCCTTGATGGCATTATTATATTTCATGATTTTCCTATTCGAGTTCTTTTTGATATGGGTGCATCTCACTCTTTTATATCAAAAGAACTTGTTGATGCTTTGTCTTTGAATGTTATTGGCTTAATGACTTCATTAAGGATTGCGAATCCGGTTGGTGGATCCGCAACACTCAATTTACTTTGTAAAGATGTCGAAATTATTTTATGTGATTATGCTTTCCGAGCCGATTTGCTTGTTATGCATTACCTTGGTTTCGAAATGATTTTGGGAATGGATTAGCTTAACCGTTATGAAGCCCATATCCTATGTCCTGAGCGTACTATATATCTTCGACATCCTCAATCTGTTAAGTAGATTCCTCTTGTTCTTAATGATTCAGATTCCAATTCGAAAGCATCCTTGTATTCTCTAAATCCTCATGATGACGATAATGACGATGAGGAAGATGTTATTTCTCTCATTCACATTGTTTGTGAATTTCCCGACATATTTGAGCCCGTTTTAGGATTACCACCTAAGAAAGCAATTTAGTTCAGAATTAATCTAATCCCTGGAGCTCTACCTATTACTCGTCCTCCTTATCGTATGTCCAATAAGGAAAATGAGGAGATGCGTAAACAATTATCCGAATTGGAAGCGAAGCAATTTATTCAATCTAGTTCCTCTCCATGGGGAGCTTCAACTATTTTTGTGAAGAAATCTGATGGTACACTTAGGCTTTGCGTTGACTACCGCAAGCTTAACGATCTCACCATCAAGAATAAATATCCCTTGCCTCGGATTGATGATTTATTCGATCAACTTAGTGGTGCTAAAATCTTTTCACAGTTAGACTTAGCAACTGGTTTTCATCAGCTCCGTATTTCAGAGGATAGCATTCCTTTGACATCGTTCCGTACTCGTTATGGATCTTATGAATGGCTTGTTATACCATTTGGTTTAACGAATGCTCCAGCTTATTTCGTTGACCTTATGAATCGAGTTTTCAAAGACTTCCTCGATCGATTTGTTCTCTTCTTTATAGATGATATTCTTATTTATTCTAAAACCAAGGAAGAGCATGAAAATCATCTTCGGATTGTGTTGGAAACTCTTAGGAGCAACCAATTGAAAGCAAAATTTTCTAAATGCCACTTTTGGCAATCTCGTGTGAAATTTTTGGGGCATATTATTTCTGAATCCAGAATTTTCGTGGATCCTTCAAAGATTGAAGCGATTCAAAATTGGAAGAGACCGGAGAGTGTGAAGGTAATTCGTAGCTTTCTTGGATTGGCGGGCTATTACCGTCGATTCAGAAAAGACTTTTCCAAGATTTCTGTACCTCTTACTAATTTGACAAAGATGGGAGTTAAATACATTTGGTCAGACAAATGTGAAGCTGCTTTTCAAAAACTAAAAGAACTCCTCTCCGATGCTCCTATTCTTGTGATTCCCGATGGGAACCAAGACTTTATTGTTTACACCGATGCTAGTCGTGTTGGTTTGGAAGCCGTTCTCATGTAGAGGGAACGTGTTATCGCTTATGATTCTAGGCAATTAAAGCCTACCGAGACTAGATATGCCAATCATGATTTAGAGCTCGCGGCTATTGTTTTCGCCCTTAGAATTTGGCGTCATTATCTTTTGGGAGAGAAATTTGTTCTCTACACCAATCATAAATCTTTGAAGTATTTATTTTCTCAAAAGGAACTTAATTTGCATCAACAACGTTGGCTCGAGTTCCTTGCATCTTTTGATCTTGATATTCTTTATACTCCTGGAAAGGGTAATCGTGTTGCCGACGCCCTTAGTCGTAAGCAACAAGCGGTTGTTTCTATGATGATATCCGAGTGGAATGATCTCGCGACTTTATCCACTTATGAGATTCGAGATCGTGAATCCAACTCATGTTCATCTCTTGTTTTGTGTAGCCTTGAGGCTCATCCCTCTCTTTTAGACCGCATTCTTGAAGCTCAAAAGCATAATCCCGAATTGGTTCTTCTTAGCCAAAGTTGTAGGGATAAAATTGATATTGAAGGTTTGAAAGACTTTGATATTGATGCTCGTGGCGGTATTCGAAAATTAGGTAGACTTATTGTGCCAAATATTATTGATCTTCGTAAAGACATATTAGAAGATTCTCATCGTTCTAAATTTACCATTCATCCCAGTAGTAGTAAAATGTACGCTGACATGAAGCGACTTTATTATTGGGATGGAATGAAATATGATATTGCTAACTTTATTAAGTATTGCATGACTTGCCAACTCGTGAAGGCCGAGCATCGAAGGCCCAGTGGGTTATTGCAACCTTTGGACATTCCCGTTTGGAAGTGGGATCAAATTTCCATGGACTTTATTGACGGACTTCCCCGTCTTCGTTCGAGTCATGATAGCCTATGGGTGATAGTAGATAGACTTAAAAAATCCGCCTATTTTATCCCCGTTCGGTCCAATCGGACCGTACCTATTTTGGCTAAACTCTTTGTCAAGGAAATTGTTAAATTGCATGGAGTTCCTACTTCTGTTGTTAGCGATCGTGATCCATTGTTTACTAGTGGATTTAGGAAAGGTCTTCAAAAAGCTTTGGGAACGAAGCTTAATTTTAGCACCCCTTATCATCCTCAGTCCGATGGACAAACTGAGCGTGTGAATCAAACTCTTGAAGATCTTCTTCGTGCATGTGTTCTTGACTTTGGTGGAAGTTGGGAAGATCATATTTCTCTTGTTGAGTTTTCCTATAACAATAGCTTCCAATCTAGTATTGGTATGGCACCTTTCGAGGCACTTTACAGAAGGCCATGCCGATCTCCTTCGTGTTGGCTTGAAGCCGGTGAGAAGTTGGTTTTAGGTCCAGATTTTATTTGGGATGCCACAGAAAAGATTGACCTTATTCGTCATAGGATGAAAGAAGCTCAAAGTAGACAAAAATCCTATGCCGGTAATCGAAGAAGGAAATTAGAATTTTCTGTGGGAGATTTTGTGTTTATTCGTGTTTCACCTATGAAGGGTGTTGTGCGTTTCAGTCGATCGGGAAAATTAGCACCTCGATATATTGGCCCATTTCCCATCACCGAACGCATTGGTTTCGTGGCTTATCGCCTTTTATCACCGGCTCAGTTTTCTACTATTCATGACGTATTCCACGTTTCTCAACTACGAAAATGCCTTCGAGATTTCGATTCTATTCTTGAGCCCGGTGTTATTGAAGAAATTAAAGTTTCGCCTAATTTGACTTATGAGCAACATCCTATTCATATCATTGCTTCGGAGGTTAAACGCCTTCGAAATAAAGATGTTCCTCTTGTGAAAGTTCAATGGTCCTCAAATCCTAAGGATTGCTCTTGGGAGTCCAGAGAATTCATCGAGCGAACACATCCGGACTTGCTCTCTCGTGCTCCTTAAGGCGAACTTCTTATTTCAAATTTCTTCTTTTTGTGTTGATATGCTTTTATAGTTGTTACTTCTTATTTATTCCTTAAAGATTGCGAGGACGCAATTTCTTTAAGGAGGGGGGTCTGTAACAACCCGCATATTTTACGATTGTATATTTAAATGATTTATTTAAATATAGCATCATTAGTCGAATTCAAGTCCGAAATGTCACTTTTTGCAAACTGTCGAATTGGGACTCGAGACCACTTCCATTGAGTCTAAAATGGCATTTGCGACCTTTTTGAGTATAAACATCGATATGTTTGGAGTTGAGTAAAATTTCGACATTTTCACTTAGGGCTTTGCGCTTGGGTTTGGGTTTCAGCCCACTAACCCAACTCATCTTATATACTAACTCCACCCCCTCTCCTCTTCATTCATTCTATTATTTTCCTAACACTTCAAGATTTATTAAAAATGGGGGAAGAGATTGGAAACTAAAATCCTAAGCCCTAGTTTCCTTTGCAAATTCAAGTTCTAGCTCCAAAATCAAAGAGAAGCTTAGGTAAGCATTCTCTTCTTCTTCTCCATCTCAATCTCTCTCCAATTTCAGAAATTTCCTATGACCTAACTTAGGAAATATTTGTTGTAATCTTAGATTGGAGCTTCTAGAGTTGAAGTTGAAGTGTGGTTGATCTTTCTTTTGATTTCAAAGCTTCTCATTTTGTTGTTTTGGGTTGAAAAGGTGAGTTTTTGAACTCACATCTACTTCTGTAGATATCATTGTTGTTAGGTATGAATTCCTAACACTTATTTATGTTCATTTGCTTTTGATTTGAATTGAATTGTTGAATATTCCAATTTTTAATGTTTTGAGGTCAAAATCATTAAAAATCCTATCTTTGTTGTCCGTACATGTTGTTGGGGTGTGTCGAAGAGCCTATAAGGCTGGGTTGTCACTTGGCGTAAATCCCTAGTCGTCGTTGCTCGCTCGATCGTTCCCATTTTGTGTTATGGATTTTTGCCCTTCATGGGGCTAGACTGATAAAGCAGGAAAAGCCAGTTCAATCGACTGACCCTGTAGGTCAGTCGACTGAACCTGTGGACAGAAAATTTTCTGTCCCTGTGTCAGTCGACTGACCTACTGGGTCAGTCGATTGAGCCTGGAAACAGAATTTTTCCAGGCTTTTATCAGTCGACTGACCTACAGGGTCAGTCAACTGAGCCTGGAAACAGAAAGTTTCCAGGCACGAATCAGCCGATTGACCCTGTAGTCCAGTCGACTGAATCTTGGAGGTGATTAATTTGCCTAATTTCGGTTGTTTTCGTGTGGGTTTCCAATTTTTAATCGATTCGAGATGATCTGATTTGTTGTTATCATTTATCAACTCTGATGGCTTCTTTTTCAGGATTTTTGAGAATATCCATTTTGATGGATCCGGTATCGATTTTTATGGAGTTGATTCACGTCTCCGAATGTGGATTTTGGTGATTGATTGTTTCTACAATCATTTCTGTGATTTGTCACTTTAAAATATAAAGGTTTTATGTACTAGTAGTAAATATTCAAACTCTTTCACAAAACCGATTTCAACGTTATTTTTAATACAAAGCTCGTTTATAAAACCGTTTTCCAATCTATTAGTATATACAAGCCTTTACCTCATTCGTATGAGAAATCTAATTAAACGGCTTAGCAAAACAAGTGGTATGAAACGCTTGCGTTTACTTTGTCGATTAATTCTTAGACTTGTTCGATTGAACTCTTGTGACAATTTTCTAGTGGAAATCTACAATTTGTTCGTAAATATTTAAGTTAAGCTAGTGGTTATGAGACATGAAGCTAAACTCATCTATTTACTAGCTTAGTGTAATCGACACTTCTTATTGATCAATGGTGATCATTTTGTGATTTAGACTAGCGATGTGCGATGTCTATTGTTTTGTGTGGGGACTAAAAACCCCGTTTGTGGAACTTCGGTTCAATTTGGTGGGGTAGCGACCCATGGTCTTCGGGCCGTTTATGGAGCTTCGGCTCAAAATTGATGGTTAGCGACCATGGAATAGCGTTCCGTTTGTGACACACGTGTTGGTGAGTTTTCATGCTCTCGTTTGTGATAGGCCTCCCCCCTTTGTGATTTCTGGATTTCTAGTTGATGATTTCTAGAATTTGTGTTTCACGTCTTTTTGTGATTGGCAATGATATGTTTGTTAATATTTGGGGTTTGGTGAATAAAATAAAGAATATGACATTCTTTTTGGTGCTTTGAGATTCTTGAGATATTGTATGATTTTGTTGTTGTTTAAAGTATACTTGTCATGGTATGACATTATTGTTATCATACGTTTTTGTTATATCTCTTCTTATATCTCATTTTATATATGATAATTATAGCTAGACTGATCCGTTTATTATTTTCTTCTTAAATAATACTCGGGTCAGACCGAGATGTTATAGGTGCTTCCGCTTGACTTCTTATCAGGGATTATCATCTGATTTTTGGCTAACTACTTTAGATTAGTAGTTTTTGTTATTATACATTTAAGATATAGACTCCTTGATGTATAATTATTCTTTTGTCTAGCACATGTATCTATTCTTTTGTGATGTAGTGGATCTTTTTTGACCACTACTTCGATGTACACTTTTATGTGTTATATTCATATCTGATTCCGCCTTTGTCATATGAATATCTGCGATTGATTTGTGTTATGCTTATTTCTATATTTGTTTCCGAAGGCCTCATAGCCACTGTGTGGTAGCTTTGAGTTTGTATTTGATATGTCGGATTTCCTCTTGAAATGAAATGTAAGTTATATTATCTGACATATCGGTACTCGCACAAAGCAATTACATAGATGGTCGCTCTTCAACAGCCTTATTCTTCATGCTAGTCGACGGCATTACCCAGTAGTGTCCTTGGCTAGTGTGAGTATAGAGGTGGGGCGTCACAGTTTATGTTATGGATAGCTTATATTATTTCAGTCACCAGAACGTTGTTTTGACCCCCCCCACCCACCTCCTCATTACAACCCACGGGATAGATTTAGAGGAACAGGTCACTGAAGCAGGATGTGCTTTGTTGGTGGAGAGTCTTCTTTCTCTCATGCTGATGCTGATGTGACAATTTACTATCCAAGAAATACATTTAGTTCCAAGGTAGTAGTCATAGTCAATATTTTTATCCTACTATTGTTTCCATTGTGAGTTTAGATTTTTATCAATCTCTGATAATGCTCATGCTTATTTGCAGGTATCAAATCCAACGATCTGTGCTTTGATGGACTTGGGTTTCGATTTTTGTCGAAATTTAGGCCTATTAAGGTGCGAGTTGTTACATTTGGTATCAGAGCACTAGGTTAGTAGATCAGAGGGATTAGGATAAATTGAGAGAACGTATTTGTACTTTCCTATCTAGTAATATTATATTTTTACGTTAGATTCTAAGAGTTCCAAATATAGAAGTAGTTGTAGTTCCTCTCTGAAGGAATGGCCAAAGCAACCATGAGTTGGAAATATCTTAGAGTTAAGATTTTTACTTTAACTTTGCAATATCCCATGGAGTGCTTGCAATGCGTAAAGTGCTATTGATGAAGAGCATGAGTACGACATATGGCTGAATCTCGGAGACTGGAGGTGTTCGACTTGACGACTGAGATTCTAGCCACCTTGTGATTTTGGATTTTGAGTTCCAACCGGAGACACATTTATCCCAGATGGATGAGAAATTAGATTCTGTATGTCGCAATTGTCCAGAAGCAAGTCTTTGCTAGGGTGCATTCATTGATCACCTCTTTAATGGCAAACCATATTTTTTATTTGAATAATTAATGTCAATTCCTTAGTCTAAAACCTATGAGAGAATTTTAATAAAGTATATGTTGAAAATGCCTTAGATTTTGGAAAAGGGTGTTCAAATGATTTCTTATCCCGAGAACTTATTTTGGAAAGTCTTAAAATTTTAATTTTCAAAGCAATACGTATACCACTAGATTGGTCATGTTAAGAAATTTCTAGTTTGTAAAAGATTAATTCTTTAAATCTTTAAATATGTATATGTATATATCAGTAAAGGCTTGATATTGATTTTTGGCAAGAAAATAGTTTTCCAAATTTGGGAAGTTTCTGGTTCAAAAAGGTATTCGGAAACCTTAAAATATATATATATATATATATATATATATATATATATATAAATTTAGCTTTTGAGGGAGGTTAGAAATAGTTTCTGTTATTTAGAAATAAGTATAAGGAGCACATATTTAGCTTAGTGATTTTTCGGTTTATAAGATCGAGGATTTTTACATTTTCTCTCTTTAAGGTATAGACAAAATAAGAATGACGTTCAATTTTATTAGGGTATGTAGTTTAAAGTGTTATTAAACCCACCAACTATTGGAAGAAATATTTCTGCGTGAAGTAGGCAGGGAATAGTAGCTGGAATATTTTTGGGTTTTTGGAAATGTTATTGGTCGCAACAGTTTTCATGAGGCTATCGCAATCTTGCCAAGGAATGGTCTACGGTAAGGTGGATACCGTCGTGTGGAAGCACAATTTTTCTGGATGGGTTAAGTTGAAGATTGTGTGTGGAACGGTCATAAGAATATTGATTAAGTTAACCGGCCCTATTGGGGACAGGATCAGGCCATGCCCAAATCTGGGCTAGCGGTCGACCAGACGGTCGATCGTAGCGGTTGATTGCTAGGCAGATTTGCGCTGAATCCGAACCTGGAACGCAACTATAAGTCGCTTCTGTAATGACCCGTAAATTTTAACACTACGCCATAGATGACCTTCTGCAACATTTTTGCAAGGTGTTGCCAGCTAAAATGTTGCGACAGCTATAAAATTTTGGTCCTACTGCAACGTTGTATTTTTGGTGTTACCTTAGCCATAAAAAGGTGTTGCTCTAGCTAAACAAGTGTAACACGATGCAACATTTTTATATAGTGTTGCCATAGATGTATTCAAATTAAAAAATTAATAAAATTAGCAATCCGCGTGAATACGATCCAACGATCTACATTTAATCTGGTTGTTAAAATGGATCACCACTGCAATTTGCCCCAAAATTTCGTTTTCCCGCCTGAACTAGTTCGGAGTAGATCCCCTTTTGGTTTTCATTTCAATTCGCTTCCTCCCATTCGCCTCCGCCACCAAATTGTCACCCTCCTCTTCTTCTGCTTCCTCATTCGCCTCCGCCACCAAATTGTCACCCTCACCCCCAGCTACCCCCTGACCCATCGCGACCATCTAGCTCCAACCAAAGCCCTGTCACGACACCAAAACCCGAAGCCAAACAAAGTTTTCCGTTCAAACCCCTTTTGCCACCGATGTCGTCGCCATCAGCTCCCACCTCCAACAGAAGACTTGCTCGCCACCAACCCCTCTACCTTTCTCCTTTAGACTACTTCACCTGAAAACCCTTCTAGCGCCTTAATTTCTCCCAAAACCCGAACTGCCCTCGAGATTTAGCTGTCATTCTCGCAACAATTAATCCGTCCACGGATCCTATATCAGGTACATCCCAGGCTGATCTCTTCGTACTTTCCCCTATGATTGCGGTTGCTTCACTTGGTACTGAAGGCCTTTGGTGTGATGTTCGGAAAATTATGATTTATTTGTTGAAAACTTATCTTCTAATGGTAATAGATTGCAAGATGATGACATTATTAAGGATAAGCATGGGAATGGTACTGGTAATTTCAATAAGGTAGTACGCCCCCCATTTGTTTGTGCAAATGCTCCTTTGGAACTATATATCATTTTCTAGTTATATTTTTGCAGATATCATGTGTATATAATCCACATTATATCATTTTCTTCATGTCGGTCACTAGTTAATACTCACAGACTTGTTTATATACATCCTCCTTATAGATAATTTTTAGTGTTTTATTTTCAAATTGTTGTTAAGGGAAATAGTGTTGAACTTAGGAGCTCCAAGTTCAGTTTTATAATCTAGTGCACGTTTTCATGTAGTACTGTTGTTTGATGGTGAATTGATGATTACAATGTTCAGGTTGTGAGTGGCAGAGGTGATTGTTGGTAGAAGTTTTATTGTGGTGCTGTGAGTGTTCGGCAGGGGTTGTTGACAGTTTGAAGGTGGCTGTTGGTCCAGTTATTACAGTTGCCTCATTTATTGTTGTAGTGCTTGTAATTACCATTTGTATTTCAGGCGGTGTTGTTGATGATGTAATTTGATGAGGCAGTGAGTGGATGTTTTGTGAAAGAGGTTGGGAGTGTGGTCAGTATTTGGTAGATGGTCAGTGTTTTAGGCAATCGTGTTTCAGGTAAGTGGTAGATGGGCAGTAGTTTTGATGGGTGATGAAGTTGCTGAGGATGGGATTTGCGGGTTTGCTAAGGTCGATCCCCGCCGGGACTACGGTGCCCCGGACCCCCGCCGGCACTACGCCCAGACCCGCTACTCGGCTCGCCTTCGGCTCGGCACTCGGCTCGTCATATATTTGTCAGTGTCAGTGTCTGTATAAATTGAAACTGCATATGTAATGAGTGAACTGAGTGATGTAGTGAGGAATATCTGTATATGTGAATATCAGTGTTATATATCATTGAATTGTAAAATAGTGGAGTCAGGAATTTGTACTATTTCAAATATTGAAATAAAATATTTATTTAAATAAATTACTGTTTAAATATCAAATTCTGTGCGATAGCATTTTATTAAATAAATATTTATTTTTATTAAAAAATCAAGTATGCTCTACATTGTGGGCCCCACAAATTTAGAAAGTTAATATCTATAGCAACATTTTGGAATGTTGCTACAGATACCTATGGGTGTTGCCATAGACCCAAATAGGGTTCTATTGCAACAATATTACTTATGTTGCTTTAGATAGTCAAAATGTTGCCTTTGAGGTCTAAGGCAACGGCAAAAATTGCATCACCCCTGTCAAGACCCGCAAATCCGTACCCTTGATTAAACACTAAATTCCATTGATTAACTCAAGATGCATGGAAATACAAACCCTGAGGGGTTTTAAGAAAAAGAAATAGAAGAAAAGATAGAAGAAAAAGAGAAGAAGAAGAAAGCAGAAGGAGAAAGAAGAACAACGGAACAACATCAGATACAGAAACAATATCAGAATCTCACATATCGCAGCGGAACAATATATAATAAATAAACACTAGTCTTTTAAAACAAAGAGCTATATCAGTTTATACATACATCAATCAGAGTCAATAAACAACAATGGACAGTTATATAAACTTGTCCTCATACAGAATACACAGCGGAATAAATAATATCAGATACAAATACTATGTCTCGCCATCCAGCTTGCTTCCAAAGCTCCAGAATATCCTGATAACATAACTCTAGGCTGCCCGTGTGGAAAATAGTGGGCACCCAGAGTTTAGAAGGGAACAATAAACTCCGAGTTAGACATGGTGACTGGTGTGAGATCGTAAAACAGTTATTCTTTCACAAAGAAAATAAAACAAATTCGCAATGCTTTTGGAAAATGAAACTACCATAAGACCTCCCGCCACACACACAATGCAAATGCAGAATTGGAGGAGATTTCTTCTTATGATAGTCAAAGATGCTTACTACGCAAAATCAAATTCTTTTTGATATTATTATTAGTGCATAGTGTAGAAAACATTTCGAAAGTATAATATTAATCTTAGCCAACATACGACCAGTATCGTATGCCTACTATAGCTACCATCTAAACAGTGGTGACCACCGTACGTAAATGGCAGGTTCTACAACTAATACCGTACAAGGTGCGTATTGGGGTTTGGATTTCCAACAAATGGTCAGGCTAAGGAACTTCCTATTCCACGATGGGTACGTCCCTGGAATAGACGACCCGAGAAATAACCTAACATTACGGTTAGATCTCTGCCAACACAAGGCCGGGTTACCTCTGCAAAAATAGGTAACTACTGACACGCGTATGCCATCCCCCGATCGTAACCGATCTTCCCGAGGATCCCCGATTTCCGACAAACCACATAGTAAAAATGCAGCAACCACATAGGTTAAGTATCTGGGCTCCATACCATGATACCACCTCTATCCAGAAGGAATGACATACACTAAGGGGCGCTACTCCCTAGAACCTTGCCGCATCCTTCCTGTTTTGACCATTTCCGGGGTGTGAGGCTCGATGAAGTCTCGTCCACAAAGCTACGCTTTCTACAAAGCCATGCTTCGGGTCAAACAAATGATCAACCTATGATCACAAAGATATAAGATCAAACAAATGATCATATCGCAAATGATCAAACACTGATCATTTCACAGCAACACTCAGTATGCCACGTTACCAAATTGGGAGTATATCGCTGATAAATTTCAACTACATAACCTCTGAGCTCGTACGTCTCAGAGAAGGGTGTTAAGCTAAGAGAATAAATTCTCCGCCACCAACAGATATGTATTTGAAAGAAATCAGCTTTATATCTCAAATTGTAACGTCAGACACACAATCCATACAAGTCTGTTCCGGGATCGAACAGAACCGAAGGCACTTCTCACGAAGCCCTTGCATATCCGGATAAATTTCTAATCACGTCCGGACTTCCCGTCACTAAGGGTGATAAACCTCTAAATCGGAGATCAGCCGATGTAGAGTAACTCGACGGTAATCCTTCCGTTTTCAAAAATATCCGGTCTTCAACACCGGTCTTCGAATGCAATTCATAACGACGTATCACATATTCGGAATGGGTTATACGACCCCATGGTCCTTTCCCGGCTAACCCGAATAGTGAGCGTTTATTCAAAAATAAGTGTGGCATTCAAATTCATCCAATTCACAACAAATACCTATCTAAAGGTAATTATTGATAGTCTGTTATTTAACTATCAATAAAGATGCGCGACATCATCAGATTCCAAATAATTTTCCAAATTATTTATTTTCCAAAAATATCTTTACTAGATATATAATTTCCACACTTAATCATTTGAAAACAATTTCAAATCAATTTCCACATTTCATTTTATCTTTGAAGATAAAATCTCAAAACAGTTCATTTCATATTGGAAAAGCATTTCCATACTTATTTAAAAATAAGTATTTCACAAATCTATTTATTTTCAACATTTGAAAATATTCGATATACTTAAATCAATATTAAGTATAAATTCATTCTTTAAGGAAATCATTTACTATAACAACATTTATTTGAGTCAAAACAAATGTCACGTAAAACATCGTTACGACGACTCAAAATCACTAGTATAGGGATTTGGATTTTAAGATAGATATATATAAATCCCAATACTATATAAAACATTTTCTTTCGAAAATCATTTACTATAACAACAGTGTTATAGTCCATCATTTCCTTATTTCTCGAAAACGTCTATTTCAACAATAAAAATGTTGAAATCTATGTATTCGATATCATAATACATTTTAAAAACATCTTTTAAAATGTTTAACTTCACTTTCAATGTCACTTTTCCAAAACTATCCATTTTACTTAACAATATATTCACTGTCCAAAATCGTGAATATACTTCACTAATTACACTTCACTATTTTCTACACATTTTTATTTCAATAATAATTCGCTATCCAAAATCGCGAATATATCTTCTTTAATAACCTCCTACATTTAATTTATCAAATTTAATTGATTTCGAATTTATAAAACAACGTTTATAAATTCTATTTCTATTTTCTAACAACTTCAATTTAATAAATCTCCTTTATTAACAATTCGATTTATAACTCAAATCTTATACCAACAATCCATATTATAAGTTAAATACTTATAATTCCTTTATCTTACAAAATCATTTCCATTTATAAGTTCACAATTTATAAATTTCATTTATTTATAAATTCTAAAAAATTCTTTTTAACGCTTATAAAAACTCGTTTTATAATACCAACATTTTAATTTATAAAATGTCAACTTTATAAACCTTTTAAGTAAACCGTTTATAATATTTTAAAAATCTCAATTTAAAACATTTTATAAATCAATCAACTATTTATTCCAAAAATCACTTTTCGGTTATATTTCACAAAGATCTTAACTTTTATAACTTTAAAATTTGAACGTTTATTTATTTAAAATAAATCACTTCAAAAATTTAATAAAACGTATAATTTCAAAGATCACTTTAAAAATCCTTTTAAATTAAAAGTCGTTATTTTTAAAACTTGAATCCGATGATGCAACAGCACCAATTAGTCAATCACAACATCAAACATCATATATCAACATATGATAACCGAATATACATCAATATCTGTAAATAAATAAATACTGGTGAGGAATCCAGTTGGATCCCTCCAACCTGTTTCCCTGCATCCACAGATGTTAGCACAATACCAATTCCACTTCGAGGTGGAATATCGCGGTATATGGGTTTTATAAAAATAATCCGCTTACTAACTGCGCAATAGGGTCTCATCCGCTATACGAGGCGGGAAATCAATCAATCCAATATGTACATATGCCAATATGTATATATTGCTATATATAGATATATCCTACTATATCTAATATCACATCCAATAGCAATCAATCAATCAATCAATAACTGTAAAAGAAAATCCACTTTTCATTTGAGTGAGAAAAATCTCACCTTTCGCTATTTAATTTGCAATCCATCTCTTTTTCGGCTCGACTCCCTTGATTTATACCTTGTATAAATATTTGTACACATCTATTAATATTCGAAACAATTAATTAACTAGTTTCCATTTTTAATTGTTTAAATCCTGATAGTTCTGTTCTAAACCAATTTCTCAAATAAAAATCCTATTTAACCAACATTTAAATTTCTTTAAACCGATTTTCTTTTTATAAATTCATCTAACTAAAATTCAACTTCGTTTTTAGTAATTTTAATTATCCAATGATTTTATCTTAACAAATTTTCTCCCCTTAAATAAATCTTCTTTTTTTCCCAATAAATTAAATTTCTAACGAATCTTCTTTTACAAAATACTTTAAACAAATTTTTCTTTACTGTAATATATTTAAATTGAAAAATGAAGAAGAAAAAAAAATGATAACTGCAGATATACCTCACTACAAATTGAAGAACTCAGGTCTTCACGCGCACGACCACCATCAGAAATCCATCGCGAAATCAAACACCACCCCGTCGCTGCCTCGTGAGTTCGAACCCTCCTTTTTCTTGCCTACTCGAATTCCATGGCCACGCGATTTGAATCGCCTCTTCGTCTCGTGTCCCATTCGATCGCACGTCCCTCACATCCCAGTCGCAGTCTCGGGACCATCACCATCGACATCCCCTAAACTACGACGTGCCAAATCCCCAGCCTTCACGTGGCATCGAAGACCACCCAGAATCGCTCGAGTCGCCTTCAGATCCGACCCAGCCTGTCGCCACAGTTCGACTTCCCCTGCGAATTCGCGAACGCCTTCACTGAATTGAATGAGTCGCCATCGCGAATCGCTTGCCACCTTTCACTCGAGATCGAACTCGCGAACCCAGACCCCCTTCCGCTCAATCGATTTCGCTTCCCCCTTTTCTTTTTATAAATCGAATCGATTTCGATTTTGAATACATGGATGCTTCTGAGTTTGAATTTTGTAAGGCGGCCATTAATTTTTATCTGAACGAGATGGGTATAAAAGAAAGAACAGAGGGAATCAATTTACGTGATTTTTTCGTGATGCTCGGCGTGTTTAAAGGCTGAAACAAAGGGAACGAGATGATGTTGTTTTGTACGAGAGGAGACAGTTTAGTGGCTGATTGTTGACTAATTTTAAAATTGAAAATTAAATTTGAATTCGATTAAATCTCGATGCGTTTACACGTCGTGTGCTCACATATAAACACCGAAAAATACGAAATTTGAAATCCGACAATAATACAATATTACGGATCCAATGGAACTAGTTTCGTCCAATTCCGAGACTGTTCCCCGGACGGCTATTTTTAAATAACGATTCGAACAATAAATTTTCAAAACTGATCAAATCAATTCGAAATTAGATTTTGAAGCTTCTGTTATCTTCAGTATTATCAATACGAATTTTTAAAAGCTTTCGAAATATTTTTCATCAACTTATAAACTGAATGTTCAAATTTTTATTCAGCATTCAATAGATTAAATTTTAAAGTTTAATCGCAAATTTCAAAGTTATATCGGGGATTCAAATTAAATTATCGTTCAATTATTTAAAATTAATTAAATATTTTCAATTTAATTTGTTCAAAATTCTGGGTCGTTACAGACTTCCCCCCTTAAAAGAATTTCGTCCTCGAAATTACAAGTTAGAAAGAAAGGTCCTTAACTCGTCTACTATTTTTCACAATCCAAATAGTTTTATCAATTTATCAAAACAAATCTTCCTACTAAAGATTCGTTATTAATTCAACTAATTTTCCAACTCTAATTATAAGTTTCAACAACTTCATTATTTTACTACTCTTTTCAAATTTAAATTCAAATTCAAATTTTAAACTTTCAAAAATTTTCACAAAAATTTCCTAACACTCGAAATTTTCGAAAAATTTCGCCAGCATCTCCTTTGCGCGGCTAATACGGTACGACTACAAAACGTCCCTACGGACTCTCAGATTTCAAAAAGAAAAAGAAAAAGCCAAGCGGCTAGACAAGAAATCATCAAATCTCATATAGAAATTTAAATACTTACCTTTTTCGAGCAATTCAAAATTATCTTTGAAATTCAATTCCAATTCCTTTATACCTGTATATCCTACTAGCCATAATATCTAGTTACAATATTCAAATCATTTTGCACATTGTATTACAAAATTTTCAATATAAACTGCTTATACAGTTTTACTTCACTGTTGAAGTTATATATCTATTCTCATTCAATTTTACATTTCCCATTCATTTGTATTTAGTTTACCATTTCAACTAAATTTGGATTCAATTTACTTTCAATTCTGAAATATTGAATTTTATCAATTATCTGTCATTTACAACTGCACTATCTTAAATTAGTTCCAATTACTAATTCAAATTGATATCAATTCAATTTATTTTAATTCTACTTCGATTAAATCTACTTACATTTAAACTGGATTTCCAATTTCCATACGAACTTTAATTCATCTTTCATTTACAATTATTCAATTCAATTCATTTGCTTACGAATTCGAAATGAATTTCAACTTTCAATTTCATTTTCATTTAATTGATTCACTTATACTTGCTTTGATTTAACTTCATTCTTTTAAGTTAAATTTATTCTACCAAAATTCAATTGGTATAAGTTATCAACTTAGTAATATTTCATAAATATCTTTATATAGCAGTCCAGAGTTTACCAACATTTCAAAGCCATTTTGAAAACAATTCAAATTCCATTTGAATTTCCAAAACAAAAACCCAAATTTTCCAAACACTTTCCATTTAAAACAATTTGGCAGCAATTCCTCTTTTGGAAACCAGAAAATGAATTCTAATGATGTGGCCATTATCATCAGGATTATTTTCCAGCGACCTAAAAGAGTTTAGAGCTTTTCATTCTTTCAGAACATTTTTCAAAACCTTTGAAATTCATTTTCAAATCAAAAAGGATTTAAACTTTCCAAATCCCCAAAATCTTCAAATTCTTTTCAAAACCTTTCCAAAAACTTCTCTGGAATTCCGTTTCAAATTACAAATCACATTTATAATTTATATTCTTAAATTTCATTTGTATGTGTATTTATTTCTTAACTTTGGAGTTATGATTTCAATTTCTTATTCAATTTCATATAATAATGATAACATTTCAATATTATTACTTTCCTAACAACCATGCAACCATATACTGTAATAATTTACAGAAAAATCATTTCTTTTATATACAAAAATAGTTTTGGGTAAAATTATTTCATTCACCCTATTTAAAACAATACTGTGTCGGTTTATCTTGTTTAGAGTTTAGAAATCCCTATCGATTACAGTTAGCTAGACTGCACCGACCAGAATTCATAAACAATCAACCGATAAGTCAACACAATACAAAACAATTTCATATTCACTAACAAATACGCACTCGTATCTATTATTACACTCAACTCATTCTAGAGTACTACTGACTCTATCTCTAATGAGTAACACCCAACAGAGCAGGGTTGTCGCTTAACCATATGCTCTGATACCACGCTGTCAAGACCCGCAAATCCGTACCCTTGATTAAACACTAAATTCCATTGATTAACTCAAGATGCACGGAAATACGAACCCTGAGGGGTTTTAAGAAAAAGAAATAGAAGAAAAGATAGAAGAAAAAGAGAAGAAGAAGAAAGCAAAAGGAGAAAGAAGAACAACGGAACAACATCAGATACAGAAACAATATCAGAATCCCACATATCGCAGCGGAACAATATATAATAAATAAACACTAGTCTTTTAAAACAAAGAGCTATATCAGTTTATACATACATCAATCAGAGTTAATAAACAACAATGGACAGTTATATAAACTTGTTCTCATACAGAATACACAGCGGAATAAATAATATCAGATACAAATACTACGTCTCGCCATCCAGCTTGCTTCCAAAGCTCCAGAATATCCTGATAACATAACTCTAGGCTGCCCGTGTGGAAAATAGTGGGCACCCAGAGTTTAGAAGGGAACAACAAACTCCGAGTCAGTCATGGTGACTGGTGTGAGATCGTAAAACAGTTATTCTTTCACAAAGAAAATAAAACAAATTCGCAATGCTTTTGGAAAATGAAACTACCATAAGACCTCCCGCCACACACACAATGCAAACGCAGAATTGGAGGAGATTTCTTCTTATGATAGTCAAAGATGCTTACTACGCAAAATCAAATTCTTTTTGATATTATTATTAGTGCATAGTGTAGAAAACATTTCGAAAGTATAATATTAATCTTAGCCAACATACGACCAGTATCGTATGCCTACTATAACTACCATCTAAACAGTGGTGACCACCGTACGTAAATGGCAGGTTCTACAACTAATACCGTACAAGGTGCGTATTGGGGTTTGGATTTCCAACAAATGGTCAGGCTAAGGAACTTCCTATTCCACGATGGGTACATCCCTGGAATAGACGACCCGAGAAATAACCTAACATTACGGTTAGATCTCTGCCAACACAAGGCCGGATTACCTCTGCAAAAATAGGTAACTACTGACACGCGTATGCCATCCCCCGATCGTAACCGATCTTCCCGAGGATCCCCGATTTCCAACAAACCACATAGTAAAAATGCAGCAACCACATAGGTTAAGTATCTGGGCTCCATACCATGATACCACCTCTATCCAGAAGGAATGACATACACTAAGGGGCACTACTCCCTAGAACCTTGCCGCATCCTTCCTGTTTTGACCATTTCCGGGGTGTGAGGCTCGATGAAGTCTCGTCCACAAAGCTACGCTTTCTACAAAGCCATGCTTCGGGTCAAACAAATGATCAACCTATGATCACAAAGATATAAGACCAAACAAATGATCATATCGCAAATGATCAAACACTGATCATTTCACAGCAACACTCAGTATGCCACGTTACCAAATTGGGAGTATATCGCTGATAAATTTCAACTACATAACCTCTGAGCTCGTACGTCTCAGAGAAGGGTGTTAAGCTAAGAGAATAAATTCTCCGCCACCAACAGATATGTATTTGAAATAAATCAGCTTTATATCTCAAATTGTAACGTCAGACACACAATCCATACAAGTCTGTTCCGGGATCGAACAGAACCGAAGGCACTTCTCACGAAGCCCTTGCATATCCGGATAAATTTCTAATCACGTCCGGACTTCCCGTCACTAAGGGTGATAAAACCTCTAAATCGGAGATCAGCCGATGTAGAGTAACTCGACGGTAATCCTTCCGTTTTCAAAAATATCCGGTCTTCAACACCGGTCTTCGAATGCAATTCATAACGACGTATCACATATTCGGAATGGGTTATATGACCCCATGGTCCTTTCCCGGCTAACCCGAATAGTGAGCGTTTATTCAAAAATAAGTGTGGCATTCAAATTCATCCAATTCACAACAAATACCTATCTAAAGGTAATTATTGATAGTCGGTTATTTAACTATCAATAAAGATGCGCGACATCATCAGATTCCAAATAATTTTCCAAATTATTTATTTTCCAAAAATATCTTTACTAGATATATAATTTCCACACTTAATCATTTGAAAACAATTTCAAATCAATTTCCACATTTCATTTTATCTTTGAAGATAAAATCTCAAAACAGTTCATTTCATATTGGAAAAGCATTTCCATACTTATTTAAAAATAAGTATTTCATAAATCTATTTATTTTCAACATTTGAAAATATTCGATATACTTAAATCAATATTAAGTATAAATTCATTCTTTAAGGAAATCATTTACTATAACAACATTTATTTGAGTCAAAACAAATGTCACGTAAAACATCGTTTCGACGACTCAAAATCACTAGTATAGGGATTCGGATTTTAAGATAGATATATATAAATCCCAATACTATATAAAACATTTTCTTTCGAAAATCATTTACTATAACAACAGTGTTATAGTCCATCATTTCCTTATTTCTCGAAAACGTCTATTTCAACAATAAAAATGTTGAAATCTATGTATTCGATATCATAATACATTTTAAAAACATCTTTTAAAATGTTTAACTTCACTTTAAATGTCACTTTTCCAAAACTATCCATTTTACTTAACAATATATTCACTGTCCAAAATCGTGAATATACTTCACTAATTACACTTCACTATTTTCTACACATTTTTATTTCAATAATAATTCGCTATCCAAAATCACGAATATATCTTCTTTAATAACCTCCTACATTTAATTTATCAAATTCAATTGATTTCGAATTTATAAAACAACGTTTATAAATTCTATTTCTATTTTCTAACAACTTCAATTTAATAAATCTCCTTTATTAACAATTCGATTTATAACTCAAATCTTATACCAACAATCCATATTATAAGTTAAATACTTATAATTCCTTTATCTTACAAAATCATTTCCATTTATAAGTTCACAATTTATAAATTTCATTTATTTATAAATTCTAAAAAATTCTTTTTAACGCTTATAAAAACTCGTTTTATAATACCAACATTTTAATTTATAAAATGTCAACTTTATAAACCTTTTAAGTAAACCGTTTATAATATTTTAAAAATCTCAATTTAAAACATTTTATAAATCAATCAACTATTTATTCCAAAAATCACTTTTCGGTTATATTTCACAAAGATCTTAACTTTTATAACTTTAAAATTTGAACGTTTATTTATTTAAAATAAATCACTTCAAAAATTTAATAAAACGTATAATTTCAAAGATCACTTTAAAAATCCTTTTAAATTAAAAGTCGTTATTTTTAAAACTTGAATCCGATGATGCAACAGCACCAATTAGTCAATCACAACATCAAACATCATATATCAACATATGATAACCGAATATACATCAATATCTGTAAATAAATAAATACTGGTGAGGAATCCAGTTGGATCCCTCCAACCTGTTTCCCTGCATCCACAGATGTTAGCACAATACCAATTCCACTTCGAGGTGGAATATCGCTGTATATGGGTTTTATAAAAATAATCCGCTTACTAACGGCGCAATAGGGTCTCATCCGCTATACGAGGCGGGAAATCAATCAATCCAATATGTACATATGCCAATATGTATATATTGCTATATATAGATATATCCTACTATATCTAATATCACATCCAATAGCAATCAATCAATCAATCAATAACTGTAAAAGAAAATCCACTTTTCATTTGAGTGAGAAAAATCTCACCTTTCGCTATTTAATTTGCAATCCATCTCTTTTTCGGCTCGACTCCCTTGATTTATACCTTGTATAAATATTTGTACACATCTATTAATATTCAAAGCAATTAATTAACCAGTTTCCATTTTTAATTGTTTAAATCCTGATAGTTCTGTTCTAAACCAATTTCTCAATTAAAAATCCTATTTAACCAACATTTAAATTTCTTTAAACCCATTTTCTTTTTATAAATTCATCTAACTAAAATTCAACTTCGTTTTTAGTAATTTTAATTATCCAATGATTTTATCTTAACAAATTTTCTCCCCTTAAATAAATCTTCTTCTTTTTTTCCCAATAAATTAAATTTCTAACGAATCTTCTTTTACAAAATACTTTAAACAAATTTTTCTTTACTGTAATATATTTAAATTGAAAAATGAAGAAGAAAAAAAAATGATAACTGCAGATATACCTCACTGCAAATTGAAGAACTCAGGTCTTCACGCGCACGACCACCATCAGAAATCCATCGCGAAATCAAACACCACCCCATCGCTGCCTCGTGACTTCGAACCCTCCTTTTTCTTGCCTACTCGAATTCCATGGCCACGCGATTTGAATCGCCTCTTCGTCTCGTGTCCCATTCGATCGCACGTCCCTCACATCCCAGTCGCAGTCGCAGGACCATCACCATCGATATCCCCTGAACTACGACGCGCCAAATCCCCAGCCTTCACGTGGCATCGAAGACCACCCAGAATCACTCGAGTCGCCTTCAGATCCGACCCAGCCTGTCGCCACAGTTCGACTTCCCCTGCGAATTCGCGAACGCCTTCACTGAATTGAACGAGTCGCCATCGCGAATCGCCTGCCACCTTCCACTCGAGATCGAACTCGCGAACCCAGACCCCCTTCCGCTCAATCGATTTCGCTTCCCCCTTTTCTTTTTATAAATCGAATCGATTTCGATTTTGAATACATGGATGCTTCTGAGTTTGAATTTTGTAAGGCGGCCATTAATTTTTATCTGAACGAGATGGGTATAAAAGAAAGAACAGAGGGAATCAATTTACGTGATTTTTTTGTGATGCTCGGCGTGTTTAAAGGCTGAAACAAAGGGAACGAGATGATGTTGTTTTGTACGAGAGGAGACAGTTTAGTGGCTGATTGTTGACTAATTTTTAAATTGAAAATTAAATTTGAATTCGATTAAATCTCGATGCGTTTACACGTCGTGTGCTCACATATAAACACCGAAAAATACGATATTTGAAATCCGACAATAATACAATATTACGGATCCAATGGAACTAGTTTCGTCCAATTCTGAGACTGTGCCCCGGACGGCTATTTTTAAATAACGATTCGAACAATAAATTTTCAAAACTGATCAAATCAATTCGAAATTAGATTCTGAAGCTTCTGTTATCTTCAGTATTATCAATACGAATTTTTAAAAGCTTTCAAAATATTTTTCTTCAACTTATAAACTGAATGTTCAAATTTTTATTCAGCATTCAATAGATTAAATTTTAAAGTTTAATTGCAAATTTCAAAGTTATATCGGGGATTCAAATTAAATTATCGTTCAATTATTTAAAATTAATTAAATATTTTCAATTTAATTTGTTCAAAATTCTGGGTCGTTACACCCTAAAAGTGTTGCCATAGACCTATGGCAACATTTTTCGGGCCTGAGACAACATTTTTTTTGTGTTGCAAAAGGTCATCTAGGGCGTAGTGTAAAGGTTTTAATAACGTAAGTAACTGAATTTTTGTGAAATTTTAAATAATTAAATTTTGGATTAAAAATTTAATATTTAGAATACGTCTATTTTAACGTAGCAACTAGTAAATTTCCATCTAATAATATAGAAGTTTATTTTCTTGTGTAATGTTATTTAAATTTAAATCAGTTAAAAATTGATGGTAATAAAATGTTTTCCAAACCTGAATATTTTTACACAATAAATTTGTAAATCATCTTCTGAGTGAGACGTCATATTTTGTTTCTCCAAAGTTGGACAGCTATTGCTCCGATTATCTTATTTTCAACAAATTGGCAGCATTTTTGGTACCGATTATCGACTTTTGATAGGATGATCGTATCATTGATATCTGTATACTGTTTTGATCGTCGTGCTGATCTCTGTGGTATATTCAATTCTGTGTTTTGAAGTCCGGTTCACAGCGGAATTCGTGAAACCGGTAACGGTATCCGTTTTAACACCATTGAATTTTATGACCTTTCAGTTATTCACGTGGAATCAAATGGTCATCAATAATTATTATTTCATCTCTTGACCTTTTATATCCCACCACTTCGAATTTACTTTCTGGTTGATTTTTTTTCTCTAACATTCCTTTTTCTTCCCATAATTGTTCTTCTGAAAAGATGATACTATATTTTATAAATGAGGTATACTAGTTCCTGTAGCCTGTAGCATACGTCCATATTTCTTCCATCGTTTAATCGAGCCTGCCAAACTCCATCAGCACCTCCATCCGCCTTCCCTTCTCTCACCACCACCGAACTTCCAACGACCTCGGCACTTTCCTCCCATCCTAGCCTTCGCCTTCGTGCCGCACCGAACTCGACCTCGTACAGTCACCCCTGAAACCCATCAATGTGACCGAAATTCCACGGCATAGCTGCTCCGTCTCCATGCAAATGCAACCTGCGTGCAGCCGACCGAGCTTCGCAACTATCACGTTGCCGACCTCCATTAGTAATTCAGAGCTCCTTTCCCATCACCCCTCTACTATTACTTTCTTCTTCTTTCTTTGCAAAGGTAGTTATATATATATATATTGTATATTTTGTCTACTGTATATTATAAGTGCTGAGCTATTTGAATACGTAGTATTTTGAAATTTTATTAAGTATATAATATATACATATTGTCCTAAGTATAAATACTGTTTTAAAACTTTAGTATGTATAAAATATTATATAGTAGCTTTTGTGCGTGGATATATATATATTTATATATGTATGTTTAGAGGTATATAATGTTTATAAAGTTATTAGTTTTTGCTACATGTTTTGCCTACATAACTGTTTTCATAGCCGCATATATATATATAACTTTATATATCTAGTTTACAGTTTTGGGTTGATAACGTGTCTATGTAATATGTTTATATGGTTATGTATATTTTCTGTTGAGTAGAAAGCTATATAGGTGTTTTATTTTACAGTTATAGGTTGCGTATGAGATATTGTTTGTTATTATATACATATGATTTACTTGAATTATATGAGATATTTTTTTTATAAGGTTCCAGGCAAGTATACCTGAATCTGTTGTTCGTATTTATATATAAGATATATATATAAAGCTTTGTATGTTGTTATTAGATGAATACGCAGCCCTTGCATGAGTATGACAGTATATATGATATGATTCGAATAAATTTGCATATGTTTGTACAAGCTTATATAAATATCGGTATTGAACTGTAATATTATATATACATATTATTTTAAAAGTTATAAAGTTTATATAAACCTTTATTTAATTTCCAAGTATATATATACTTGTTTGCATATGATTATCTTCAGACTTTCAAGTTTACAATGTGTGTTTTATATATATTGTAGTTTCAATGTATCTGTTGTATAAATTATATTATATATATATATATATATTAGTATTTGAATTCATTAGCTGTTTGACTTCATATATATGCTTTATATGAAGTATGAAGTCTGTATAACTAGATACTATCTTAAGTATAAATATGCCTGTAGTATTTTTGATTTTTCAGTGTATATAGATATATAGAAGTTTACAGTACGTATATTCTAAAGGACCGTGTATTATTATAAAGTAATATATTTTTCCCTTATGTATACTTTATAAAATAGTGTTTTATTCATATATATTTAGTTCAATTCATATCAACTGATTCAATTTGTTATCATCAATTTCTAATATCATCTCTATTCGTTAAATTCGTGCCGGTCTAGATTTGATTTGGAATTCGTGCTTGCATTTCATAACTCATCCTCGTCCATCTCTGGTCTCGAAAGGTGAGCAAATCACTCATGATTAATGTTCTTATATTTATTAAATTTGATTTCAATTGAAACGACAATTGAAATATGCTAATGTTAGTTATTTATATTGCTATATATGCCATTATCTATATCTGTTCACCTGTGACATCTGACACCATTATCTGTTATTTATATTGCTATATATGTCATTATCTATATCTGTTCACCTGTGACATCTGACACCATTATCTGTTATCTACATTGATGATATATGCATGTTATGTTATTATCATATCTGTAATCACTCTGCAAGTTCCCTGTTAGTATAGAATTCACTATGGGTTGAAATGATACATACCCGAACGATCTGTAGAATAGGAGAAAAACGTTATGGGTTGAAATGATAAACCCAAGCGATTTTCATTGACATTGAATTTGGGATTTCGGGTTGAAAAGATATATACCCGAATATATTTTAAATTGCGGATTGAAATGATAAATATCCGTACCACTTGACCATAGGATAGAAAATTATATACAAACACCGTTGGTCTATATATATGTATTTTGAAAAAAGATTTCCATGGGTTTTAGAAAGAAATATAGGGTTTTGATATTATATAAATGTTATTTTATATATAGTTAAGTTCTTGATTTTAGCTATGTATAAATTTGTTTTAATATAAATTAAGTTTAATAGTAAAGTTTGATTTTATTAAAATATAATATGGTTGAGTATTTATTTAAATTATATTTAATATACAGTTTGTAATGATAAAATAAATTAAGGTTGAGAAGATAGATTTGAAATTTGATTTGAAATTGTATTCAATTAAGAATTTTATTTAAATAAATATATCTGAATTTATGGAATTTGGGGTTTTAAGGGATGTGATTTTATAACTTGATTTTGGTTTAAGATGATTTAAAAATGAATATTTCAAGCTTAAATAAATTGAAGGAAATATTTAGTGATTTGAAGTTTGGGCTTTTATATAAATGATATTGAATTTATATAGAGAATATGGCAAAACTAAATAATAACGAAGTGAAATTATCAAATTTAGTTTTTGAAATATTGAATATATAAAGCTTTGAAATATATTGAAATTGAAATGGTTTATTTTGTGGTTCAAATCTGTATTTTAAATCGATAAAATTGGAAATGGCTTATTGAGAAACTGAATTGAATTGAAATTAATGAATTGAGATTAAATTAAATTTGAATCTTGGAACTCGTGTTAATTTGAATTGATTGGTGAAATTTGAGGAAATTATTTTATTATATAAAGTATTTTAAATTATATTTATAACTATTTTACTATATAAAGTATTTTAAATTATATTTAAAACTATTTTATATTATTTTTTATATAACTATTTTAATATAACTATTTTTAATATAAACTATTCTTAATATGCCTAATTTAATATAAACTATTTTAAATATACTAATATAAATTGTTTTAACTTATAACTATTTTATATAAATTATTTTATTTTATAAACTATTTTATTTTATATACTATTATTGATATCTAAACCGTTGAAGGAAAGTGTTATGGATTCCAAATGCTATGATTTCAAAGCTGTGATTTACAAAGTGTTTTGACTTTTAAAAAGACTATGATTTCGAAAGCGTTATAACTTTGGAAAGTGATATGATTTTTAGAAATGGATATATTTGAAGTGAAAATGATATCGTATTGATTTTGTTTTCGAAATGAAAATGATATTTTGGTTTGAAGTATAAACAATTTTGAAATGACCGCGGTGTTATAATAACGTTTGGTTGTTAAAGAGACCGGGATCGGATATGGGCAAACTCTCTGTCGATACTGAAACCACTTTAACAACTGTGTACGCGGTGGAGATTTCAGATTGAAGTAGGATGGTGGCGACGATCCTTAGGTATATTTACGTGGACCTAACTCCCGTGAGTTAGCATAAGGTGGCTAAAACAGGAGCGATTCCGGGCTAATGAGGTAGCTCCTCTTATCGGACACATTCCATCGTATGCCATTCTATTACTTTGTGATTGATTTGGTGCACACCCTTGATTCGTGAGTGTGGCTCGAGGTGGACGATTGCTGCGGCTTTGTGTTACCACCAGTCCGGATGCGTAATTGTAATATCTACCCTGGCATTGCCTTGTTGTGTCGTGTCACCTACCATAGCGTGCTTTACTGCGAGTTTGTGTTGTACCATACCTATGGAGTGCCCTCTGACGACGCCCATTATAGGGGAGATTACGGTACTTTATAGACTGTGGGAATATATAAAATGTGTTAAAGGGGATATGGGTAACGCCTTAACACTATTTTGATAGTTTACTTTACTTTAGACTTTATTATAATAGCGTTTATTATTACATAGTAGATAGTTTAACGGATCCTTAGAGGATGGTTATCCAAACATCCTTTGAGTTACTTGTATTTCAGTTGTTATTTCACTTGAGTTTGATTTATTGATATAAGAATGTTAATCCTGACTTGAGTGTTTTGTGTTTGCTTTACGCTCGGGTCAGACTGAGTGATACAACATTTGAGACTCACCTTTGGAGTTGGAGCTTCACTTGGAGATCCAGCTATCTATCCAGCTTTCAGTTATTCAGTTGATTCCAGTGATGTGTCCAGACCTTGTATTTGACTATTATATTGAGACATCTATGTATTCGTGACTTCTGTTGTATCCTGTTTAACTCTGATATATATATAGTAGCTTCATGAACTACTATTCTTTTGTTTCCGCTGCATTATTGTTATATTACTTTGTGTCTGTGATTCTGTGATTACTTATTTACTGTATATGCTGAGTTCTGCCAAATATAAAAATTAACAATATGATATTTTGAGCAATTCAAGTTCGACATGTATGGATGTGAATGGTTGAAAATTTCAGGTCGTTACAGTTGGTATCAGAGCTCTAGTTTTAGGCAAACTCAGCATATAGAGTAGATTTAATTATAGAATCATTTTGGTTCGAGCTTGAATCTCTTCCTCTTTGACTCGGGTTCCTTTAAATTTTGGAACGTTCCCCTTGGTTCTAAAACCCATTCTTGTCTCCCCTATTCGTGTTTTCCTTATTCCGGAGTCTCCCATAGCTCCACTAAATGATTTGTAAAGGGGTGAAACTCCTTTACAACCAACATTGATTTACCGAAGATTTCTGTACCCTCGGTTTAGATGCTGCTATCTTTTGCTATACCTGAATTATGTCTCTGGCGATCAAATGTCGATTTGCTCCAGAATTCTACCTCGATCTTATTCTTGAAGTCATGGTTGACTCGGTTAAGGTTGCCCGCGATTTATATAAGCCTATACATTCTTTTCTCTCTCTGAAATCAATTTATCTCCCTATCGAGCCTATCTTCTAGTTGAATTCTTTTGGTTAGGATCCCTCTATATTTGGATCTCTATCCTTGCTTTGGAATCTATTTTGTATCATCGAGTAAGGGAGTGTTTTGTATTAATATTAAAATATTTTATATATATTGTGTTGTTTGAGTTGTTGATGTTGATTTGGGTTTTCGGTCGATTCGTCTGACCAACGCTATCGATAGGATTCCCAAAACACTTGAACAGAGCAAACTGACACAATATTATTTTTCAAATTTGGAAAATGAAATTAATTTGTATGATTATATTATAAATATATATGTAAGTTTTCTGGAATTTAATAAGGTAATTAAATTGGTTGCTTGAAATGATAATATTTGATTATCATTTATTGTTCTAAATGAATTTATAAACATGGTTTATAAATTGATTTGGAATTGAAATGAATTTAAAATTAGGAATTTGAGAATTTAATTTCCGGTGATTTCAAACTTTGGTTTTTATAGTTTAAAGGGTATATTATTTAAAAAGTATTTTCAAATAGAAATGGTTTCCAAAGATTTTTTTGAAAGTTTAAATTAGTACTCTTCTCTTTGTCGCTGGAAAATAATTTCGGTGATGGCGGTCGCATCATCGACATTCATTTTCGAGTTTTGAAGTGGAGAGACCATTATGTAGCTTTGCTACGGTTTTGTTTTGGAAAATATTTTGTTTTGAATTTCTTAAGTCTGATTTGATTAATATATATGGGTATACTATTTTAAATTTGATTTGATATATATATATATAGCACATAATTATCTCTAAATGGTTTGAATTAAATCGGAATTTTATTCTTAAATTTTGATAAGGTGATTTCAATTATAAAATAAAGGCAAAATTTTGAATACATATCTAAACTTGAAATAAGTTGAGTGAGAAAATTTTACTTGTATAATACTCAATTACATTCCAATATAACTTACCTTAATCGTCCAGAAGTTGAGTATGTAATTGAATAATTTACAATGTAAATTGATGGTAAATGATTTTATAATTATACACTTAAATTTTATTATAAAGAGGTTAATAGAGATAAATAGAATAATAAGTTAATTGAATAATAGATGAGACAAATAAATTTGTTTTGAAGGAATTAATAAATTAAAATTAGATCAACCTATGGAAATACTTTGAATTTAAAATCAATTATTGAATATAAATTAATTTAAATTGAAATTTATATGGTTTAAATTAATTTATATGGTTTAAATTAATTTATATGGTTTAAATGTAGGTGATAAGATAAATTAAGTGGAATAAACTTAATAATAATTTGGAATAAAAGAATTAAATTTGTTGAATAAAATAGGAGTATAATAAATGATTATACAAATTGATGATTTAGAAATTTTAATTGAGGATGACTAGACAATAAGATAATGAATTTAGAAATAGATAGATTGATTTAACTTAGGTAAACAAATGGATTTAACTAGATTGTTGAATATTAATTAGTTTAATTTGAAATTTATATGGGTTTAAATTAATTGTTTTATTTTATTTTCAATTTATTTTTCTTTCTGGTTGTTTCTATTCTCCTACCTCCCTCCTTTTCGGGGACGAAAAGTTTTGAGTGGGGGAGAGTGTAACGACCCATAAATTTTAAAGGTTTTAATAACGTAATTAACTGAATTTTTGTGAAATTTTAAATAATTAAATTTTGGATTAAAAATTTAATATTTAGAATACGTCTATTTTAACGTAGCAACTAGTAAATTTCCATCTAATAATATAGAAGTTTATTTTCTTGTGTAATGTTATTTATATTTAAATCAGTTAAAAATTGATGGTAATAAAATGTTTTTTAAACCTGAATATTTTTACACAATAAATTTGTAAATCATCATCTTAGTGAGACGTCATATTTTGTTTCTCCAAAATTGGACAGCTATTGCTCTGATTATCTTATTTTCAACAAATTGGAAGCATTTTTGGTACCGATTATCGACTTTTGATAGGATGATCGTATCACTGATATCTGTATACCGTTTTGATCGTCTCATCGTGCTGATCTCTACGGTATATTCAATTCTGTGTTTTGAAGTCCGGTTCACAGCAGAATCTGTGAAACCGGTAGCCGTAACGGTATCCGTTTTAACACCATTGAATTCTATGACCTTTCAGTTATTCACGTGGTATCAAACGGTCATCAATAATTATTATTTCAGCTCTTGACCTTTTATATCCCACCACTTCGAATTTACTTTCTGGTTGATTTTTTTCTTCGACGCTTCCTTTTCTTCCCATAATTGTTCTTCTGAAAAGATGATATTGTATTTTATAAATGAGGTATACTAGTTCCTATAGCCTGTAGCATACGTCAATATTTCTTCCATCGTTTAACCGAGCCTACCAAACTCCATTAGCACCTCCATCCGCCTTCCCTTCTCTCACCACCACCGAACTTCCAACGACCTCAGCACCTTCCTCCCATCCCAGCCTTCTCCTTCGTGCCGCACCGAACTCGACCTCGTACAGTCACCCCTGAAACCCATCAACGTGACCGAAATTCCACGGCATAGCTGCTCCATCTCCATGCAAATGCAACCTGCGTGCAGCCGAGACGAGCTTCGCAACTATCACGTTGCCGACCTCCATCAGTAATTTAGAGCCGCTTTCCCATCACCCGTCTACTATTACTTTCTTCTTCTTTCTTTGCAAAGGTAGTTATATATATATTGTATATTTTGTCTACTGTATATTATAAGTGCTGAGCTATTTGAATACGTAGTATTTTGAAATTTTATTAAGTATATAATATATTCATATTGTCCTAAGTATAAATACTGTTTTAAAACTTTAGTATGTATAAAATATTATATAGTAGCTTTTGTGCGTGGATATATATATATTTATATATGTATGTTTAGAGGTATATAATGTTTATAAAGTTATTAGTTTTTGCTACATGTTTTGCCTACATAACAGTTTTCATAGCCGCATATATATATATATAACTTTATATATCTAGTTTACAGTTTTGGGTTGATAACGTGTTTATGTAATATGTTTATATGGTTATGTATATTTTCTGTTGAGTAGAAAGCTATATAGGTGTTTTATTTTACAGTTATAGGTTGCGTATGAGATATTGTTTGTTATTATATACATATGATTTACTTTAATTATATAAGATATTTTTTTATAAGGTTCCAGGCAAGTATACCTGAATATGTTGTTCGTATTTATATATAAGATATATATGAAGCTTTGTATGTTGTTATACAGATGAATACGCAGCCCTTGCATGAGTATGACAGTATAGATGATATGTTTCGAATAAATTTACATATGTTTGTACAAGCTTGTATTAATATCGGTATTGAACTGTAATATTATATATACATATTATTTTAAAATTTATAAAGTTTATATAAACCTTTATTTAATTTCCAAGTATATATATATATATACTTGTTTGCATATGATTATCTTCAGACTTTCAAGTTTACAATGTGTGTTTTATATATATTGTAATTTCAATGTATCTGTTGTATAAATTATATTATATATATTAGTATTTGAATTCATTAGCTGTTTGACTTCATATATGTGCTTTATATGAAGAATGAAGTTTGTATAACTATATACTATCTTAAGTATACATATGCCTGAAGTATTTTTGATTTTTCAGTGTATATAGATATATAGAAGTTTACAGTACGTATATTCTAAAGGACCGTGTATTATTATAAAGTAATATATTTTTCCCTTATGTATACTTTATAAAATAGTGTTTTATTTATATATTTAGTTCAATTCATATCAACTGATTCAATTTGTTATCATCAATTTCTGATATCAGCACTATTCGTTAAATTCGTGCCAGTTTAGCTTTGATTTGGAATTCATGCTTGCATTTCATAACTCATCTCATCCTCGTTCATCTCTGGTCTCGAAAGATGAGCAAATCACTCACGATTAATGTTCTTATATTTATTAAATTTGATTTCAATTGAAACGACAATTGAAATATGCTGTTGTTAGTTATTTATATTGCTATATATGCCATTGTCTGTATCTGTTCACCTATGACATCTGACGCCATTATCTGTTATTTATATTGCTATATATATGTCATTATCTATATCTGTTCACTTGTGATATCTGACACCATTATCTATTATCTACATTGATGATATATGCCTGTTATGTTATTATCATATCTGTTATCACTCTGCAAGTTCCCTATTAGTATAGAATTCACAATGGGTTGAAATGATACATACCCAAACGATCTGTAGAATAGGAGAAAATCGTTATGGGTTGAAGTGATAAACCCATGCAATTTTCATTGACATTGAATTTAGGGCTTCGGGTTGAAAAGATATATACCCGAATATATTTTAAATTGCGGATTGAAATGATAAATATCCGTACAACTTGACCATAGGATAGAAAATTATATACAGACACTGTTGGTCTATATATATATGTATTTTGAAAAAAGATTTCCATGGGTTTTAGAAAGAAATATAGGGTTTTGATATTATATAAATGTTATTTTATATATAGTTAAATTCTAGATTTTAGCTATGTATAAATTTGTTTTAATATAAATTAAGTTTAATAGTAAAGTTTGATTTTATTAAAATATAATATGGTTGAGTATTTATTTAAATTATATTTAATATAGAGTTTGTAATGATAAAATAAATTAAGGTTGAGAAGATAGATTTGAAATTTGATTTGAAATTGTATTTAATTAAGAATTTTATTTAAATAAATCTATCTGAATTTATGGAATTTGGGGTTTTAAGGGATATGATTTTATAACTTGATTTTGGTTTAAGATTTATTTAAAAATGAATATTTCAAGTTTAAATAAATTGAAGGAAATATTTAGTGATTTGAAGTTTGGGCTTTTATATAAATGATATTGAATTTATATAGTGAATATGGCAAAACTGAATAATAACGATGTGAAATTATCAAATTTAGTTTTTGAAATATTGAATATATAAAGCTTTGAAATATATTGAAATTGAAATGGTTTATTTTGTGGTTCAAATCTGTATTTGAAATCGATAAAATTGGAAATGGCTTATTGAGAAACTGAATTGAATTGAAATTAATGAATTGAGATTAAATTTAATTTGAATCTTGGAACTCGTGTTAATTTGAATTGATTGGTGAATTTGAGGAAATTATTTTATTATATAAAGTATTTTAAATTATATTTATAACTATTTTATTATATAAAGTATTTTAAATTATATTTAAAACTATTTTATATTATTTTTTATATAACTATTTTAATATAACTATTTTTAATATAAACTATTCTTAATATAACTAATTTAATATAAACTACTTTAAATATACTAATATAAATTGTTTTAACTTATAACTATTTTATATAAATTATTTTATTTTATAAACTATTTTATTTTATATACTATTATTAATATCAAAACCGTTGAAGGAAAGTGTTATGGATTCCAAATGCTATGATTTCAAAGTTGTGATTTCCAAAGTGTTTTGACTTTTAAAAAGACTATGATTTCGAAAGCATTATAACTTTGGAAAGTGATATGATTTTTAGAAATGGATATATTTGAGATGAAAATGATATCGTATTGATTTGGTTTTCGAAATGAAAATGATATTTTGGTTTTGAAGTATAAACTATTTTGAAATGACCACGGTGTTATAATAACGTTTGGTTGTTAAAGAGACCAGGATCGGATATGGGCATACTCTCTGTCGATACCGAAACCACTTTAACAACTGTGTACGTGTTGGAGATTCCAGAATGAAGTAGGATGGTGGCGACGATCCTGAGGTATATTTACGTGGACCTAACTCCCGTGAGTTAGCATAAGGTGGCTAAAACAGGAGCGATTCCGGGCTAATGAGGTAGCTCCTCTTATCGGACACATTCCATCTGTTAACCCCCTTTCGACTCACGACCTAGCAGGAGCCGAGTTAAGATGTTTGCCGACTTAAGAAGTATGCCAACTTAGGATGCTGGCCGACTTAAGGTGCTTGCCGACTTAAGAAAGTTAACGACCTAACTACAAAGCCGACTTAGCAGGAGCCGAGTTAAGAATAGCACCGACTTAGAAAGGGCTCCGAATTAAGAAAAGCACCGAGTTAAGGAAGTCTCCGACCTAGCAGGAGCCGAGTTAAAGAAGTCTCCGACCTAAGATGCTTACCGACTTAAGAAGTATGCCGGTCGAAGGAGTGAGGCGACCTAATTCATGTGCCGACCCAAAATACTACCGACTTAATAAAACTAACGGGAAGGGACTTGACGACCTATAGGCATCACGACCTAATAACTTAAGTCGCAACCGACCTATAACCTATATGAAGTGCATCTGAGTTATAAACTTGCTCACACCAAATGTAGCCGACCTACAGCGTATGATAAGTCGCTGCCGATCTATCACTTGCGGCTAGACAACTTGTACTCAGGGATAATTAAAAGACAACTCCTATCTCGTCGCCGACCTAAGACCTACGACCTTCTATAAGTCGGCTGCGAGTTATAACTTAGAAAGATTTCCAGATTCAAGCCCGACTCCTATAAATACCCCATCACCTCCAACATGAGAGGGACTTTTGGGCAAATCATTTCTACAGCGCTGTTACTCCGTCGAACTCTTCATTCATTCAGTAATCAAGGATCCTTCAAGCATTCACGACACTACAACAAGCTTCGAGAGAAATTCCTTACATCCGAGATGGATTCATCGAGTTTCACCGTCGAAGATTGAGCTAGTAGTCTAGATTGTTTCTTGTGATCGAATTGTACTGTTTCTTGAAGAGATTTGTATCAAATTGTAACCGAATCAGCAATAAGAGACTATAAAGTGGACGTAGGCTCAATTACGGGCCGAACCACTATAAATCTGTTGTTCATTTACTGCATTTCTGCTATTTTCCTGCTTAATTTCTGTTCCCGTCACACGGGTGGTGCTTTCACGATCTTATTACACACACCGGGTGTTATCGTTCATATTTTAACGTTAACATTTTGGTGCTTTCACTGAGAATTGAACTCAGGCTACCACTCACCATTGCTTCTCAGAAGTTTGCTGAAAGAATTTCCCACAAAACCAGAAGTTTATCAGACATAATGGCTCCTGGAAGGAAACGAAAGTCTGTCAGAACTGACGATGACCGTGACAATACTGCCACTTCTCTCTCTCCAAATCAGGCAGCTCCAAGCGTCGGTGTTACGCGACAGGAGTTAGATGCTGCTGTATCCGGACTGTACCAGCAGATTGAAACTCAGAATAACCTGATGATGGAAAGGCTGAATGCTCTATTTGGTACGAGTCAAAGACCAGTAAATAATGAGGGAAACTTTGCTAATGCTGCTCCCAATTCCGAGGGAAGAAATATTCCTCACGGGGGATCAGGTGCTGCCGAAGGGGCACCCCTCCAGGCCGAAGGATCTAGGCCGTCACCAGTTCTTCATGAGCATTTACCTGGACAAACTCCCGAAAAGATGGCTGAGGTCTACTCTGCGAAATCTCTGAACAATGAGGAATATCTCTCTGGTATGATCAAGCAAATAATGAAAGAGAGCATGCAAAGAGATGAAGACGAAAGCGAATGGGGATTCGCACCAAGTAGAACTCCGTTTACCGAGAAGATTCTGAAAGCTGAATTTCCTAGAAAGTTTGTTCCCCCCACTATTCCTACTTATCGGGGGACAAGTGATCCAAATCAGTTCTTGTATAAATACGACTGGCATATGACCGGCGCAAGGGCGACCGACGAGATAAAGTGCCGATATTTCCCAGTTTATTTAGAAGGAGTGGCGCTTCTCTGGTTTACCAAGCTTCCAGTCCGATCTGTAGATCAGTTTTCCGATCTCACCCGAAAATTCAAAGAGCAATTCAGGCTATACGCTTCAAAGGCAAAAGATATAATGTCGCTGTCCAGTCTTGAACAGAATCCGGGAGAGCCTATTAAGTCATTCTTGAACCGCTTCAACTTAGCTCTGGCAGAAGTCGATAATGCAGAGCCACGAATGATCTTGACCTATTTGATGCGTGCTATTGACAAATCGAGCGAATTTGGAAAATGGCTGAAAATGAAGGAACCAAATTCGCTCGAGAAATTCTACAAAAAGGCTGACGAATTTATACGCTTAGAGAATCTTTCCGCACCAGCTAAAGTTGTGACAACGGTGGCGGAGAATAATGCTACTACTCAAAGCAAGAAAGAACCGGCAGATCAGAAAAGGGAAAGTAATGGTGGGAAAAGGCAGAAAGACTTCAAAAAGCCCCGCTTCCTTAAACCATCAGACTTTACTCCTCTGACCGATACCCCGGAAAATATCTTCATCGCCACAAAGGATGCTGTTGAATTTCCAAAACCACCGGCCGTGAAAGTTGGGAAGAATGCTGTTCAAAGCGGAAGATTTTGCAAGTTTCACAACCAACCAGGGCATGATACCAATGAGTGCCGCCATTTGAAAAGTCTGATTGAAGAGTTGCTAAGAGAGAATAAGTTGCAGCAATACGTCAAGAGGAATAGAAAGGACCCATCTTCATCCAGCCAAGGGCAGTTACCTCCAACTAATTCATCTGATTCAGGAGAGAGGCCGGCTGGAAAGGAAAGACCTGTTATTAATGTGATCACAGGGGGACCTCACCCGGCTGGCAGGAGTTGGGGTGAAATGGAAAGGTATGCAAAAGCTTTGAAGTATGCACCAACCGAAGAAAGTGTCTTAATCCTGGAAGATGCTTCACCTCTAAAGCAGCAAAAGACTTTCCATGATGATATTATGTTCAGAGCCAGGTATTCTGTTAATGTGGAAGCTCCTACTGAGGACCCTTTGGTTGTCTCTGTCGGTATTGGGCCGGCTATTGTCAGAAGAGTGTTAGTTGATAGTGGTGCCTCATGCAACATCCTCTTTAAAAGGACATTTGACCAAATGAAAATTCCGATGACTGATGTACATGCTTGTTCACACAAGATTGCCGGATTTACAGGAGAGCTGAAACAGCCGATTGGAACAGTGGACTTGTTTGTTGAAATGGGCGAAGGGCACAAGAAATTGGTTCGGAAGCAAACTTTTGTAATTGTGGATGGATTCTCCGCCTATAACGCTTTCTTGGGCTGGCCTACTCTTGCTGCTTTCAGGGCCGTCCTCATTCCTTGGTGCTTAACAATGAAATTTCCTACTGATAATGGGATTGCTGTTATTAAAGGAGATCAAAACGCAGGACGAGAATGTTATCTTGTAGAACTCCGAGAGGCCAGGAGAAAAGAAATGGGGAAAGATGCGGCAGCTCCGCTCCGCATCAAGGAACCGACCCTGTAGCAACTACGGAGCGGCCCCTGTACTGGTGAACACAGCAATGCAAGAAAAGAAATGGATCCCAGGAAAGCCAGTACAGGGGAGAATAGAGTGGTACCCGTGGAGGTAACGGTACCAGTATCTGTAGACCCGAAAGACCCAAATAAAGTACTCAATGTGGGTTCACAGCTAAGTATAACAGTTTAAAACACACTGATATCATTCTTGAAAGCCAATCTAGATGTGTTCGCTTGGTGTCATGCTGATATGTGCGGAATCTCTCCAACAATTGATGTTCACACCCTGAATGTCGATCCGAAATTCACACCAGTAAAACAGAAAAGAAGAACTCAAGGTCCAGAAAGGTCAGCAGCTTTAAAAGAAGAGGTAGATCGTCTCCTAGAGAATAATTTCATCAAAGAATCCACTTATCCAAATTGGGTTTCAAATCCAGTACTGGTTAAGAAGGCAAATGGAAAGTGGAGAGTATGCATTGATTTCTCAGATCTGAACAAAGCTTGCCCCAAAGACTGCTTCCCGTTGCCTAGAATCGATCAACTAGTAGATGGGACGGCTGGACATGAGTTGTTATCTTTTATGGATGCCTATTCTGGATACAATCAGATTATGATGAATGAACCAGATCAGGAGGACACAAGCTTTATTACAGATGTGGGACTCTACTGTTACAAAGTCATGCCATTCGGTTTAAAGAATGCTGGGGCAACATACCAAAGACTTGTCAACGCTATGTTCAAGCCTCAGATTGGCAAAACGATGGAAGTCTATGTTGATGATATGTTAGTAAAGTCAAAGAAAGCAGTAGACCACATGGATCACCTGGCAGAAATGTTCTCAATTCTTCGGAAGTACGGAATGAAGCTTAATCCATTGAAATGTTCATTCGGAGTAGAGTCTGGAAAAATCCTGGGTTTCATCGTAAGCGCTAGGGGCATCGAGGCAAATCCTGCTCAAATCACAGCTCTAAGAGAAGTTAAAGCCCCTAGAACAAAGAAAGAACTACAAAGTCTCAATGGAAAGGTTGCCGCTCTTAGTCGCTTCATTTCCAAGGCCACAGACAAATGCATTCCCTTCTTTGATGCTCTAAAGAAAGGAAAGAAAAATTTCGAATGGACTCCTGAATGTCGGAATGCTTTCGATCAACTGATTCATCATATGAGAACTCCTCCGGTCCTCTCCAAGCCTAGTGATGGTGAAGACCTCTTCATCTATTTGGCAATTTCATCACATGCTTTAAGTGCAGCACTCGTACGAGAAGATATGAAAATACAACGTCCGGTTTACTACATCAGCAAACGGTTCGCTGGGGCTGAAATGAATTATTCAAAGATAGAAAAACTGGCTTATTGTCTGCTAATCGCTTCCAGGAAGTTGAGACCCTATTTTCAATCTCATCCTATCAAGGTCCTGACTGATCAGCCTTTGAAGCAAGTCCTGTATCGTCCTGAAACTTCGGGTCGTCTCTTGAAGTGGAACATAGAACTCAGCCAATATGACATCACTTACCATCCCCGAAGAGCAATTAACGGACAAGCTTTAGCAGATTTCATTGCAGAATCCACTGACAAAGGTGACAGTAAGGAAGAAACCACTGACTGCATTTCGATACAATGGAAATTGTATGTTGATGGCTCGAGAAATGATTATTGTTCTGGGGCAGGAGTTGTGCTCGAAACTCCCGAAGGACGATCACTATGTTATGCATTAAGACTGGAATTTCCTTCGACAAACAATGAAGCAGAATATGAAGCCCTTATTGCCGGATTGAAAATCGCCAAGGAATTGAATATCAAAGTGATACAGATTTTCAGTGATTCTCAGCTTATTGTCTGCCAGGTGAAGAAGGAATTTCAAGCCAAAGGAGGGAATTTGCCTGCATATTTGACAAAAACTTCCGAACTCCTCAATGATTTAGATCACTACTCAATAAGCCACATACCCCGAGAGGAAAATATGAAGGCGGATTCTTTAGCAAAGTACTCAAGTTCCGGAGAAGCTCAATTACTAGGATTAGTTCCTGTAGAAGTTCTGTCAGCTCCAAGCATTGATGAAATGGATGTTGATTGGATTATGACTACGTCTCAAGATCATGAATCATGGATGACTCCAATCAAAGAATACTTACTCAGTGGTTCCCTGCCAGAGAGTTCTAAGGAACGTCGAAAATTATTAAGAAAAGCATCGAGGTATATAATTCAAGATGGCCGATTATACAGGCGGGGATTTTCAACCCCACTACTCCGATGTGTAACTAAGGAAGAAGCCAAGACCATCTTAACAGAGGTGCACGGAGGAGAATGTGGAGACCATTCAGGTGGTCAAACACTCGCAAAGAAAATTCTCCGATATGGATACTTCTGGCCGGATATCAATCGAGATGCTGCAACTTTTTCCAGGAAATGTGACAAATGCCAACGATTTGCAAAAATCCCAAGAGCGCCCTCCACTGAACTCACACAAATGGTCAGTCCATGGCCATTTGCCATCTAGGGGATAGACCTAATTGGACCATTACCGATCGCCAAATCAGGGATTAAATATGCTATTGTTGCCGTTGATTATTTCACCAAGTGGGCTGAAGCTGAACCCTTGGCCACCATCACTTCTAAAAAGATGATAAATTTTGTAACGAAGAATATCATTTGCAGATATGGTGTGCCACAGAAGATAATCACCGACAATGGCACTCAATTTGAAAGTGAAGAATTCCAGGATTTTTGCAAACGGTTCAGAATTCGAAAAAGCTTCTCAGCAGTGGCTCATCCGCAGGAAAATGGGCAAGTGGAAGCAGTTAACAAGATCATCAAGTCAACTATCAAAAAGCAACTTGAAAAAGCAAAAGGTGGTTGGGTTGATAAGCTTCCATTAGCACTATGGGCGTACAGAACTACTCACAAAACTGCGACTGGGCACACTCCATTTTCACTGGCATACGGATCTGAGGCAATGATTCCAGTAGAAGTAGAGGTTCCTTCACATAGAAGAGTTCATTTCAATAAAACCGAAAATGAAAAACTGCAACTTGAAGCGCTTGATTTTCTTGATGAGAAAAGAGAGGAAGCTAGGCTCAGAGTTTCAGCTCATCAGCAAAGAATAGCCAGGCATTTCAATTCCAAAGTTCGCCAACGCAGCTTTGAAATCGGAGACTTGGTTTTGAAAAGGATCATGACAGCAACTGGTGTGTTTGGGCCAAACTGGGAAGGGCCATATGTTATAGGCACTAAACTTCTTGATGGCACTTTCAAACTCATAACTGTTGAAGGAGATCCAATTCCAAGGGCCTGGAACAGCAACCATTTGCGCCCTTATTTTACTTGAAAAGAGCTCTGCTCAAAATTGTAAAATGATGATGAATGTATCAGTTGTATTGTGAAACATTGTAAATCAGTGTAAATGAATGAAAGCTATAAAGTGGACGTAGGCCCGATTCTTGGCCGAACCACTATAAATCTTGTGTTCTTTACTATTTCATAATGCCTGTTTTATTTTGATATGTAAATACTTTAAATGTATCGCTAAAATATCAATTCAAAATTGCAGGACATTATAACAAGGCTTGCTCATCACAAAGCTAAGCGACTTCCATAAATCAGCTATTACATGAAAACCAAGCCACAAAAATTTTTTCCAAACTCAAATCCCAAGCAAGGAAAACCTCACATAAAGAGTTGGCGACTCCATTGTGACAAACCTTCGTTCACTAGTCGAGATTGTCGCTATGAATAGACATCCAACTAGATAACTTGTGTTTGTCTCGTAGAGTCATTCAACAGTGAAGTCCACTCCTTCGGATAAAGCAATTTACTTGTAAGAGGAAAAGAAGAAGATGTGCTTGGGAACGATAATAAGAGGTCGCTAACAGGCAGATGATGAGAGAAAGTTGCCAAGCAAACAAAGGAGCAGACAATGGGAGGTATGCATCTCAACAGGAAGGCCAGAAGATCCACTAAAGGGACACCTTCCCAAGCGGAAGTAACAGGACCCTCGCTAACTGGTCGTGATGCATCCGATCAGATAGCTTACGTCCGTCCCGTGGATCCACTCGCCCCTGAGACGCAACCTACCCGGCACACCAACCAACCAAAGCCCTCTAACGAGGCACACCAATAAATGGGAGTGCTTTCCTCAATCAAAAAGATCGGTGGGACCACCGAAGGGGCATCTTGTTAATTGATTGCGGTCGTTTGTACAAACAAACATCCAATCAAGCAACTTACGCCTGCCCCGCGAACCCATCCGACCATGAGAAAGTAACTCCCAGGCACTCAAAAGCCCTCTTCGGAGGCACAAGCCCTCTTCGGAGGCACATGACCTCTTCTGAGGCAAAAGCCCTTTCCCAAGGCACCACAAGCCCTCTTCGGAGGCACATGACCTCTTCGGAGGCAAAAGCCCTTTCCCAAGGCACCACAAGCCCTCTTCGGAGGCACATGACCTCTTCGGAGGCAAAAGCCCTTTCCCAAGGCACCGCAAGCCCTCTTCGGAGGCACAAGCCCTCCTCGGAGGCACAAGCCCTTTTCAAAGGCACAAGACCTCTTCGGAGGCACAACTCTTTAAGAGGAGCCCTCTCCGGAGGCATGTCCCAAAATAAAATGCTTGAACAAAAAGCATCGTCCAGAAGCACAGTTCAACTCTCAAAGGAAGGACTAACTTGTTCATCTCGAAAAGTTCCTCCTAAAAAAGTTGAAAAATGCTACAAAATTCTTTCAGAAAAGCTCATTTCACTTCATAGGGAAATTCACTTCTTAATAAATAAAAGTGATTATCCCCGAAAGTTGAAGCGTTCTTTAGAAAGAGAAAATAAAAATTCTTCTAAAGACTGGATATACTCTATTAAGAGCAGAATAATTCTCCCCTTAAAAGCGGAATAATTGTCCTCTGAAGTAAGAGTATTAGTCTTAAAAAAAAAGGGCTAGGAATATTGCAATGCACTTACGGCATGGGGGCAATACTATACAATTCAATTATATTAATAAAAGCAACATGCCACAAGTTCGTTGCAATATCACGGAAAACAGATGTGGAATAAATGCATTCTCAAACGCAGACAAAAAGTTCGCACAAGTAAGAAGAATCGTTTGTTCTACACTAAAAATAAAAGATAGATCATTCTCACATACACAAGAGTTTGTACAAGTAAAATAATTGTTTTATTTAGTACTATGAAAATTCTTTACATGTGCAGATATCTCAAAAAGCAAAAGCGGGAACCGGTACCCGCACAATCCCCGGTCAATACATGCAAAGAGCAAAAATAATAAGTAGAAAATCCAGCTTGATTATTCCTTCTTCTCACCACCCTTGGAGCTCTTTCCCGGCCTAATGATTAGCTTTTGAAGTCGTTGTGAACGGGTAGAGGCAGAAGGAGAAAGCGGTACGGCCAGATCAACTACTGCTTCCTCTTCAGTGGAAGTCTTCTTCTTCTTCCTTGCAGCACGCTTCCCCTTCCTCTTTGAAGAAGACTCGCTCCCCGGAGTAGCAAGCAGTGTTGAAAGCTTCGTGTCGTCATCAAGAGACCGCTCCGGGGTCTTCTCAATGTCTTCCAAATCCTCCGCCTTCTGTTCCTGAGAAGTAGCCGGATCATTCAAGCCTTGAAGAGCTTCGATTTTCTCTGCCTGTGATCCCGGTTGAGAAGCAGAAGGAGGAGTAATTTGGGAAGATGGAGGAACGACAACCGAAGGAGTGAAAGCTTGTGTAGTGCTTGGTGCCTCCGCTGTAGAAGAAAAGAAGTTAAAATCAACATCCCTCGAAAATAAAGAAGGCATCGGTTCACCAAAGTTTAAGTAACAAGTAAGAAGGTCATCGAATTCGGCTAAGTCAAATGACTGGTTCATTAGACCCGAGACGACGCCAAAAGTACCTGGAGGAGTTGGCTTTGCAAGATCCACCTCAAACTTCTCGGCTTCAATATCATCCAGTGCCTCATCTTCAGTAGGAGTAGTTGCAGTTTCTTGGGCAACTTTAGCTAGATGTAAAGAATGAGAGCTGGAATCCATAATATTAACGTCGGCTGAAGTGGAAGTATGAACGGGGGCAGTTAAAGGAGCTGTTTCTTTTGGAGGCTCTTCTCCCGTTGTTTCAGCTCGTACTTTGGCAAGTTGCTCCCTCCCCTTAACAAGAGCGGCACGATCCTCATCATTGAGATAGCGCTCCTCAAGTTCCAACTCATTATAGCCGGCCCCGCCAAGCATATCCATTGCGACTTCCCACACTTCAGCCAATGTAATTTCATAATCGGGACCAAGAAAAGAGAGGCTTCCACGACCCAGAACGCTGTGTAAATAAAAGTCGAATAAGGTAGAGCTGATGTCTGCTTTCGTCGCCTCATGTGATTGCTCAGCCGCTTCCTTTTCGGCAACGGCAGCAACCCGGCCAGCGGTAGCCTCATCACGCTCTGCCTCAACTTTAGCAAGTCGAGACTTTAGTAACTCAATCTCTACGTTCTGAGAGGTGACTTTTTCCCGCAAATCGGTGTTTTCTGTGCGGTATTTCTCAGTAATATGCTGTTCAGCGGCAAGCTTCATTTCAACATCTCTCTGTGCAGCATGTGCATCCCGCACTTGTTTCTGAAAGACTTCTTCTTTTTGAGTATGAGATGCAGAAGAAGAGGCAAGATCTTCCTTAAGTTTTTTAACCTCGGACTCAAGTTTTGCATAACCATCAGCAATATTTGTCATCTCGAGATTATGCTGTTTGCAAATTTTGTCCCACTCTGCCTTGTCGTTTTCCATAGTCAGCATTGCCTCAAGGTTTGCACGATTAACCCTTTGGAGTTCATCGATAAGCTTCTGCCACTGCGACATCCTCTCGATATTAAGCCTGACTGCGTCAAGACTGCTAAGCATGTCTGACTTATCAATCGGAACTAGGTCCAAGTCAAAGCGCACCCCTTTTAGGCACCAATTCGGAAAACGGCTCTGAAGTGTTGGGGGGCCGTCCTTGACTTGATATTGCGGTCTGTTAATGATAGTCTGAATGTCAGATTTCTTCAAAGGAGGAGAGCTAGCCAGAATATCAGAAGGAATGGGAGCGTCAGTCTTTTCAGAAATTTCAGACGCGTTAATCGGTTTAGATCGTTTGCTCGGTTCATCGGCAATCTGAGTTTTTCCCTTATCATCGTAAGACTTCCGCTTATGAGAGTAGTCACTCCTATGCGAAGAGTCATATCGCTCGGCATCTTTCCTTCTTTGCCACTGATCATAATCCCGCTTCTCCTGGGCTTTCCTTCGAGCCCTCTCTTCATCTATTTCTTTTGGGGTATCAAGGTACTTCCTAAAGTCATAGGTGCCGCGGCCTCCACGGTACTTGAATGAGTCATAATATGAACCTGTACGTCCCATTGGAGAACCTGAAAGCAAAAAAGGAGTAAAGTTTAGAAATTTCCAGGAAAAAGAGGATGAATGTTTATAAGTGCTGGAAAATCCTAAGTGTGTGTGGCGTGCAAGCTACATGCGTCAAACTACAGACCACGCTTTAGTGTGGAAACAGAGACGACTGGTGTAGTAGGCGTCCGGGTTTGTTTAAAGGTGGAAGTCGCCTCGACAACGGGAGAAGTTGCTTTTGGATTGTTATCCCCAAAAAGCTCTTGAGAAGTTATCATGATATCGCTCAAGCCATCAAAGGTGTCATCACCCAGGTGTTCAGCAGACTTCTCTTTTTCAACCTCTGTATCAATGGATTTCTCAGAAACTCGAGGATTCTCTTCCTCCTCAGTAATTGGGGTAAGCGCCGACTTGTTGACCAACCCTACGACATCAATGGATGCGGAACATTTTACCAAAGCAGCTTCTACAACGGGTGCTTTTGATGCGATTTCATCTACAGAAGCTGGGGCATTCGAGGCCTCTGCTTGAGAACCCGAAGCAACTAACGTTTCCGCATCGGAACTAGGAATTTCATGAATTCGAGTCGATCTGGAAGGATGTAAAAGCCCAAATTGGTGCAAAAGATCATCATTTAATAAAAACTGGATACTCCTCTCCTCTATCGGCACCGCCATAAGCCTTTCAAAAATCACTTTGTGACCAGGATCTTTAGAGGGAAGAGGAAGGGCTAAAAAAAGAGAAGGCAAAGTTAGCACTTGATAACTCGAACTTCAGTAGGTTTGAAAGAACATAAGAAACAGAGGCAAGTGATCTTACTTCCTACCCTCCAAATAGCATAAAACCCCGGGGAACAGCGAATATAGAAAAACGGGCTCAGGAAACTATGAACGCTTTCAGGAAGACCAGTGATCAACTTGCGATTTCTAGCACTCCTCACAACTATGATAGAGAGGTGATCTTTATTCTTGGCAAAGGTACACAAATAGCGAATTTCTCCAAAACTAGGAAAGCGGTCCAGAGTTCTCCTAAAAAGCACGCATAGTCCTAGTAGGATGGCGTAGCCATTAGGGTGTAATTGGAAAGGAGAGATAGTTAGTCGGAGAAGAAGCTCTCGAAGGCAGTCATTGAACGGGGGAACAGCTCCGCTCGAGAGCATTTGGCGGTTAACTGCGACAAAGCCATGAGGCGGCCTATCAGCAGTATCACTTATTTCGGGAAGCAAAGCGTCAGCTTCGGCAATGCCAAACTGGATGCATAATTGACGAAAGGCTTTACGGCTCAGTGTAGTAGGAGTCCTTTCTGGAGGATCATTCAACGGAGCAGCAGTTGGAAAAGCTCCTCCAGCTGATTCCGAATCTTCTTGTTGAGATGCCATTCTACATAATCAACTGCATGTTCAAATGTGAAGGTGCACGTTTCCTAAAAGTGTGAAGTGTTGTGTAGAACTAGCAAAAATGAATAAAATTAACAGACAAACATAGCTGGAATTAAACTAGTTAATAATTGGTCGATTATGAGATTTCAAAACCTGCTAAGTACAGTGTTAATGCAAACAAATTGGCTTCAGTTAGCTAGTTTTAGATTTGCTCTAGTACTTCACTTAAGTCAGTTGGTTTACAGCATCTCGTTTTCGCAGTTCATTTAAGTCAGTTTTTCTTTATCAACTAATCTGTCATTCGATGTGGGCAATCAATGGCAGTATATTCGTCCCAGTTTTCTGCAGATATTGTATTTAACAGGTCATTAGCATTGGAGATAATCTGTAAAGAAGTGTAGACAGTTCAAAGTTCAAGACAATGCGGATATGCCAAGTTCTAACTCAGCTGCGACCTAAAGCCTTGTTGTAAAAAATAAGTCGCTGAAATTATTCGAAGTTCTAGGTCGGTCATGACCTAATATAAGAAGCTACGAGATAAGTTAAGTCGGGCTGTATGCGGAGGAAGAGGTCTCAAGACAAAATGACATGAATTTCTAAGTCCTAGCTCGGCCACGACCTAAGGCTTATGTCGGAGGATAGTTAAGTCGCAAGAAAAATTGGACTGTTGAGACAGTTAGGTCGCAGGAATTGTTGAACAGGACAGGTTATTAGATCATGAATGTTTTGAGTCGTCTCAAGCTATTTCTCCTCTCCACCAAAAATTTCACCTCCTTTCACCAATCAACCAACTCGAAATTCACCAACCCAATAACCCGTTAACACCAACATCGTAAAATCCACTATCCTCTTCGTGAGATCCATCGTTCCCTTCATACCACCAAGTCGCTGGAACAACAATTCAACACATCTCCGATCTGTCATAAACCCGACCTACTGTCATGTGTTCGTGAATCACATCAACAATTAGTGACGACCAAAAATTGATCACAGCACGATTCAAAGTGGAGCACGACGTATGATACCGATTTGGGGTTCAGAGGTTAGAATTCATGGTTCAATGGCGAACATGAAATGGAAAAGGATCGGAAACGCTTACGCAATTAGATAGCAAGGGTGAATCGCCGGGTGGTGAACTTGAATTCGTATTTGAAATCGAAGAACTCTGTTAATGGCGGCACAAGAAGTTGGAACAGGTGAAGGAAGAGAAGGGACGACTTAAGCTATTTATAATCTGGGACAGTGAAATGTGAATCGACATGTCCGACCTACGACTCATCTTAAGTCGGTCGCGATCTAACACACTTACCAAGAAGCGAGCTAAGGAAATCGAAGCACACGACCTACGAATTAGGCGCGTACTTCGAGGGGCAAATGTTAACCCCCTTTCGACTCACGACCTAGCAGGAGCCGAGTTAAGATGTTTGCCGACTTAAGAAGTATGCCAACTTAGGATGCTGGCCGACTTAAGGTGCTTGCCGACTTAAGAAAGTTAACGACCTAACTACAAAGCCGACTTAGCAGGAACCGAGTTAAGAAAAGCACTGACTTAGAAAGGGCTCCGACTTAAGAAAAGCACCGAGTTAAGGAAGTCTCCGACCTAGCAGGAGCCGAGTTAAAGAAGTCTCCGACCTAAGATGCTTACCGACTTAAGAAGTATGCCGGTCGAAGGAGTGAGGCGACCTAATTCATGTGCCGACCCAAAATACTACCGACTTAATAAAACTAACGGGAAGGGACTTGACGACCTATAGGCATCACGACCTAATAACTTAAGTCGCAACCGACCTATAACCTATATGAAGTGCATCTGAGTTATAAACTTGCTCACACTAGATGTAGCCGACCTACAGCGTATGATAAGTCGCTGCCGATCTATCACTTGCGGCTAGACAACTTGTACTCAGGGATAATTAAAAGACAACTCCTATCTCGTCGCCGACCTAAGACCTACGACCTTCTATAAGTCGGCTGCGAGTTATAACTTAGAAAGATTTCCAGATTCAAGCCCGACTCCTATAAATACCCCATCACCTCCAACATGAGAGGGACTTTTGGGCAAATCATTTCTACAGCGCTGTTACTCCGTCGAACTCTTCATTCATTCAGTAATCAAGGATCCTTCAAGCATTCACGACACTACAACAAGCTTCGAGAGAAATTCCTTACATCCGAGATGGATTCATCGAGTTTCACCGTCGAAGATTGAGCTAGTAGTCTAGATTGTTTCTTGTGATCGAATTGTACTGTTTCTTGAAGAGATTTGTATCAAATTGTAACCGAATCAGCAATAAGAGACTATAAAGTGGACGTAGGCTCAATTACGGGCCGAACCACTATAAATCTGTTGTTCATTTACTGCATTTCTGCTATTTTCCTGCTTAATTTCTGTTCCCGTCACACGGGTGGTGCTTTCACGATCTTATTACACACACCGGGTGTTATCGTTCATATTTTAACGTTAACACCATCGTATGCCATTCTATTACTTTGTGATTAATTTGGTGTGCACCCTTGATTCGGGAGTGTGGCTCGAGGTGGGCGATTGCTGCGGCTCTACGTTACCACCGGTCCGGATGCGTAATTGGTATATCTACCCTGGCATTGCCTTATTGTGCCGTGTCACCTACCATAGCGTGCTTTACTACGAGTTTGTTTTGTACCATACCTATGGAGTGCCCTTTGACGATGCCCATTACGGGGAGATTACGGTACTGTATAGACTATGGGAATATATAAAATGTGTTAAGGGGGATATGGGTAATGCCTTAACACTATTTTGATAGTTTACTTTACTTTAGACATTATTATAATAGCGTATATTACTACATAGTAGATAGTTTAACGGATCCTTAGAGGATGGTTATCCCAAACATCCTTTGAGTTACTTGTATTTCAGTTGTTATTTCACTTGAGTTGGATTTATTGATATAAGAATGTTAATCCTGACTCGAGTGTTTTGTGTTTGCTTTACGCTCGGGTCAGACTGAGTGATACTGTAACAACCCGGGATTTTCCGTCCCGAAAATCCCAGATAGTTAGGGAAAAAGAAGAAAGAGATAGAAGAAGAAGAAGAAACAGAACAAGACACAGATTCTCACATTCGCAGCGGATTAAAATACAATATCAAATAATAATATCAGTTATACAAAGAAAACTGTATCAGTCAATTACATTGTAATACATCAGAGTTACAACATTTCACAATCACTGGACAGTTAAAATAACTCGTCCCAATAAATAACAATATATCACAGCAGAATACACTCCATACGTTCCTGCCATCCAGCTCGCCTCCTGAGCTCCAGAACGTCCTAACCTGAAAAGCTGTAATACTCGGTCTGACCCAAGCATTACATCAAAGTAACACCCGAGTCAGGCTGGAAACCAGCGTGAGTAAACTCATCTAACATGAAATTTCAATCCATATAACTTATTTAAACCCGGGGTAACTCGTACTTTACTATAAGTAAATAACTTATATAGTCAACGCTTATTTTCACAAAACAATATCTAAGTATCCAACCTGGTTTAAATGGTCCATATTATCCCAAACCGGACTATTGATTTCACATATCAATTTATAAAGAATTTATAGAAGATTCCAAATCGAAGTGGTTTCGGGTATTTACTAGTACCCGATCCCGGTCTCTTCGAATCCAATATTATTCATTAACCAAAAGTTTAAGTTTAAACAATATAATATATACAACCATTCATCTCATATCACAAAGCAGCACATATCACATATCAGAGATATCACATAATCCAAGGCATTCAATATCATTCAATCATACATAAGCAAGATTAATCTACTACACCATCTCTAATTAATTTAATTAACCACCAATTGAATTAAAATTAATTACTTTAATTACCTTTAAATCCTACATACTTAACATAATTAATTTCAAACCAATAAATCATCCATAATTACTTTCATGAAGAAATTATCCCACTGGTTAATTATCCTCAAATTAATTAACCTTTAATTATTAATTAATTTAACCATTAATTGCTAATCAAATTAATTAACCCTTATCAAATTTATCCTTTAATTACTTACATTAAGTAATTATCATTTAAATGATTAATCTCTAATTACTTACATTAATTAATCCCTAATTACCAATTAATTAATCTCTAATTAATTAATTATAACCTTTATTTGAAAATTGAAAACTTGATTACTCAAGATCTGAGAATCCTTTAAAACTGAAGCTTGCAACTTGTTTTTGATGTTTGATTGAATTGCTAGCTTGATCTCAGGTATAAAAACTTGGAAACTGGTGTTGTATTTTCTTCTGATTTCAGGTTTGCAAATTTGGTCACAGGCTTTTGATTTTGCTACAGATTGCATTTTGAAGATAAAATCTTGTTTGATACTTTTCTGGTTTGAGAATTTTTTTACAAATTTTCTTTTTCTTCTTTGTTTTAGAATTTGAACTGATTAAAGAGAATGAGACATAGGTATGAAAATGTTTATATTATCTCTTATTAATTATTTTAAAAAATAAAAATATAAAAGACACTTGTTAAATTGTTAAGTAACTAATTACACTTGTCATTAGACCTTATTCCTTTACTTACATTTGTCCTTATGCAATTCTTTTTAAATTATTTTAAAATGTTAATAAAAGCTTTTATATTTATCCTTATTTAATTTTAAACTAAGATTAATAATATTTTAAATCAATAACTAAGTATATATATACTAATGTTTAAAAATGTAGGGTTTCAAATCTAATTTATTTCTAAGATATCTATTTGGTAATTACATTTTCTTAATTTATATTTATAAAATCCTTCAAAGAAAATAATATAGAACTAATTATATACTAAAAAATCAAATATACATTATTTTTAAATCCAATTTATTTTAAGATATTTTATCTTTTAAATTTCAATCTCAAATTAAAATTCAACTTAATTAAAATCAACTCATATATATATATTTAACAACACATTATTTGTTCTAAAAGAATAATTTGCCAATGGTAAATGATTATATTGGTAGATTATCAAATAAATATTTATCCATATATAAATTTTATTAACAGATTTATTTGTTTAACTTATAAATGATTGTTTCTATTGATTCAATCCAGTTAATTATCAATTAACAAATGTCCAAAATCCTGGGTTATCACAGATACAGCATTTGAGACTCACCTTTGGAGTTGGAGCTTCGCTTGGAGATCCAACTATCTATCCAGCTTTCAGTTATTTAGTTGATTCCAGTGATGTGTCCAGACCTTGTATTTGACTATTGTATTGAGACATCTATGTATTCGTGGCTTCTGTTGTATCCCGTTTAACTCTGATATATATATATAGTAGCTTCATGAACTACTATTCTTTTGTTTCCGCTGCATTATTGTTATATTACTCTGTGTCTGTGATTCTGTGATTACTTATTTACTGTATATGCTGAGTTTTGCCAAATATAAAAATTAACAATCTGATATTTTGAGCAATTCAAGTCCAACATGTATGGATGTGAATCGTTGAAAATTTCAGGTCGTTACAACTTCCAAACCTTCAACCACCGCAAACCCTTCCTATCTTCCTCATCTTCAATTCTTTTAGTCAAACCCAGTTCCACCTCCCTCTTCCTCCGCTTAACCAAGGCCTCTCTCCTTTATTCCTCCACCAACCGACGCCAAAATTCTTGTGTGTGAGATCTTTCCCCACCACTACTCTGAATCTAAACCCTTTTCTCCCTTTTTTAAACCACCTCTCAGCCCATGGCATCTCCATGTACAGGTGACTCTTCCTCTCGTCATCCCAGCCTTACTCCATAAAAAGCCGATTGGCCTGACTGGAGCGAGCGAAAGATCGGCACCTATCTTGAAACGACGGACATCGACTTCCTTCATGGACGAATAGTGAAGTTCAAAGATTTCACCGCTCTCGGGCTTGAAGAGCTTTTCGTCGCCGCAGGACTTGCACCGATCCTCCTCTTCGAGACTTATGAGCAGGAATATTACCTGCACTACGTCCGTCTTTTTGATGCACAAATGGTGAAGAATTTCGATGATGGCAACAGCTACATTGAATCCGATGTGAAGGGAGCTCGGATTGAGATGTCAGATGATGATCTTGCTGGAATTTTTGAGATATCTGCAGTTGGCGCAAATTTAGGCGATACTGATATGACTAACCCTAAGATTCTTCAACGGATCTTTTCTGGAAATGTCGGTGATTGGAAGACCAACAATTTGTGACCGATGGCCTATCTCGTCATGTGCATCATCCAGCACAACATCATTTCGAAGATAGGGATCCTTGACCAGATGTACACCTTAGTGTAGAAAGCCGCCTATGCTATAATTGGCAGCATAGCCGTCAATCGGGCTCGTGTCTTAGTGCTCCACATGGTCGATCAAGGAGTTAGTACCCTGAGGAATCGCTTTCCATATTGCCACTTGCTCACTCGAGTGTTTAGGCATTACGAGGTTAATTTGAGCGGAGTTCCAGTAGTGAGGAAGGTCCCTCCCGCCATCGACCGAACCACCATTAAGAGGATTAATATTTCTTTTCCACGTACCGCACCACCTGTGCCAGCACCCGTCCTGCAGCACCAGCAGCAGGGGATAAAACAGGGCACGGAGGGATACATGAGTCCTAAGCTTGCTGCTATCCTTCAGGTTTAGGCAAAGCTCCGAGAGATTAGGACGAAGTAGCAACGCCAAGGGCTTGAGATTGGGTGCATAGCTGCCATGCTACGACCATTCCACGGTCGTGGCAATGGCTCGAGCTCCAACCGTGGAGCGAGACCTTCTCACAGTTTTTAGGCGGTGTTTTCTTTAAAGTTGTTGTATCTTTTTATTTTCAGCATTAGTTCTTTTCTTTTGGGTTGTTGGGTTGTAAAACTGTTAGTTATCTCTTATTAAAAGCACGCACGATGTAATGAGTTTCTATTCATTTTCTGTGTTATAGTTTTTGGATATGCGAACCGCTTATATATATATATGCATAGTAGAGAAACAATAAAAATATGAGAATCTCATAAAGACACTTAACTAACAGTAAAAGCAATATAAGGCTGGAAATTTAGAATAGTTGAAAATTTTAGCGAAGGACATGACAAATTTGTCTCGATATCACGGTTCATTGGTCATGTTCCTTAAAAGCTATTCTTATATAATAGACGTGTTGACATTTTAAACAAAATGTCAAATTTATGGGTATAGGTCAATTATAGAATTTTGGAATTTGGTTTATGCGTTTGCCACATAATTGACTTCCGACTACGCTAAAAACGTGGCTTGATTTATCAAAAAAAATATGATTTTTTTTTTCTTGATTTGAAAAGTTCCCTTTTGAAAAAAGGAGAGTAAGATAAAGTTTTTCGTTTTAGTTATTTTTGACTCCTAAATTATTTTTAGAGTTTTTGTTCAAAATTTTATTTCAAGGGAAAGTGTGCGTCTAAGTATTTTAGGATTTAATTTTTCAAATGACGTACAAAATTTGAAAAGGGGGAAAGATTTTTGTGAAAACTGGTGTTTTGAAGGCCACATTCTAGGCGTAGAGAAGGTAAATAGAGTTAGAATTTGTGAATTTAGCGGTGCATTAGGGTCGACGATGCGATAAATGCAAGCAATAACAAGGGAAAAGCTGTTTTAGCATTGGAATTTCTATTTCTATTCCTTGTCAACGACGCCGTGCGAGTCTATTTTTAGACTTAATTCCATTTTAGAGCTTGATAATAAGCCTCCTTATGCACTTTTTTTGTGGAAAATTTGGAGTGAATCCAGGGCAGCGAAGAAATTTCCACTGTACTATGGGAATAGGAAGATTATTATGTGGTAAGAATGTTAAGTTCTTCACCTCAATTCCTTTTTCCAACATAGGAGTAAAGTTTAGGAAGTGATTTTTCGATGCATTAGATTATTGGATGATAGGAAGTGGATGCAAAATTGGTTGCTTCATACTCTATTTGTAAGAGTATGGAGGTTTTGGTTGAAAAGATTTTTCAAAAAGCTTCATACATGTAGAATTGCTAGTATATATGTAGGTTGTTTGCATCATTTTTTTCAAAAATGTTTTCAAAAGAAATGCATTCATACAGAAGGATCCGATTTAGAATCATTCTGCATGCATATTTTCTGCATGGTGATACAGTAATACAATATGTACTTATGCACGTTTAGTTGCAAAATTTATTGTACATTCATTGGTTGTGTAGTTTAGGATAATTAGGATCCAAAACTTTGACTTAGTCATTAGTGAAATTTCAGGGACGAAATTCTTTTCAAGGGAGAAAGAATGTATCACCTTATAGTTTGGCGTTATTTATTTAGTTAGTTAGTTAGCTAGTTAATTAGGCTTCGAAAATGAAATTTGTGCAAACGATGGAATTTTACCATGAAACTTGCAGTATTGTATTCATGGAGAAATTCTGAGCGACTTTCATATTTGAAGTTTTGTGATTGGAGTCCAAATGAAGAAGTTATGGATAAAAAACGAATTCGAAACAAAAATAATTAAATAAGAAATAATTAACGTTTTTATATTAATTACCCGAGCCCACAGACCGACCAATCATTAAGGACAGTCGACCTCTAGCGGTCGACCGATCACCCAAAGGCGGTCGACTGGCAGCGACCTGGCGACTCTAGTAAATTTTAGGCTGCATCTGCCCGGATTTAATATATTCCGATCGAACGGTTCTGGTTGATTCTAGCACCTATAAATTTTGGCTTAACCCTCTCTTCTATTCTCGTATTTTTTTGGAAGCAGTAGCGAAGCTCTGCCATTTCTTCTTCTCCACTTTCTTTCTAAATTATAAAGATAAGATATTTGTATCTATATTTATACAAATCAGAGAAGAGTAGAAATCTAATAAAAAGGAGAAGAGAATAGAATCAATCATATGTATATTTTAGGTAATTTATATATTTATATATATTTGTATCTATTTTCTCTCATATCCCATATCTCTTCTCAGATCTATAATTTTAGTGTATGTATATACCCTGTTATGCATATCTCTTGGATTAAAATGGATTTGGAGATGATCAAAGGTTCTACTTCAGATCTGGAGATTTGGATCGCTTTCAAAGGATGAATGGGAATTTTTATAAATTGTTATAATATGAAAATTATCTCGTTGGTGTTTATTTGATTTGTATGCCTAATTGGATAATTGTATATGAGTTGTAGGTAATGAATTGAATACGATCTGAATATAATAAATATCGCCTACATATTCTTATTTATGAATTGATTTAGCATTGTATACAACCTGTTTTGGAAATAAGTCCCAAAAGTATGAATTTAGAATATTAATTTAAATGAAATTTATTCCAAATCTGAAGTAGGTATTATAATAATGTTATAAATTTGGATTATTACCCTAATCTTTTATAATATAAAATTTTCTACGTTTGGAAGTATTGGAATTAAGACCTGTTTAATACTTGTAAATTTGATTGATTTCTTTTCCTTTTAGAAAGATACAGCTTTTGATCTAACAAGGAATAGATGCAAAAATAAAGAGAAAGTGATATGTAAAGTATGAATTCATTGTATTTTACACTATCTATTTCAGTAATAAAACAAAATGATTATTCCTTGTAATTTCAAACGATGTAATCTTTTATATTTTAAAGTTAAATCTTTTGGATTGGACTAATTTAGGGAAATTATGGCGGATAATCTTTTTAGATATGATTCCAACAATTTAATATGGAAAAGTATATTCTAATGAAGTTATATGACTAGAACATATTTAATAAAAGTAAATATTTATACATAATTATTGTGCTTATAATATTAAATAAAAAGTTAATAACGATGCTTGCACGTAATATTCGTGTTTAGGATAATTAACTAATGGGAAAAGAATTTAAAAGATTGTAACTTCAATAAATGGTAATAAATATAAGAATTGCAATAAGTGGATAAATGGGATAGATAAAAATGAAATAGATATAAAGGGTTACTAATTTGAAATTACTAATCATACATAAATGTCTTAGGAAATGTGAGTTAGGATTTTATGGACAAACTGACATTTATAAGCAATTAAATAGGGATTTATAGGTAGATAAATATTAAAGGTAAATCTTATTGCTTTAAATAAAAAGGGAATTAGTAAGCTAAGTCCAATGTCTACCTAAGCCAATATAAATAATGACTTAGGATGGTTAATTGGACTTAGTAGGTTAATTATACAAGGTCAGTAGAGTAACTCGATGGATAACTGCCCTTCACTTTGATGTTACCAGCAATCGGGTGGACTTACTACTGATGTGAGATATTTCTAATCATAGGACTCGTGAAGACGTGAGAGATTGGGATTGCTTTCTTAATTGGAAAGTATTAAATGGTCCAAATTTGGAATTAGGAGCGGTGAGGGATATCTCGGGAGGGGTTCGCTTTTGGTTTGAGGTCTTAAGTGGCTGAAGGGTCCACCTCACCCCTAAATGGAAGTATTAAGTAACCTAATGAGATTCCAAATAAATAAATAATAATGTCTCTAAAAAGGGTTTGCTTCAGTGTTGAGGTCTTACGTGGCTGAAGGGTCTGCCTCCCTACCGAAAGAAGTAACCTAATAAGATACAGTATTTTTAATTAAAGAGTGAGAGTGGATATCTTAGGAAGGGTTTGCTTCAGGTTTTGCATCTTAAGTGACTGTAGGGTCCTCCTCTTTTCTATAAAAGAAGTATTAAGTAGCCCAATGAGATTTCCAAGCAATGACAACTAGATAATACCATTAAGGAGCACACTTATGGAAGTAGGTCTTAAATGACAGGGTCTACCTATTTTCCACTGGGATGTATTAAGTAGCTTGGGTACAGTCTCTTACATTGCTAAAGCCGAAATAATAATAGTACTATTTAGGAGCATGCTTTGGGGATATGTCTTAAATGATGGGGTTTACCTTAGTTAAGGTCTAAAATGACCAGAGTTTACCTATTTTCTAATAAAAGGTATTAAGTGGCTTGGGTATTGTTTATTACGTGACTATGATTTTATTAGCGATAGATGTAGTAATAGTTGAACATTAAATCTCAGAAGCATTAAATAGTGGTTAAAGGTCTTGTAGCTAGGACCTACTGACCGTTGACAACATTGTTTAGAAACCACCTTGGGAATAGGTCTTAAATGATAGGGTCTACTTCAATTAAGGTCGTAAATGACATAGTCTGCCTATTTCTCTTTTTGAAGTATTATAGAAGCCCGCTTCATATTTAGAAGTATTAAATGGCTAATGGATTTGGAAGTGTTGGGTGGTTGATATGGCTTCATTAGTATTGTGTACCTTGGGAAAGGGTAAGTATGTAATCGTGTGTGCAATGCAAGGTTGGATTAGAATTGCCAACTTTAATGGACATAACAATTAAATGGAAACTTATCGGTATAAGTTTATGTTATGGACAGTTTACATTTTTTCAGTCACTAAAATGTTGTTCTGAGACCCTCATCTTTACAACCCATAGGATAGACTTAGAGTAACAGGTCACTGGAGCTGGATGTGCTTTGTTGGTGGAGAGTCTTCTTTCTCTCATGCTCGATGATGATGTGACAATCTGCTATCCAAGGAATACCCTTAGTTCCATGGTAGTAGTCATAGTCAATATTTTTATCCTATTATTGTTTCCGCTGCAAGTTTAGATTTTTATCAATCTTTGATAATGCTCATGCTTATTTGCGGGTACCAAATCCAACGTTTTGTGCTTTGATGGACTTGAGTTTCGATTTTTTTTTGAAATTTGGACCCATTAAGATGCGGGTTGTTACAATATAAATATATATGTCTATAAAAGAATTTTCAAAATTAGTAACATTTAATTGAAATTGTTTAACTAATAAATAATAAGAACACGCGCGCGCACATATATACAAAGAGATATGTGAACTATAAATGCTATAGTATAAATATTCAGTATAAATGTTTAATTGAATAATATAAAATTAATTAAAATGCTACTTAATTAAATTAATTGATCGAGATTTAATCAATGTGATGTTATACATAAAACTATATAAGTTCATTAATTTATAAAAGTTATATAACAATGAAACTTATATAATGTGAATTTATAAATTAAAGGTGGAACATTAGAGAAACCCTAAATAGACTTAAGAGATAAATACATATGTATAGTATGTATATCGTAATTTCGGATGTGTCCGACACTTGAATCTTGAGGGTATTTCATAAGAAATACATTACTCCATAAGTCGATATCACTCGATATAATGTATTAAAGATTATGAATTTTTAATATAAAGTTGTTCTCTACCATTTATATATTAATAGATTACTTGCATACTCCTTAGTTGTTGAGCTTTTCTCAAGCTATGGATGTTATGTATAGTACAATCAATATATAGAATAGACAAGGTAAGATAACTGTACATATTTGTTGAGCTTTCCTCAAGGTACGTGCATTATACTTAGGTTATCGCAAAAAATGGTAGGTATGAATGAATAATCTCTCTTCAGGACCAGGAACCACGAGTTAGAAGTTGTATATATTTGTTGAGCTATCCTCAAATTAAAGATGAGATTAGGACAAGGAACCACGAGTTAGATGTTGTATATAATACAACTGATAAGGAATTATCCGTCATATGCGGGAGTATGATTTGTTAAGCTCTCCTCATGTTTAGAATCCTAAGGCCCATGAGTCCTAACACCCACTAGTGAAGTCCCAAGACTTCCATGTTCCATCTTATGGTTTGAAGAAAAAAAAGACTAATGGGATCTTATTAGTAAAATTAAATATAAAGTTTAACTTTACTAATATTATAAGAACATCTACTATGAAATTGTCCTAATCTACTATGTTAAACCTTGTATAAAAATGTTTACACCCAAGTTATTTTCTTAGAATAACAAACTCATCGGACCTAATTACATTGACTGGCTAAGAGCGATAAAGATAAAACTAACTTATAAATGTTTTTGGACATCAATAAGTACACCTTCAAAAGAACAACCCATAAATGATGCAGACCTCAAACTAAGACTTGCTTATGATTAATGGGTTTCAAGCCCGAAGATCACCTTAGTTTTGATGTTATCTACGTTAGGCAAGCCGTTGTAGAGGTAGCATGAAAATATACATGTCCATGAGATTTCGATAGCATCATAGCTCTATTTGGTGAACAGTCCCGTCCCATAAGGTACGAACTTATAAAGAACTGTTCAATACCAAAATGAACAAGGGATAGAAAGTAGACGATTAGGTTCTAATGATGAAAGGCCATATTGATAGGCTTGCACGGTTAGATGTAGGAATAAGCAACGAGATGCAAGTAGACTTCATCCTTAGGTCTCTTACTCCCCATTATGAGCCATTAATATTAAACTATAATACGAACCAGTTGAACGTAAGCATTGTGGAGCTCCTTAATATGTTGAGTTCGACCGAGTCTTCATCCAAGGATCAAGGTTGCATACTTACTGTAAGAGGAATGCATCATCTTTGAAAGGTTCGAAGAAGTAGAAAAGGGTTAACAAGAATAATAAGTAGGCTGCTGCTGGGGACAAGGGTGAAAATCCTCATAGTAACAAGAAAAGTCATTAGAAACAGAATTATTCGGAGTACTTGAAGATCGTTAAAGAGAAGAAGCAGCATGGTTCTGCCGCTCCATCAGGTACATTTATGATTCAAAATAGTTTTGCAATCAATAAATGATCCTAGGTTTAAGATACTGGATTTAGAACTCACATCTATAATTTGTTACAAGGCCTTAGAAACGGGCATCGTATGGCAAAGGGAGAAATAAGGCTTCATGTTGCCGATGGGTCAATTGTAATTGCTATGACGGTTGGAGATTTTAATTTGAGTTTGCCAAGTGGATTTGTTTTGATATTAAATAATTGCTATTATTTAAAAGACTTTATTTGTGGAATTATTTCCGTGTCAAGATTGTCTGAAATTGATGATTTTTTTCATTGTGCTAATAATGTTATGAGCATTATTTTAGATGGTAATAAAGTCTGTAATGGTAATTTAGATAATAGCATTTATGTGACCAATTCACATTATGTCTGTTCTGTGAGTAGTTCTTCGAATAACGATATAAATAAAAATTACCTTTAGCATTGTAGGCTAGGTCGTATAAGTGAGAAATGATGACACAAATAAAAACCAAAGATTTTCTACCATCACTTGATTCTAAATCATTCGATATGTATGAGTCGCCTCTCAAAGGTAAAATGGCTAAGCACCCCTTCAGTAGGAGTAATGAAAGAGTTGAAGAACTCGGGTCTTGTATATATTGATGTATGTGGTCTGATGCCTACACTTACTAAAGATAAATGCTCTTATTTTGTAACCTTTATTGATGATTTCTCAATAGTAGGATAGTGTATCTTATGAAGAACAAATCCGATATTGGTGTGAAATTTGTTGAATATAAGAATGAGGTTGAGAACCAGACCAACCGAAAGATTAAAGTACTTCGATCTGATTGAGAAGTTAAGCATGTTGGATAAGAACTCCAATAGTATTTAAAAGCTAATAGGATTTTCTCTTAGATTACTCCACCATGTACTCCATAACACAATGATGTTCTAGAGCGAAGGAACCGAACCTTATTAGATATGGTTTGTTCCATGATGAGTAAGACTGAGTTACTTCTGTCCTATTGAGAATATGCACTAGAAACCATACCACATATATTGAATTTGTTACCTACTAAGTCTGTTCCTATAATGCCATATGAGATATGGCATGGGAAGAAATCCTACTTTAATTATTTGAAGGTGTGGGGTTGTCCAACCTACATTTAGAATGTCGGTCCCAATAAGTTTGAAGTAAGAACAGCTTTGTTTAAGTTTATAGGATATCTCGAGAATTCTAGGGGATATATTTTCTATAACACCGAAGAAAAAAGTAATTGTTTCCACACACATTGTCTTTCTAGAAAATGTATTTCTATTAAAAAAATTAACAGCGAAGTTATAGACTTGAATGAGATCTGAGAAACCAACATGGAGGCTGAACTGGTGGGAGAACCAAATTCACCCATATACAAAAACACGCAACCTATTAGAAGGTCTTGTAAGGAATCTCATGCACCAGAGAGATACTACAGTTTTCTTGTGGATGGTGAGAAGGTGGACTGTGTCTTAGATGACAACACTCCTCTATCATTCCAACAAGCACTGCAGAGTAAGGACTCTACACTTTGGCTTGGAGCAAGAAATCTAAAATGGATTCCATGTATGAAAACAAAGTGTAGACTTCGTCTGACATATCTGAAGTGACAAAACCCATCGGCTACAAATAGATTTTTAAGAAAAAGTTTAATACATATGAACAAGTAGAGAGTTATAAGGCAAGGCTAGCTGCAAAAGGACTTCGTCAAATTCAAGCCATTGATTATGACGAAACATTTTCATCCTTAGCCATGCCTAAGCCCATTTGGAGAATGTTGGCTATTTCTGCATTCTATGGCTACGAAATATGGCAAGTTGATGTAAATATGACATCTCTAAATTGTGATTTAAAAGAGACCATCTGCATGTCCCGTCCCGAGGGTTTCAAGGTCAGTGGAATTAAGAGCAAAACTTGCAGGTTGTTAAAGTCAATTTATGGACTTAAACAAATTTCAAGGAGTTGGAACAAATGTTTTGATAAAGTGATCAAACAGTTTGGTTTTTACTAGAACAAAGAGGAAGCGTGCATATATAGAAAGGAATAGGAAAATGCTATCATATTCATAGTGCTATACATTGATGATCCATTGTTGATTGGTAATGGAATTTTTTTATTGCAATCAGTGAAAGCTTAGCATTTCAAGAATTTCTTCATAAAGGATTTGGGAGATGCAGCCTACATATTGTGTATAAGATCTATAAAGATAGATCTAAGAGGCTGTTGGGATTGTCCCAATCCCTGTACATAGATACTGTACTAGAATGGTTCGACATACAGAATTCCAAGCGTGGAAATGTTCTAACACAATCTAGAATGATCCTTTCTAAGAAGGATGCTCCTCGGGTTGATGAGGAGAAAGAACGTATGAAGAGGATACCATATGCTTCAACAATCAGTTCCATAATGTATGCTATGCTATGTAATTGATCAAATAGGCATACGCATTAGGATGCATAAGCCGATATCAGTCTAATCCTGGAGAAAAACAATGGAAAAGTGTAAAATATATATTGAAGTATTTAAGAAATACGATACACTTATTCCTAATATATAGGGATGGAGACTTCCTTATGAAGGGGTATAGACTCTAGCTTTCAGAGTGATATCGACAATAGTAGGTTAGTATTGGGTTAAGTTTTTACGACTAACAATGGGGCTGTCAATTGGAAAAGTTACAAACAAGAAACAACAGTTGATTCCACGATGGAGGCCAAGTACATCGCCCTCAATAAACCAGCTAAAGAAGCGATCTGGACTCACAAGTTTCCAAGTGAGCTCGAAGTTATTCCCGATGTGGAGAATCCAATGGCATTGTTTTGTGATGAAAATGTGGCGATACATATCATAAAAGAGCTAAGAGCACAAAAGAAATCACGACATATTCTTCAAAAGTTCCACCTCATTAGAGAATTCGTTGAAATGAATTGTGATACAAAGGGTAGATACCAAGGACAACATTGCTGATCCATTCTTAAAAGGTCTAGTTCAGTCGGCTCTCGTCAAACTGATCGAAGGGATTGGATTGTGATTCCATAATTGGACTCAAGTGCAAGTGGCATATTGATAGAGTTAGGAGTATGCCCTTGGGGCATTTCTGCAATTTATTGTAATTATTAACTCTGTAATAAATTCTCGTTCGAAATAAAGGTGTTTTTCATTCTGTTATATGCTTGTTATATGTGTTATAATTAATTATTTATTTTAAGTATGTTTAAAAGAAAATCCATAAATGGTGTGTTTTTGATAGCAATTACAATTGTTGTAATCATGAGTATTTTATCACAACATAATATTAAACATGTCATTTTAAATATTCCTAACCTAGATACATCGAGACTAGATACCGATGCATCTGTTTAGAGTAGAGTTTGAAACTCTCTCCAATTGTTGGTTACTGTATTACTTATGACTGTTGGGAGCACCAAGAGGTTACGTAAAAATTGTTATTTGATAACTATAGAATGATTCACTCGATAGTTTTCTGTTGGTTAATATAACTAAGGTCAAATAGAAAATATCAATGTGACAATAGTACATAGTTCTCTTGACTTAAGAACACTGTTGATCTTCACTGTGGAAGCTCTACTTTGGTTATAGTTAAATCGTGACACGATGTCCATCGAATGACTATAGTTGGTCAAGTGGAAGCATTGGAAGTGAAACACTATTCAATGGAGGATTCGTCTCCTCAATTATATGTGGTTAGTATCTCAGTCAACTTAAGTCAACTCAAAGTAAAAATCACTAGCTAGAGAAGTTGGTTCAATAATAATTGTTATTATTGAACAAAGAACTTTGTGTTTGGACTATAAAGTTGAATATAGACGATATTGGAATTTTGACCAGTACCAAATTCCATAAGTCCTACCATTATATATTTTTGACGAATAGAATTGGTGTAAATAATTCTCACTGCTAGGTAACACTTAAATAAATTAAAATTGGATTTTACCGAACCTATGTAAGCGATAAATTTGGTCATATTGTCATACTACCTGCTAAGTGAACTGTGAATGTTAATATTCTAATTGTTCGATATTAATCATGACTGAATTACACCTAAGAGTCACATAACTAAAATGTTGAATACTCTTACAACCACTTGATTTAATTATTTATAATTATTATAAATGAATTAATATTTATAAAATATTAAATATAAAAGTTTATTTAATTTGTGTGGATAAATATTAAATAGTGTGTGTATAATAGTTATAGACACACGTATTGATATACGATATCGATGTGCGTTTGAAGTGGATTTAAATGCATATTTATTTAATTGGGCTTGAAGCAGTTAGGATTCCCAAATAGGGGTTGTCATGGCTGGCAATAGGAGGGGCAAAGGTGGGTTGAATGTTGATTCAAATTGAGGTTAAAGATAGGAGAAAAAGGTGGATCTAGATCCTCTTTTTTCTCATTTGAAGCAATGCTATTTAAACACCTTAAACCCAATTTTCCTTCCCTAGAAGTTTTCTCCCCTCTACCTAATTAGGCTAGCCATCACTCTTACTTTCCTTCTTCGTTTCTTGCTTTCATATACACAAATTAAATACAAATTGAAGACCGGTTTTCGCTGCTTTCAATGTGATAGCTCTTTTTGAAGGTTTGGATAATGATTCAAGGGTTCAATGGATTTAACATCTCATGGTGTTTCATCTAGGCTTTGGACAAGGTAAAAATCCATTTATATTATTTATATTTTTTACATATTTATATATTATTTATTATGTCATTATGCTGCTATTACTTATGTGTATATTGTCACGAATTCATATATGACTGTGCCGTTAACATTGGATGAATATGTTTGTGTATATGTGTGTTAAAATAAAAAAAATGCATATATCATTTGGCAATAATTCTTTTATATATTTTAGTTTTTAAAAATAATTTAAAACATTTAATAATATTTAAAACTAGTTTGGTTTTAAAATACATGTATATATTATATATAATATGCATATATAAATTTTAGCAACAAATATATACCTAATATGTTTTCGAACAAAAAGAAAAAAAAATAATAAAATGTATATATATTTACATATGTGTATATATATACTATATAATTATTTTAAATATAAAATCTAACTTTTACAATATTTATGTATGCATCTATAAGATATATCCACTATGTCAATATATATATATATATATTTAACAAATTTTGTATATGTTTTTTTTTTTGAAAAATAAAATTAATTTTTTATATATCATGATTTCCGTATGGAAATAAAAATTAAAAAACAAATTTTAAACCATAAGATTTAAATGAATAGAAAATATTTTATTTTTATGGTCAAACGTGTGTATATACATAATTATTTATTTACATCAAAGTGTGCGCGCACACGCACACATATAAATACACACATACACACTATATAGAATTCTTAATATTAATTTAATATGCATATATATGATTGTGTGTGTGTGTGTTTAAGGAAAAATATCCTTTCAAGTTTTGAAATATATACATATATAATATATATTTATTGGAAATTAATATACCAATTTAAATTTGAATTTATTAGATATTTACAATACAAATCTAGATCTAAAATTTAGAATTTGAATTTTAAATTTTAAATTTGAATTTATAGTTATTTATGTTAAAGTTACAATCATTGACATATTATAATATTAACTATATACGCACACATATATATACACAAATAAACTTATATATTTTACGAATACTATTTTATAATGTATATAACTATACACACATATATAATTGCATATTAGACGACACGTATGTATATGAAGAAGCTAATATGTCTGTTGCGATGTAAATCCCAGCATTTATACATAGGCATGTTAAACCATGTACACCATTTATGTTATACATGCACACGCACACATATGTGTATATGATACACATATTATATCATATATAATAAGTATAACATTAATATAATACTTTATATTATAAATAAAATAAAATATTAATTTTATTCGAAATAAATTTAGACTTTATAGGCCCAATAAGATCCTAATGGGATTATTGTTTTTTTTAATTTACCCACTTACCCCGTTGCTTGCTAGCCCACATCCAACACGAACTATTCTGGCCAAAGACTTTGACTTTGAGTTGACTTTGGTTGATCATAATATTAACCTCATATAACAAAGGAGACATTCTCTATTGGACAGTGTTTTGCTTTCAATGCTTCCACTCAACCCAACTATAGTCTTTTGATGGACGTCTTGCTACGATTTAACTATAATCAAAGCGGAGTTTCCATATTGAGGCTTGGTAGTATTCTTATTTCTAGAGAATTGTGTAATATTATCATATCTATATTTTATATTTGACTTTTGTAACCACCCAGATTTTTTGACCCTCGAAAATCACCACTAATACATCCACTGTACCACATGCCGAGCAACCGAACGTTAGAAAACCAGATTGTTAGAGAAAAAGAAGGAAGGAAGAAGATAAGAAGAAAACTAAACAACACAGAATCTCACAGCGGAACGAATAATTTATAATATACAATAAATCTTTACTCAAAAGTCAAACTGTAATATATGTATATACAGACATCAATCAGAGTACACTAACCTATTTCAGCCTGGACAGTTATAACAGCATATCCTCACAATTGCTGATAAACACAATAATGAATATAGCGGAAAATAACCATCTGCATGAATACATCTCTGGGCTCCCAGCTCGTCTCCTGAAGCTCCAAAGCATCCTAACCAATCTGTAATATGCTCAGTCTGACCCGAACATTATAATAAAATAACACCCGAGTCAGTCTGGAAAACCAGCGTGAGGAAAAACACACCCAACTGGATTTTAAAGTTGTAAGAAAAATCTTTTGAAAATCAAGAGTATCTCGTAAGACTTCGCCGCACATAAACACGGATGAGTTTTTACTTTACGATAACCAAAACATTTTCTATAGAGAATCCATTTATATTGTAATAATGTCTAGGGGTCAAAGTAAAATATGAAAATAGCTGAAATGCTTGCATCTCATGTTTCAACATAGTTGGGCCAGCTAAGTCCGTACGGTGCTTATTGGAGAATGGATTCCATACAATGATTGGGATACCGGGGTACCACCTGTCACGGTGCATCTCTAGATAAAATAACACCGAAGACCTAGATCCCCGGCCAACAGATGACTGGCCTACCCCTTGCTGGATAGTACCGAATATGATCACCCCTCCGTTAATGGGCCCCGAAGCATACAATTGAGATATAATAGTGACTCCAAATAGGGATGATCATACCCTACTTAGGAACGTCCCACTTAGCCCTGTTGCATATCGAATGTTTTAGTCATTCCCGGTTGATGAGGCCTGAGACTATGATTAACTTTCAAGAACATTTACACTTAGAATGCTCATTGCCCTCCAATGACCATGTGCTGATTGCATTCATCCATACAAGTCTGTTCTGGATCCGAAAATGAAGGCACTATTCCTACTACATCCATTTTGGAATCACCCTCAGGATTAGTAGCGATAGCCCTTGCACTTCACATCTCTATCTTCGATTCCATGCTCTTCATGATGTCTTCACTTCGAAACGCATTCGTTAGATCGAAGTGGTTTTAGAATAACATATCTGTGACAACTCGCAAATCTGTACCCTTTGAATCGACAATAAACCACACATGTCCACCCAAAAAGCACAGAATGATGGAAATTCATGAGAAAGAAGAGAGAGGGTGAGAAGAAAGAAAGAATAGAGAAGAAGAGAAGAGAAGAGAAGAGAAGAAGAAGAAGAAGAAGAAGAAGAGAGAAACAGAACCAAAACTATACAGAATCTCACATCGTAGCAGAACAACATATAATATAGATGAATAATCTTTACAAAAGAGAAACTATAATATACATACATCAATCAGAGTACACAAATAAATAATTATCAGACGGTTATAACAACCTGTCCTCACAAATGCTGATAATTTACAACAACAATGCAGCGGAAAATAAACAGATACGTGTATACGACATGAAGATCTCCAACTCGTCTGCTGAAGCTCCAAAAGCACCAAATCTGAACCTGTAAATATAGTCGGTCTGACCCGAGCATTGAAAGGGAAGAAAGCACGGATCAATTTGGTAAACCAACGTGAGAAAAACCTATCTCAACTGAATTTTAAAGTTTTAAGATTACCAAACTTTCTTTATCAAAACAAATGGTATCTCGTAAGATCACGTCCACACATAAACACAGACGAGTTTTCCCCTTACGATAACCAAAACATTTCATATCAAATTCCCTTATATTATAATAGTGTCTATTGCACAAATAACATGTAACGACCCGTAATTTTTAATGATTTTATTTACGTAATTAACTGAATTTTTGTGAAATTTTAAATAATAAAATTTTAAAATAAAAATTTAATATTTGGAATACGTCTAATTAAACATAGCAGATGGTAAATTTCATCAGTTAATATGGAAGTTTATTTTCTTGTATAATTTTATTTAAATTTGAATCAGTTACTATTTGATGATAATAAAATGTTTTTCAAACCTAAATATTTTTACATAATAAATTTGTAAATCATCTTCCGAGTGTGACGTCATTTTTCGTTTCTTCAAATTTGGACTGCTATTGCTCCGTTTATCTTAATTTCTGGCGTTTAGCAGCATTTTCGGTACCGATTATCGACTTTTGATAGGATGACCGTACCACTGATATCTGTATACTGTTTTGATCGCCTCGTCGTGCTGATCTCTACGGTATATTCAATTCTGTGTTTTGAAGTCCGATACGCAGCGGAATCCGCGAAAACGATTTCGTATCAGTACTGGTTTTATAATCTTTTGGTTTCTTTAGTCTTTTCCGTTACCCACGTGAAATCGAAGAGCTTAATAATTTCAGCCAGCTGTTTGATCGGTGACTTTTACTTTTCCACACATCCCAACTTTTACTGGTTGTCCTTTCGTTTTCTATTGTTCTTGGTTCTTTCCCTCTGCCACTTTATTTTCATTCGAGAATTTTTATTTTTATAATATGAAGCTGGCATCTTTTCCAGAGGCAATTCATCTTCTCCTGTTCTTCTTTCTCATGGCCACGCACGCGTTTTCCCCACTCCATCCTCCTTCCATTTTACCGAACCCCTCATCTCCACCATCGGCTTACTGTCCTCCTTCTTTGAATAGCCTTGGCCATCACTTTCACCTCGCTGAGCAACCCACCCAATGGCCGAAGCCAATAGCCTCGCCAAGGCATCGCTACCCCAAGCAGCCCTCCGCAATCACCCCAGCCACCTTCACCTCGGCCTCTGCCACTTGCTGCCTTGATCTGCCTCACTCCTCGTTCCACCGCCGACAACCAAACGCCAGCCAGTGCCGCTCCTCCCTCACCTTCCAGCACCATCGGCCTCTATTCTCTCTGACCTCATAGCTCCTCCCCTTCACCGCCTAGGCCGATTTCATATACATGAATAAAGTAGGATTTTGTATATAAGTAAGTATGCAGTCTTCTTTTTCTCTTCGGTTTATATATAAATGCATTTTTTGTTGTTGTATCTGTTCTTATATATATTTTTGTTATAATATCTTTTATATGCGTACTGCTTGTATGTTAGTTTATGTATAAGATAAGTATATATATGTTTTATATATATAGTTTTAATAAATATTGATTTTGGTTTTGTTTTACCAATGCCTGTTTCGTGTATAATATGTCAGTTGTACTATATATATGTATTATGTTAACATTTATTTATATGATATGTTTAGGCATCGTTTTAAATATAATATATGTGGGCTTGCGTATATATGTATTATGCTACAATTTATACAAGTTATGTCAGCCATATATTTATACATATATTAGATGATACAGAGTCAAGCTTGCATTTGTATATTGCTTATATATGGTCTATATATGTTGTATATATTCTGTTGGTATAGTTTATATTGATATATATATATATATATGTTTGTATTGTGAACAATACTGTGTATATAAGTTTTGTTTATATATATATATGGATGTATGTATGTATGTATACAAGTTGTAAATAACAGTTATTGATATATATATATATATTTAAGCTACTTATGTGATCATTTACTTTCATATATAAGGTTTTGTTTAAGTCTACTATGTATATAGATAAGATCTGGGTTTGGTATTGACATTTTATTTAGCTAGTATATATATTTCACATATAGTTACAGTACATATATATAGTTATGAAGGTTTTATTTGTATGAATATAATATATAGTTTAATATATGTTTGTAATATACATCTTATATAGTAATATTGTATATATTATAGCCAAGTAAGTTTATGGTAATCTTATTTTAAATATCAATTTTAAAGATATACTATATATATAAGTATTTTGCATTTTTATATAAGTATATATATATATAAGAATTTATTTCAAAGTATATTATAGGTATATATGGTTATATATGGTTGATTTTAATATATGTGTTTTAATTTAAAACCAATGATTTTTAATTTTATATATGTTATTTTAATTTTTTTTAAATTAAATAGTGAATTCATGGAAATAATAATAATATATATAATTGTTGTTTTTCTCAAGCTGATTCTAACTATCTCATCGATTCCTATCTTTCAGCTTTGTCCGCCAAAATCCGTTCTCAGCTTACTTTGCTTTGAGTTGTTGTTTGGATTGTTCAATGGTCTAGATCGTGATCCAATTCGTATCTTATCGAGTCATCAAATTTTTCTACCCTCGAAAGGTGAGCAATCACTCACGATTAACGTTCTTATATTTATTAAATTTGATTTCAATTGAAACGACAATTGAAATATGCTGCTAAATTGAACTGTAAATTTTATAATTGCTATATATGATATGCTATTATCTGAATTGTTCACTAGTAGGATATGACACCATATCCTATTGTTTATATTTTATTTAAATTGTTATTGATGATATATGCCTATTGTTCATATGTTATATTTATTATCATAACTGTTTTCACTCTGCAAGTTCCCTGTTAGTATAGAATTCCCTATGGGTTGAAATGATACATATCCGAACGATTTTGTAGAATAGGAGAAAATCATTATGGGTTGAAATGATAAACCCAAGCGATTTTCATTGAATTGAAATTGGGATTGCGGGTCGAAAGGATATATATCCGTAGATATTTAAATTGCGGATTGAAATGATAAATATCTGTATCACTTGACCATAGGATAGAAAATTTTATACAGACACCGTCGGTCTATATATATATATATATATATATATTTTGAAAATGATTTCCAAGGTTTTGAAAAGAAATATATGTGGTTTTATAAATATTGATTTCAAGATATTATATTTTAATATTGATTTTATAATAACTTTCATAAATTAAGTTGGAAAGAGAAATAGAAATTAATTTGAAATTTTTGTTCTTAACTAAAACCGATTTGAAATTTATTAAGTTTGAGATTTCAAAGATATGATTTATAACTTGATTTGATAAAGTGATTAAATGAATTTAGTTTACATAAATTGTAATTTAAGGTTTTATTAAACGATATTGGATTGACCAAGTGAATTTTTCAATGTTAAATAATGGTAAGGGTGAATTCGAAATATAAATGAATTTAAGCTTTGAAATCTATTGAAAATGAAATTGTTTTAATTGTAGTATATATTTGTATTTGGAATCGATATAAATTTTTAATGGTTTGAACTGAATTGAAATTAGTGAATTGAGATTTAATTAAATTGAATTTTGGAATTCGAGTTGATCTAAATCGATTTGTGAAATTTGAGGAAACTATTTTATTATATAAAGTATTTTCAAATTATATTTAAACTATTTATATATTTTACTTTATAAATTATTTAATATGAACTATTTTAATATACTAACCACTTCTTTGAACTCTTGTGTGGTGACAGAGTTAAATACAATCAAGGTTTTGGAGTTTAAAAGGATGGAGAGTGGCAATAGTTCAGTTCCTAGCTCTTCATCGTCGAAGAAGGGAAAATGCAGGAAAACAATAGCTTGTAGTGGACCTGTTCATCGAAGTGCTAGGATTCGCAACTGTCAGCCGCAGACTTTGGGTGAGTTACCTAGTTTGAGTGCCACGTGTGGCGCTACGAATCCAGGCTCAGGTATGAGTTCTTTTTTGGGAAGTACGTACTCCACTTACGCATTAGGCAGTCTATCATCTGCCGAGTTTAGTCAGCTAGCCTGTGATACATCTTTTATTTTTTCTGATGCTGAGATAGATAGGGAGTATATTAGATGTAAGGAATTAGAGAGGGCTAGTACAGTTAGTTTATGAGGATCATTAGTTGGAACATTAGAGGTTTGAATAATTTGAATAAGTGTGATAAGGTTAGAGCGTTCTTTAAAGACTATTCTATTAACATTGCTTTACTTCAGGAGACTAAAATTAATTGTCCTGACATTCGTTTTTTTAGAAGATTAGGCGGATATCATTTTAGAAAATGGGTTTTCCTACCTTCTGTGGGCTCTTCAGGGGGATTAATGATATGGTGGCGTGATAATTATTTTAAGATGCTTCAATGTATTATTAAGCAGCATTCTCTTCATATTATTCTTATTAATCTTTCTGATAACTCGTTTTTAAATATTTCTAATGTCTATGGGCCTAATTCAAAATTTAATCGGAGAATTTTATGGAAATAATGCCTTCAATTTAGATCATTAGCTATGGGTTCTTGAATATTGTAGGGTGATTTTAATGTTACGCGATTCATAGGTGAGCATTCTCCGAGGGAAGGGGATTACTCTACTATGGAGGAATTCGATCAATTTATTATTAATTCTAATTTGATTGAAATTCCCCTTTCAAATAGAGAGTTTACTTGGAGTCATGCAAGAGAGTCTCCATCCATGACTCTTCTTGATAGATTCTTTGTTAGCGATGAAATCGATGATAAATTTCCAATCCGTAGAGTCACTGGTTTACCATTCACGTACCCTGATCATTGTCCTATTATTCTCACATGCGAGCATCATAGAGTTATTATTAATAATTTTAAATTTGAAAAGATGTGGCTTTTGGAATCTAACTTTGTGAACTTAATTAATGGTAAATGGATTTCTTTAAGTTACCATAATATTAGAAATAAGGAAAATTCTGCAAAATCTTTTGTTTCAAAACTTAGGGATCTTAGGATCTTTCTTAAAAATTGGAACAAAAATGTTTTTGGCAACTTAAAAATTAAAAAAGATGTAACGACCCGATATTTTCAACCATTCACATCCATTATAAGTGTATAGGTAGACACTCATGCCGGAGTTGAATTGCTCAAAATACCGCGTTGTAAATAAAATTTGGCAAATCTCAGAGTATACAGTAAATAAATATAATCACAGATCACAGACACAGAGTAAAATAATGCAGCGGAAGTAAAAGAAATAGTAGTTCATGAAGCTACTATGAAAATATATCAGAGTTACATAAGATACAACATAAGAAATAAAGTACAGCAGAAGTCTCAATACAATAACCAAGTACAGGCTGAATAGAACAACGGAACCGAAGTTGATAGAACAAGACTAGCAAATAATCTCCAGCGATTCAAATCTCCAGAAGGTGGAAATCCAAATCTGTGAATACTCAGGCTGACCCGAGCGTAAAGCAAAACACAAAACACTCGAGTCAGGACAATATATACTTATATAATGTAAACCAACTCAAGTGAACTGTAATAAAGGTACAAGTAACTTAGAAGATGCTTGGGACCGCCCATCCTCTAAGGATCCGTTAAAATATCTACTATGTAGTAATATTCGCTATTATAATAATGTCTAATAAGTAAAGTATAATCATATAGAAAATAGCGTTAAGGGGATGGAGAACCTTAACGCGGTCGGATCTTAAAATCATAATCGTAGTAAAGCTCGATATGGTAGGTGACACGGCACAACTAGGCAATGCCAGGGTAGATATACCAATTACGCACACGGACTGATGGATACGCATAGCAGCCACTACCGTTCCACCTCGAACAACACTCCCAAATCGGAGGATGGCCATCTAATCAATCACAAGTAAGAGTATAATATCGAAGAAATGTGTCCGAGAAGAGGTGCTACCTCACTGGTCCGAGATCGCTCCTGTTTTAGCCACCTTATGCCAACTCACGGGAGTTGGGTCCACGTAACATACCTTAAGAACGTCGCCACCATCCTACTTCATTCTGGAATCTCCACCGCGTACACGGTTGTCAAAGTGGTTTTCGGTATCGACAGAGAGTATGTCCATATCCGATCCCGGTCTCTTTGCCAACCAATCGTTATTATAACCCGTGGTTATAACTTTTAAAAATAGTTTATATTTCAAATCAAAATACATCCTTTAAACCATTTCAAAATCATATCATTTATTTCAAACTAATACATACTTTCAAACCCAAAACATATCTATTCAAAACCAATTCAAAAATATATCATTTCCATTTCAAAACCAATTCAATAATATATCATTTCAATAAAACCCAAATTTCAAAATCAATGAATATTTCCTTTAATTTATTAAACTTGAAATCTTCCTTTAAATTATCATAGCATTTTGGTAATGTAACCTTAAGGAATCATAGCATTTTTGGAATGTAATACTTCCCAATTTAACATTTTATATAATCAAAGTATTTATATACTTACAAATTTTTAACATGGTCATTTTATCATAGCCTTATAGTTAAATAAACTTGTTACTGTAATATCCAATTTAATGCTGAAATTCTTATGTTAAGTTAAGAGTACCTTATTAACTTACATTATCATTACAATAAAGAAACTTTATTATTTTAGTCATTAAAATATGTCATTTACATTAATTAAAACTTACATATTAAATGTACTTTTTAACTTACATTCCTATTACAGTAAAGAGCATTTATCATTTAATCAATATTACACTAATTAAACTTACATTATCGAATGTACATTTTAATTTACGTTTTATTACAAAAGGGGCATTTATTATTTTAAATCAATATTACACAAATTAAGACTTACATGTTTCTTTCATTAATTAAGACTTTACATGTTTCTTTCAGTAGGTAAAACTTTACATATTTCTTTCATTAATTAGAACTTTACACGTTTCTTTCATAAATTAAACTTTACATATTTCTTTCATTAATTAGAACTTTACACGTTTCTTTCACAATAAATTTCTTATAATTAAATCCAATTTTCAATAATTTACTTAATAAGTTTAAGTGTAAAAGTTCCAATTCTTCACATTTCAACAAATAGACTTAACACTTCAAATTTAAATTACCATTTCATAATTTAACAAAATTTCCAATTTTATTTAATTAACTTAAACCTTTAATTAAAACCAAATTTCACATTTCCTAGTCAAGTTATATTTTAAAAGATCACTTTTAAACATTCATTTATTTAACCACTTAAATTCATAGAAAAATCAATAATACTTAATAATCACTTAAATTCAAATTTAATCAAATTATCATATTTACCATTTCCAAATAAAATTTAATATCCATTTTATTTATATAACTTAAATATCATTTTTAACCAAAATTCCAAATTTCCAACTTAAGTTATATTTCAAAAATCCAGTTAAACCATTCATTAATTACATTTTTAACACATAGAAAAATCATAATTTCTTTAATTCAAAATATTTCAAAATCTGTTTAAATCAAATTTCATAAATTTATATTTTTAAAATACTTAAAAATATTCAAAACACTTTATAAAATAACCACGGACCTGTATATAATTTTCTAACCTAGGTCAAGTGATACGGATATGTATCATTTCAATCCGCAGTTAAAAAAGAAAAATCCGGGTTCTATCATTTCAAACCCGCAATCCCAAGTTAAAATAATTTAAATAAAAATCATTCAGGCCTATCATTTCAGCCCATAACGATTTTTCCCTATTCTAAAGTCCGTTCGGGTATGTATCATTTCAACCCATAGTGATTCTAATCTACAGGGAACTTGCAATGGTAATAACAGATATAAATAACAGAATAACATTAAATAATAGTAACATATGATATAATAAGTGTAATAACAGGTGTGAACATCATATGATAATAATATAAACATATATAACATGATGATATACATTACAGATTCAAATGGTGTCGGTTTATCAGTTATATAGGTACATATTGTCTGGTGAGAATAACTCACCTTTTTACGCTGGAGTTTGCAAAACAAAATACACAGATAAATTCCAGAAAGCACAATAGCATGATTTGATTTGAGTGGAGAGATCCAAGATATAAACCTTGTATACAAAAATAAAGCAAAGTACATTATAAATATATTTGCAATACCAAAGATAAAATTGAAACAAATGGAAACTAGGCTAGACAAATAACATCACCTAGCTTTAAATCAATGTTTGCTTGATCTTGCCTCAACTTGTGCTCAACCATACATGATTATGGTTAGGCCATGATGTTTTCATGTGGAAATAGATCAGGTTTGGACTGAAATATATGGTTAGGCTTGAGAAGAGGAAGGGTCTTGGAGTTACAATTGGAAGGAGGTTAAAAGGCAAGGCTAACAATGGAGTTTGGATGCATCTAGGCTCGACCAAAGGGGTCTATGGGCTCGTCTATGGCTCACTACAGGTCAGGTCAGATCTGAAACAAGGCTATTGGTGATGGCACTTGCTGGTGGTGGAGCCTATAGGGGTGGCCGAAGTCAACTATGAAGGTGGCGGTGGAGTTTTGGTAGGCTATGCATTGTTTTGTGGAGTTCTTGTGCAAATTTGAGGTGGTGGCTTCATCTAATGGTCAAGGCCAGATCTGGTCTGAAGGGTAGGTGTTTGGCAGGGGATGATGAAGAGGAGGAGATGATGGTGGTTGCGGGAGAAGATGGTGGTGGTTGTGGCCAAGCAAAGTTGAAGAGAGATCTAGGAAAACAATGAAAAATAAGAGGGAAAAGTAGAAAGAAGAAGACATTAACTTGCAATTTTTTTCTCAATTCTTTTCAGATCTAAAATGGCCGAAAATTTGTGATGAAGCAAGATGTTTTCACGTGAAAAAGAAATAAAAACTCATGGCCAACAATAAAGTAATGAACGGCTAAAGAAACGAAAAGTCTAGAAAGTGAAAAGTCAAGTTTTTTTAAGGCTTAAGTCTCTTCAAATTTCCTTTTCTCTAATTCAAATAAAACAAAATAAAATTTCAGTAAATGAATTTAAAAACTGAAACAAATTAAAAACAGAATAAAAATAATTAATCAAATTTAAAGAAAATGGAAAAGAATATAAGAAATTGCTTAAAAAAATTGAAAATAGGGTCAAGAAATTTCAAATAAATCACCATTGTCTTTGGAAAATTATCTACTTCATTTTAAAAATATTCTAAAGCAAAATTTTGAAATAAAATAATTCATTTATCATTTCTAAAGTGAAATAAATAATTAAATTTAGAGAAAATAGAAAAAGAATAAAGAAAATGTTTAAAAATTGGAAATAGGACATGAAAATTACAAATAAACATCACTAGTTTTACAAAAAAATTATTTCACTTTAAAACAAATAAAAGTCCAATAAATAAAATAAAATGAGAAACAAAATAAAGTGGGAAGAGAATAAATAAGTTCTTAAGAAAAATATAAAGATAAATAAAGAATTACTTTAGTTAATTGAAGCTGGAAATTATAAATTGTAAACAAATATACAACTGATACTGGAAAATGTCAATTACACTTTAAAATGTTTTAAAACCAAAATATGTTCATAACATGTTATTTTACCCATATAAATATAACTTATAACATTACATGACCAAATAAAATATTATTTATATAATTTATATGATTTAAAATAAATAATATTGCAAAATAAACAGTTTATACACAAAATTGAAAATTACATAACTTCTACAATATAAGTCCGTTTTCAACGAAACAAAAAGCAGTATTCATGGAATTAAATCTATTTTCATAATAAAAGATAAAATTTAAGAATTTGAAATATTTAAATTTAAAGTTCAAAAGTCAAAGTTTGACCAGTTTGAACAGAAATTCACTTTTCAGTGAAATATCCAATTTATACTAGTTTGAAACAAAAATTCACTTAATAATCAACATTTATATTTTTAAAATGAAATGTTTCAAATATAAAAGTTTAAAATAATTTAAAAATAAAAATAAAGTCAAAATTAAAATATATGCAAAGTCTAGGGTTGTTACACTCTCCCCCACTCAAAACTTTTCGTCCCCGAAAAGGAACGAGGTACGGGAAAGCACAGAAAAAAATAGAATGAATAGAATTAAGACAAGATGATAAGAAAATTGGAATTACACCTGATAACTATTGTTATAGGTAAGTTTAACAAGATGGAGGTGATCAAATCAAGAATATAAGCACGAAAAAAAATCCTCTAGAGTCAGAATCTCCCTTTCACTTGACCGACGGTCTATGAATGGAAAACAGTGTTCAGATCCGGATGAGTAACAAAGATTATCAAAGATTACAGAAAGATTTCTAAACAGAAAGATTATAGAAAGATGCTTATACCAGCCTGTAGCAAGATGAGGGAAAATAAGGACAACCAAAAGATGGTTTGAAAAACAAAATAAGATAATAATTTGAAACCATAATGCTTTGAAATCATAACAATTTAGGGATGTTTATCATTTGGAAATCACACTACTAAAATCATAACACTTGGAAATGTTATTCTAAAAAAACATAATACTTAGAAAATCATAACTCCTTTTAAAAAATAATCTTCATTTAAACCATTTTAATTCAAGGTCAAATAATATTCATTTTAAAGTTGTAACATTTCTAAGTTCATTCAATTATAAAAATTTCCAAAACATTGTCTTTTCAAAATAGTAGCACTTATAAAATGCTACAGTAGATATATTAGTATTTCAAATCAGTTTTATTCCAGAAATATTCATTTGGATATCATTTAACTTATGACTTATTAAAACAAACTTTTATGAATGGAATATCCAAATTAAACTATACTTCATTTATTAAGTTAAAAGTTCACTATTTTAGTTAGCTCTTAATTTAACACATAACCTAACACTTTATTTAAAATACCCATTTCACAAATAGATATTCCTTTAATAAGTTACACTTAAAATTCCATTTGAAAACCAAATTCTCAATTATCAAGTTTTAGTGATGTTAAAATACATTTTAACTATTTAAATCATAATTATTCATTTTTCAAAACATATCTATTTCATAAATAAAATATTTATCATAGCAAATATAACAATCAAATTTCTTTACACATTTATTCATTTAGACATCAATTAAACTATGAATTCAAGTTAAATAAACTTTATTACAAAATGTCCAATTCAAATGTATTTTATTTTATCTATTCAAAGATACTTATTATACAACATATTCATTTCAGGAAATAACCTTTATTAAAATTCCTAGGTTAGACTTAAGGTTCCATATAAAATCAAATTTGATTATTAAGTTATTTAAATAAAATCTCTTTAAATTCCCTTTTCACTATTTTCCTCTGTTAATCTTTTATAACTAAAATTTAAGTGTATAAAATTTATTATAACCACTCAAAATTTATTTATAAAATCCATTTTATATTGTATATTATCCAATTACATTGTTAACTTCTAAATAATTTAAGGTAAGTTATATTTGAATGCAATTGTATTATACAAATAAAACTTTCCAATTCAATTATCTCAAGTTTGAATCATTATCCAAATTTTTGATTTTTTTCTTTTTATAATTGAAATTATTCTTTAAGAAAAAAAATGTAAGAATTAAATTTCCGATTTCCTTCAAACCGGTTAGAGATAAATAAATATATGTACATAATATGTCAAATCAATTTTAAATCATATACCTATATATAATATAAATCAAATCATATTTTAGAAATTCAAACCAATTAAATTCTCAAAGCAACACTGTAGCAAGCCTACAGAGCGGTCTCTTCACTTCGAAACTCTAAAATGAACGTCGATGATGCTGCAGTCATCACCGAAATTATTTTCCAGCGACAAAGAGAAGAGCACTAAATTTTTAAACTTAAAACTCCTTTAGAAACAAATTTCTACTTGGAAATACTTTAAATAATATATCCTTTTAAAACTTTTAACATAAGGTTTGAATCCATCGGAAATTAAATTCTTAAATTTCTTGTTTTAAATTCATTTCAGTTCCCAAATAAATTTATAAACAACTATTTATAAATTCATTTGTAGAACAATAAATGATAAATCAAGTATTATCACTTCAAATTATCAATTTAAATCAACTTATTAAGTTCCATAAATTATATATCAAATTTTATTTCATTAACCAAATTTTTTTTATAATATTGTGTCAGTTTTTTCTATCAAAGTGTTTTAGAAATCCTATCGATAGCGTTGATCAGACGAATCGATCGGAAACCCAAATCAACATCAACAACTCAAACAACACCATATATAAAACAAAACATAGATTTACAAGTACAATTCAAAATATTTGGAGATAGTTTAGAAACAAAAGACAAGATGGTTAAACAGAGTAGAGAGATGGGTAAGCTTAGATAAATCGCGGACAACCTTAACCGGGTCATCCGTGACTTAAAGAATAAGATCGATGTGGATTTTTCTGGGATAAATCTACGTTCGATCTCAAGAGATAGAGTTTGGAATAATAAAAGATATTAGCATCTAAACCAAGGATAAATAAAAATCTCTGGTGAATCGATGCTGACTGTAAAGGATTTTCATCCTTTTACAAGAAAATTAGAATATTGGCGAGACCGCCAATTCACTATAAAGATCATTCGAAGTGGAGTCATGGGATACTCTAGAATCAAAAGATGATGAATAGTGAGGGACACGAATGAATTTTGGAACCGCAGGAAACGTTCCAAAATTCAAAGGAAATCAAATCAAAAGGAAGAGATTCAAACTTGAACGAAAGTGATTCTGTAAATAAATTTACCATACATTCTAAGTTTTGCCTCAAAGCCAAAGCTCTGATACCAACTGTAACGACCCGATATTTTCAACCATTCGCATCCATTATAAGTGTATAGGTAGACACTCATGCCGGAGTTGAATTGCTCAAAATACCGCGTTGTAAATAAAATTTGGCAAATCTCAGAGTATACTGTAAATAAATATAATCACAGATCACAGACACAGAGTAAAATAATGCAGCGGAAGTAAAAGAAATAGTAGTTCATGAAGCTACTATGAAAATATATCAGAGTTACATAAGATACAACATAAGAAATAAAGTACAGCAGAAGTCTCAATACAATAACCAAGTACAGGCTAAATAGAACAACGGAACCGAAGTTGATAGAACAAGACTAGCAAATAATCTCCAGCGATTCAAATCTCCAGAAGGTGGAAATCCAAATCTGTGAATACTCAGGCTGACCCGAGCGTAAAGCAAAACACAAAACACTCGAGTCGGGACAATATATACTTATATAATGTAAACCAACTCAAGTGAACTGTAATAAAGGTACAAGTAACTTAGAAGATGCTTGGGACCGCCCATCCTCTAAGGATCCGTTAAAATATCTACTATGTAGTAATATTCGCTATTATAATAATGTCTAATAAGTAAAGTATAATCATATAGAAAATAGCGTTAAGGGGATGGAGAACCTTAACGCGGTCGGATCTTAAAATCATAATCGTAGTAAAGCTCGATATGGTAGGTGACACGGCACAACTAGGCAATGCCAGGGTAGATATACCAATTACGCACACGGACTGATGGATACGCATAGCAGCCACTACCGTTCCACCTCGAACAACACTCCCAAATCGGAGGATGGCCATCTAATCAATCACAAGTAAGAGTATAATATCGAAGAAATGTGTCCGAGAAGAGGTGCTACCTCACTGGTCCGAGATCGCTCCTGTTTTAGCCACCTTATGCCAACTCACGGGAGTTGGGTCCACGTAACATACCTTAAGAACGTCGCCACCATCCTACTTCATTCTGGAATCTCCACCGCGTACACGGTTGTCAAAGTGGTTTTCGGTATCGACAGAGAGTATGTCCATATCCGATCCCGGTCTCTTTGCCAACCAATCGTTATTATAACCCGTGGTTATAACTTTTAAAAATAGTTTATGTTTCAAATCAAAATACATCCTTTAAACCATTTCAAAATCATATCATTTATTTCAAACTAATACATACTTTCAAACCCAAAACATATCTATTCAAAACCAATTCAAAAATATATCATTTCCATTTCAAAACCAATTCAATAATATATCATTTCAATAAAACCCAAATTTCAAAATCACTGAATATTTCCTTTAATTTATTAAACTTGAAATCTTCCTTTAAATTATCATAGCATTTTGGTAATGTAACCTTAAGGAATCATAGCATTTTTGGAATGTAATACTTCCCAATTTAACATTTTATATAATCAAAGTATTTATATACTTACAAATTTTTAACATGGTCATTTTATCATAGCCTTATAGTTAAATAAACTTGTTACTGTAATATCCAATTTAATGCTGAAATTCTTATGTTAAGTTAAGAGTACCTTATTAACTTACATTATCATTACAATAAAGAAACTTTATTATTTTAGTCATTAAAATATGTCATTTACATTAATTAAAACTTACATATTAAATGTACTTTTTAACTTACATTCCTATTACAGTAAAGAGCATTTATCATTTAATCAATATTACACTAATTAAACTTACATTATCGAATGTACATTTTAATTTACGTTTTATTACAAAAGGGGCATTTATTATTTTAAATCAATATTACACAAATTAAGACTTACATGTTTCTTTCATTAATTAAGACTTTACATGTTTCTTTTAGTAGGTAAAACTTTACATATTTCTTTCATTAATTAGAACTTTACACGTTTCTTTCATAAATTAAACTTTACATATTTCTTTCATTAATTAGAACTTTACACGTTTCTTTCACAATAAATTTCTTATAATTAAATCCAATTTTCAACAATTTACTTAATAAGTTTAAGTGTAAAAGTTCCCATTCTTCACATTTCAACAAATAGACTTAACACTTCAAATTTAAATTACCATTTCGTAATTTAACAAAATTTCCAATTTTATTTAATTAACTTAAACCTTTAATTAAAACCAAATTTCACATTTCCTAGTCAAGTTATATTTTAAAAGATCACTTTTAAACATTCATTTATTTAACCACTTAAATTCATAGAAAAATCAATAATACTTAATAATCACTTAAATTCAAATTTAATCAAATTATCATATTTACCATTTCCAAATAAAATTTAATATCCATTTTATTTATATAACTTAAATATCATTTTTAACCAAAATTCCAAATTTCCAACTTAAGTTATATTTCAAAAATCCAGTTAAACCATTCATTAATTACATTTTTAACACATAGAAAAATCATAATTTCTTTAATTCAAAATATTTCAAAATCTGTTTAAGTCAAATTTCATAAATTTATATTTTTAAAATACTTAAAAATATTCAAAACACTTTATAAAATAACCACGGACCTGTATATAATTTTCTAACCTAGGTCAAGTGATACAGATATGTATCATTTCAATCCGCAGTTAAAAAAGAAAAATCCGGGTTCTATCATTTCAAACCCGCAATCCCAAGTTAAAATAATTTAAATAAAAATCATTCAGGCCTATCATTTCAGCCCATAACGATTTTTCCCTATTCTAAAGTCCGTTCGGGTATGTATCATTTCAACCCATAGTGATTCTAATCTACAGGGAACTTGCAATGGTGATAACAGATATAAATAACAGAATAACATTAAATAATAGTAACATATGATATAATAAGTGTAATAATAGGTGTGAACATCATATGATAATAATATAAACATATATAACATGATGATATACATTACAGATTCAAATGGTGTCGGTTTATCAGTTATATAGGTACATATTGTCTGGTGAGAATAACTCACCTTTTTACGCTGGAGTTTGCAAAACAAAATACACAGATAAATTCCAGAAAGCACAATAGCACGATTTGATTTGAGTGGAGAGATCCAAGATATAAACCTTGTATACAAAAATAAAGCAAAGTACATTATAAATATATTTGCAATACCAAAGATAAAATTGAAACAAATGGAAACTAGGCTAGACAAATAACATCACCTAGCTTTAAATCAATGTTTGCTTGATCTTGCCTCAACTTGTGCTCAACCATACATGATTATGGTTAGGCCATGATGTTTTCATGTGGAAATAGATTAGGTTTGGACTGAAATATATGGTTAGGCTTGAGAAGAGGAAGGGTCTTGGAGTTACAATTGGAAGGAGGTTAAAAGGCAAGGCTAACAATGGAGTTTGGATGCATCTAGGCTCGACCAAAGGGGTCTATGGGCTCGTCTATGGCTCACTACAGGTCAGGTCAGATCTGAAACAAGGCTATTGGTGATGGCACTTGCTGGTGGTGGAGGCTATAGGGGTGGCCGAAGTCAACTATGAAGGTGGCGGTGGAGTTTTGGCAGGCTATGCATTGTTTTGTGGAGTTCTTGTGCAAATTTGAGGTGGTGGCTTCATCTAATGGTCAAGGCCAGATCTGGTCTGAAGGGTATGTGTTTGACAGGGGATGATGAAGAGGAGGAGATGATGGTGGTTGCGGGAGAAGATGGTGGTGGTTGTGGCCAAGCAAAGTTGAAGAGAGATCTAGGAAAACGATGAAAAATAAGAGGGAAAAGTAGAAAGAAGAAGACATTAACTTGCAATTTTTTTCTCAATTCTTTTCAGATCTAAAATGGCCGAAAATTTGTGATGAAGCAAGATGTTTTCACGTGAAAAAGAAATAAAAATTCATGGCCAACAATAAAGTAATGAACGGCTAAAGAAATGAAAAGTCTAGAAAGTGAAAAGTCAAGTTTTTTTAAGGCTTAAGTCTCTTCAAATTTCCTTTTCTCTAATTCAAATAAAACAAAATAAAATTTCAGTAAATGAATTTAAAAACTGAAACAAAGTAAAAATAGAATAAAAATAAATAATCAAATTTAAAGAAAATGGAAAAGAATATAAGAAATTGCTTAAAAATTGAAAATAGGGTCCAGAAATTTCAAATAAATCACCATTGTCTTTGGAAAATTATCTACTTCATTTTAAAAATATTCTAAAGCAAAATTTTGAAATAAAATAATTCATTTATCATTTCTAAAGTGAAATAAATAATTAAATTTAGAGAAAATAGAAAAAGAATAAAGAAAATGTTTAAAAATTGGAAATAGGACATGAAAATTACAAATAAACATCACTAGTTTTACAAAAATTTTATTTCACTTTAAAACAAATAAAAGTCCAATAAATAAAATAAAATGAGAAACAAAATAAAGTGGGAAGAGAATAAATAAGTTCTTAAGAAAAATATAAAGATAAATAAAGAATTACTTTAGTTAATTGAAGCTGGAAATTATAAATTGTAAACAAATATACAACTGATACTGGAAAATGTCAATTACACTTTAAAATGTTTTAAAACCAAAATATGTTCATAACATGTTATTTTACCCATATAAATATAACTTATAACATTACATGACCAAATAAAATATTATTTATATAATTTATATGATTTAAAATAAATAATATTGCAAAATAAATAGTTTATACACAAAATTGAAAATTACATAACTTCTACAATATAAGTCCGTTTTCAATGAAATGAAAAGCAGTATTCATGGAATTAAATCTATTTTCATAATAAAAGATAAAATTTAAGAATTTTAAATATTTAAATTTAAAGTTCAAAAGTCAAAGTTTGACCAGTTTGAACAGAAATTCACTTTTCAGTGAAATATCCAATTTATACTAGTTTGAAACAAAAATTCACTTAATAATCAACATTTATATTTTTAAAATGAAATGTTTGAAATATAAAAGTTTAAAATAATTTAAAAATAAAAATAAAGTCAAAATTAAAATATATGCAAAGTCTAGGGTTGTTACAAAAGATAATATTCTTAATGAAATGCTTAAAATTAATAAGATTGAAGAATCTAGACAATTAAATTTAGGCGAACGTAATGTTCTTGCCAATTTAAAAGATGAACTAAATTCTATTTTAGAAAAGGAGGAGGTTATGTGGAAGCAGAGATCCAGAATCCAATGGATTAATAAAGGTGATAATAACACTAATTTTTTTCATAATATAGCTAATGGTAGAAAATGTAGTAATACAATTAACTCTATTATTGTTAATAATGAAGAGTTAGTTGATCAAAGAGATCTTAATAAGGCTTTTACAGACTATTATAAGGATATTTTTGGCACTAGAATCAAACATAGAATCAATGTTAGATGGAATGATCTGTATCTGTCCGATTCTATTGTCGATTTATCTGAGCTGGATAATCCTTTTACTGTAGAGGAAATTAGAAAAGCTATTAATGACTTGCCAGGTGAAGAATCCCCAGGCCCTGATGGGTTTCCAATTTTATTTTATAAATTTTTTTGGGACATTTTAAAATGTGACTTAGTTAATATGTTTAATGATTTTTATAATTGTAATTTGCAATTAGGGAGATTTAATTATGCAAATATAATTTTGTTACATAAAAAAGTAGGAGCTAAAAACTTAAAAGATTTTAGACCTATATCTTTGATTAACTGTTCAATTAAAATCATTTCTAAAGTTCTAGCTAATAAACTTAGTACAAGAATGAACGATTTAATAGATTGTTCACAATCGACTTTTATCAAAGGGAGAAATATCACTGATGGAGTGGCAGTTGTTCAAGAATATATTAATCTCTGTTGTAAGAATAACATAACCTGTGCGATTTTAAAACTGGATTTTGCAAAAGCTTTTGATTCGGTGGATTGGGATTTTCTTGTTGATATTTTCCATGCTAGGGGTTTTGGTCATAGATGGATCAGTTGGATTATGACTTTGCTTAGAACTGGTAACTCTAGTATCATGGTTAATGGTATATTAGGTAACAAAATTCAATCTAAGAGAGGTTTAAGGCAAGGGAATCCTTTATCGCCTTTAGTATTTAACTTAGCTGCTGATGTTTTTGCTAAGATTATTAAAAAAGCAGTGGATAATGGATCTCTAGGATGTGTAGGCAATGACATATCGCGCAATGGTATATCGGTTCTCCAATTTGCCGATGATACCTTACTTTTTTCTTCCCATCTTCCTAGACAAATTATTACCCTTAAGTTTATCTTATACAGTTTTGAACTTTTATCGGGTTTAAAAATAAATTTTGACAAAAGTTCTGTTTTAGTTTTAAATGATTTTGAAAAGTTGAAAACTTAGTTGCTAATACTCTAAATTGCAAAACTATGAACTTTCCTTTTGACTATCTAGGTTTTGTGATTAGACCTACCAAACTCAAACATGACGATTGGATTATAATCATTGATAGAATCAAAAATAAGATCTCTAATTGGAATGGGAGATTTTTACCTAGAGCAGGTAGATTAGTCTTAATAAATTCGGTTTTATCAGCCCTTCTGATTTATTGGATGTCCATGCATCTATTTCCAGACTGGGTTATTGATAAAATTGATAAAATTAGAAGAGATTTCTTATGGAGTGGGGAAAATCCTAATAATAATATAAAATGTCTAGTAAATTAGGAAACAGATTGTAAAGCCAAAAGGGAAGGTGGTTTAGGAGTTATTAACTTGCGTAATATGAATTTGTCCTTACTTGGTAAATGGTTATGGGAATTTAAGGATATAAATGATAACGCTATTTGGAAAGAGATCATTTCTAAATATTACTATAATGGAAATAGCAATTTATATCAAATTGCTTCTCCAGTCGCTCAAATTATATCTAATTTTTGGAAAAATAGTTTAAAATGTCAAGAGATTTTTAACTTAGGAATAAATACAATAGTTCATTCTGGTAATTGTACTTCTTTCTGGCACGACCGTTGGATTTCGGTCTTACCTCTTAAGTTGGAATTTAAAGAGCTTTATGAAATCTGTAATTTTAAGTTTACTTTAATTAATGAAGTTTATTCTCCTGAAAATGATTCTCCTTGGAATTTTAGTTTTAATAGAATTTTAGTAGGTTCAACCCTTAGGCAACTTTCTTTGCTTTATGCTAGACTAAATCTTTATAATATTGATAATGATAATGATATTATTAGTTGGGAATGGGATAAGAGTAGGAAATATACTTCTAATTCTTTTTACAGATTTGTTAATTTTTCGGGTACGATAAACAACTCTTTTAAATTTATTTGGAAATCTTATGCTCCTCCTAAATCTAAAATTCACATGTGGTTAATACTACATGGAAAACTTAATACAATAGAATTTTTAAAGAGAAAAACATTCAGAATGATAATAAATGTTATTTTTGTAATTTGCATCTTGAAGATATTAAACATATATGCTATGATTGCATGGATTCTTATTACATTCTAAATAATACCCTTAAAACTTTTAACTTTAATATAATATCTAAAATTTTGGATTGCGACTTCTACTGGAATAATTTTAGATTTAGGTTCAAAAAGAATATTAGATTCTTACTTGACACATTATTCATTATTATTTGTTGGTATATTTGGTTTGAAAGAAATCAAAGAATTATTAATAATAGTAGTAGTCATTTTAACAAATTGATTTTTACAATTTCTTCATTTTGTTTTAATTGGATTTCTAATCCCAAATATAAATTAGCTAAAAATAATCTATTTAAGGGGTATCTTAATAAGGTTAGTTATAATATTAATTTTTTTAAACACAATAATAATATATTTAACATTCACAATAGTAGTATTAATATTTTTTCAAATTTATATCATGATTTCACTGTTAATCATAACTTACTTATGATCAAAGGCTCATAAGAATTAAAAAAAAGATCTGTTTCAATTAGTGTACTTGTCATTGTTGGTACTAGTTTACAAGTAATTTAATTCTTTAGTATTGGTCCAGTTAGTCTTAATTAGGTTTTTATTGCTTACCTCCTTAATACATATATATGTATATAAATTATATAAATATACATAAATATGTATTATTCTAACTTTTTCCTTAGTCATCCTTCAGACAAAGGTATGGGTGATAGGGTGTCAGGTTCACTTTGCAGGTACTAATGTCTTCAGATTGCAGGATTTCAGATTGTGGAGAGGTCATCAGAGCAGAGTTTTCCTCTTAGGATCATTAGCTGTTCCACCATAGAGACTGGACACTTTCATCTCCATTGTGGCGTACTATTTTCAGGAGGATCTACTTTTCTGCTTGGCACTTCTTCCTTTTATACAGAGTCTTCAAAGTGGATCTTCCATACAGCAACACATTCAGTTCCACTTCAGAGTAGTTGCTTATCCATTCCTCCAGTTCCAGATGCATGGAGCTTCCTTCTTAGTTTGTGACGACATCCAGTATTTTTGGGTTATTTTTTAGTTTTTTAGGTACTTCTAACACCTTAATATCGGGTGGTGGCCATGCCGGAACTCGATATCGCGGAGTGATGGGTGGTGGCCTTGCCGAAACTTATCTTAGGGGTACCTGAGTTTTCTTTGATACTTGTGTTTAGTTTTGCTACCTGCCAGGCATGTTGGCAGCGCCTTACTATTGTGATATATATAGTTGCATGTGTGCTCTCCTCTATTTATAGAGGATCACACATATTTCTCAAAAAAACCATTTTATTATATAACTATTTTAATATAAACTATTATATATACTAATTATTTAATATAAACTCTTTTATTTTATAAATTATTTTATTATATACTATTATTAAAATCTAATGGTTTAAGTGGTGGAAGTTATGAATTTCAAAGTATTATGTTATCAAGTGTTACGATTTCAAAGTATTATGATTTCCAAAGTGTTATAAATTCAAGTATTTGGTTTCGAAATGTTATAACTTTGAAAATGCTATGGTTTTGGAAATGTATATATTTGAAGTGAAAAATGATATCATATTGATATGGTTTTGAAATGGATATGATATTCTGGTTTTGAAGTATAAACTATTTTGAAAAAATGACCGCGGTGTTATAATAACGTTTGGTTGTTAAAGAGACCGGGATCGGATATTGTCATACTCTCTACCAATACCGAAAACCACTTTAACAACTGTGTACGTGGTGGAGATTACAGAATGAAGTAGGATGGTTTGGTGATGATTCTATATGGTATTTACGTGACCCTGACTCCCATGAGTCAGCTTGATGCGGCTAAAACAGGAGCTACGCCGGGCCAAGTGAGGTCATTCCTCCTATCGGACACATTTCTTCGATACCATTCTATTGCTTTTGTGATTTGATTGGGTCCACCTTCGATTTTGATTTGGAGTGTGTCACGAGGTGGGCGGTAGTAGCTGCTATGCGTTACCACCAGTTCGGATACGCAAACGGTATATCTACCCTAGCATTGCCTCGAGTGTCGTGTCGCATGCCCTATCGCGCCTTCTACGAGTTTGTTTAGTGTCATACCTATGGAGTGCTCCCTGATAGCCCACCTGTGGGTGGAATTTACAGTATCTGTATAGACTACGGCATTATAATAATGTGTTAAGGGGGATATGGGTAACGCCTTAATGCTATTTTAATAGCTTATTTTACTATAGACATAGTATAATAGCGTATATTACTACATAGTAGATAGTTCCACGGATCCTTAGAGGATGGTTATCCCAAACATCCTTTGAGTTACTTGTATTTCAATTGATATTTCACTTGAGTTGGATTTATTGATATAAGAATGTTAATCCTGACTCGAGTGTTTTGTGCTTTGCTTTACGCTCAGGTGAGACTGAGTGTCACAGCATTGAGACTCGCCTTTGGAATTGGAGCTTCACTTGGAGATCCATCTGTATCTATTCAGCTTTCAGCTATCCGGTGGTTTTGTTCAGATTTATCATCTGTTGTATTCGATACTACATTGTATTTGAGATATTCTGTTGTAATTTATTTCAAACTTTGTTGTGTATATAGTAGCTTCATGAACTACTATTTATCTATTCCGCTGCTTACTGTTATATTACTCTGTGTCTGTGATTCTGTGATTGATTTATTTAATGTATAAGCTGAGTTTTGCCAAATATAAATTAACAATATGATATTTTGAGCGATTCAAGTCCGACATGTGCGGATGCGAATGGCACGAAAAAGCGGGTCGTTACATAACAATTAATCATAGCTGAAATTGTTACATTATTAAATTCCAGCATAATAGGTTTACAAACAAAATGACAGGCACGTAGTGGATATTAGATTCCATACAAATGACAAGGTAAGGGACTACCTTTCCGAACTCGGTACACCTCTAGAGGAATGTACCTAGGGTCAAGATACTCGGCGCCCACAAGACCGGCTTACCCCTTCCTGAATAGTACTGAATATGCCATCACTACGGTCGTTACCGACCTTTAACGGGTACCCGGGTCATACATTCACCACATACTTAGACATGTGTATAGTAAATCTAGAAGGATGATGACATCTCCTAATGGGAGCGACCCACTTAGCCTTGCTGCTTCTACCCTCTTTTAGTCTTTTCCTGGGGTGTGAGGCCAAAAGAGGTATCGAATAACTTTCACATATCACATCATCATCATCTTTTAATGCCACGTTGCCATTTCTGGTGACTACTAATTACCTTCCACAAAAATACAACCCTTGAGCTCATACATCTCAAGGAGGGTGTTAAGCTAAGAGAAGTTACCTTCTCCGCCACCACAGATGTATGTTTGTAAAACCAATGTACATAATCTCAGAAAATGCACTATCAGACATCCATCCATACAAGTTTTCCAGGAACAGGACAAACCGAAGATACTTTCCTACCACATCCTGACGGATTAGTAGCGAATAGTCCTTACATCGGATATTTCATAACGAAGAGACTACTGCAACTATATGTATATTAGGATTTTAACCCCAAATGATCAACAAGCGGTCCTCCACTATGAAAATCCTAAATATCAATATTATCAACAAACCTGCACAATCGTCACATATAGGTTGGTCCGAAGTAGTTTTCGGATAAACCGATCCTGGTCTCTTCGCACCAACAACGCAAAAGCGTTACTCAACCTCATACAGAAACCAAGTCTCGTAGACTTATCACGTTTCCAACCTTCAACTTGCTATCCTTCGGCCAAGAAGGAAGCTCGGTACATAGGAGTAATCACTCTGCACTACTCGAATAATATAAGCAGGCTAGAGGAAGTGAGTTTTACTCACTCTGCTTCCAATTGTCATTGCAACGTTTTATTTGGAATAAAACTAAACGAGCGTTTAATTTTAACCAAAATTTTCAATTGATCCAAATCCATCCAAACCTGGTCTAAAATGTAGTGCTCGTCGACACGAACCCAACGCCGCTTCTTTCGTGCAAAACGGACCTCGTACGAGAAAGTTACGAATTTATTAGTGTAACAGAATAATTAAATAAATTAATTAACTTAACTAAAAATAAATTTAAACTAATACCCCTTCACTCACGTGCTTTCTTCCTTCCTATATCCATAGGCCCACACAAGCATTCGAACCCATCTCGCGCATGCCTCCCTTGATTGTCGCTCCTTCCATGATCACCTAGAAGTTGATCGGAGACCACCACACCGAAGCTCATGGCCCACGTACAACTGCCCACGACCACGACGAGCTCGGCCATCCCCACGCCTCGCAAAACCCATTCGAACGCGCGTCATTCACGGCCAGATCTAGGCCACCATGACGCTCCATTTCCAATCTCCACTGTTAGATGTGAAAATCTCGTTGTCTTAGTTGAAATTTTCATCTAAATGTTTGTGGATTGAGAGAGATCGAGGGAAGAAGATTCGAGTTTTTCCGTCCATTGAAATTTTTAGTGGCGGCTGCCCTAGTTTTCTAGGGTTTTGCAAGTTAGGGTCCCCTATTTATATGCAATATAAATTACAATTCACTCAAAATAATTCCAAACTCCAAACGAAGCGTGCCACCTGGCGTTCATAATGTTTTACCCCTATTTCGAACACAGTGGAATATGTATCGGAGGCTAATTCCATCATATACAGAAGATAGGTTTTCAAGTCAAATTATTTTTATTAAAATCTTTTAATAAATTTCTACGCATTTCAAACTTGTACGATCAAACGGTAAGTCCAATCGACATGAAATTTGAAATCCTATAATAACTCACTATTACGGATCAAATGAAACTGGTTTCGTCCAATTCTGAGACAGTATCCCGAATGGCTATTTTTACACTTATTTATTAAATATTAATTTTCCAATTTATGTTCATTCATTTTTAATTCAAATTTAAAAGTTCTCTAACTCCATCTAAATTCAAATAGAATTTAATTCAACTTTAGAAATCATTTTTATTATTCATTATACTCTAGATTCAATTATTTAAACATTTTAACTTATACATTTTACTTTTCAATATTTAAAATAACTTAAATATTCTAAATTCAAACGACTGAAAAACTGGGTCATTACATACTTCCCCCTTAAAAGAATTTCATCCCCGAAATACTAAGTAAGAAAAATGCTACACTCCATTAACGTCTCAAAACAAATTTAGTTGAAATAGACTACCAAATTCTTTTAAGTGGTTAACTTTTCCAAAATCAATTAGTTGCAACTTTTTATAAAAACTTTTCTAAGTATTCAAATTCATTCATAGTTATCTTTTCAAAACCAACTAATATCGTTCAACTTTTAACTCAAAAACCAAATTTTTAGTTATAAAAAATTTTCCCAAAATTTTCAAAAAATTTCTAACGCCTTAAATTTTCAGATAAATTCGCCAGTCTCCTTTGCGCGGTTCAATCGTAGTAAAATCACAATATATATATATATCACAAATATACATCTCATCTTCGAAGATGAGGCTTCCCATAGGGAAAAATATAAAAGTACGATATGTAATCCGAGATATGTACCTTATATATATTTAGCGAGCATATACAAGCAATATAGCATGAAAACGAGCTCCAAAAGCAAAGCATACGCCATCTGCACCTACTAAACACTCAACAAACCCTATGAGAAACATGTATATAGAAAATAATATCAATATATAACATATACCGATACGACAACTATATATGCCAATATAGAAAATGCAACAAAAACAACTAACATCCAACTAACATCCAATAAACCAACTCATTCGTTTATTATTTAGTTTTCATCCAAGTTAACTAACAATCATTTATTACATTCATGTTCATTTACTTTCATTTGATTCTCATTAATTTAGTTTGCATTTATTCCTTCATATTTAATTAGTTTACATCCTACTAATTTACATTCCTTTCATTTACATCCAAATCATTAACATTCAATTTTATTCACGTTCACTTTCAAATTGATTAACATTCATTAACTTCCACTTATTAATATTCACTTAAATTCAATTCATGTTTAGTAACATCTCATTCCATATTTAATTTACTTAGTATATTTTATTAAATACTAATAATACGTAACAACCATTACATAAAATTCTTTAATTAAGATCATGATCAATTTTAACAATTTTATACAACACTTCTTATGTTTATTATCAGTTCTTAACTTAAGTTATATTCAATTTTAACAAATAACATTCCAAATCATATTCAATTAACTAATTTATTTTCATTAGTTCAGTTCAAATCATTTTGCAACTTAAGTTGAATTTTATTTTATAACTCAAGGTCATTATTCACTTCATTACTTCATTTCATTGATTCATTTTGAATATCAAAATCAACTTTATTTAATTTTACTTAAGTAAAATTCCATCACAACATTTCATTCTATTTGACTTAACTTAAAATTCAACTTATTATTCAAATTCAGATTTTATTTCTTCATATTCAACAAATAGAAAATTTGTTTTAACTTACTATCCTTAATTTATAAGTTATACAAAATTAGTTACCTAAAATTTCATGAATATTTAATTAAGTTTACTTCCATTCTATAATTTCAATTCCTAGTTATATAATCACTTTATAGCTTAAGTTTATATTTATTTTTATTTGATCCATTTCAAATATCTATCTAATTCATTTCAAATTCGATTCAATTTATTTAACTTTTCTTTGGTTAAACTTCAATTTCATATAATTCATTTTACTAACACAATATATTTAACTTCACTTAAGTTAAAATTTTAATTTCGTATCTCAATAACATTTTCTTTTTCTGATACATACCATTTTCAATTTATAAGTTCAAAAACTTATTTTCTTACACTTTTATCAAATTATACTTTGGATTTTAAATTCAAAACTTTTTTTACCAAAACAAAACTTCATTAATAAATTACTAAGATAGCAAATCCATCACTTAGAAACTCGAAAATGAATACTGATGATGCTGTCGTCACCATCCTTATTATTTCCCAACAACTGTAATGAATTCAGTGCTTTTTATTTCTTTTAAATCCTTTTTTTATAAATCACATTTATAAATTTATTCCTATATAAATTCACCTTATTTCACTTTGCTTATATAAGTTTATTTAAATTTTTGTTTATCTTTGTTTAGATTGATAATGATAACATCTTTTATTTAAACACAACAAATAACAAATGACAATAATCAAATATTACCATTCGTTAACAACTAACAAATCATCTCACTATAATATTTTCTAAAAACTATTCTTTATATAGAAAATATAATCAAGGTAAAATTATTTCATTTACCTAATTTAAAAACAATACTATGTCAGTTTGCTTGCTCAAGTGTTTTGGAATCCCAACCGATGACGTTAGCCAGACGCATCGACAAGAACCCAAAATTCAAACTTAACAAATCAAACAACCCAATATAAAATATTTTTATATCACTAACAAATACGCGCTCATATATATACACACTCAGACTCATTCTATGGTATTACTAACCATATCTATAATGAGTACCCATCAAAGCCTAGGTTTATCGCTAAACCCAAAGCTCTGATACCATGCTGTGACAACCCGTAAATCCGTACCCTTTGAATCGACAATAAACCACACATGTCCGACCTAAAAAGCATAGAATGATCGAAAGTCATGAGAAAGAAGAGAGAGGGTGAGAAGAAAGAAAGAAGAGAGAAACAAAACCAAAATAATACAGAATCTCACATCGCATCGGAACAACATATAATATAGATGAATAATCTTTACAAAAGAGAAACTATAATATACATACATCAATCAGAGTACAAAAATAAATAATTATCAGCCTTGACGGTTATAATAACATGTCCTCACAAATGCTGATAATTTACAACAAAAATGCAGCAGAAAATAAATAGATACGTGTATACGACATGAAGATCTTCAGCTTGTCTGCTGAAGCTCCAAAAGCACCAAATATGAACCTATAAATATACTCGGTCTGACCCGAGCATTGAAAGGGAAGAATGCCCAGATCAGTCTGGTAAACTAGCGTGAGAAAAACATATCTCAACTGAATTTTAAAGTTTTAAGATTACCAAACTTTCTTTATCAAACAAAAGGTATCTCGTAAGACCACGTCCACACATAAACACAGACTGGTTTTTCCCTTACGATAACCAAAACATTTCATATCAAATTCTCTTATATTATAATAGTGTCTATTGCATAAATAATAATTAATCATAGCTTACATTATTAAATTCCAGCATAATAGGTTTACAAACAAAATGGCAGGCACATGGTAGATATTAGATTCCATAAAACTAACAAGGTATGGGACTACCTTTTCGAACTCAGTACACGTCTAAAGGAATGTACCTAGGGTCAAGATACTCGGCGCCTAAACCAACACAAGACCGACCTACCCCTTCCTGGATAGTATCGAATATGTCATCATCCCGGTCATTACCGACCTTTAACGGATACCCGGGTCGTACATTTACCACATACTTAGACATGTGTAGAGTAAATCTAGAAGGATGATGACATCTCCTAATGGGAGCGACCCACTTAGCCTTGCTGCTTCTACCCTGTTTTAGTCATTACCTGGGGTGTGAGGCCAAAAGAGGTATCGATTACCTTTCACATATCACATCATCATCATCTTTGAATTCCACATTGCCATTTCCGTTGACTACTAATTGCCTTCCACAAAAATACAACCCTTGAGCTCGTACGTCTCAAGGAGGGTGTTAAGCTAAGAGAAGTTGCCTTCTCCACTACCATAGATGTATGTTTGTAAAAGCCAACGTACGTAATCTCAGAAAATGCATTGTTAGACATCCATCCATACAAGTTTTCCGGGAACAGGACAAACTGAAGGTACTTTCCTACCACATCCTGATGGATTAGTAGCAAATAGTCCTTGCATCGGATATTTCATAACGAAGAGACTAGTGCTACTATATATATTGGGATTTTAACTCCAATTGATCAACAAGTAGTCCTTCACTATGAAAATCCTAAATATCAATATCATCAACAACCTACACAATCGTCGCATATAGGTTGGTTCGACGTGGTTTCCGGATAAACCAATCCCGGTCTCTTCGCACCAACAACGCAAAAGCGTTACTCAACCTCATACAGAAACCAAGTCTCGTAGACTTATCACGTTTCCAACTTTCAACTTGCTAACCTTCAGCCAAGAGGAAGCTCGATAGATAGGAGTAATCACTCTACATTACTCGTATCAACATCATATAATAAATCCAACTACTAATATGTACAATGTCTGCTTCGAGCAGACGCGCGTATAAAGGATCATCCGCTCATACACGGGAACGTATAGGGTCTCCTCTCCTCCAATCAGCAGGAATATATCCAACTACTAATAATATAGTATAACATCCAAACAATCATCAAACATCGTATAATAAATTTATTCCCAATTATATAAAAATATAAGCGGGCCACAGAGAGTTAGTTTTACTCACTTTGCTTCAAGTCGTCGTTGTAGCGTTTTATTTGGAATAAAATTAAACGAGCATTTAATTTTAACAAAAAATTTCAACAGCCCAAATCCATCCAAACCAGCTCTAAAATGTAGTGCTCGTCGACATGAACCCAATGCCGCTTGTTTCGTGCGAAACGGACCTCTTTCGAGAAAGTTACGAATTTATTAGTGTAACGAGATAATTAAATAAATTAATATGCTTAACTAAAAATAAATTTAAACTAATACCCCTTCACTCACGCAATTTCTTCCATCCCAGGTCTTCAGGCTTGCGCATGCGTTCGAACCCATCTCATGCACGCCTCACTTGATTGTCGCTCCCTCCACGATCACCTAGAAGTTGATCGGAGACCACCACATCGAAGCCCATGGCTCCATGCACCACCGCCCACGACCATGACGAGCTCGGCCATCCCTATGCCTTATAAAACCCATTCGAATGTGCATCATTTACGGCCAGATCTAGGCCACCACGACGCTCCATTTCTAATCTGCACCGTTGGATGTGAAGATCTCGTTGCTCTCTACATTTACTTAGTTGAAAGTTTTAGCAAAATGTTTGTGGATTGAGAGAGATCGAGGGAAGAAGATTCCAGTTTTTCTGGTCATTGAAATTTTTAGTGGCAGGTGCCCTAGTTTTCTAGGGTTTTGCAAGTTAGGGTCCCCTATTTATAGGCAATATAAATTACTATTGACTCAAAATAATTTCAAACTCCAAACGAAGCGTGCCGCCTGGCGTTCGACATGTTTTAACCCTATTCCGAACACAATGGAATATGTATCGGAGGCTAATTCCATCATATATAGAATATAGGTTTTCGAATCGAATTATTTTAATTAAAATCTTTTAATAACTTTCTATGCGTTTCAAACTCATATGATCAAACGGTAAGTCCAATCGACACAAATTTGAAATCCTATAATAACTCACTATTACGGATCCAATGAAACTGGTTTCATCCGATTCTAAGACAGTGTCTCGAATGGCTATTTTTACACTTAGTAATTAAATATTAATTTTCTAATTTATGTTCATTCATTTTAAATCATATTTAAAAGTTATCTATCTCCATCTAAATTTAAATAGATTTTAATTCAACTATAGAAATCATTTTTATTCTTCATTATACTCCAGAATCAATTATTTAAACATTTTAACTTATACATTTTACTTTTCAATATTTAAAATAACTTAAATATTCTAAATTCAAACGACTGAAAAACTAGGCCATTACAATATCCAATCTCGATCTCTTTGAAACAACGTTCGATAATTTCCAGTAAACTCAACCCCGGTTCTTTAGGAAATAAACAGTCAAAGATAAGATCGAAGATCACCTCCTAACCGTTAGTGGATGGATATTCTTATCATTTTCCTAAAAGAACGAAATGAGATTTATACACACGGTACAACATCATCGGAGATGACTATGCCATATAACTCACGTGCTTCTCTTTTATATTTCCAAAGTTACGTTTGGGTCCAATTTCGATAGTCGGCTATTTAACTATCGAATAATAAACATTCAATAAGGGATTTATTTCCTAAAGAAAAACCAACATTGGTTCAGCATATAAGCAATTACTAGCCTCCTTTAATAAATGTTTATAAATAAAAACCACTTTGTAAATTAATTGTACAAAAATACCTTTACAAAGGTATATCCGCCAATTCCTATATTTTCAATACTTAGAAAATATCCATATACTTATCTCAACAGTATAAGTATATCCACAAAATTGAAAAAGATTTTCTTTTCATTCGATTCTCGAAATTCAAAATATCCTAAAATAATTATCAATCATTTCAAATGATTTGAGATTCGAATGAGAAGAAAATCTTTTTCAATTTTTAAATATACTTATACTATTGAGATAAGTATATGGATATTTTCTAAGTATTGAAAATATAGGAATTGACGGATATACCTTTGTAATGGTATTTTTGTACAAGTAATTTACAAAGTGATTTTTATTTATAAAGATTTATTAAAGGAGGCTAGTATTGCTTATATGCTGAACTAATATTTGTTTTTCTCTAGGAAATAAATCCCTGATTGAATGTTTGTTATTCGATAGTTAAATACCCGACTATCAAAATTGGACCCAAACGTAACTTTGGAAATATCTAGGAGAAACACGTGAGTTTTAGGGCACAGTCATCTCCGATGATGTTGTACTATGCATATAAATCTCATTTCGATCTTCTAGGACAATGATAAGGAAATCCGTCCACTAATGGTTAGGAGGTGATCTTCGATCTTATCTTTAACTATTTATTTCCTAAAGAACCGGGGTTGAGTTTACCAGAAATTATCGAACATTGTTTTGAAGAGACCGGGATCGGATATGTTATCCATAAACCACTTCGATCCAACGAATGCATTTCGAAGTGAAGACATCATGAAGAGCTTGGAATCGAAGATAGAGATGTGAAGTGCAAGGACTAATAGCTACTAATCCTGAGGGTGATTCCAAAATGGATGTAGTAGGAATAGTGCCATCGGTTTCTTTTAGACCCAGAATGGACTTGTATGGATGAATGCTATCAACACATTGTCATTGGAGGGCAATGAGCATTCTAAGTGTAAATGTTCTTGAAAGGTAATCATAGCCTCAGGCCTCATCAACCGGGAATGACTAAAACAGGGGAGATGCAGCAGGGCTAAGTGGGTCGCTCCCAAGTAGGGTATGATCATCCCTATCTAGAGTCGCTAGTATATCTCAATTGTATGCTTCGGGGCCGATTAACGAAGGGGTGATCATATTCGGTACTATCCAGTAAGGGGTAGGCCAGTCCTGTGTTGGTAGGAGATCCAGGCGAAGTCCTCGATGTTATTTTATCTAGAGATGCACCGTGACGGGCGGTACCCCAGTAGCCCAATCATTGTATGGAATCCATTCTCTAATAAGCGCCGTACAGACTTAGTTGTGTCCAACTATGCTGAAAACATGAGATGCAAGCAGTTCATCCATTTTCATATTTTACTTTGACACCTAGACATTATTATAATATAAATGGATTCTCTATAGAAAATGTTTTGGTTATCGTAAGGTAAAAACCCGTCCGTGTTTATATGCAGTGTGGTCTTATGAGATACTCTTGATTTTCAAAAGATTTTTCTTATAACTTTAAAATCCAGTTGGGTGTGTTTTCCTCATGCTGGTTTTTCCAGACTGACTCAGGTGTTATTGTATTATAATGCTCAGATCAGACCGATCATATTACAGATTGGTTAGGATGCTTTGGAGCTTCAGGAGATGAGCTGGGTGCCCAGAGAGGTATTCACGTAAATGGTTATCTTCCGTTGTATTCATTGTTGTGTTTATCAGCAATTATGAGGACTGGCTGTTATAACTATCCAGGCTGAAATAGGTTAGTATACTCTGATTGATGTATGTATATACATATATTACAGTTTGACTTTTGAGTAAAGATTTTTTGTGTATTATAAATTATTCGTTTCGCTGTGAGATTCTGTGTTGTTTAGTTTTCTTTTTATCTTCTTCCTTCTTTTTTTCCCTAACAATTGGGTTTTCTGGCATTCGATTGCTCGGCATGTGATGCAGTGGATGTATTAGTGGCAATTTTCGAAGGTCGAAAAATCCAATTCGTTGCAACCTTAGTTTCATTAACAATAGAAAACTATCGAATAAGTCATTCCATAGTTATCTAATAATTATCAGTACATAACCCTTTGGTACCCCCAACAGCCATGAGTAATACATCACCCAACATTTGGAGAGTGTTACATACTCTAGTCTCAGTGGATGTATCGATATCCAATCTTGATACATTTTGACTAGGAATATTTAAAACAATGTGTTTATTACAATGATAAATAGCTCATGACTACAAAATTTTGTAATTACAATCACAAAACACACCATTTCTAGATTTCCTGTTAAATATACTTAAATTAAATAAATACTTAATATAACACATTATAACAAGTATATAATAGAATGAAAAACGCCTTTGATTTCGAATGAGATTTCATTATAGAGTTAATAATTTACAATAAATTACAGGATTTCCTCTACGACATACCTCTAACCATATCAATCTCCCACCACTATGCCACAAAGTGAATCAGATAACAGTGATCACACGACCTAAGGTAGATTTTCTGTTATCCCACTTTTTCACAAAACACATGACAAATCCATTTGTTGTCTGAAGAGCCGTAGAATCTTTCATCTGTTGTCTGAATAGCCCGTGAAATCTCTATGTACAAGCTTGTTACTTAGACAATAGTTTATATGTCGTCTGATTTAAGTTATCAAAATTTGGTTTTGGCTCCTTATTAAAATTTGGGATTCCCTCTCAATATTCAGTACATTATTTCATGGCCGCCTTCTTTCCAATTCGTTCCCTCTCTTAATCCTTTCATTTGTAAAAGGAAAAAAATGCCATTCCAGTTCTTCACCGTCTTCGTTCCTCTCAAAACGCTTGCTTCTCCCTCTCATTTTTAGAACCCGATACTCTCTCCCTCTCAATATGTGGGTTAGTGAATTAGGGTTTCTTCTAAACACTTGCTTCAGTTCGCTCCTTTTGTCTTCGAGTTGCCTTCAAAAATTAGGGTTTCACAATCAATTGCTTTCATGAGTCGATGATATATGAATTCAACTACTCGGTATGATTTTTTCCCCTTTTTGATTTATTGTGTTCTCGACTTTTGATGCTGTGTGTTAAAAATTCGTATGACAATGATGATTTTGGTTATTTATAGGGACTAAAACTCTATATTTTAAGAATACCGATATACTTATTGGTCTGGTTGCTTTATTAGTGATTTCGAAATCTGATTGACGTTAGTATTATCTAATTTTCTAATTTTCTAATTTCCACACTTGAGTTTGTTATCTGCTGCACTTGAGCTTGTTAGTATTATCCGAGTTTGTTATCTGAGTTTTCGATGTACTTGTGAATGTACTTCTTGGCTAAGTTTCACTTGAGTTCATGTGTATATATGTACATATATGTGTATATATGTATATACCGTGTCTGAGTTGCACTTGAGTTCATGTGCTTTGAGACATATGTGTTTTTAGATTTCTGTTTTGAGATATATGCGTAAATATGTACATGTATGTTTTGAGATATATGTGTTGTGATGCTGAAAACTTTGGTTGCTGCTTTATTAGTTCATGTCTAAGTTAGTGGATATTTTGAACTTCCATGTATTTACATTCATACATATGTATGTATATATGTGTGAATGTTCTTTTGATTTCTGTTCATTTGATTCTTGCACCTTACAAGTTCGTGTTCTTGTTTTGTTGCCCCTTGCACTTGTGATTCTTTCACTTATCTGTTAGTGTTTTCTTTGAACTAAAATGAAATGTTATGCCTGATGCTTGACACTGAGTGATATACTTATTGCCTTTCTACTCACTATGCCATATATACATGTATATACATATGTGTATATGTGTATAAACAAGTTAGTGTACTCTTGAGTTCATGTTTGAGTTAGTGGATGTTTTGAACTTCCATGTATATACATACATACATATGTGCGTGTATATGTGTGAATGTTCTTTTGCTTGCACACTGCCTTTTTCATGTCCATATCCGAGTTAGTGTACACTTGAGTTATGTGTGTTGTTCCACTTGCTTGTTGCTCATCTCTGAACATGTGTTGCATATATACATGTATACATGTATATACATATGTGTATATGTGTGTTGCTTACTATACTTATACTTGAACTTATGTGCTTGTATATACTCATATGTACTTGTATATACTCATATGTACTTTAATACTTAAAATGTGGTTCATCCATGTTACAGTTTCCTAGAACTTTGATGCTTATGTTGGCTGTTGGTTCATACTTGATTCTAGCATGAATCTGGTTTGCTGCTGCTCGACTTTGTGCATCTCCATGTGCATTGAATTGTTCATGTGTTCATATGTTTTATATATATGTATATATGCATATATATATATACATGTATATACATGTAAAATCCCTTAACCAGATTTTGAATAGCTTTGAGCTGCTTTTGAATTGTTCATATGTTCATGTATATATGTATATACATATGTGCTTTAAGCTGATTTTGAATTGTTCATGGGTTCATATGTTGAATTTTGGATGCATTTTGCATTGATACTTGAATGGATTTTGCATTGATTACTTTCACTAAACCTTGAATGCATTTTGATACATGTATACATCCTTTTGTATGCATTTTGGTTTATACATATATACATGTACACATTCAAGGTTTATACATATATACATGTATGCATTTTGCTTTGAATGGTTTATACATACATATATATATATATATGCATGTATCAATTTCAGGCCATTCAAGTATCAAAGCAATCAAAGATTTATACATGTATATATGCTTTGATACCAAAATGCATTTTGCTTTGATTGCTTTCCCTGAACCTTGAATGTATACATCCTTGCCTTCCTTGAACCTTGAATGGCCTGAAATTGATACTTGAATAACCTGAACCTTGAATGGTCTGAAACCTTAAATGGTTATTACTGCTATATGAAGTCTTCTTGCTTGTTACTTCCATGTATACACACATATACATATGTATTATATATGTGTGAAATATTGCCATGTTTTTCCTTGTTTTTGTCTAGTTTATACATGTGCACTTCAGCTTTGTTCATCCTGCTCCTATGTGCACTATGCATAAATTGTTTTGAGATTTCTGGCCTTGTATTCACTATGTACTCTTGTGTTTGTTGAATTGATTAAACTTGTATTCACTATGTACTCACTGTGCACATTTGCACTGCACTTATTTTATATCATAGTTGATCTTCTTGCAGTGTGTGGTTTGCCTTTTGTTAAAGTCTGGTCGTCCTTCCTTTTGTTAAAACACAAATAACCTTGCTGCACTACTGAAGTTGTTTCGTTATGTTCACTGGTAACATTTTCCTGAGTGATATTGGTTACATTATGTGCACTGGTAACATTGGTTACACATCTCCCCTATGTTCATGTAAAACTGGTTGGAGGACCTGAGTGAAATTGGTTACATCATGTGCACTGGTAACTCAGGCTTGAGTGTGCAATTTCCTGGATGCACTTGTATATTTCTGGTTGGAGCACCTGAGTGTGCACCTGAGTTTGATTTTCTGGTTTGTATATTTCTGGATTGAGTTGCATTTCCTTTTGCACCTGAGTTGAGCCCGATGAGGCTTGGGCTTGACCTTGTGGACATTTGCACTATGTTGAGCCTTCGGGCTTAACCTTTGCAGTAGTCCATGAGATTTAATTGATGTCCGGCCTTGTGATATTCATAGTGATACATTGTGCATATCATAAGTTGTCCGTGCACATATATATTTGTCTGGCCATGTCTAAAACATGAAGAGAAAACAAACCCATAAACTGAGGTAATATTAATATTCAAATTTAATTTAATTTTTGCAATTTAGGTTTGTTCCTTTTCCATTTTACTTCATTGTTTATTTGATAGGTATAAGTGATGCCTGGACACAAGTTGGAGCAAGAAAATGAAGATCAATATCAAAAATAAACTCGAGTGAGTGTAAGTGAGTGCTAGTAAAAAAAATGTTATATATGAGAGTGTAAAGAAAAGTTGTATATATGAGAGTGATAGTGAAAGTTGTATTGTATTTGAAAATGTAAAAATAGTGAAAGTTGTATTGTATTTGAAAATGTAAGTATAGTGAAAGTTGTATTGTATTTGAATTTGATTTGAAATAAAATATTTGTTTAAATAAAATTGTGATTCATTTTTCATTTTGCACATATAACATAAGTGTAATTGATATGAATATCAGTCAATATTTATATGTTGTCTAATAGAAAATTTTAGAAATGATACTATAACATCAGACAACGTATGGTTCTTTTTTCTTTTGATGTGTTAGTGGATATCAGACGACGGTGCATATCTATGGTCTGATATGTAATGAGACGACACGGAAATAGACGACAGATAGGAATTCATTCAGACAGCGGAGCATATCTGTCGTTTGATTCATTTTTTCTCATAGTGCACTTACACTTGGGACCAATTATGGCCCAGTCTCATCCGTTAGTTCATTTTGACGAGAACCAATCGAGTTAGTCCCTTCGTGGATGGATCTGCTATATTGTCCTTGGTATCTACTCTTTGTGTCATGACCTCTTTCTTCTCAATGAATTCTCTAGTTAGGTGGAACTTTCAAAGAATGTCTCATGATTTCTTGTGTGCTCTAGGCTACTTTGCGATATGCATTGCCACACTGTTATCGCAAAACAATACAATTGGATTCTCCATGTCGGGAATCACTCCTCGGTCACTTAAGAACTTGCGCATTTAGACCGCTTTTGTAGTTGCTACATTAAGGGCGATGTACTCGACCTCCACCGTGGACTTAGCAACCACTTCCTTTTTCAAGCTTCTCTAACTAATAGCCCCACCATTAATAGTGAAGATGTAAACCGACACTGACTTACTATCATCGAGATCACTCTAAAAGTAGAGTCAGTATAACCCAGCATAAGGAGGCCTCCATTCGGTATATAAGGAATAAGTCCCTAGTATTTCTTGAATACTTTAGTATACACTTTCTAGCCATCCAATGCTTTTCTCTAGGATTAGAATGGTATCAGCTTACACATCCTAATGTGTTTGCCACATTCAGTCTAGTACATAATATATGATACATTATGGAGCCATTGTTGAAGCATAAAGTATCCTCTTCATATGCTATTTCTCCTCATCAATTTAAGGAGCATTCTTATTAGAAAGGATGATTCTAGACTGCTTTGAAACATTTTCAAACTTGGAATTCTCCATGCTGAACCTTTTCGAATGGTATCTATGTACAGGGATTGGGACAACCCCAACAGCCTCTTAAATCTATCGCTATAGATCTTTATACCTAGTATATAGGCTGCTTCGTCCAAATCCCTCATGGAGAAGTTCTTGGAAACCCAAGCTTTCACTGATTGCAATAACGAAACGTCATTGCCAATCAACAAAAGAGTATCAAAGAATAACATTAACAACACGATAGCATTTCCTTGTTCCTTTTGGTATACACACTTCCTCCGTGTTCTGGTAAAAACCAAACTATTTGATTACTTTATCAAAACACTTATTTCAACTCCTTGAAGCTTATTTAAGTCCATAAATGGACCTTAACAACTTGTAAGCCTTTCCCTCACTCCCGTTAACCTTAAAACCCTCAAGCGGGGATATATAGACTGTCTCTTCTAAATCACCATTTGGAAATGTCATCTTTACATCCATTTTCCGTATTTCATGGTCATAGAATGTAGAAATAGCCAGCATTATTCAAATGGACTTAAGCATGGCTATGGGCAAAAAGGTCTCGTTATAATCAACACCTTGAATTTGATGAAACCTTTCATAGTAAACATTTCCTTATAAGTCTCTACTTGTCCATTTGCATTCAACTTTTTCTTTAAAGTCCATTTGCAGCAAATGGGTTTCTTCCCTTCGGGTATGTCAGACAAAGTTTGTACATTGTTTTCATACATGGAATCCATTTCTAATTTCATTGCTCCAAGCCAAAGTGCAGAGCTTTTATTTTATACAGCAGTGTTTGTTGGAATGATAGAGAAGTGTCATCATCTAAGACATAGTCCTCCTTCTCACGTTCTACGAGAAAACCATAGTATCTCTCTATTGCACGAGATTCCTTACTATACTTTCTAATTTGTGGCGTGTTTTAGTACACAGGTGAATTTGGTTCTCCCACTAGTTCAGCCTCTGTGTTAGCTTCTCGTATCTCATCCAAGTCTACAATTTTGCTATTAATTTGTTTTGATAGAAATTCCTTTTCTAAAAAGATAGCATGTGCAGAAACAATAAATTTTGTTTCTCTATGTTGTAGAATATGTATCCTCTAGAATTCTTAGGGTACCTAAAAACTTACACAAGGCTGATCTTGCCTTAAGTTTGTTGGAACCGATGTTCTTAACGTAGGCTAGACAACCCTACACCTTTAAATAATTGAGGTAGGGTTTCTTCCCATTCCATATCTCACATGGTGTCTTAGGCATAGATTTCATGGGTAACAAATTCAGCATATGTGCTGCTATTTCAAGCGCATATCCCAATAGGACAAAGGTAACACAGCCTTACTCATCATGGAATGAACCATATCTAAAAAGGTTATGTTCCTTCGCTCCGGAACACCATTGTGTTGAGGAGTATATGGTGGAGCAACCTAAGAGATAATCTCATTATATTTTAAGTACGGTTGGAGCTCTTCACTAACGTACTCATCTCCTCGATCAATCGAAGTATTTTAATCTTATGGTTCGTCTGATTTTAAACCTCATATTTATATTCAATAAATATCTCACAGACATTAAATTTTTTCTTCATAAAATATACATATCCTAGTCTTGAGAAACCGCATGTGAAGGTTACAAAATAAGAATAATTACCCTTAGTTGCTATAGGCATCGGACCACATACATCACTATGTATATGACCCAAGATTTTATTAACTTTTTCATTGCTCCCACTAAAGGGGTGCTTGGTCATTTTACATTTGAGATGCAACTCACACATATCAAATGATTCAGAATCAAATGACGGTAGAAAACCCTCGATTTTCAATTTGTGTGGTCATTTCTGTAACATTCCCCCTTTTGACCGTCTCCAGTCGGTAATTAAACCAACTTGAAACGTTCAAAAAGACGAATTGTTATTTAGTTTATAAGGTTTAAACAGAATCAGCCACAGAAACATAGAATAATAACAATAATTAAAAACAAATGAATCTTATTTCATTACTATAAATCTTTTTTACATACATCGGAGTTTATACAATTTTAATACTGATACAGCGGAATATCTTAAAATACAATTTTCTTCTGAAAACTAAAGTGATTCTTTACTCTCTCTCTCTAACTTCGCTGCTCGAAAATCTTCAAGCTGTAAAATACTCGGTCTGACCCGAGTATTATATTCAAAAGAAAATAATACACAGGTCAGTCTAATTCAAACCAGTTTATGAGTGCACAGAGACAATAATAATTTAAATAGACGACGGTCACAATAATTCCCGTCTATCCAATCCTTTTAACAAAGAAATCGGATAACGAAAATTTTAACACTAAACAGTGTTAAACAATAAATCAGCAGATTTAAATCATCAACAGAGATAAATAAACAATTTATCAAATTGACTAAATCAATTTAAAACAATTGAAATTGTCACTTTAAAACCATCAAAGTTCGATTGGCTGCCGTACACGCACGCGTGTACGGCCTCGCCAATACAGCATAAAAGATCAATGCATCACGACGCAAAGAAAATATCAATTCAAAATTGTCGATTTTGGGTGGCCGCAGTGCACACGTACATACCTGTGCACTGCCTCGCCAACTCGAGTGCACAAGGTCAAATCAAAATCAGATTCAACACAAATGCAAATGGCCTCGATCAAAATTCAAAGCGTAACTGCAACAAGGCAAATGCATGTACAAGTAAACTGATGCAGCAGTCTCATTAATACTACAATGCTCAAGACCAGAATACAAGCATATAAAATGCAGACAACATCAAGTTCAACACAGCAACCTCACATGCTACATGAATGAATGCCACTGACTCATGGAATGGAATGAATCAAAACAGCTAACTCACATGACAACTACCAACAACAAGGAAATCACAACAGAACTCACTGCAAAGAGAGGTGCCACAGTGAAACTCAAACACCAGCATGAAACAAAATGCATCTCCAATAAATGCAGACAGAGCAGTGAGGTACAAATATCAACTTGGATGCACTGCAGTTCGATAGACCAACCAAGGATGACATAACAGGGATGAAACAACATGGACAACACTGATTCAAATAAATCAGTGATACAAAACAGTGCAATATGAACTGGACAACAACAAAAGCTACCAAGTGAACCAACAGCAACTGCTACAAACATGAATACAAGACCAACATGCAGTTCAAAATCCAAGCAGTGGTTAAGACTAACCACAGTGCCATCATACCCAACTAGAAGTGGAACTACAAGATAAATCAAGTATAAATGCAGACCATAACATAGCAGTATGGAAGAATGCAAACCAGAGAACATCTACAATATGCAGACCTAGGCTACAACTTCAGATTACACAAATGAACACATGGCCGAGAATACAACATCATCCAGAACAAAGCTACAAGGCCAATGAACAAACAAGCCCATACATCAGCCTTAACAATGAGATGCAGACACAACCACCATTCAAAACAATTCAGTTCAAAATCCAAACAGGGGTCAAGATGCCAACATCAATAAATATATAAAGTAGCAGAGGAGCTACTGAAATATGCAGTGCAGATGCCAACTACAAGTACAGGTACAAGATAATGCAAACTACAATGTTATAGCAACAAGGTTCAGGTCATAATGGAGCAACTGTGATAAACAAAACAGTGAAGTGCAACAGAGAACATGCAACATGACAAAAGTGAAGAATATCTGGGGTGAATGCAGACAACTACAACAAATGACCAAAGCCAGACATATGAAGTCGAGCAAGTCAAACTACCACAAGTAATCGAGTGGGAACATGATCAGCAAACCAAAGTTCACGAAATAAAAACATTAAAAATGCAGACGACCAAATATGCAAACCAAATAGCGATGACTGGACAGGTGAAGTGTTATCAGGTTGAAGTCAAATTATGGTAACAATATGAACACAATCAATCTACAGCTTATACATGAATGCCATAACAATCAGAGACAAATGTAACATGTTCAAAAATAAGCACATATAGGCAACTCGACCAACAGACTGAACCAACTAGGCAAATGAATCAATGTGCAAGCAAAGAACAGAGGGCGAGACAGTGACAACTCAGATGAACAAATTTATCACAATTTCATGACAAATCAAGTTACTGAATTCATGCTACAAGGATGAACGGAAATGGTCAAGCTAACTGGAGTCGAGCCAACAGAGAAAATCATCACAAAATCAAAGTTTTTTTTAGAAATCAAAATCATGAGTATCAGTTTATAAATCAAGAAAATCACAAACTCGAACAATATCAAGAGCCGAAACCACTGCAAAGTCGAAGTCCACATATAATCATTTTCCAGAGATTCGAAACAAAGGAAACCAAATTTTCTTTCGCAAAGCAAACAAAGGCCGAAGCCACAGTTAATAGCCGAAGTAAAAAAAATGTTTTCGCAAAGTCAAAACGACCGAAGTCGAAGTACCAGAGAATTCACGAATTTACGAAACATTATCTCATAGTCCCAGCAGAGGCAAAAAAATCAAATAACCAAGACAATACATATATATACATACAAGAATGTATGTATACACATGGTTTCAATGCCTAATCAAGTGCACATCCATACTGATGTTTCGAAACAATAAGAAGCAGAGACGAACCATTCATTCGATCAAGCAAAGTCGGCATCTTCAACAAAATCGAATGGCCGAAGCCAACAAAAATCAAAACCAGAAATTCACGAAATTGAAAATACCAGAGATTCAAAATCACAAGCATCAATTTCTCAAGCAGCCAATTAAACAATTTAATGCGAACAAAAATCACGTAGAAGTCGAATTAGATGTGAGTGTCGAGAACACTCACCTTAGCCACGATGTTTTGGAGCAGTCAAAGCCAAAGTCCAAGTCGCCAGAGAATCGATCGCCTTCGATTTGAACGAAGCCCTAACTATTTGGAGACGAGGAAGATCGATCCACCACCATTTTCGTTCGTCGATTTTTCTTTTTTTTCGTATGATTTAGGGTTTTAATGAGGAGAGGGGTTACTTAATCACGGCTGTAACAAAAGTATGGGACAACATTGAAATTAAAGCCCATCTACTCTTTTAACAAAATTGTAAAAGAATTTCGATTAAATTAAAAACTATCAATCAATTAATTTACATAAGAAAAAATTCTTAAATCCAATTTATTTTTCTAAGTCATTAGTTCGAATTTCAAATACAGAGTTAATATTCAATTTCAAACTCCTGACTCAAATTTTAAATTCAAATATATTCCTCGTATTTTAAACTTAACAAATTCAAACAAATTCACAATTTAAATCAAAATTTAATTAAATTTTCAATTTAAATTAGTTTAAAAATTCGGGATCGTTACAAACTCCCCTCCTTAAAACTTTTCGTCCACGAAAAGGAAAGATTGTTAAAATTTCACCGATATTTATATCCTACTCAATTTTTCTAAGCTTGAAACTCAATACAAATAAATGAATATAGGATTCATTTCATTTGTTTAATCTCATTAGTTTTGTTTATCTTCTCTTTTGTTCATTGATTTTCTGAAATCAAAACGCAAAAGTCTTTTACCAAAATTTTCGACTTACAAAACTTAGATTTAAACTTTAAAATTCTTCACGTTAGAGATTTGCATAATATATATCTTCCAAAGCTGTGGACTTTCAAAACATTTCAAAGATCCTCTTCCTTAGTTTATTAGGTAGGAATTTTGAAATTTTAATTTCAAACTATTGATTCGATATTTAAAGTTTGAAAATACTTGCTAACTCGAAATTTAACAAGTCTATCGTCGTTCTCACAGACATTAGGCATACGCTGGCCAGGCGCAGGACTAAAAATCTCCAAGTACTAAATATACTTGCTTCAATTCCCAGTGAAAATACTTAAAAATTCTTTTAAAAATGGATATGGAAAGCATGTTCCCCCATGGATCACAGTTTACCCGGCGGTTACGCTACTATCCCAGTAGAATCGCTTGTAACCGTAGATTTCACATCTCTCTTGAATTTCGCCATGGTTGTCGCCATAGATTGCAGTACACACGGCGGTTACGCTACTATCCCAGTAGAATCGCTTGTAACCGTAGGCATCTCGCTCCTCGAATTTCGCTTTGGCATCTAGATTACAGTTTACCCGGCGGTTACGCCACTATCCCAGTGGAGTCGCTTGTAACTGTGGGCATCTCGCCCCTCAAATTACGCTAACATACATCATAATCAACATGATCCCATCACGAGGGATTCTAGTCCAAATGGACATTCCAACTTATGGAAAATTCTATGTAGCTACGAATTTCAAATGGACACTCTTCACGAGTTCCAATACCTTCTCCAATAATAAATGGAAGGTACTTTTCCATATCCTCAGTTTAGAAAACATAATATCATATATATGTAGTACTTCATTTCACATTTCGTACATATCATATCCATGTAAGCTTACATAAGGTTTTCCATAACAATTACTTTTCCAGACTAATGGTTTTCAAATTTACCGCATTCATATATATATAAGTTCTGAAAACCTACATATCCTATATCCATAACAAATAGAGGATTTCAAAATTTTCCTCTAAGTCGATTTGGAAGTTTAAGGTTATCCCAAACCCAATTCATATTCATAATTCCATTTATTATCGACTTCACACTTGATTTGAATTACATGTTACATCGTCAATTCTCAACACAGAATTGATGTCTATCGATATATAACCTCTGAGCTCGTACGTCTCAGAGAAGGGTATTAAGATAAGAGAATAAATTCTCCGCCACCAACAGATATATATTTAATAGAGATCAATTGCTATGTCATCAATTCACAATGTTAGACATACAATCCAAATCATCATCTGAAATCCAAAACTCATCTTATACTGTCTTTGATGTCGAAGTTAAACTCAATTTTAACTCTACGATTCAATCTTTTTGAAAAATTTCAAATTGAACTAATTGTTCAAATTTCTCATTTAACTTTTCAACTTCGACTTCGAAAATGAATTTCAAATCATTTATCCCTTACGGAATATATTCACAACATTTCATTTTTGGAAAAACATTTTCATACTTATTTAAAAATAAGTAATTCACAAATCCAATCTATTTTCAACATTTGAAAATATTCATTATACTTAAATCAAAGTTAAGTATATATTCCATCTTTAAGGAAATCATTCTCTTTCACATATTTATTTGAGTTAAAACGAATGTTACATAAAACATTGTTACGACAACTCAAAATCGCTAGTATAGGGATTCGAAATTTAGATAGATGTATAAATCTCAATACTATACAAAACATTTCCTTTCGGAAATCATTTATTATAACAATAGTGTTATAGTCCACCATTTCCTTTTATTCGAAAACGTCTATTTCAACAATGAATGTTGAAATCTATGGTTTCGATATTCAATGCCTTTTAAAACATCTTTTAAAACAATTAACTTCGTTTTAAAATATCGATTTCCCAAAACATGTCCATTTTATTCAATAGTATATTCACAACATTTCATATACCTTTTTAAAAGATTATCCACTGTCCAAAATTGTGGATATACTTCCTTTAACAAGCTATAAAGATTTACTTATCAAAATAAGTCAGTTTCGGATTTATCAATTTTCTATTTCCAAGATAATCAACTAGTTTCTTTAGTAAATCATTCATCGATTTGGTTTTCAATTTAATCACATTTGATTCATTCACATCGGATTTTACTAACATTCCTTCATATTCAATTAGTTTACTTTCACAAATTTATATTCAAGTTAGTTTGCTTTCAATTCAAATCAAATTTGACTCTATTTAGATTTACTTATCTTTCAATTTGAATTCAATTACTTAACTTTCAATTTCCATCAATTCAATTTCATTAATACTTAATGAATTTCTATACAATCAACTAGCAACCAATGCACATTCAACATAACCAAATTTATTTACTCTGCTTACATTCAATTTGGTTTAATCCATTTAATTTTAATTGGTTTATATTCTAATTCTGATTGAATTCTTATACTCACCATATTCACAACTTCTTAACTTAAGTTTTATTCAACTCTTAACACAACATTTCTAATCCATGTTTATTCACTAATTCACTTTTACAATTAAAGTTGAATTTCCTTTATAAAATTCAAATTCATATTCATTACTTCACTTTATTAATTCATTTAGATATCAAATTCAACCTCATTCAACATTAATTAAGCTATATTTCATTTCTAAAGTCATTTTATTTAACTTTTACTAAAGTCAAATTCATATCACTATCCAAAATTCAGATTTTGGTTTACTTAACAAAACTGTTTAACCATTTTAACAATTGGTTTTACTTAAATTTTCTCATTTTATAAGTTATACAACTTATAAATTTAAACTTCCCAGTTCATATAATCACTTATCTTTTAAGTTTAAATTTCCATCTCAATAATTTATCTAATCCAGTTCAATTTATTTAACTTTTCTTAAGTTAAATTTCAAATCCATTCAAACAATTTTATACTTTTTTAGATTTAAAAACATTTTCTTTAAAGTGTTTCTAGTAACTATTCATATTAAACATCATAAACTAAGCTTTGTGTAAACCAAAGCTCTGATACCACTCTGTAACATTCCCCCTTTTGACCGTCTCCAGTCGGTAATTAAACCAACTTGAAACGTTCAAAAAGACGAATTGTTATTTAGTTTATAAGGTTTAAACAGAATCAGCCACAGAAACATAGAATAATAACAATAATTAAAAACCAATGAATCTTATTTCATTACTATAAATCTTTTTTACATACATCGGAGTTTATACAATTTTAATACTGATACAGCGGAATATCTTAAAATACAATTTTCTTCTGAAAACTAAAGTGATTCTTTACTCTCTCTCTCTAACTTCGCTGCTCGAAAATCTTCAAGCTGTAAAATACTCGGTCTGACCCGAGTATTATATTCAAAAGAAAATAATACACAGGTCAGTCTAATTCAAACCAGTTTATGAGTGCACAGAGACAATAATAATTTAAATAGACGACGGTCACAATAATTCCCGTCTATCCAATCCTTTTAACAAAGAAATCGGATAACGAAAATTTTAACACTAAACAGTGTTAAACAATAAATCAGCAGATTTAAATCATCAACAGAGATAAATAAACAATTTATCAAATTGACTAAATCAATTTAAAACAATTGAAATTGTCACTTTAAAACCATCAAAGTTCGATTGGCTGCCGTACACGCACGCGTGTACGGCCTCGCCAATACAGCATAAAAGATCAATGCATCACGATGCAAAGAAAATATCAATTCAAAATTGTCGATTTTGGGTGGCCGCAGTGCACACGTACATACCTGTGCACTGCCTCGCCAACTCGAGTGCACAAGGTCAAATCAAAATCAGATTCAACACAAATGCAAATGGCCTCGATCAAAATTCAAAGCGTAACTGCAACAAGGCAAATGCATGTACAAGTAAACTGATGCAGCAGTCTCATTAATACTACAATGCTCAAGACCAGAATACAAGCATATAAAATGCAGACAACATCAAGTTCAACACAGCAACCTCACATGCTACATGAATGAATGCCACTGACTCATGGAATGGAATGAATCAAAACAGCTAACTCACATGACAACTACCAACAACAAGGAAATCACAACAGAACTCACTGCAAAGAGAGGTGCCACAGTGAAACTCAAACACCAGCATGAAACAAAATGCATCTCCAATAAATGCAGACAGAGCAGTGAGGTACAAATATCAACTTGGATGCACTGCAGTTCGATAGACCAACCAAGGATGACATAACAGGGATGAAACAACATGGACAACACTGATTCAAATAAATCAGTGATACAAAACAGTGCAATATGAACTGGACAACAACAAAAGCTACCAAGTGAACCAACAACAACTGCTACAAACATGAATACAAAACCAACATGCAGTTCAAAATCCAAGCAGTGGTTAAGACTAACCACAGTGCCATCATACCCAACTAGAAGTGGAACTACAAGATAAATCAAGTATAAATGCAGACCATAACATAGCAGTATGGAAGAATGCAAACCAGAGAACATCTACAATATGCAGACCTAGGCTACAACTTCAGATTACACAAATGAACACATGGCCGAGAATACAACATCATCCAGAACAAAGCTACAAGGCCAATGAACAAACAAGCCCATACATCAGCCTTAACAATGAGATGCAGACACAACCACCATTCAAAACAATTCAGTTCAAAATCCAAACAGGGGTCAAGATGCCAACATCAATAAATATATAAAGTAGCAGAGGAGCTACTGAAATATGCAGTGCAGATGCCAACTACAAGTACAGGTACAAGATAATGCAAACTACAATGTTATAGCAATAAGGTTCAGGTCATAATGGAGCAACTGTGATAAACAAAACAGTGAAGTGCAACAGAGAACATGCAACATGACAAAAGTGAAGAATATCTGGGGTGAATGCAGACAACTACAACAAATGACCAAAGCCAGACATATGAAGTCGAGCAAGTCGAACTACCACAAGTAATCGAGTGGGAACATGATCAGCAAACCAAAGTTCACGAAATAAAAACATTAAAAATGCAGACGACCAAATATGCAAACCAAATAGCGATGACTGGACAGGTGAAGTGTTATCAGGTTGAAGTCAAATTATGGTAACAATATGAACACAATCAATCTACAGCTTATACATGAATGCCATAACAATCAGAGACAAATGTAACATGTTCAAAAATAAGCACATATAGGCAACTCGACCAACAGACTGAACCAACTAGGCAAATGAATCAATGTGCAAGCAAAGAACAGAGGGCGAGACAGTGACAACTCAGATGAACAAATTTATCACAATTTCATGACAAATCAAGTTACTGAATTCATGCTACAAGGATGAACGGAAATGGTCAAGCTAACTAGAGTCGAGCCAACAGAGAAAATCATCACAAAATCAAAGTTTTTTTTAGAAATCAAAATCATGAGTATCAGTTTATAAATCAAGAAAATCACAAACTCGAACAATATCAAGAGCCGAAACCACTGCAAAGTCGAAGTCCACATATAATCATTTTCCAGAGATTCGAAACAAAGGAAACCAAATTTTCTTTCGCAAAGCAAACAAAGGCCGAAGCCACAGTTAATAGCCGAAGTAAAAAAAATGTTTTCGCAAAGTCAAAACGACCGAAGTCGAAGTACCAGAGAATTTACGAATTTACGAAACATTATCTCATAGTCCCAGCAGAGGCAAAAAAATCAAATAACCAAGACAATACATATATATACATACAAGAATGTATGTATACACATGGTTTCAATGCCTAATCAAGTGCACATCCATACTGATGTTTCGAAACAATAAGAAGCAGAGACGAACCATTCATTCGATCAAGCAAAGTCGACATCTTCAACAAAATCGAATGGCCGAAGCCAACAAAAATCAAAACCAGAAATTCACGAAATTGAAAATACCAGAGATTCAAAATCGCAAGCATCAATTTCTCAAGCAGCCAATTAAACAATTTAATGCGAACAAAAATCACGTAGAAGTCGAATTAGATGTGAGTGTTGAGAACACTCACCTTAGCCACGATGTTTTAGAGCAGTCGAAGCCAAAGTCCAAGTCGCCAGAGAATCGATCGCCTTCGATTTGAATGAAGCCCTAACTATTTGGAGACGAGGAAGATCGAGCCACCACCATTTTCGTTCGTCGATTTTTCTTTTTGTTTGTATGATTTAGGGTTTTAATGAGGAGAGGGGTTACTTAATCACGGCTGCAACAAAAGTATGGGCCAACATTGAAATTAAAGCCCATCTACTCTTTTAACAAAATTGTAAAAGAATTTCGATTAAATTAAAAACTATCAATCAATTAATTTACATAAGAAAAAATTCTTAAATCCAATTTATTTTTCTAAGTCATTAGTTCGAATTTCAAATACAGAGTTAATATTCAATTTCAAACTCCTGACTCAAATTTTAAATTCAAATATATTCCTCGTATTTTAAACTTAACAAATTCAAACAAATTCACAATTTAAATCAAAATTTAATTAAATTTTCAATTTAAATTAGTTTAAAAATTCGGGATCGTTACAATTTCTCACTTATATATCCTAGTCTATGGTGCCAAAAATAATTTTTATTTATATCGTCATCCGAGAATTACTCATAGCACGGACATAATTAGTATTGATATGCCATTATCTAAAATACCATCACATACTTTGACATAATGTTCATAACATTATTAGCACAGTGAAAAATATAATTACCAGTCTCAAACTATCTAGACACAGAAATAATCCTACAAATAAAGTATTTTACATAATAGCAATTATTTAATATCAATATTAATCCACTAGGCAAGTTTAAATGAAAATCTCAAATTGTTGCTGCATCTACTAGAGATACATCAGCAACTTGAAGCCTCCTCACTTTCTTTGCTACATGAGGCCTGTTCCTGAGACCCTACAACGTATTGCAGACGTGAGTTTTAGATCCAGTACCTAAAACACAAGATAATTTATTTACTACAAAAAAATTTGAACCATAAATATACCTGTAGAAGCAGCATAATCATTATGTCTTTCTCTTTAACAATCTTTATGTACTAAGGACAATTTCGTTTCTGGTGACCCTTCCTGTAACAGTGATGACATTCACCATTTTCACTTAAAGTAGTCTTCTTGTTTTTCTTATTAATCCATTTTCATTTCTTCGAACCGTTTGAGGATGGTGCATTCCACTTAATTGCGAGCACCGCATTCTAATCCTTTGACTAAGATAAGGTTGGCCTCAACATATTGAGCGGCTCCACAAGGCTTATATTTAATTGGTTCGTATTATAGTTTAACATAAATGACTCAAACTAAGGAGTAAGAGACCCTTGGATCAGATCTACTTGTCAATCGTTGCCTATCGTTAGTCCAATGGAGCAAGTATATCAATATAGCCTTTCATCAATAGAATGTAATCGTCTACCTTTGGTCCCTTCATCATTTTCATATTGAATGGTTTCTTCATACGTTTTTACCTTGCGGAATGAGATTGTTCCCTAAATAGAGCTTTAACGATATTAAAATTTTGATTGACGATCATGTTTTCGTGTTGTCTTTGCAATGGTTTGTCTAATGTAGATAGCACGTAAACTTGAGGGATCTCTAGGTCTGAGACCCATTTCTTATAGGATAATCTAAGTTCGAAGTCTACATCATCAGCATATTTAACCTAAGGAGGTTTGGTTATCGATAACCAAAGATGATCATTAGTTAATGCTATCTTTATTGCCCTTAGCCAATCTATGTAGTTAGGTCTAGTGAGTTTGTTGTTTTTAGAAAACAACTTGGGTGTGGATATATTTGTGCAAATTTTAACTTAGTAGATTATGACATTATTTATAGCAGATGTACTAAGAATATTAGTAAGGTTAAACATTACATTCTATTTTACTAATAAGCTCCCACTAATATATTATGTTTCACAAAACCCTAATGACAACATAGAATACTTTCGACTTCATCGGCGGTGTTAAGACTCGTATGCCTCTATATTTTGACCTTGAGGAAAGCTCAACAAATCATACTCTCACACATGATGGACTCCTTATTGGTTGTATCATATACAACTCCTAACCTTGTGGTCTTTGTCCAAATCTTATTTCTACTTTGAGGAAAGATCAACAAATAAAGAGAGATTATTCACTCGTACCTATCGATTTGCGATGGCTTAAGTATAATACACATACGTTGAGGAAAGCATAATGAATATGTACAGTTATCTTACCATGTCTATTCTATATATTACTAGTACTACCTAGCTTGAGGAAATCTCAATAACTAAGGAGTATGCAGGTAATCTATTGACATATAAATGGTAGGGAACAACTTTATATTAATGATTCATAATCTTTGAGATATTAAACTGTGTGATATCAAATGATGCAGTAATGTTATTCTTATGAAAAAACCCTTGTGGTTCAAGTGTCGGGCACATTAGAAATCACGGTATATGTACTATAAGCATGTATTTATCCCTTAAGTCTGTTCTTATTGTTCCACCTTTAACTATACATTCATATCATATAAGTTTTAATTATTATACAACTTTTATAATTTAATTAACTTATATAATATTCGTAAATATAACGTTATATTAAGTAAATCTTATTTAATTAATTTAATTAGTTAACATGTTAACTAATTTTATATTATCCAATTAAAACTTTTATATTGAATATGTATACTATAATATTTATAGTTATACACATATATCTTTATATAGATGTATTTTACAATTTCTTAATTAATTTTCAATAAATATTTAATTAAACAATTTTAATTTATTATTAATTTCGAATTTTTCTTTATATATACATATATACTTACGTCATCTTAAATAATTCAAGATAATGTAACATATATCTTTATATTATATATACATACAATTTAATTAGTAAACTGTTAATTTAATTTATTAATCTTATTAATAATTATTGAAAAAATTAAAATATGTTTATAGTGTTTTCAAATCACTTTTGAAAAATACATTATAACATTTATAATTTTTTTCACATTTTAAATTTGTCTTTTAAATTTAAAATTTTATTTTTAATTCCAATTTTTTTTGAAAATTTAGCCCAAGGCCCAAATTCAAATTTGGCTTTTTTTATTAGAGATAACCTTTGGGCTCACTTCACCTTTCGAGCCAGGCTGGTAGTTAGGTAGGGAAGGATACTTAATTACCCAAACCCAGCCTAGACACTACTTTTCTAAACACCATGCTAAATAGGTAAGCTTAATTAGTCAGTCCTAACATGACTAATTTAGACCACATAGGCTATTGGGCTCTAATACTATTATTGGAACATCGCAGCACACGGCGGATTAAATGGGTAAATTTTAAAAAAAAATCATTTTGGATCTTAATGGCCCATGAATACAACTAAATGAGAACTGATATAAATTAATTTTAAATAAAATTGTTATTTTATTTAATTTGTAAATGAAATTTTATTTTGATATAATATTTGTATTGTATAATATGTACATACATAACATATATGCATATACGTGTACGTGCACATGCAATATAAACAGTATGTATGGTTTAACATGCATGTATCTAAATGTTATGATTTATACCGCAATGGATATACTAGCCCCTCCATATACATATGTGTTGTCTAATATGTGTGTGTGTGTGTCTAATTTAATATGGTACAAAATTATATTTATAATGGTACAAATATAAATATATATATATACACACATGTGTATGTAAATATATATATATATATATATATATATGTATAGGTATATGACATTGTAAATATTAATATATGTAAATACAAATATGAATAATTTTAAATTTCAATTCAAATTTCAAATCAAGATCTATGTTACGCCCCATAAAATGAACAATAAATAAATAAAGTAAATTGAATTAAATATGATAAGGATTGGATATGGAAATTTTATAAAATTTGAAATTTGACCACGAAAGATATCCCGTTGCGTTTGTGGCAAAATTCTGATCTGTTTCCATATATAATATACTAAAAATTGAGCTCAAGCAAAGAAGTTATGAGCATTTAAAGTTCTCAGATATAAATTATTTTAGTTTGAATTCAAATTCAAATGAGATATCAAATTTAGGATTTAAATTTCAAAAATTAGCTTGCAGGCTGAGTAAAAGATTAATTAAGGCTTAACGTTAAAAAGTTTATTAGGGAATAAAATAATATGGCAACGGAAAAAACAAACATCCCCTAAATTAAAGGAGCGGTCGACCTGAATAGGTCAACCAGTCGACCGTAGCCATTGATTGGTCGCCCAAGGGCGGTCGATCGCTTGGCAACAGAAGTTGCCAGTGGGGGCTAAGGTTTGAAGCAATTTTTTATTTGGTTGTACGCTCCTGATTTAACCGTTTCCTACCTACTTCCATCCTAGGGTTCTAGTGTGTTTCAACTCCTATAAATAGATACATATCCTCTCCACTTTTATTAATATTATTTTGGGAAATAGGGCAAAACTCTGCCATTTTTATCTCTTTCTAATAAGATTCAAAAACTCCATAGAGAATTCAGGTAAGAATTTAATTTATTTCCTATTTGTTTCTTATTCCTCCAATCTATTCTTATCCTATTCATCTCCAATTACTCTGAATCTAATGAATACATATACATCTTCCCTATTGTGTGTGTGTATATCAAAAGAGGGAGATTCTAGAAGAGATCGGAAGGCTACAAATCCATTTGAGTAAAGCTAAGGCTAATCTGTGTGTGGAAAACTTAGTATTTCTTTTCAGCAATTGTTTAGTGTATTTCTTTTGGATATGAATATGCCTTAGGGATTTTGGGATTTCAAAAATATGATAGATAAAATCGCCTAAAATTCCATTTTATTTCCAAATGTCAATTCTTTATTAAGGTCCTCAATTATTTATATTAACTAGTGCGTGGCCCGTGCTACGCACACGGGCAGATGACCAAGTATAGATGTAATTTTTAGCTATTGGTTGTTGTTTACACTTCTAAATGTTATTTATATCTTATAATAATCGGAATTTTATATGTTAGTAGTAGTTTGTGACTTATCTAAAAGTCGAGAGATATTGTTGGTTTAATATATTTGGTACTTTAATTAGCTCTGTTTGCAAATTAAGTTGGAGATAATTTTTTTTTATAAGTACTCGTATTTAACTTTTTTCCCTTCATTTATCACTTTTAAAAGGGATGATATTTGTGATTGGAATCATTTCTACATTTAGTCTGAAGTAGTAAAATAGTAAGTTGTCATTTTGTGTAAATTATATTTTTTTATTGCATATAATGTTACTGAATCATACGGATGCATATTAGAAGTTGAATACTCACCATTTTGTTGAGATGTCAATTACTATATCCTATGCTGTGGAAAGAAACCTGTCATTCAAATTGTTGCCGACATTTACATTTATATCAGCATGTTAACCTACTTTGGGTTATGTATTTCAGCCTGAAATGAAAATGGTTGTGTAAAACATGTAAATTCATTTCTACGTACAACTTAGCATGGAATGCAGTATTTGAACACATATAGGGTAGTATGGAACATTTAGTTGAGGAAAAAAATGATATTTTTGAATCACGCTGTAGTGAAATGTATAGATGTAACATACGTGAAAGCTAATTTTGGCTGTAGTAAAGCAGAACAGCTGTTTTACTGTCATGACCAACATATAAACATTTTTCCTGCTAGAAATTCTATCGTTCAGGGTGATGTGGACGGATAATAAGGGACATTCCAGAAGTTAGGATGTGTACTTAAAACAATAAATGTTTAAATTGCGAAAATAAAAAGCTGCATTAGAAAATAATATTTACATTAACACTAAAACGTAATTGCTATACTATACAACGTGGGCACAAAATACAAAGTTGTAAACAAAAATGGATTGTAGTACAGAACTGGTTATATAATTGTTCTAATTGGGGATTTTGGTCTTCACGGATATTTTTTATACTTGTTATAACTATGGCTCTTCCTCACGTCTTCATTTTTCTTCCTACCAATCTGTAGATCAGATCAATCTGGTATAAGATGTTAACAACAGTGTATGATAGTAAACTTCCAATGGGACAATACCCCTATGAATATTCCACTTCTAGCTCCAGATTTTTCTCCCAAAAGGTAGTTAGTTTCATAGCCTTTATCTTCAGAATCTATGCTGCAAGGGGATAGTATGATAAATTAGAATGGATTGTTAAAAAGGAGTTAAAACTTTTTTACTATAATATGTTAGACAAACCCACTCCATTTTTTGCTTTCCCTTAATTGAGGAAGCTAAGTAAAGCAAGGAAAATATGTTTTAAGAGCTAAAACTTGTAATATAAAAAAGCAAATAACTAAAGTCGATGATATATTATCATCGGACAAAAAATTTCAATCATTAGTGAATAAACAGTCAGAATTGTAGAAGATAATGGAATCTTGTTATTTGCTGACACATGAGGGGTTATTCTATAAAGTGTTAGTAGTTTTTGATATAGTTGAAACTAAATAAAATAAAACAGTCTTATAGAAATTTATTACATGATCTGAAGGTTTATGATCTAATGGTGCATGCAAATGATGGAGGTTGGAAACTCTATGGACTGTCATTGTCTTCCACTTATCGACTACGTCATAGTTTATAGGTTTAAATTCCAATTGAACTTCTGCTTCAGTTTGTTGGTTAAACATTTTGCCAACCATGTCATCACCATAGCCATGTTACATAAAAATAGTAGTATAATTGAGAGAAAGAGTAGGTAAGCAATGTTGAGCAGGAGTTTAAGTTGTTGACACATTATTTAGAATGTGTGTCATGGTAAATAAAGTTGAAAATTATAGTGTCAACCTTCTGCGCACGTTTGAAAAATTGCAAATATTGGGGGAAAATGAGGTAATACGGTGTCAAAAGAGCATTATCAGTCAATATTATTCTACGACCCAGGTTCTTTTGACCAAGCATTCGGTCTCTTTGTCAAAGTTGTCATAATTATGAAAGCAGCATGATCAAAAACTTCTACAGTAAGACGGTAATTTAAAACGAGTGATATTAGTTTTTACTGATAGAATGTACAAATTTTGTTCATTATTTATCATGTTCTAATATTATATGTAGAACCAAGTGTGCTTAGAAAGAATGTTTAATCTGTGTGGTCTATCATGAATATTCCCAATTTTGAATTTGTTGATTGGTTGTACGTTTCATGTTTATATGTTAGATTTTGTAGTTGTCTTATAACATTGGTATGTTAATGCTATTTTCAGGCTGGCCTTTTATTTGTTCTTTAGTTGGGAAGATTATAATAAAACATGATAGTAAATTCATGTACAAATTTTTTCAAGCACCATGTTAAGTTGCATCGACTTAGAAATGATTATGTATATTGATCGGTAAAAAAACTTCCGTCATGGTGCATGCAAATTAGTAGTCAAATTAATATGAAACATGAAATCTTCATGGACCTTGACAACCAATTTATAAAGACAAAGAATAGTCCACTATGTTGCAAAAAATGAAATTTAGTAGTCAATTTGTAAGGCTATGATTTCAATCATTTTTCTTTGAAAATCGATAGCAGTATATTTTACCAACCAGTATATGATTAGTAGAGACATGCATAACAAAAAATGTAAGGATATATGTATTATCTATACTATTCATATAAAAGCAATCTGGCCAATACACGCCCCTTGTATATAGTAGTAATATCAAACTAATCTTTCCAACATCTTGAAACTTCATTTTCAACAATGATTTCAAGAATTGCACCATACTAATCCTACTGCTATTTTGATAGCAATTGTACCCATTGACTATTTTTAATTTTGAGTACTCTCTGCAGTTTTACAACTACCTTCAATCCATAATTTTAAACCGTATGCCTTCTCTCTTCTACTTTTGTGCTTAATATAGTAAATAGGATTAAATCATTTTTTTACCTATGTATTTCGTGGGTTTACAGTAAGCATTTGCATTATGAAAACTTGTAAATATAACATTTTGTTGATGCTCTTCATAAACCTGTAAATATAACATACAATGGCATTAAATTTATAAAGCCATGAAAAAATAGTAATGAGAACTCTACTATTATTATTACCGATCAAAAGTTTATGATTTTGACACATTACAAATTGTAATAAATTATGGGCTATTATAGTTCATGAATCCTTTCCCCACGTATACTATCTGAAGCAGATCAAAAATTAAAATGTATATTAATACTTCTCTGTAGTTTTATTCTTTAGCTTACATTTGTAACAATAATGTGAATGAATCAAGGCTCTATATGTTTGATATAGTCTTCGTTTTTCCAATCTATCTCAGTAACAATTATAGAACCAATTGATGCTAATAATAGAGGTTAATGATAGTGGCAAGTTTGGGACCGATTTAGATAACACCGATAGTATTTCAAAGTCAACTTTGTCAGGATTAGCTTATTGCTCCAAGAAATTTTTCACTTCATATTTTTCAGAAGTAATGGAAAATAATACTTACAATGAAACCACATTTCATCATACTTATGCATTCAGTGACACGTTTTCCTTTAAGCCTATGTATGCATTGGAACTGCCTTCTCTGCTATTCCATTCAAGATATTTTACAAATAACACTGAAACATCCCAAACAGAGTCCTTGGATTCGTGTTTCAGTCTTGAGATATTTTCAATTGATAGCCAAATGATTTGAGCGAAACAACTAATAGTTGATGTGCTAGACTGCTAGTTGGGTTTAAACTGCCATCATCCATTGGTCCTTCTATAAGGTCAATCACATATATCAACTATGACACAACCCATAACTGAGTTAGGTATAGGGAAAGACCAATAGTCCTATAATTATATGTCTACTTAAATTTCATATTTAAACATGCTGGGGACCATACAACCCAGTAAAGAAAACCTTTAAAAAAGGTCAACTCCAAAATTAATGTACAGAACAACCGGTACTAATAAGATCATAGGTTTGCTTTCTTATGAACTAATCAAACCAACTGTATGTGCTTATCGAGAAAACATCAGTCCGAATGACATTAGCTAAAAAATTTATCATCCTTGTTTGAAGCAATCTAATTTGGATCCAAGCACTATAATTGAATCGAAAAATCTCTCATCATGACCACAACCTTATCCAAAAACTAAAATTCACACTGCCGTCTAAAAGATTACGAAAGATTGAAAACTGTTAGGATTTGGTAAATTCTACTTCTAAAGAAATTTAGGTCAAACAAATACATATCCAAATTAAAATAGGCCTATTATTAAGTGGTTACCACCATCATCTACTGAAGCATTGGATGTCAAAGAATTGATAGCCAGCTAAAAAAGTTTGGACGATGAAACTTAGTTTTTGGTTGACCCAATGATATATGAATTACGAACAGTATATGTATTTTTATTTCACTATCCTTAAGATGTATAATTTTAGTATTGTAGAATGGCCGTAAATGAAACTAAGTAGAGGTATAATAAGATGAGAACTACTACAGAAAAATATAACTTAACAGTATATGCATAACACACAAACTCCTTTTTTGCACCTTAATAGATTCAGACCAATAAAGGCATAAATTATTTTCAAAGACTTTTGTCAATCTATACCATTGTCGAAAATTTGTAATTTATTTAGCCGACTAAAGACTACACACTAATATAGTCCACTATGTTAAGTTGGCATGAAGGGACTATATTTTTTCTAGTAATAGCTCACAGTTTCACTTTTTAAAATACATCCACTTCTTTTGTTAGATAACTAAAGATGTACTAAAGTTGATTCAAACAACAATAGAGCAATTTTTCACACAAAATTTTTTGCACCTATGATACTTGAAATTGCACAAATGAAAATATTCACAGTCCTTTAAAAAATGGTCAGTAATCGTGTCATGGTCTAAGACAGGAATAAATTTGCAGTAACTATGAGAAGAGTGTACCATCATGTTCTGACAGAAGATGAGTGTGTAGAACTACTCAGTTTCTGAACTACATTCCCTGTACTCTTCAAGAAAGCTTCATATTTTGTTTTTGGTGCTTCTTCTTGAGTAATAATAGAGGTTAACTGAGGCCACAAAAGAATGTGGTTTAAAGTTTGTAACAAAATCAGTTTGTAAGCGAATGTAAACAAACACATTTATTCAGTAATATTAAACGTGAAATATGATAGTAGACCTTATGTGGTAACATAAGAAAAGGTTTTTCCAAGTACTGATTTATAACCATCCATATTTACTATTGGTTTTAGTAATTGTTAAGAACATAACAGAGAGAAAACTTATCAATGGGGAAAAAGTAATAAAAGTAATAATGACTAAAAGGACGTAATTTGACAGGCAATATGCTAAAATTGAAGCATACGAAGTAATTATGCTGTAAACTAATGAAATGATAAAAGTATGATTTGAAACTGGGAAATGACGGAGTCGTAAGAACAGTGGAACCAATAATTAAAGGAAATGAAAGGTAATGAGAGCTTAAACAGTTTAGATTAAATTTAACAAATTAAGGTCTGCAAATAAGTTGTTGTTGATAGCTTCAAAATACGGAAATGCATATTTTTGTATTACAAAATCTATATTTAAACAGTTGTTACAGGAGTATAGAAATCAAGGTCGAAATGATATATGAAGTAGCTTATGTTTGATCCTTCATCCACCTACTGCTTATGTGGGTAGTATAGCAAAATAACTGTTATTTATTAATACATAATTAAATACATTGCTAACAACAATTTTTATGCAACTTGTCATACAAAAATGAGCTTTTAAATATGCTCTAACTGTATATTGGTGAGAATATGTATGAATCGATAGGTAACGCTTGAAATTTATTACTTACCACTTCATATATTTTCTATCATTGGTAATAATAAATCTGAAATAAATTTTTTTGGATGCAGAATGAAAAAAACATCCATCCATGGATTTTTTTTTTCATATATACCTCTATAAAGAATTTAAAGTAATAATTTTTTTTTCACTGTTGCATTAACCATGTGTGACGTATAACTGTATAAACCAAGTTGTGTACATAGTGGTCATATAAAACATTATTATAAACATAATATAACTTGCCTTAATTTTGTCCAGGATAAAGGCCATCAAATATATAATAACACCTATACATTCTTGTAAACAATGATGCAGCACATAAAAATAAAAGAGATATTTAAACCTTTGAATGGAGGAAGTAAAATAACATGAGTACTTTTAGAAACAAAAGAATTCTTTTTGTACAATTAAATTAAGTGAGAGGAGAATTGTGCTTAAAACATGATATGAATTTCATTTACTCCATATATTCGATTTTCTAGCTAAATAATTTTTATATAAACTTTTTTTAAATTAATAATAAACATGTCAGTTTATTCGTACATTGGTTATTGAGGAAATACAATTTGTATTGTTGTTGCTCTTCTCGTAGTTTTAATCAATGGGAAGTGTTGCTCTGTGTTAATGGTTTTTTATAATGACTGAACCATTGGAAAAGACTCTGAATATTACTATTCCCAGTACTAAAGAGTAAGATGTATGCGATAAAATATATTTAGTTAGACTATTGATGTAATTTTAAGGTATAAATTAATTAGTACATTGATTGATTGGAAGCAAGAAAACATAGTCAACTGATAAAAAATAGTAAGAACAAATGCTATGGCATGATATATTATTTGGACTTGGTCTACAAAGAATATTAATATAAACATAAAAATGCATATCAGTAGAAACCTAAACCGAAGATAGTTCATATATTCAACCCACGGTTACAGGAAGAAGAAATGGAATTCAGTTCATCATCCACGAGCCTATTATGGCAATGACTATGTAGTGTATAAGTTTTAGTAGTAGAAAATATATAAATAAATTGTATTGTATTTTAAATAGAAAAAGGTATGAATTAATTAAAATATTCGTAGAAAAGATAATACCAATAAAATGCAGCAAAATTAATTTTTTTTCGTAAAAGCTGTATATGATATAAATGTTCAACAACACAAAGCCAATGAGACAAAATAAAAACCACATATGCAAGCAAATCAGTGATATTAATTGTAAGTGATTTTCTTCACTCACTATGAAAATATGTTTTGCTATTAAACCAGTAAATTAAACACTATAGCAGCATAAGCCCAAAAAACAATTTGTTAGACTACCCAACCCAAAGGGTCAATGAGAAATTGGATGGATAAATAGAAATTGGCATTAGAGTCAGTTGCTTAATTGTACTATGACAGTGCAACGATTATTTTTGTTCCCAATTTCTTACTGAAAGTAGCATTTAATTTTATTTAATTGCCCATAAATATATTACCAAGCTAATGACTGTCTATTTATTGCATTTAGAATTAATCTATCATATATTTAAATAAATTTATTTGTAAATCAGTAAATCTATAGGGTTTTTTTACATGCTTACATCAGCGTGAAACCTAACCTTGAAAGTATGAAAATGCATGGATGAATAACGCTTGGATGTTAACAAACCAACAATAAGATTGGCCCTGAAAGAATGTTTGGAAACGCATGAAAAGGCTTGAACTGTACAATGTTACATGAATATGAGAAATGATTATTTGCATAAACGAATGAGATTTAAGATAAATTAAAAATTCATAACAATGCGACCTTCAAAGAGAATGAATGTAGTTTTAAAACTAAGGGTTTAAATAACCGGGGCTGACCACTTGAAACATCCGGTTTGAAAAAACAGAAATAAATAAATTTGCAAAAATTAATTGTTTTTTTGCAATGCATTATCTATGAAGCAACTTAGGCGGAGAGTAAAGGTTATTGGTACAACAAATCTTCAGCCTATCTACCCAAACAAACCATAATAAATATGTCTTTAAATATAGGCACAATTTTACAATTGAACAAAAAAAAAGCGTATAGGAGATAACAGGGCAGTAACAACAGGTTATACCACACATCCTATCAAATAAACCCTCAAATTAATAAATAATTCCAGATTTTAGTTAAAAACTTACCAAATTACTAACCTTAGAATTCCTAGTTTTCAAATTTTTGGTTAAACCAACGGTTGGAGACCATGAATGAAGACATCAGTGAGGTACAAATAGTTGGTATGCAAAGCAACGGAGGCAGCAATTGGGTCTCCAGATCGACGATTACGAAACTGGGAAGATGAGAACTACAGATTCAAAACTACAGATGCAAAGAGTAAATGAAAAATAAATGACCGGTATAAAATTAAAAGCGCACCTCAAGTAAATTCTGTAATTTAAGGAACGTCCCAGACAAACCGAATCAAAATTCAGGAAGATCCCGCAAATAATAGATCCTAACAATGTTAATGAATCCCCCGTCCAAGACATCCAATCTTCCGTAAAATAAAGAAGAGTTGTGATTTCACCAAGTGAGGTCTGCGTGTAATGATAGCGAAGAAGAACATGGGTATTGATTATTCAATGGTATGATTTGAAGAAGTTTGATCGTTGCCGAAGATTTTGTTGAAACTGCAATTAAATTGGGCAAACCTTGAAGACAGAGAGAGGGCGTAGGTTAGAATGGAAGTGATAACTGTTGCTTCCTAATTACGCTGAGAGAGAAGTAAAGTGTACGGGGTGTTTTTTTACACGTGTCACGTGGATAAGAGATGGATTCTGCTTTCCTTTTTAAGTAATAGATTTGATAGAATTTGTTTCGTTTATGCAATTTTTGATAATTTCATAGTCTATTCCACTTCTCCTTCTTTTTTGGGTCAAATTGTGATCCTTCAATAAAATAAGGGGTTTAGATTACGGATTCCATTCGTAATTTATACCACTTATTCTTATCTTTTTCTTTGTCAAAAGAGGAGTTGAATAGAATAGGGGTTTAGATTGTAGTTCTTATTGTTTAAGATATTCCATTGGTTTGATGTAATAAATTGAGTTTCTATTTTATTTACAAGTCTGTTGTTGCAGTTTGGTTATGAATATTTATTTTCTATTTTGGACATTAAAATTCCATGAAATCTTTGGAAATTGGAGAAAAAGGACTCGTAATAATAATTAGTTAAGGAATTGACATTTAACGCTAGTTTAGAGCATAAAATCCATGCGTTTATAACTTATTAGGCGCGAATATTTATTTATTTCTGTTTACATAATTAACGTATAATTATTGCATATATGGAGTAGTTAATTACAAATTTATTTTTCCCTCATTAGGAAGGTAATTGATTTTGAGGCGAAAATAAGAGGAAACTCTTGTATAGCCTGATTATTAATTTAAGGCATAATAAGGAAGATTCCTTATAAGGCCTTATTTATGAAATGGTGAGATGAGTGTATATATAGAGTAATTAATTTATCACTAAGTCATAAGGATGCAAGGTCAATAGAGTTACGTGATAGAAGTCTGTCCTTCACTTTGAGGCTACCAGCAGTTGTGTACGCTTTTATTGATGTGGGATATTCTTATGAAAAATATTTGTAATGATGTGAGATTAGTTCCAAATTCTGTAAGGGAAATCTGTCCAGCTAATCTGGCTACCGATTCCTATGAACAGTGGACTAATGTGAGATGTCATTATGGGTATGGGCCATAAGACAAAGGGTTTGTTTCGGGGTTCGACGTACTAAGTGGTTGGACAAGCCTTTTTCCCTAGATGAAGTATTAAATAGCCAAGGAGTTACGTTATGTGGTATCTCTATAGGGGTTCACTTCTAGAAATAGGTCTTAAATGATGGGGTCTACCTATTTCCACTTGGAATTATTAAGTGACCTATGAGATTCCATATGATATCAACTAGATAGTACAATTAAGGAGCACACTTCTGGAAATAGGTCTTAAATGACGGGGTCTGCCTATTTTCCACTGGGAATCATTAAGTGGCTTATGTACCATCTCTCACATTATTAGTTATTTATGACATATGATTGGGATATTGGATCTACTTCTAGAATGGAAGATATTAAGTGGTTAGACCTGCCTTCTTTACTTATAAAGAACTATTAAATGATTTTAATGGTTTTATGTACGTATACATAATCTTATTTTGAAATATAGCGCCCAAGTACTAAAAAGGTAAGACTCGAGGTTTTTATTCACCAGACACTTATTGTTCTGACTTCCTCCTCATTACAACATAGGTTAAGGACAGAGTTATGGCAGTGACGATGCTTAGAGACGGAGAAGCTTGGATTGTGGGAGTATTTGTTATTATTACTTCCTTTTATCTGTACCCATGTAATAGATATTATGTTACTGTTTTTATGGAATTTTGTATCATGACATTTTTAGGGTTTTGAAATAAATGGGTACACTTTACTATTATATTTTGTTTCATCCGCTGTGAGTTCTGAAAGTTTAGTTATGTCTCTGCAATTTTTCTTTTACTATCAATAGCTTTCCTTAGAATGGATATAAGTTTCGATGGGCCTTTTTTGGGTCGAAATTTAGGCCTGTTCCGGGGTAAGTTATTACATTGGTATCAGAGCCCTAGATTACCCAATCAATAGGGAAAGTATACTATACGTATGACTGGCATACTTGTTATTTTTAAAAAAGGGTTTTCAAAAGATTTTTTGAAAACTCATACTATATATATGCTTATTTTGAATTTACGCCTAACTCTATAAATTCCGACTATAGAAGTAGTTGCGACCATATTCTGAATGGATGGGCAGGGCGACTATGAGTTGGAAGAATAAATATAGGTAATTTCTACTCCTACTCTGATGGCCTGTGGAGCGGAGATCGTATCTTTAAGAGCAAACTAGGGAGAACACGACCTCAACTTATGGAAGCACCCTAGAAGCTGGATAGTAATTAACTCCTTGATAGGACCTAGTCTTCCTTATCATTATGGACCTAATAGACATATTTAAATATGGGTGACCGTAGATGGAAAGGTTGATAGGAAATAAATAACCTTAAGGAAACGTCCGTTAGGTTGACAGTTAATATGGACAAATTAAAATTTATGGAGGTAACAAATGAAGGTGTTATGTATTACTAAAATACGAAAGTAAGGAAAGGAGTAAACTTCTATAAGAAGGAATACATTTATCACCACAAGGAGGAAATTAGATTTTTAAAGGGTAGAGTACAAAGGTTTAAAAGAAAGAACAAATTTTAATCCAACCTTTTGGGACATAATTTGATAAAAAAGTTTCTTTGAAAACCCATTGAAATTTTTGGAAGTGCATTTCAAAAACTTTTGAAATGAAAATCTTATAAGTTAGAAATTTTTGATAAAAAGTGATTTTAAATGGCTTTTAAATTATACCACCATTTGTTTTGTAAAAAGTTTAAAAGGAGGTTGTAAATTTAAAAAGGGTGGTGAAACATTTTTGATAGGCGATTTTAATTCAAAAATTTGGCAACTTGAGAAGTTGAAAAAAAAGTTTCCATTTATCAACTTCTCAATTTAAAATTTGATTGGATTAGAAAAGCTTTCAAATTCCGTGTTTTTGTATTATTCTATTTTTCTATGTTATATTTCCTATGTAATAAATTTGAAAGTTCTTTCCTCTATAACTTCTTAGAGGCTGTATAAGTTGGAAATTTTTGGAAATATAATCATGGTTTTAGACAACTTTAGAAATATACCAACATTAGTTTTGAAAAAGTCTGGAAAGGTAATGCGATTTTTAAAAGCGGTGAATTTCTTTAAGACAAAATGGTGGATGGTTTTAATTGTAAATTAATGCCTTGAAATTTTTTCATTTATTAACCCTTTTTATTTGATTAAAAGATTTCAATTTTTGGTTCTTTGATCCTTCTATTTTTTCTTATTTATAAACCTAAATGTTATTTCTTTAGAACTTTTTTAAGGGTTTTATAGATAGAAATAACACCTATTTTGGGATAAAGAAATAGAAAATAGAAAGAAAGGAATGTCCGATAGTATTGGAAGGAGAGCATTCCCATATAAGTTGATGAAGAGAATGATGGCTGGAATTTAGGTAATAATAGGATTGTGAGTTCTGGTAGATGAAATATTGAAAGGAGTAATATAGTAAGATAGAAGTTATCTTTGTCTACTCCATCTATTTTTCTATCATATAAGGTTATAAAAGGTATTTTTGTCCATTGATTGGATATAAATGATGATTGATAAATAAGTTAGATGTTTTATATAAGGAGAAGCATTTATGTAAAGATGAGAATTTTATATGTTTTTTCCTAGTTTGAATAAAAAAGTTATTTAAATAATGATAATATTGGATTTTATAAAGAAAGTGTTGCAAGGTATTTTAATAGAGCAAAGTTACGAGCTATATTTCATCAAATAACAGTATATTTTGAGTAATAGGGTAATAAATATTATTGTATGCTTTATAAGAAAAAACCGTTATTTTGAAATGATGATTGTGAAAAATTTACTATTTTGTAAATGTTAATTCTTGTAGCTAGAAAAATCTTTGAAACAAAAAATGGTTCAACATATTATTTTGGAAAGGTAATTAAGTCTTGAATCTTTTGTGTTAACATTCCTACTTTTAGGAGTAAATCCTTACTTTAGAAAGCTATTGAAAATGAAAGTTTTTCATAAGTTCCTTTATGAAAAACCAAGAGAATTTTGAATGCCATAAACTAGAAAATCTAACTTTAAAAATAAATATTGCTACGGAAAGTTTTAAAAGGGGAGATTATTTTTTTCCTGTTTGGGAACAAAAGAATTTTGAATCTTTGATAAAAGTTTTTATTAAAGTTTAAATTTTGGAAGATAGAGATATTGAATTTGATACTTCATGTTTTAAATATTGCAAGAAATGAAGTAATAACCATTCAACCCCGTCGGCTATGCCAAAAAAGTAATGAAGTAATAAATGCTTATTTTTAAATAAGTTTATTTGTATGAAGATATTTTATTTTGAGTGCAAAAGTTATGATTTTAAAAAATGTTACGGAGTAGATACGGATCATGACCTAGGTGGGATAGACTAAGGTTTTTTATAGGATATGTGTAGAAATAGAATTTACAACCTGATTAGAAAGTTAAAGTCAGTCCCAAACCTCTATTTGAAGAAGTCGATAAAGTCTCTAATTGGGTTGTGAATTAGGTTGCCCATAGAATATAAATTTCTATATTTTAATTTTGGAGCAATTTCCACGTAATTTCCATAAATTGTCCAATTCCAAAATATATGTAAAAGTGCATTGTTTGAAGTAATAAGGAATATACCAAAAGGAAAGAGATGTGTAAGAGATAAATATTCCTTTCCATAGTTTACACCGTCTATTTCAATAATAAGAAAAGGAATCTCCTTGTAATTTCAAACAAAGCAAAAATCTTAATTGTGGTTAATTTATGACCGTAATATTTTTGAAAGGATAGCTTCGATGATTTTAAAATATAGAAATGAGTATTCTAGTTATAGAATTAGTAGTTAGATATAAATATCGTATAGCTATACTAAACGACTAGAATATATATAGATAGCATAGATTGCGACTATATGTATATTAGTTAGTAATTGACGAATAGGATTTATGGATGTTAATTACAAATTTAACGGGCAATAAATTTGTAATTAATGAGAGGAAATGTAATCTAAAGGGGGGCTGATTAAGAAAATTTGAAATTGCATTTGTGGAGGAAAGAAATATGAGTAGTGAATGGATTTTGAAAACCTAATAAAGACTAAAAAGATTGAAGAAGGATTAATTGAAAATGGTCCAATTCTGACAGTAATGATCAGCTGTTATAGATATAAGTTGAAGCAATAAATGGACCACATTTACGAAAGACCAAAAAAAAGAGGAAATTAAGAAAATGGGTAGCAATGGAATGAATTATTAAAGATAACCCATCTTAATTTAGAAATGAGTGTTAGGACCTCAACACCATTTATATTAACCGATAATAAATGGCATCTTAAAGTAAAGTTTTCTTTTGGAGTTCTTGTATTATAGTCGCTGGTTGTCTTCATTAGTTATTGGAAAAGTAGATGGTGTGGTATAAGATATATTCCCATTTTATTCATGTGGAGACTTTATGAATGGTATTTAAACCACTTGATATATGTCGGAAAGCAAAGTAAATAAGGAAATTTTATGGGAACACTTAACTAGCGATAGACCATAGGTAAATCTGGAAGTTAATGAGGAAATTAGGCTAGCAGCCAAAAGTGAGTAAACGTTCCAATCTCAAAACCTTAGATTTTGGAAAACATAAGGGATTTAGCTCACAAAATGCCACCATGGAATAAAATGAGAAAATGTATAGGAATGAGAATGGAATTTCCTATTGATCAAGGATTAAGAAGAAGGTGGCAGAAATTTTTCGTTAGAAGCAATGAAACCGCAGCACTCCAACACAGCTTTATGGAGTTACGCTTTGCATCGTTAGTAATAGGGACCCTTAATTTACTAGAAAATTTGGAGAGATTTTCTAGTAGCTTTGGGAACTAGCTTTAGGGACTTCATTAAATCAGAGCATCGCTTACTAACTGAAGACCGATGGACAAACTGAAGGAATGGATGGGAACTTGGAGGATTTGTAGAGAACTTGCATCTTGGACTTTAGAGGACCTTAGGAGTAGCGCTAACCCTTAGTAGAATTTAGTAGGATTGTAATCATCAATGGAGAATTAATATGGTACCCTTGAAGCATTTTTTGGGCAGACCATGCAAATCGTCAAATTGTGGGTGGGAAACCACCGATAAATTCTACTCAGACCAAATTTGTATTTCGAGACTTTGGAAAGTCAAAATTGATTAGGCAGGGTACGATTTGAATAGTTGGAAACTAGGCATTAGATTTATTGTTCCTTTTCCCAATATAGAAAAAAAAAAGAAAACCTTTATGTTGGCTGGAGTCCATGACGTTTTGGCATTTGAGGAAATACCTTCGCAGCATAACAATTATTGTAGAGCCTAATCAATTGGTGAATTTTAAGACGGAGCCAATAGCATCTCATGTCATTGCATGCATCATAGAGCATGGACCTCAGTGGCTCCACAACAAAGAATTAAATTGGTTCGAGTACAATGGTGAGAAAATCTGATAGGAGGCATGAGGACTCTTCGTATAAAACCTTTCTCTGTTAAATTTTCTCTCCAAAATTAGGATTTTTATTGCATCATGGTTGCTAAATTGGATAGTAGGAGATGGTTGCTACACTTTTTCATAAACACTTTACACTTATATAGAATTTTTTTTCATGTTTAGGGTATTTGCATACATACTTTCATGACACGATTTCACACTCATGCTAGGATTGAACTCATTTTAGTATGTCTGTAGTACATAATCACATTGCACTACTAGTTGGGTAGATGGTTGTGTAGATAACTTGGTTGTATAACATTGTTGTTATTGTGCATTACAATGTTCGCCCCTTGGAAGATTTCACGACGAAATTATTTTTAAGGGAGGAAGAATGTAACACCCCGTAAACTGAACCATAAATAAATAAAGTAAACTTATTAAATAAGATAAGGATTGGATAAGGAAGTTTTATAAAAGTTGGAATTTGACTGCAAAAGTTATTCTGTTGCATTCATGGCAAAATTCCGATCTGTTTCCATATATAATATGCTGAAATCAGAGCTCAAACAAAGAAGTTATGAGCGTTTGAAGTTCTCAAATTTAAATTAATTTAGTTTGAATTCAAATTCAGATGAGAATCAAATTTAGGATTTAAATTTCAAAAATTAGCTTGGGGCTAAGTAAATGATTAATTAAGGCTTAACGTTAAAAAGTTAATTAGGGAATAAAATAATATGGCAATGGAAACAAAAATAAACGTCCTCTGAATAAAAGGTGAGGTCGACCTGAATAGGTCAACCGATCGACCGTAGCGGTCGGCCACTTGGCAATAGAAGTTTACAATGGCGGATAGGGTTTAAAGCAATGTTTTATTCGGTTGTACGCTCCATATTTACCTGTTTCCTACCTACTTCCATCCTACAGTTCTGGTGCATTTTAACTCCTATAAATAGAACTCTATCCTCTCCACTTTTATTCATATTATTTTGGGGAATACGACAAAACTCTGCCATTTCTTTCTCTTTAATATGATTCAGAAACTCCATAGAGAATTCAGGTAAGAATTTAACTTATTTCCTATTTGTTTCTTCTTCCTCCAATCTATTATTATCCTATTATTCTCCAATTATTCTGAGTCTAATGAATATATATACCGCTTCCCTATTGTGTGTGGATGTGTGTATCGAAAGATAGAGATTCTAAATGAGATCGGAAGGCTGCAAATCCATTTGAGTAAAGCTAAGGCTAATCTGTGAGTGGAAACCTTAGTATTCCTTTTTAGCAATTCTATAGTGTATTTCTTTTGGATTTGAATATGCATTAGGGATTTTTATATTTCGAAAATATGATAGATAAAATCCCCCAAAATTCGATTCTATTTCGAAATGTCAATTCTATGTTGAGATCCTCACTTATTTATATTAATTTGATGGAATTTGTTTCGTTTATGCAATTTTTGATAATTTCATAGTCTATTCCATTTCTCCTTCTATTTTGGGTCAAATTGTGATCCTTCGATAAAATTAGTGGTTTAGATTATAAATTCTATTCGCAGTTTACACCACTTATTCTTATCTATTTATTTGTAAAAAGAGGAGTTGAATAGAATAGAGGTTTAGATTGCAATTCTTATTTTTTAAGATTTTCCATTGAATTGATGTAATAAATTGAGTTTCTATTTTATTTACAAGTCTGTTATTACAGTATTGGTTATGAATATTTATTTCCTGTTTTGGACATTAGATTTCCATGAAATCTTAGGAAATTAAAGCAAAAGGACTTGTAATAATAATTGTTAAGGAATTGACATTTGAGGCTAGTTTAGAGCATATAATCCTTGAGTTTAGAACTTATTAGGCATGAATATTTATTTATTTCAATTTACATAATTAACATATAATTATTACGTATATGGCATAGTTAATTAGACATTTATTTACATTTATTTGTTCCCCTTTAGGAAGGTAATTGATTTTAAGGCGAAAATAAGATTAAACTTGTATAGCCTAATTATTAATCTAAGGCGTAATAAGAAAGATTCCTTATAAGGCCTTATTTATGAAACGGTGAGATGAGTGTGTGTATATAGAGTAATTAATTTATGGCTAAGTCATAAGGATGCGAGGTCAATAGAGTTACATGATAGAAGTCTGCCCTTCACTTTGAGGCTACCAGCAGCTATGTACACTTTTTTGATGTGAGATATCCTTATGATAAATATTTGTAATGATGCGAGGTTAGTTTCAAATTCTGTAGGGGAAATCTACCTAGCTAATCTAGCTACTAGTTCCTACGAATAGAGGACTAATGTGAGATGTCAATATGAGCATGTGCCATAAGAAGGTCCTGCTTCAGGGTTTGAGGTATTAAGTGGTTGGACCCACCTTTTCCCCAGATGAAGTATTAAATGGCCAAAGGGTTATGTTAGGTGGTATTTCTACATGGGTCCACTTCTGGAAATAGGTCTTAAATGGAGGGGTCTGCCTATTTTCCCTTGAAAGTACTAAGTGGCCTATGAGATTACATATGATGTCAGCTAGATAGTATCATTGAGGAGCACGCTTCTGGAAATAGGACTTAAATGATGTGGTCTGCATATTTTCCACTGGGAAGTATTAAGTGGCTTGGGTACCATCTCTCACGTTATTAGCTATTTATGACATATGATTTGGATATGGGATCTGTTAACAAGAAAATTTGTCAACATCCCCAATGCTATATGAATAACCATATTGGTTACATACGATCAAGAGGTCAAAGAAATCGCTTCTTTCGAACCACACCTTTCGACCTGATTGAACAAGTCGAAACAGATTTGATGGTTAAATTCGAAATGCAGGCTAAGGAAACAACATCTAACTTGAAACCTTTCTTTTGAAAGAGTCGACGTCAGCTATTTACAAAAGCTTTCGACCAGGTCGAAGGATTTGTTTAGATCCTTTCAACCACATCAAAAGGTATGCATGTTTATTCGAAACGAGATATCTCCTTTCGACTTCATTGGTCTCGCCCCTTTTATTGATTAACCCATTCGAAAGGGTTGAATATGTAATGGGGGGTAAAGCTCCTTTTGAATGAACTCTATTCTTGACATTCGCTTGCCAACTACAGACTGGATTCATTTCGGAACACCCCTTTCGACCAGGTCGAAAGGAGCTTCATCCCTTTCGAAATAGGTCCAGGTTGCAGTTGGCTGAGCTTCATTCAATTTTCTCTATATAAGATCAACCTGGATACTTCTAAGTTTATAGATTCATCAATGTCGAAACAACATCACCCTTCTTATTTCTACTAACTGATATTGGTTTCGATGGTGATGTGTTTCGCATGAGAATATCCAAGTTGATCTTGTATATTGCATTGACAAAAAGAAGTTAGAAGAATAAGATTAAATCATGTGCAATGGATCATTAGTCTAGCTAATGATCATAATGATCTTCCTCATAATCGAGATCCTTAATGAATCTGCCATCTCTCCTTATTTATTAATCCAAAATGAGTTACAACTATGAGAGCATTTTCCTCCAAATCGATTTAGGGTTTACAAGTATTTTGTTGTAGCTAAGAAATATGAGTAGGATAAATGAGTGTAGGATCTCAAAATCCGGTCCCCAAAACTGGACCCCTTGGGTCTTATTTATAGATGCAGGTCGGCCCCCTTCCGCGCCTATGCCTTCGACCCAGTCGTAAGCTCTCTTTTATATGACGCCTCATGCCTTTCGACTTGGTCGAAAGGCCCTGTCTACCTTCGATGCAGTCGAAAGGCTTCTCTTTCGAGTCCTTTGATTTACCTTTGCACTTTCTTTATCTTTCTCCAGACCTTCAACTATGTCAGAAGGGTCTTCTTTCAACCTTTCGCCTTTGTTAAGTCTTTTGTATTCCTTTTCTCTGCTTTCTCCAGAACTGCTTTCGACATTGTCGAAAGGTCTTCAAGTCCACCTTTCTATTCATGTTGCCTTGTTGTCATTGGAAGTAAAGATGGGATCCTTTCGAATCTGTCGAAGGGTTTTTCATAGGGGCTTTAAAGATATTGAAGCAACAATGGTTTCGACGCAGTTGGAAGCTTCAAAATGCATGCCTGTTGACTGATGCGGAACCTTCTCCTGATGTCATTGGCTTCGATCGGTTCGAACGGCTTGTGTATGCTTTCGAAAGGGTTGTTATAAAGGCGAAATCTTTGGTTCTGAAAGGTTTAGTGTGCATATGAGTAGCTAATGTACTTTGCCTTCGATAGGTGGTTTCGAGGTTGTCCTGGCATTCTTTAAATACGTGAATCCATCTGCATCAAAAAGTTGAAAGTGGCACCTGAATCGAAAGCCTTCACACTGTTTATTTCTGGTGAGGACACCTGGTGCCTCCGACTCCTTCGGAACCTTCTTAATGACTTTGAAACGTCTTCTTGTGACTTTTGTCGAAACCCATGCTTGCAACTCCATCGAAGTCTAATATTTTCGTTAACTTTCTTTCATACTTATGTGCTTAACTGGATTTTATGGCTAACAAGATCTACTTCTGGAATGGAAGGTATTAAGTGGTTGGACCCATCTCCTTTCCTTATAAGGAAGTATTAAATGATATTAATGGTTTTATGTTCGTAGACATATTCTTATTTTGAAATATACTGTCTAAGTACTAAAACGGTAAGACTCGAGGTTTTTATTCACCAGATACTTATTGTTCTGACTCCCTCCTCATTACAACGTAGGTTAAGGATGGAGGGATGGCTGTAAAGATGCTTAGAGATGGAGAAGCTTGGCTTGTGGCAATATTTGTTATTATTACTTGCTTTTACGTGTACCCACGTAACAGATATTATGTAACGGCTTGTGAGGAATTTTTTATTATGACATTTTTACGGTTTTAAAACAAATGGGTACACTTTACTATTATATTTTGTTCCATCCGCTGTGAGTTCTGAAAGTTTAATTATGGCTCTGCAATGTTATTTCTTTTTACTACCAACAGCTTGCCTTAGAATAGATTTAAGTTTCAATGGGCATTTTCTACGTCGAAATTTAGGCCTATTTCGAGGTGGGTTGTTACAATCTAGATATTAAAATATCTTCTAATTTTAAATTTAAATCTATAAATTACATTTTAATAAAATATACTTATAAAATATTTTTTATGATATATATATATATATGTATATTCTTTCGGCCAAAAATGTTTAAAAAAATTCATTTTTTTCAAATAAAACCTTGCAATTTTTATTATTGCTTTTATTAAATAATTTCCACGTGGAAATACTTAAAATTAGTTTAATTTTTAAAATTAATTTCCCAATGTATATAATTTTGTTTATGTTATATATATACACGCAAATGTATGTATGTATGTACGTATTTTATAATATATATATTAAATTAAATCACCGTGTTATGTATTAAAATAAATTATGTATAAATATATATATGGACTTAAAAATTAATATATATATATATATATATTTCAGAAATACTAACATGCATACGATTTAACAAAATTATTTATACACATATATTATATACTTATATTTATATATTAAAATCAATTTTATTTTAAAACCCCCTTTTAAATTATTATTAAATTCTAAAATAATTTTTTGTTTTAAATCTTTGGTCGCAAGCATATACAAACACACAAAAACACACACACACACACACATATATATATATATATATATATATATCTTTGTAGAATGTTGATCATTATATATATATATACCTTATATGTTGGCATCGCACATATAAAGGGATTCGTGATAATATATTTGACTTAACTACACGTATAATGTGCATATATATATATATATATAATGTAAATAAGAGCATTACTTTACTATAGCCTAGAGATTACACCTTGAGTGTTGAATCTGAATCCAAAACCTTTAGAACAGAGCTGCCCGATTAAAAGATCTATGCACCTTTGTTGAAATTTGATTTGATCTTGTGTTTTTAAAACTTGAATTAATGAAGAAGGGGGTGAAATTAATTTCATTTAGAGGTAGGTAGTATGGAGGCTAAAAGAGAGTGGTGCAAATGAGAGGTTAAGGGAGTATAAATAGAGGAGAAAAGAAGGAGCAAAAAGTGGATCCGGATACACAAATTTTTACACCATTTCAATCCCATTTGAATCAAATTCTACCCCTCCTCCTACCATGTATAGCCAGCTACACCTTTGTTATATATGGGCCTCCATCTTGTTTCAAGCCCAATCAGATAATATACATTTAAAGCAAATATAAATGTACATCGATATCGTATATCGATATATGTGTATACAACTTTTATATATGCACTATTAATCAACACATATCAAATAAAATTCTATAATTAATACTTTATAAATATTAATTAATTTAATTAATTTATGAATATTATAATTAAATTAAATTAGGTGGTATTCGGAGTATTTAACATTTAGGTTGTGTGACTCTTAAGTGTAAATTCGATCAGCGATTGATATCGAACAATTCAAATATTAACGTTCGCATGTTACCTTAGGTAGTGGTGTGGTATTATGGCCAAATTAATCACTTACATAGCTTCGATAAAATCCAATTTTACATATTTTAAGTGGTACAAGGTACTCATTTAGTTATTTTAACCAACAGAAAACTGTCAAATGAATCACTCCATAGTTATTCAATAATATTAATACATAACCTTTTCATGCCCCCAATAGCCATGAGTAATATAGTGCCCAACATTTAGAGTGCATTATATACTCTAGTCTCAATGGATATATCGATATCCATTCTTGATATATTTTGACTTGAATATTTAAAATGATGTATTTATTACATAGTGATAAATTGCTCACGATTACAACACTTTGTCATTACTATCACAAAACCGCCATATAGGGATATTTCTATTATATGTACTTAAACTAAATAATTAATTAATATAAAACATTATAAAAAATATAATAAAAAGAAAAACACCATTTATTTTGAATGAAATCCCATTACAGAGCTAATAATTTATAATAAATCATGGAATTGCCAATAGGGCATACCCCTAACTCTATCAGCCGTGCCTTAGAGGCTTCCTGTTTTATATGTATACAGTTTGATATGGTATTTTCAGATAGTTCCTCTGACAATAGGCTTTAAATCCGCTCCATGTTTTGTCTTTGTCTGTTTATGTCATGATAACTCTCGGGTACTCGATTGAGTAGTCTGGGAGTCAAGTGCTTTAGGGATATGTTTACAAAATGGCTGAAGCATTTTGGAGTCATGGTGTTGATATTTTGGATATGTATACTTGTTGTTGTAGCAATACATAACAGACAGATTATTTGTATATGAGACTTGCACCATATATTATATTCAGAACTCTATATGTAACGACCCATAATTTTTAGATATTCAATTTTGAATATTTAATTCATTTAAATAGCAGATTTGAACTAAATTATAATAAAATATATATATTTCAAATCAAGACTCGATTTTTGGTTATGTATTTTTATTTTAATTTACATAATTTTTCCATAACTTTTACTTTGAAAAATAATTAAATTTTTGTTTGATGCTTTTTGCAGCAAACATCGGTACTTTTGAAATTTAACAAATTTAGTTAACCAGTGTATTTTATTATTGTTGTATGATCATGTCACATTGTTGTGCACGATCATATTTTTATTTTATTTTTGTCGTTTGCGGCTCGTACGCGAACGCGTTATTATGTGCTGGTGCACCGCAAACTAACCTGTTTCAAAAATCAAACCTTTCCAAAACTATACAAACACACGCAACATCACTTTTTACATTTTTTTGCTTATACTTGTGCAAACTTTTATTTGTTTTTCATTTAATATTAGTACTTTTATTTCCTTAGCCTTTAAGCATTTGTTATTATGTATGTTTGTTCACATTTTATCACTGGAAGACATGCATGAAGCAAGAAAAATAGGAGACTACACATGACATTTTTCACTTTATTCTCTTCTTGTTGTTTTCTTCTTTCCTCTACAAAATGAAATACAAAGAGAAACACATTTACATTCACGTCAACACATTTTCTTTCTTGCATTATTCCTATTTCTGTCTTTTTATTTCTCTGTAAAATGAAGTAGCGAGTGCTAGAGGGGGTAAGCTAGGCCGTATGTGCAGGAGTTTGAGTGGATAGGAAGGTGGTTGTGTTTCTTGGTGTGTGCGTGCGCGCGCATGCAAAATGAAGGTGTTGTGTCAGTGTAAGGGAGGAAGTGCTGGAAGGCTCGGCTCCCTAGGTTGCATGCTTGGGTGAAACATTGCAGGTAGAAGAAGTGTAGTTTGGGCTTGGGAAGATAGAGTTGTGGCCTTAGGAAGGTTGCATGCATAAGCAGGGAGGAAGGTGGTGCTTGTGCAAGGCATGAGGTATAGGGAAGGAGAGGCTTGCAGGTTTGGTGAGTGGGCTTTGGGCTGTTGGTTTGGAGATGAGGAATGAAAAAGAAGAGGTGTAGACGTGTGAAAGGAAGTGGAGCATTGGGCTGTAGCTTTGCATGCATATTTGCAGGTGCATGAATTAAAGTGAGTAATGGTGGGTTCTGTTAGTTTAAATTATTTGGTTTATTTGATTTGAAAATTATAAGTTGTTAACTTAGAAAATGTTTAACTTCCCCATACGGAGTCCGTTTAACCCACGGTCTTTGACACTAGGTTCATATGAACTAGTAAAACACATTAGTATAACTATTTGACACATTTGATGAAGTATAAAATATTAGTTATTGAATTTAATTACTATTAACTTAGTTAAATAATTATATTTCATTAGCAACATTCGATAAGCGGAATAAAAAAACCGCTTTGCTATTATAATAAATTTGGACATCTATTGAGCATAATAAATTCTTGTTCTGCTATTATATTAATTTATTGGTTATAATGATGTGTTCGCTATTTATTATGATAATACAAGGTTTTATAGTCAAATTGTGAAATTCTAATCACAAGGTGTTCGTATTTAATCATTCTTAATTTATTCTACCCAAACCATGCATATAAAAATTTATTGCTCATAAATTGGTCGAGCATAATTCAAACAACCAAACAAATAATTGCCAACAATAATAAATAGAAATATTGAGAATGGTTAAGAAATTAATTTTATAACACCAACTATAAAGATTTAAACCCTAAAATTATGAAAAGAAACCTGTTTTAAAATATAATTGTAGTAATAAATAGAAGGTGTTTATAGTTGTTGTCAATAGATTGAGAATGGTTAAGTAGGAATTATAATAAAAGATGCTTTGTAACACCCCTAATTTTTAATAACATTATTCAGGAGATTTAATTAGAATAAATTAAATAGAATAATGTAGATAAGGAGATTGAGGTTGATTAACAAACATGTAGTGGCCGTGCTTATTAATAAAATGGATCATAAATGGTTAAGTAATTAAACATAACGGCATTATGGTAAATAGCCATCCATATTTCCCACCCTTATACCATTTCCAATTAGTCATACATGTTCATTTTATCATAAGCAAAAATTATAACCGTAAGAAGAAAAGGAATCGGCCATTAGGAAGAAAGAAGAGAAGAGATATTTAAGTAAAGCTTAGGATTCAAGCTAAAAGAAATCAATCTCAATCAATCATCAATTTCCTTATCCAATCTAAGGTGAATTAATCACTACATCTCTATTTTGGTTTTAAAATCATATGGTTTCGGATTTAAGGGATAAATTTGTTTTATGATATATTGAATGATGATATGCTTGATTTATGATTTATATGGTTTAAATAAGATTGTTTAAAGGAGTTATGCACGGTTTTAGGGTGGAACCAAGATCAAATGATTTTTAAATGCCATGGAAAAATTATATGTTATGGAAAACATGATTTTGGAGTTGGGTTTCAATTTTTATAATTTTCCAAGCTATGGAGAATTAATTATGAATTTTCAAAGGAAAATATGGTTGTTTGGGTTTATAAATTTATTTTGGAAAATATATTGAGAATTTGGGTCTGAAATTTTGATATGTTAGATAACATGATTAAAGAATTTTTGAAATTTTTGGGAATTTTTACTAAGTGATTTAGTATGGAAATTAAATTATTTTGAAAGGAGGACCTAAATGATTTAATTGTTTTGTTAATAGGAAGGGCTTAATTGTTAAAAGTTATCATGTTTTTGGACCTGAGAAAATGCGGCAAATGTTAGCCAAATTAAGTTTAAGATAGCCAATCAAATGTTTACAAGTAGGCAAGTTTGTTACAAAAAGTTTACTTTGGTAAAAACAGCCTTTTTGATCAAAAAAAGGGGTTCTACCTTCTTTAGGAAGATCTTTCGACCCAGAGTTTCCACTTCCAACCTAGATGAAACCTTCTAGGTTGAAACCAGTCAACCAATATACATGGTATCATTTCGATGGTACGTAGTGGATTGGAGAAAGGCGGAAGGTTGGGTATCGAAGGGTAGCTTTCAAAGAGGTTGGTTCCTTTGTGTTATTTTGTTTTGAAAGAAAATCGCTTGCCTGTTTATAAAAAGGGATTTCAACTTGGTTGAAACTTTTGGTTGCGAAAGGTTTCCAAAAGAGGCTTTCGAAAGAGAGCTACCGCCTGTGTTTTAAAGAAGTAGCTTCCGAAAGAGTTACTTAGATTTTGTTTAAAGCTTTCGGAAGGGCTAGTTTCGACCAAGTCGAAACCCTTCTATGAATTGTTGACCTTTCGATGGTATTGAAGACATCAATGCTACCGAAAGGTGCTGCTGTTTTTACTAAAAGCCTCTTCCTAATGCTTTCGAAAGGGGTTAGGGGTTTCGAAGGCAATGGTTTCGGAAGGGGTTTCGAAGCTAACCTTCAATTGTTCTACCTAGATTTTTTTAATGCTTTCGAAAGGATGGTTTCGACACCATCAAGCTTCCCCAATACTTTTATTGAAATAAAAATGATTTCGAAAGAGATGCTTATGCATATGTTCACTTTGACCTAAAAATAATGTGTAAGTATAAACCTAATGCTCTCGAAAGAGGTAATTTCAATGGTTTTGAAGGGTAACCTTCATTGGTTTTGAAAGGGTACTTCCAAAAGGTTTCGAATGAAATGTTTTAAAGTATTCGAAAGGCAGGAGCCTAATGTTTTAAAGATAGATTTTTCTGCTTTCAAAAGAGGTCATCCTATGAGGTTGAAAGCAAGGTTTTGAAGGAGTCGAAAGGTTTTAAAACCCAAACTCAAATTTTTAAAGAAGAACCCATGGCTTAAATAAAGGAGTTCTGAATGACTTTAAGTAAGTAAATTTGAAGAAGTATGGCCTTGATAAAAATATAAGCTAAAGGGATTAACATTGTTTTATATGAAATATATTTCAAGGACTTTAAATCCACAGGAGTGGTATTTTGTTATGTTTGCTTCTTCAAGTATGAATATATTCACATGATAAAGAACCCATAACTGTATTTTGGGGATAAAGGGTAGAAGAACCAGCTAGGTTAACCCAGTAGTGAATATAATTTAATTAAATTCCAAAATGAGTAGAATTGCATTCAGGGAGTCAGGGAGACCAAAGTATAGGATGCTTAAACCTTGAAGTTGTCTAAGAGATAGGTTCATAGTAAACCCATGAAAACTATGATTATGTAGTTATTAGAGGTAACCAACAGGTTCATGGTAAACCCATGAAAATTAGGTATTAAGGTAGGTTGGCAGGGGCTAATTGGTTTGTAGTGATCCCATGAAAACTATATCCAGATTAAGAATTGACATCAGTCAATAGGGTCCTAATCAGCCCATGAAAACTAGGATAAGAAAGAAGTTGATGGAAGAATCAGTAGGTTCCTAGTCAACCCATGAAAACTAGGATAAGAAGTGAGTTACTGGATAAATCCACAGGTTCCTAGTCAACCCATGAAAACTAGGATAAGGGATTAGTTATTGTAATGACTAATAGTTTCAGGGGGACCCATGAATTAATTAATTTAATTGCCAGGAGCCTATAGGTTCTTAGTGATCCCATGAAAACTATGAAATAGGACAGGGTGTCCATGTGTAATGAAAAAGGTTATTAGTAAACCCATGAAAACTAATAGGTTAATACTGACCCTAGAAACTATAATTATGATAGGGGTGTCAATTTAAGCTGGAGATGGGAAATCCTAAATGTTTTTATATATGCATATCATTATAATATTTTGAAATGTATGTTTTAACTATTGTGGATGCAGGAGCATAGTATATGATTTTATAAATGTTTTAGGATACTAATGAGGGGAAAACCTGTTCCGCTAAGCAGCGTGGTCTCACTAGATATCTAAAAGAATTGAGATGTTAGATTATTATTCATACTAGGCTTTATTCTGACTCGAAGTTTTTGTTTTCCCCTTAAACTCTCGGGTACTCAATTGATTTTGAGTAGTTTGAGGTATAGGGTTATCAGATTCTCTTTTTAGACAAATAAAGTTTCTGGAGGAGTGCAGGAGGCCGTTAGTATTTAAAGTTATTTCTTTTTCCATTGTGTATTTTTCCTGTAAAGGCAGATTTATTAGCCTTAATATATACTGATCAACCATGGTGGCATCTTCATATGTCGCTCTTGGCGTATGTGTAATAATTATATTTTGCTGAACGTGGTTAACGTTTTTGGGATTATGTAATGAACATGAAATGTTTTGAATGGAATGTGGAATTGTGTTTTTAGATTGTTAAATTTTTTTCATATTCTTGTGATCTGTGTATCAATGTATCTAGCACCGCCGTATTTGGTCGTCGAGAATTAATAACTATAGATGACTGCAGCGTCCATAGTCGTTAGTTTTGGACCTCCAAGTAGGGGGATGTTACATGCTTATTATAATTTTAGAAGTTTTATCTTTTAAATGAAAGGGTTTCTTTTGAAAGAAAATAAAAATATGTTAAGAATAAATAATATTGAAAGGATTATATATAAAAGAGATTTCCATAAATGATTTATAAAAGTGTTTTATAAACGAAGAGAATTTCGAGGACTGAAAACCTGGTGTTTGAAAATGATTTCAAAAGGTCTTGGGAAATGAAAATACTATGATTGAAACTATTTGTGAATATTAATGAAAATGGTTTATCACACTGGGATGTAAAATGATTTATTATGTTACCGATGATTCAGATAACTCATAACTAAAAAGTGGGCAAAGAGGGGTTATTTTAACCCAATGTTTAGTCTGCTTTTAGATAGAGGGATGCACTTGCTTATTGACTTTGTGAAGGCTGGGTGTAAGGACCCGCAAATTTATCACTTCGATAAATGATATTTAGTTTTGAAATATGCAAATACAAAGTTTTATAACACCAACTATAAAGATTTAAACTCGACAATTACGATAAGAAACTTGTTTTAAAATATAATTGTGGAATATAGTTTCACAAATAAAGCACGTGCTTCGTACACAAATTTTCATCGATAAATTGATTTTCAATAGAAAGGAGATTTTCTCAGTATTTGAGTGCACGAGTCTGGATACATATACTAATATATCCATATAAACAAGGTTATGAAATAAAATTGTTTATTTTATTTTTGGGTAATAAAATGTATTTATGATACCATCAATAATGGCATCATATTTAATAATTGATTTATGAATTTAAAATGAGATTTAATGATTTAATAGTTATGATAATTATTGTAATAATAGTTTTAAAATGATAATAATCCATTTTAATTAGTTATATAGTGATAGTAAATAATTTATAATAATTTTATAAAGATATATACTTGATTTGAAAATATAAGAAAATTTGTATCCCTTTATCGATATAACAACACTTTTTGGAAGGGGTTGTTTAATATTAATTTATATGGCTTTATAATTCAAATGTGTTCATTTTAATTAGTTAAAAATGATAAGAAATTAGTTTTAAAATTTTGTTTACATTTAGATGTAATTTAATTTATAAGTGAAACTGAAACCTGGAATCGAATTTTCGATTTTCGATGGTTTAACGAACAGAAGTTGTTCAAAGTTGTTGCAACATTCTTATTTCTCTTGTGCACCTACATACATACGCATATACATGTTACATGCACATATATACATATAATACACATACATATATACATGTATACATAAGATAAAAATATCATGATATTATGAAATAAATATAATGATATTTTCATTTATTTTCACCCTTAAGACATTTAAAGTCAATGCACATGGCATGGAAGAGAAGTGAAGTGATGGAGGCACATGGGGAGGAGGATCAACGTGTAGAATGAGGGGAAAGGAGGGGTGTCAGTTGAGGGTAGAAAAGGAAATGCTCATTTAGATAGTTTTCACACATTTTTACCTATAAATACAAGGCCATAGCTCTCCCATTTCATTCATCCATTCACTTCTTCTTCCTCCTTCTTCTTAAAATATAAGAGCTCTTCTTTAATTGCTTCCATGCCTTGAAAAAATATTTGCAAAGTTATGACAGAATAAAGTAAAATATATACACATATATACCATGTCATTCCACCTCAAAACGAAGGCAAATCACTCCACATCTCCATTCAAAACTCACGGCCACCACCTCCATCACCATTGGCCAAGAGCTCTATCTCTTCCTTGCTTAGGTGTTCGCTTTCAAAGGTCGTGTTCGCTTTCAAAGGTCCTGGGCTCGATTCCATAAGCTTTGATTCTACCGTAGCGAAGCTATAGTCCGTTTTCCTAAAGTTTAATATCCAATGAAGGTGAGAAACTTTATATATATAATAATGATGCAGCATGATTGCTATAGATGTTTACTATGCTTTGACTATCAAGTATTGGTTTTAATATAGTGCTTAATTGTGCAAACAAGTCACGTAAAATACACGTCGATATTACACAAGGAAATCACTTTCCGAATCAAGTTATAAAAGTGATGTAGAATTATTAAACTCCTTTGAAATGATTAAAAATGGTTTATAAATATTTTATACACACTAAAACCCAATTTGGTGAAGTTTGGACAATTTATGATAGTTGAGTCAGAAATAGGCGCGTCGCGTAACAGTAGCTTGCGATTTCGCACCATAAAAGTTTAAATCCATTTAAATGATGGATTCAGACTTAGAATTCTTTGAAATAAGAATATTCCAAACTCTTATAATCATAGTTTTCAAACAAAAGAAAAGGATTGAGATTTCGTTTAGTAGACTTTGAAATATGAGTAAATCAAGTTTTCAAATTAGTCGTAGTTTGGCAGTTCGGAAACCAGAGCGATAAATTCTTTAAAATTGATATTTTTAATTCTTTGAAAATATGGAATAAATTCCATAAATGTTTTAAAAGAAATTTAAGTTATAAAAATGGATTTCTAAATGATAGAAAAGTTGTTTTGATCAAATAAGCCTTGAAACCACCATTCACAACACTATTTGCCGCACTTTTTGCAGCCCTTTTAATTACCTTTTGAAATATGGCTTTAAATTTAAGTATTCTTTCCCAGGTCTTTTATAAATGTTTTCAAATAAATAATTAAGTATTTTAGAGATAATGTGGAGGTTTTATAATTTATTTTAAAGAGTTTAAATAAATGATTTAAGGAAAAGCTGTTATAATCAAGTGATTAAATCTTGGCCCTAAAAGCCAATGAATAGACCTTATTTTTTTATTCGTGAGATTAGAATATGAGGTGCTTAAACTAAGTAGATGTTCAGGAGCAACCAGTGCCCTGGCTCACCTGGCCTTTTTCCTAGGCGAGGAATAGATAAGCTTGAAATGTCAGAAATGAGACAAGTATAAAAGATTCAAATTTACAAATTTAATTTCATACAACTTGTATTGTATAGAAATTGTAATGACCTAAAACTTTTGAAGTTTAGAATGTGAATATTTAATCTATTTAAATATTCAGATTTGATTCGAATGTAATAAATTATAAGGAAATCAAATTTTGATAAAACAATTTGATTTTTGATGATGTTATTTTAATTTAATTTATAGGATTTTTCCATAATTTTTAATTTGGAAAATAATTTTTTTGAGAGAAATGTGTGATCCTTAAAAGTAGAGGAAAGCACACATGTGTATATATATATATCACTGAAATCAAAGGTGTCGCCAACATGCCTGGCAGGTAACTAATCATAATACAAAACCAATGAAAAAAGACTCAGGTACATCTAGAATGAGCTCCGGCAAGGCCACCTCCTATTACACCTCAATACCGAGCTCCAGCAAGGCCACCGCCATGTAATGAGGTGTTAGAAGTACCAAAAAATCCATGATGCAGTCCAGTGCGGATGAGATCGATAGACAGCTCCAACAGAGAAAGAACGCCTCACTACAAACTCAAAAAATCTAGAATGAACGCCTCACTGCAAATGCAGATGATCCAGAATGAAGAAAGCCACATTGCATATGCGGAAGAACTGGAAAGAATGCCTCACTGCAAATGCAGATGATCCAGAATGAAGAAAGCCACACTGCAGACATGGAAAAACAGGAAAGAACTCCTCACTACGAACGCGGAAGGTCCTGAATAAACGTGTTACTACAATTCTGTCAACAACAATTCTGAAAACCTACAAGTAGTAACCTAGCACCATTTCTGGCCTAAACCTGTATCTGTAAAAGGAGCTAAAGAAAATTATAAGAATAATACGCATATATGTATATAAATAAAGTTTATATACATGTATATATGTATTAATGAAGTAACAGTAATAAAACGAAAGCTAAAATTAAAAGACGGAAAAGCAACTAAAATAAGAAACAGACTAAAAAGAATCCAAGCTCATTATGCAACATCTTAACCAACTCTAAAGATGTAAAAAAGAGATATCGAAATCAAAAAGGTAAAAAATTAACAAAATATGAAGTTAAAAACCTATAAATTAAAACCTCTTAAAATTATCCTTCTGCTCCTTTAATCAAAAGAACATTATGATAATTAGTAAAATCATCATTCAAATTTGAGAAAATGTTAATGCTATAATTATTAATGTTAAAAATATTGTTCTTATGCTTAGATAACTTAATGCTATTACTAACCGTATTAAGTATTCTTTGAAATGATTATTTTTAGCTAATTTATATTTAGGATTTGAGATCTAATTAAAACAAAATGATGATATTATAAAAATCAATTTATTAATGTGACTATTATTATTATTAAAAAGTCTATGGTTTCTTTCAAACCAAATATACCAACAAATTATAATGAATAAAGTATCAAGTAAAAATCTATTTTCCCTTTTAAACTTAAATCTTAAATTATTCCAATAATAATCACAATCAGTAACTTTAATTGTAAGACTAAAGTTAAAGATTTTGAGAGTATTATTAAGAATGTAGTAAGTATCCATGCAATCATAATACACATGTTTAATATCATCAAAATACAATTTATAAAAAGAACATTTATTATCAATTTGTATATTGTTTCTTTTTAAAAATTCAATAGTATTTAATTTCCTATGCATGATTAACCACATATGAATTTTAGATTTAGGAGGAGCGTTTGTTTTCCAAATAAGTTTTAAACAGTTATCAGTTACTCCCGAGAAATTAAGAAATTTATAAAAAGAATTAGAAGTGAATTTCTTACTCTTATCACATTCCCAGTTAATAATATCATTTTCATTATCAATATTATATAAATGCAATCTAGCACATAATAAAGCAAATTGTCTAAGAGTTGTACCTTCTAAGATTCTATTAAAACTAAAATTCCAAAGGGGGTCATTATCCGAAGAAAAAACATCTAAAATTAAAGCATTCTTAAAGTTACAAATCTCATAAATCTCTTTAAATTATATCCTAAGAGGAATGACAGATATCCAACGATCGTGCCAAAAAGAAGTATTAAAAAGAAGTATTATTACCTGAATGAACAATCGTATTAGTACCAAGGTTAAAAATCTTAATAACATTTTAAAATAGATTTCCAAAAATTAGACAGTTTATTGATAACATAAGGTGTAATTTGGTATAAATTATTACTACCATTATAATAATGTTTAGAAATGATTTCTTTCCAAATAGAGCTATAATTAACATCCTTAAATTTCCATAACCACTTCTCTAACGAAGACAAATTCATGTTACGCAAATTAATAACTCCTAAACCACCTTCCTTTTTTGATTTACAAACTGTTTTCCAATTAACTAAACATTTAAGACTGCTATTAGAATTATCTTCCCTCTATAAGAAGTCCCTTCTTATTTTATCAATTTTGTTAATCACCCAATCTGGGAAAAGATGAATAGACATCCAATAGATCAGAAGAGTAGATAAAATAGAATTGATGAGAACTAATCACCCGCTCTAGATAAAAACCTCTCATTCCAATTAGAAATCCTATTTTTAATTTTATTTATAATAATAAGCCAGTCATCGTGCTTAAGTTTAGTTGGTCTAATTAGAAAACCAAGATAATCAAAAGGAAAATTCATAGTTTTACAATTAAGCGTATTAGCAAATAAACTTTCAACCTTATCAATATCATTTAAAACTAAAACTGAACTTTTATCGAAATTAATATTTAGCCTTGAAAGAAGTTCAAAGCTGTATCATATAAATTTAAGGGTAATGACATGATTAGACAAATGAGAGGTAAATAGTAATGTATCATCCACAAATTGAAGGACAGAGAGACCATTGCGCGAGATTTCACTATCAACACTCCCCAAAGATCCATTACCAATCTCTTTTTAATTATCATAGCGAAAACATATGCGGCTAAGTTAAACAAAAGAGGCAATAAAGGATCACCTTGCCTTAATCCTTGTTTAGATTGAATTTTATTTCCTGAAATACCATTAACCATTATACTGGAATTATTAGTTTTAAGCAAAGTCATAATCCAACCAATCCATCCGCGACTAAAACCTCTACCAATAACATATCAACTAGAAAATCCCAATCAACCGAAGCAAAAGCTTTCGCAAAGTCCAATTTTAGAAGAACACATGTAATGTTGTTTTTACAATAATGATTAATGTATTCTTGAACAACAGCCACTCCATTTGTGATATTTCTATCCTAAATGAAAGCAATTTGTGAACAATCAATTAGATCATTTATTTTTATGCTAAGTCTATTAGCTAAGAGTTTAGAGATAATTTTAACAGAACAACTAATTAGAGAGATTGGTCTAAAATCTTTTAAATTATTAGCATTGATTTTTTTATGAATTAAAATGACATTTGCAAAATTAAATCTTTCTAATTGTAGTTTCCCATTATAAAATTCATTAAACATACTAATTAAATCAAACTTTAAAACATCTCAAAATAATTTGTAAAATAAGATAGGAAACCCAACAGGACCCGGGGCTTTATCACTAGGCATGTCATTAATAGCCTTCAAAATTTCCTCTTTAGTAAAAGGATTATCAAAATTAGAAAGGTCAATTCTAGATTCAATAGGATAAAGATCATTCCATCTAACATTAATTCTATGTTTATTCTTATTACCAAAAATATTTGTATAATAATCAGTAAATGCCTTATTAAGATCCCTTTGATCAACCAATTATACATTATTCACAAAACTAGAATTTACTGTGTTATTACGTTTTCTACCATTTGCCATATTATGAAGAAAAAAATTGTATTATTATCGCCTTCATTAATCCAATGTATTCTAGATCTCTGTTTCCATATAACTTTTTCGTTTTCTAAATTTGAATTAAGCTCTTCTTTTAAATTAGCGAGAACATTACGCTCACCAAGATTAAGTTGTCTAGTTTCTTCTGTCTTGTTACTTTTAAGCATTTCAGAAAGTAAATTTTCTTTTTTAATTTTAATATTGCCAAAAACATTCTTACTCCAATTTTTCAGAAAATTCCTAAGACCCCTAAGTTTTAAAACAAAATTTTTAGTAGAATTATCTGTATTTCTGATATTATAAAAATTCATTGAAATCCATTTATTTTTAACTAGGTTAGAGAAATTGGATTCTAATAACCACATTTTTTCAAATTTAAAAGTTTAATTAATTATTTTATGATGATCACACGTAAGAATGATAGGACAATGATTAGAGTAAGTATAAGGTAAACCAAAAACTCTACAAATAGGAAATTTATCCTCAATTTTGTCACTGACAAAAAATCTATCTAGAAGAGCCATTGAAGAGGACTCTCTAGTATTACTCCAAGTGAATTCTCTATTAGAAAGAGGAATTTTAATCAAATTTGAATTAATAATAAATTGGTAAAATTCTTCCATAGAAGAGAAATCACCTTCCCGTGGTGTCGCTCTCCTAGGAAATGCGTAACATTGAAGTCACCCCCCAAAATCCAAGAACCAGAAGCAAAAGATCTAAATTCCAGACATTCATTCCATAGAACTCGACGACCAATTTTCGAGTTTGGCCCATAAACATTAGATATATTTAATAAAGAGTTATCACAAAGGTTAATGAGAATAATATGCAAAGAGTGATGCTTAGAAATACATTGAAGAAGTTTAAAAGAATTATCCCTCCACCTTATAAGTAAACCCCCCAGAAGCTCCAATAGAAGGTAAACAAGCTCAGTTCCTAAGGTGATAACCCCCTAATCTTCTATAAAAACGAATATCAGGACACTATATTTTAGTTTCCTGTAATAGTGCAATATCAATAAAATAATCTTTTTAAAATGCTCTAATTTTATCACATTTATTTAAATCATACAGACCTCTAATATTCCAGCTAATAATCCTCATAAACCAACAGATCTAGCCCTCTCTAATTCCCTACTCTTAATAAAAGCAGTACCTAACTCAATGTCAGAAAAAACAAAAGCGGTATCCCTAGCTAACTGACATAACTCAATGGAAGACAAGCCACCTAGTGCATAAGAAGAACAAGTACTGCCTAAATCAAAAATCATACCTGAGCCTGAATTTGTAGCGTCACCCGTGGCACTCGAATCAGGTAACCCACCCATCATGAAAGAATGACTACTGCGGATCCTGGCACTATGACGAACAGTACCACTAATAGTAGTAGATTTCCTACGTCTATCTCTCTTTGACGATGAAGATAAAGCTGATCCAGTGTTACCAATATTACAATCATTTCCATTATCCACTAAAAAATTAGATGCCCTTTAGACTACATCCTCTATAATAATACCCCCAATAGATAAATCCGCACCACCTTCAGAAATAACACCAGAATCTTTACCTTCATCATTCATAGATACATCTCCAACCAACCAATCACCACGAAAGCTAGGCCATCCATTTCATTAAACTTTCCTACCCCATTACAATTTCGTTCACAACAAAAATTGAATCTGTTAGAAAAAGTATCTAATAACATGTGCATGTCTTCCTCCACGATTTTACAAGCCATATGACTCCCATATTGAATCATCTCTTCATTATAAAAAAATTGACTCCCTACAACCACATCCTTATTTCCAAACAACCTATCACCTTGATACTTTAAGCCAACCACTCCATTAAAATTCCCAATCATATTACCAGTTCGATCACCAATGTAAACCAAACTAATAGGAATAGTATCCAATATCCTATGCATATTACCCTCAACTTTTTCACAAGCCATTTGATCATCAACAATAATAGAAATCATTTTACCAGCAGTATTTTCAACTGCATCCTTCATTCCATCAGCAAGTATTTTCGAATCTGTCATTGAATAGCCTGAATCAATCGAGTTAATACTATCATTCATTTTAGCTGACACAATGTCAGTAAACATGCACACATTGATATCTGAATGATGCACCACCGTGTCATCTCTTTTACCACTGGAATCATTGAGAACACCGGTACCCACCATTCCATCAATTAACAAAGCATCAGTAAAAGACTCACCCTCATTTTTCCCAAACACATTACTAGAACCAATGTTGTTAATAACCAAAATAGGAGGATCCACTTTCAAAGTGATATAACCAGCAATTGTTTTTGAATCATTCACTGAATAGCACATATCATTCAAATTAATATCATCATTCATAAAGCATTCAGCAGTCAGTGATCCCTTCATTAAGCCAACAAAGTTGAAAAAATCTCCAACAACATCCAATTCCGACTTGATCCTTACACTGAATTCATTTTCTCTTAGTTTAATCATTGCACCTTTCCACAACTTGCTCATGTGCACACTAGAATTCAATAACGAGAAATCAATAAATAAATCACCAACCATCAAGACATTAGGATTTTTCAATCTGACATCTTTCTCAACCAGGCTACCAGATGAACCAATATGAACAATCTCCTTACCAACATCACAGCCATTAAACAACTCACAACAACTACCAGAAGAAGAAAAATCCTCATAGACAAGATTTCTTAAACAAGAATCAACAGCCAAGGACACAAAAGAAGAAGAAAAAATAGAAGCACCATCAGTATCCTGTAAATACTTACATGTATCTCTTAAAGGATGAACATTAGCAACACTATTAACCTCAGACTTGTTATCCACCAAGCAACAGCCTGAAAAACCACTATTAGAAACAACACCTTGATTAAGATCAGATTCTTCAACATCCAGAGACCTTAGACATTCAAAACTCTTTGTAGCGACAAGCTTGAATTCTCCAAGTAATTAAATCTGGCTTTAACTTTTTTATTATGAGTATGAGTAAAAAATTGGCTCAACACATTTGCAGCAGAGTCTACAGCACCATCTACGCATCCATTGTCAAGCAATTTATCCATGGTTTCTAGCAGTTGAGGAATCATTCTGAATTGTGAAACAACAGGATCCAGAAGCAAAGAATCAAAAGAAAATAATTCCTTTCTATTTAAAGCAATAAGAATATCCGACGTATCAATGATGCCAACATCTGTAACCCCGTTACCAATATTCGAACAGGCGTCTCATCATTAACCCATTCATCACTGATCGAAGAAGAAGCATAATCACCAAAGTAGTCTTTAGGATCACCAAACTTTTTAGTGTAATTCCTACCAATATTAACAGAGTTGATAATGTCAAAATGCTTGGACAGATCTTCCAAGAAATCGATGCCTTCTTTTCTTTGAGTTCAAAGGTGATCTAACAGAATTCTCTTCAATTTCATACATTTCAAAACAAATTGAAAACCATGGTCTTTGTTAGAGAAATTTCTGCGATCGCCAGAGATTGATTTTAATTTCGTCGAACAGTCGACCATTTTGTGCCCAAACAAACCACAACCAAAGCATCTAATGGGTTCTCTACAATCTTTCGGTAAATGTTGAAAATCTCCGCATCGGAAACAAAATCTTTTTCCCTTCCTAGAATCGATCAATCTCCTAAATTTTGTTTTCTGCTTAAGAAACTACGAAGGAGCAAGAGTCAAATTCTTGACCACTTGGGCATACGTACGAATGGGGAAAGGACCGAATTCGATAGAGGATGAAAAGCTGGAAAGATTTGAGAAACGAGGATGCACGAATGAGAAAGAAGAAGCAGGAAAATTTGGAATAGTAGTCTCCATTTTTTCGTGCTGCGAAAAGATATTATTATTAATTAATTTGGAAAATAATTAAATTTTCGTTTAACACTTTTTACGGCAAATGTCGGTACTTTTGAAATTTAACAGAATAAGTTAACCTGTCTATTTTATTGTTGTTTTGTGATCGTCTCACATTGTTGAGCGTGATCATATTTTTATTTGTGTCATTTGCGGTTCATATGCGAACGCCGTTATTGTGTTGGGGTACCACAAATCTAACTTTTCTTTTAAATACAAATTAAAAAATATGCATGCACATAACATATTCTTTTTTCATGCGCATGTACTTTTTGTTGAATATTGGTATTTTCACATTAAATGTTTGTTATGGCTTACATTAAATGTTTGTACCACCTCTTCCTTGGCTCTTAAGTAACTTGCATTATATAGGAAGGAACGCATGAAACCGAGGGAGACACATTTTCATTTTCACTATTTTTCTCTCCAAAGTTACACAGCAAACATTTCCTTTTTCATTTAATAATTCAAATAACTCCCTCTACACAAGTATTAGCCAAAGCGTTGAACATGGAAATTCTTGAGGATCGAATGCGCTACGCTTTCCACACATGACGCACTCGAGATGGTGGCGCCGTAGAGGAGATATTCTCCGATGAACTTCTGGTGTGTGTATGCTGCTGTGTCTTTACGTGTGCTTGCATACGAATAAGTGTACGCATGTGTTTATGTGTATTCGTACATATGTGGGTGGCCGTGTGTATCTATGGGTACGTGAGTTCAAGTGTTGTTGGTGTGTGTGTGTGTTGGAGGTGATAGGTGCTCGCATGTGAAGGAGGATAGTTGTAGGGAAGTGGAAATGTGAATGGAAGGTGCAGGCATTTCAGAAAATGGAAGAAAGAAAGTATGGAAGTAGGCACGTGAATGAGGGAGGTAATGAGTTGTACAGGGCATGCACGAAAAAATAAAATAAAAGCAAGTTGAGCCACTGTTGTTTGTAAGGGAATTTGCACTTAAGCCCTCATCATTGTGTTCATTTGCACGTGAATGAGGGAAGGGAAGGATGCAAGGCTTGCAGGAGGGTTCGGGTTGGCATGGGTTTGAGTAGGCTAGGCTTTTGCATGTTGAAGTGGGGTGAGATATATTAATATATAAAATATTAGTTAGTAATTATTTAGTTGTTTTGATTTTGTTTATTAAATAACTAAACTTTAAAATGTTTAACTTCTCCATACGGCGTCGGTTTAAGCCGCGGTCTTTAACGTTAAATTCGTATTAACGAATAGAACAAACCAGTGTAGTTTAATGACACGTTTAGAGAAGTATAAAATATAGATAAAATATTAGTGACATTTTATTAGCAGAACAAATCCTCATTTTGCTATTATAAACTGTGTAATTTATTACTATTCGATAATTGATCTATTTGATATTGATTGTTATTTATTTAATAGATGTGTTGCTATTTATTATTGTTGTTGACTAAATATTTGGTTGTTTGGATTGCGCTTGGCCAGTTTATGAGCATTATTTATTATTTGTTGGTTGTTGACTTTGCTCGATCAGTTTATGAGCAATTAATTATCCATATTCATGGGCTGGGTAGAAAACAATTGAATGCTAACACCTTGTGATTTATTTCCCGATTTAACTATAAGACGTTAGCGGTAGTATTTGGTTCACTTCAATTTAATGAATTGTTTTGAAAATTAGTTTCAAATGGAAATGTTATGAAATGATTTCCTTTAAAAGAAAAATCGATATTTGAAAATGAATATTTTGAAGTAATTTTATATAAAAGTGGTTTATATAAAAAATGATTTTATACAAATGTTTTATAAAACAAAAAGGATTTTGAGGACTAAACCCGATGGTTTTAAGATGATTTTTGAAAGGATTTGGAAATGGAAATTATTATAAATTAGAAGTATTTGTAATTATTAGTGTAAATGATTTTTCCACTACGGGATATAATGTGATTTGTAATGTTACCAAAGATTTGGGTAGCCCATAACTAAAAATGTGGGCAAGGGAGGTGCAAATGTTCTGTAGCCTCAGTATAGTCCGCTCTAGTTGAAGAGGGATATACATATCTATATTTTATTTTTCGAAAGGCTGGGACCCAGTTACCTTGTTATTGGGAGAAACCTCCCGACCTGGTGGCATATATTTTGATATGCTTTTATAGTAGTACTTTGGGATTTCCAAATAAATATTTCAAAAAGTGATTTGTTTTTAGATCCCGAAGTAAAGGACTAGTTTGAATATAAGATATATATATATATATATATATATATATTTCAAAAGTTTTGAAATAAGAATTCAAGAATAAAGTTCAAATAGATGATTTTCGTAAAGTTAATTAGATTTTAAAATCTAAAATTGAAGATTAAGCCTAATGTGGGTAGTTTTGGGAATTCCATATTGTTTGTGCATCGTAGGCTCCATGAGTCCTATTTACGGTAGGAGAACTAGGTTGGCTTGATCCTGTATCTAATTGGATACCCAATTAGATAGGGGTACATAGGCAGTAACAAGTGGTAGTGATGTGAAAGGGAGTGCAGATTAAGGATCTTAAGGCTGATTTAACACTAGAGGGGGGTGAATAGTGTTTAATGGATTCTAAGACTTATATGGACTAAATTAAAAATTATGATATAAACAAAAGCATAACTTAATCACAGAACAATCACAGAATCAAACACAGATGCAGAAAGTAAATAAAAAGCAGTAAAAGAAAAGAACACACCGGATTTTATACTGGTTCGGGGTTACCCTACGTCCAGTCATTTACCAAGGCAAACACCTCATATAGATTTTTATTATACCAATGTCGAGATTACAATCCTCAATTTCTAAAGGCCTTGAGGTACCTTCCTATCTCTCGAGTCCGGGGCAAACTCTCTTAATTTACGGGCCACAAGATTACCCAATTGATTTCCAGGCACAACCCCACCTTATAGAGAGACTCGATAAACTTTTGATTACAAATTGATCCTATAACTCTGAATAGCATTTTGATCTTCGAGAGAGGGCAGAGAATCAAACAAGAATGAGATTCCAATTTGATTCACTTGAGAATTCAGCAGAATTTCGGCACGGTCTTAAAAATATGAAAATTTTAGAATATGGATTTATGGAGAAGAAGGACTGAAGAAAATAAGAAATTAGTTAGTTGAAAAATTCATTTGTGAAGGCTATTTATAGACCAGTAACGGTCATAACCATTCGTGAAGAGATTTAAATGAATTGACACTTCTTTTGAAATTGAAACTTTTGAATTTAACGGCCACCATGTCGACATGGGGTATCCCATGATGTTGACATCCCTTAGTTAAAAACAATGTAAAATATGTTTTGAAAATGGTATTGAAAGGAAAACAAGATGAAATGATTCTGGAGTAAAATAAACTAATTTTCCTATGTTTTAAAATAAAGAAGAGTAGAAAAATATATTTTTAGAACGTATATATAAATTTGATTTTAAATCTCAAGTATATATATATTATAAAAGAATATTAAAAAAAACAGAAGATAGTTTTAAAAACAAACGAAGTTTAAAACAAGAGTTTATTTAAAAATAAAAACAAAGAATATTTTAAGGCTAAAACATCTTTTTGAAAATCATTTGAAAAGATAATTTTTAAGGCTAAAACATTTTGAAAAGTAGTTTTGAAAATCATTTTGAAAAACCATTTTGAAGTAGTTTTGCAAGCTTCTTCCTGCAGAATATCTCATCACATTAGGACTCGAGAACTTGTACAAAACCAGGATGTTCGTGGGTTTGTAAGCCACTTGTCGTAGGTTTGTAAGCTACTTGTCGTGGGTTTGTAAGCCACTAAGAAGGTAGAAATGGGTTCCATCCCAAATGAAATTTGGAATAAATATTTCCATGCTATTATGAAGTTTTAACAAAACTAGACACTTATCTTGAAATCTTGATCTTGATACTCATGAGTCTTCAAACTTGATTTCTTCATTTTTGATCTTTATATTGTACAATCTTCAATAATCAGTACCTGCCTTATATATATTCTTTATAATAACATTCATATATATCTAGACAATAGTGTTAGTATATAAGTTATAATAAAATAAGTTACAAAGGTTAATGTCATCAAAACCACTATCTATAGTTCCTAATAATCTCCCACTTTTTGATGATGACAACCTTAAAATATACTTACCACTTCGATCGTACCATAACTCCCCCTTACACCAACAACTCCCCCTTACTCCAAGCCTACTATTTTATATAACTTCTCCCCCTTTGTCATCAACAAAAACCACCCTAAAACCATAAAACTATAAAACTCCCCCGTAAACTAATACTAGAACAAAGTATAGTAAATGGAATGTGAAAGACATTAACATAATTATGTTATAATTATTCAATACATAAATATGTATAAGTATATTTCAGACAATCGAATCAACACACACATCAAATCCAGTCATGTCAAACAAGTCAATCAAGTCAAACAAGTCAAACAAGTCAAATAAGTCAATCAAGTCAAACAAGTCAATCAAGCAAATCCAATCAAATCAAAAACTAATAACCCTATACTATAAGACAATAATACAAACTCCCCCTAAATAAAATACACTTGTTATGTGTACATGTTGCAATATGTAGTTTGTAATGCAGTATGAAATGCATGACATACGCAATGTAGCATGAGATGATACGTAGAATGAAGTGCAACTTATGATGCAAATGATTATGATATTTCATGCATTGTAATTTATGATGTAATATGCAATAAAATGCGATATGAAATAGGACGCATAATGATATGTAATATGAAATAAAATGATAACGAAGTAAAAATAATAATATGAAGAATGATATGATGATATATACTATGGTAAGAGATATTCAGATTATAAGATAAACATGAGTGATAAGAAATATCTAATTGACAAGCATATATATATATATATATGTGTGTGTGTGTGTGTGTGTATGTATGTATGTATACATATATCAAACTATTTATTATAAATCACTTCAACCAAACAAAAGTAATACACACCAATTACTAGACTTAGGTAAAGAAAACTAATGAATGGGACTGAAAGAGTAGTAAAGACAAGAGTTTAAAGGTAATAAATGATATTAAAACTATAACATATTCATGAAAGGTAGTAATCAAACTCAATATCAAAATCAAAATCAAATTGCTAAGAAATATGGATTTAAACTATATATATGATCAATATGATTTTTAAAAATTAATACCCTCCTTATTTAATTTCTTTATATAATCAAATTAAGAATACAAACTTCCATGATTATAAAATACTTAACTTACTAATTAAAACCTATATATTAAGTTATTATTGATTAAAATATTTAGAAACATGTTTAAACACCTTTTAAATTAAAAAATATCATAATGAAATATTAAATAAAATGAAAAAGCTTGAAAAACTAAAATAAACATGTGTTATATTGAGGCCTCTTACATTAAAAAAATTTAGTTAAAAAATATTTAAACATGAAATTAAATTTAAAATATTCTAATATAAGTTAGAAAATAACTCTAAAAAGAATAGAGAAAAATACTTAATTTAAATATCATTTTTACATAGTTTAAAGTTTCAAATAGAAAAGACATCATTTACAGAATACTATAAAATGTTTTTGTAGTAAAATATATTCAAAAAATTATAAAACAGAAACTGCAGCATTTAACAAATGCTGTGAAAAGTTTCTGAAACACTACAGCGTTTCTTAGCACAGTAATGCTATAAAAATGAATTTGCAATGTTTAAAAAAACGTTAACAGAAACAAAGACAGCATTTCAGAAATGCTATCTAAAGTTCTGGGCCTGTTTTTAACATGATTTTGCACTAATTTTACGACTAGATTTTGACATGTAAATAATTGATTTTTGACCCAATTTTTTTATAGTAGTTAATATAATTAAAGTAAATAAAAAACATAAAGAAAAATAACGAAAAAACATGTGTAAAGACACTTGGCATTATGCATGTAAAAATGATTTTATTAAAGAACAAGTGTAATGACACGTGTCATTTTGCATGTATGTCACTATCTATTTATATGACAAGTGTCATGTGATGTGGCGCAATCTTATTAAATGAAGAAATCTATAAATAGAGACTTATTCTAACATTCTAAATCCAGTCTATTAATTTCTTAAAGACATAAAATTAGTGTCTTAAAAGAAATAGAGTACGAGAAAAAAACAACATTAGAAAAGTTGAAATCACGAATGAGGGTATGATTTTCTACTTAGTATAGTTGTAATAAATTAGTAGTAAGATTTTTATTTGAAAGGTAACACATTTAAAAAAAATTAGACTGATATATCGATATGTATACCATGGTGTGTCGATATATGGATCAAAATATCAAAACTTATAAAAGAGATAAATTTCTATACCTAACTAAATGCATAAATATATATTCCTAAATGCAACAATAAAGATGAAATAATAGTAAAGCATACCTCCTTTTGCACTCCTCTATCTTTCTAACTTTGTTATTCTTTCATTGTCGTGAACCACACATTTATATCTTTTAGAATTTGACGACGAGATCTGTTCTATTGCGACGGGCTTTTTTTCTGATCATCGTAGTATATTCATTTGCTGAATTTGAAGACCGTATGAGAAAGATATAGATGATTTAGTAGATCGACCAACTTGGCGCCAAAACTTTGAATTTGAATTTTGAATGAATGGATACTTCAACCACTATAAATAGGCCCAACAGTCACCACTTTTCATAAAACTTTCTCTTCTTCTTCTTCTTCTTCGTCCCGTTTTTCTATTTACTATCAAACTTCTAGGAGGCATATCTCCTTCGTTTCTTAACGGAATTGGATGAAACACTACACCATACAGCTCAATTTGCCACACCCAGATGCGCAAAAATTGCCATGGTCTTAAGCCATGGCAATTTTACCACGGGCCTGAGCCGTGGTAAAATAAATTACCACGGTTACATACCATGGCAATTTTGGAGCGGCCTTAGGCCGTGCCAAAGTTATCAAGAAAATTTCACACCCCCGTGTACCAAATCTCAACGTACTTCACGCCTTCTTCAAAAATAAAATAGAACGCCCCTTCCTAACCTCCTGCGCCCTAAATCTCGTAGTCGAAAATGGCTACTGTTTCTAATTCATCATCAAAACAATCGCCAGCGATCATCTGTCTTCCTTCAAAGGAAGATTCCGAACCTGAACGATCCGAGTCCCAATTCGAATTCGAAGACGATTCTGAAATCGAAGAGAAAAGCAACGTGGAGCTGGATAGGTAATTGATTTTTAGCCTATAATGTTCTCAGTTTGTAATGTCTTTTCTTCTTCTTAAATTTCACTTGGATTTGTAGTGATGATGAATACGATGATTATAAGGGAAATAACACTGATGAAGACCGATATTTATCCATCTTATTCAAGGTATATATTGTTTTCATTTGCATAGACGAACTATTATCAGGATTAATTTTAAGTTGATAAATTTGATTATCTTAGTTTCCACTTTTCAGTAGTTTTATGTTTTAATTCTGACATAAAGTAGATCAGAAAACTATTTTTTATACATGTATAGAGACCTTGAGACTGATATTGTTTTGTTTCAGTGGTGATGAGTTTTTTATAGTTTGACGCTGTTTTGTTTGGATTACATATGCATTACCATGTTTTAGTTCTAACGAGTTCTGATTCCATGATACCCACTGTTTTGGTGCTTTTGGTTTTTACTTCTCACTCATATTTGTATGCACATAATATGTTCGAGAAAATGTTCCAATTGCTAATGACTTTTGTATACCTTCATGTTCATAGTTTTGCTTCCTTTATCGTTGAAATCCAACTGCATACCTAAATATGAAATCATCAATTTTCAATTTTTATGTTAGAGACATGTTTTAAGGAATCTTTGTCCTATTACCATGTTATCAGAGTAATTCTTTGAAAATTTAACCGTGTATAATTGTTTTTTGTGCATAATTGTTTTAGCAAATGCATAATTGTTTTTTGTGCATCATTCATCTCACAATACTTCTAACTTTTTATTATCTTCAATAATTAGATGTTTTCCATTCATTTGGTTATAATCTGTTAATACACTTCTTCTTAAATGTTAATTGTCATTTGTTCCAATTCTGGAAGCAACATCTGAAGCAAAAAACATAGGTTTAAAAGTTGGCATTGGCTACTCATCGCCAAGCTCACGTTCTTGAGCTAGAATATTTATTTGGCTTAGTTTTTGCAGCTATAGTACTAAGATAAAAACTAAAGCCAGTTTCATAGAAGGGAGCTTTGATTATGAATCATTCACGTGGACATAAACATAAATATCTATTAAGAGTATACATATGATTTTCGAAAGAAACTTAGAAGGTCATTTTTTACATGGTTGTGTTTCATAATATATACCTTTTTGACTAACAAACATTATTTGAACTTCGCACCTATTGCTTTGTTCATGCACATTATATGGGTTTGATTCTTGTGACTTTCTACTTTTAAAATAAAGATATATGCTTTTTTGGGCTTCACTTTTCATTTCACATGAACAAAATACTCGTCTTATGCTTAATTTGTTTGCTTGTTAGTTTCTCACTAAAGTACTTTTATAAAGATTATACTATTGTAAACAATTATGATATTATGGTTATTAGATGTTTACCACCCAATTTGTATCGTTTCTTTATGCAATGATGACCACACATATTTTTCTTGGACCTCTTAGCACTAAAAATGTGATGGAAAATTAACAATGTTGATATGTTTTTCACTTTTTATCCCCTCTATATAAGTATAACTAAAAGATTAGAACTTGTACAAATGAAGGGATGTTACTTATAAAATAAATCATATGAATACTGTAAAATAATCTGAAGTTTCAATAGTTTTTACTAAAGTTTTTCTTCATCTTTTTTTCTACAGAAGGAAAACTAATTATCTCATTGACATCAGTAATATTGATGTAAGCAGATAACTATCTACGACTTAATTAATGATTGATGTATGCAAGCAGATAACTATCTATGGCCTAATTGATTAAACGATTCAATGGATTAAGCAAAAGTCACATGACAAATCACATACATGATTAGATGAATGTAAGGTTTACAATAAGTAAAGAAAAATGGTGGAATGAAACAGTTAAAAATTGAAAAACATAATGACAGGGAATAACGAGAAAAATAAGTATGCAAGTTGTGCGAGATGATTTGGGGATGAACTTAGTTAATTTATATAGTTGTTATAGTCAAACATGTCTATTTTTATGCATGGATAAAGTAAACAAAATTGTGGATTGATATAAAAATATCCCCTGCAGTAACAGTAAGTGACAAGCGTTGAAATCATTACGCAGTTTCATAGGAATATTTGGCTTGATTTTTATGCTTAATGATTTTTTTATATAGGCTTATGTTCAAGCATTAGTCCATGATGTAAGTATTGTCCATTTATATGAACAATGATCTTCAGAAATATTCCTTCTGAGCTTCGCTCGGTTCTAAAACTGAGGCAGCTCAGTTGTAAAACTGAGCTAGTTCTAAAACTTAGCGATGCTCGGTAGTAAAACTGAGCATAAGACAGAGCATGGCTCAGTTCAAAAACTGAGCAATGCTCGGTTGTAAAACTGAGCTAAGCTCAGTTAGAAAACTGAGTTGGGCTCAGTTCTAAAACAATCTGTTAATCTGAAAGTATCAGCTATCTCTTTGAGTTAGGTTTTTGCCTAATCTCCTGATTCTTTCATTTTATCATCACCAATAATTTGTGCATTGAAAGTTGCAATTCGATAAACGTGTTAGTTGACACATTTAAAAATGAGGTCATTAAGTATAGTTGAAGAAACTTTACAGTGAATGATAAACATATTACCAAACTTTCATATTTTCCCAAATATATTTTGCACTTTCTTGATTATCAACATCTATATTATCATCTATATTGTCATATTGAGACCACTAGAAAGTAATCATTTTGTTTTGATACACTTATTTTGATTTAGGTACTAATGTGCACTCTCTTTTACTACCACTGATATGATCATGACAAAGGGTAGATGATGTTTGGTTATAAATTATGGTTAGTGACTATTTTTTATCATAGATATATATCTCAGGATTTGTTATGAAATTTCAGTTCTTTATCATTTTCCATTTATTGTTATGAAATTAGTCTGCTGAATTTCTATTTGTTAGAAATAGAATTATTTATAGTTTTAAACTTTTATTTACTGTCATCTTGGTGATAAAACTTCAAAATTATATAAATAATACCTATATAAACGGCTATGATGAAATATTCAAAAGAAATAAAACTAGATTTTGAATTTTGTCCTTAATTGTATGAAAATATAACCAGTTGATATATTACCCATAGTTATATGTTTATTATTAAACAATTTTGATTTATGTATGCTTAAAGGTAGGCATTTATAGTTTAAACTGTTTTCACTATCATTCATTTCACTATAAAGCTAGAGTTAAACAAGGGATAAATATATATATGAGATGATATACTCAGTAGGTATATTATCCATGTTTTTATGTAATCATCATTGTATATGCTACATTAAACTCAATGTTTTCTCCAGGTTTGTCTATTATTTTTAAGGGACAAAATATAAAATTACATTTTATGTGCTTGAGCAACTCACTGTATTATCATCATTACGTGCTAGAGCAACTCACTTTATTATCATTGTATATGTTATAGAGCAACTCATTGGTTTTCTTCATTCTGCTTTATTATAGTTAAAATTTAATATCCAAATTACAGGGAGCAAAGAACTATACGACGACTCTAATTTGAGGTATTGTCTTCAACTTTCAAACAAAGGAAGCCTTTCAAAGTAATATTACATGAGCCAAACATTAAATCAAAGGAAGCCTACTTAGTTTCTTCTCTGGAACCTAGATTGGTGAAGTAAATTACCAAGAAAGATGTCTTCAAACTAGATCAGAAAACTATGATATCTTAAAAAAATCCTTTCTTTCCATAATAAATAACTAAGCATGACAAATATTAGGTGGCAATTTAGGTGTATTATATTATCATTTGTTCCTTTGATCTACTTGTTGTTAACGTACATTAATTTCTTAGGCCCTTGCTACTATAGTATGACTAATCACTTTAGATTGTGATGTTAGATTCTCTCTTTTGATCTAAGTGAATTAATACATCTGTACTAAGAGATAAACAACTGATATCTGGATTACACAACTCAATTTCATATATTCTTTTGATTTCCGTCGATAAATAATGATATGTTATGAATCAAAATTTATTTTAGTAACTATATTGTGGTAAATATTTCTCTGTAAGATTAAATTTGAAATTTGTAGGTTTCAATCTAACCAACTTTTGCGATACATTTCAAAACTTAACAACTACAAGAGCACAAAAGTGCATCATATAATAAAGTTATATGTACACTGTTTTGCCTGCCAATCAATATTCAGTATATTACTCAACTTTGAATTTCTTAGGTGAAGAAATACACGACGTTCAAGGTTATATACTGGAAGAGATGACACGTAAATAGAAGTAGAACCAGTATTAGACGACCATCCCCATCTACGGAAGAGTACAGGTAGCACAAGTCCACAGTATACAGTACATTTTTCTGATATATAGGTAAAAGAACAAAAATACATTGTTTCTTTACTTACTGATACATAGAGGTATACTAATATACTTTTGATATATACAGTTAAAAGTTTATAAATATATGATTGACATTTTATGGATCTAGTAGTGGTAACACCTATGGTTGAGCAAGCTTAAGCGGGCAGAACATATGAGTAGGTTAATGAAAGAATTAAGCACACATACATTTCATCAAACTATATATCTTTAACTAAAGAAACAATATATACATGTATAATAACAACATATTTCAGTCTCATTGTTAGCTATACCAATACATACAGGTAAAAAATTATAAGAATTAAGCTTATAGTTTTTTATTTTTGCTTTTCTAAAGGAAAAAAAAAGATGCATCTCTGAATGTTATAAAAACGGATCCTTACCTCTTCTGTGTTGGTCTACAATCAGAAAACTTGCATTGAAGGATTTATGAAATGGCGCCGCTCCTGCTATGATAAGGAGCTAAAGTAATTTACATCTAGTTATCCCTTTTACTATTTATTTAGTACACTGAAATGATTCATATATTTGTTGTTGATATTTTTAGTATCATGAATCTAAAACATAAATGAGAGTGAAACATAATATTTAGCGGTGCCACTTTGCATGAATATTATGATGAAATTAGAATTTGTTTAGGAGGAAGAATACTTTCAAGAGTAAAGGAAGAATACTTTCAAGAGTAAAGTTATTCCACCGAATTGATGATTGTGTGTGGGTACATATACATGTGTATATGTGTACTTATCATTAATAGTTATTTTAATTATCTAGATTTGGGACTGCAAAGAGGGCTGCTGAGCTTAAGTTCTTCTTGGAGGAGGCTGCTAATTTCGATACTCTTGCTGTTGTTTTCAATAGGTATAAAGATTCATACTTCTTTCTTATGATTTGATTTAGTGGTAAGGTATTTTATTTTATTTTGTTTTATTTCATGGTGTTTTGTTTGTTTGCGAATATTTTGATGTAGAGGTATGCAAATAAACATCAAATCATATGATCATCCAATTGCAATGTTTGCGAATAGTAATTTGGACATAAATATGATAAATAAAATTAATTTAGACCACTAAACTAAACCAAAAATCATTATAACATTAGAAATTCTAATAATATAATAAATATTCGGATAATTTCATTAAACAGATAACCTAACTAAATTATTTTACGGGCTAATGGTAAATCAATCTAATTTCAACCAAACCGACCGAATTAAACTGGTTTGATTGGTTTTTTTGGTTTTACCCAGAGTTTGCTCATCTCACTAAGAAAAGAAGTAAAGAACATGAGATCTCAAATTGAAAATTGCAAATTGCAATATACATGTACACATGTATACAATAATATTTTCTGACTCAAGCCTTAAATATCTCTGTGTAAGTTACTAACGTATTACTTATGCAGCTCAAAAGTAAAGTAATTAGCTCTTCACGTTTGTTGTTTGCATTTCTTACTTGCATCTATTGTTGTTTAACTACTGCATTACAATACTTGATCATGATATCATAATAGATAATTTATGTTTACTTGCATAATTTATCGTTAACTTTTGTTAACTGCTAATAAAAGTTTAGATTATGGCGATTACACATTATTAGAACTTTTATAATTGAGTGGAAAATTGAGCCATAATCGCCCACATCACTAAGGCACAATAACTTAAAGAAATAATTACCAAGTAATATTTTTTTATAAAGAAAAGTAGAATACAATCATCAGCATGTATATCTTAAAAGGGAAACTCAATTTTCCATTACAAACTTTATTTCTGATATAAATTAACTACGATTTGTCAAATGAATGATTTTTTGTGTATTAATCTAGCACAACAACAAGATCAATCTCAACATTAGCTCCCAATGGCAAACCAACTTGAAAAGATGCATGTGCTGGGTATGGTTTGGATATATCTGCGCAATACTATTGAAACTCAAATTATTATCTCAATATATCATTTGTGATTTAAGTAGTGAATAAAACTTACATTCTTATAAATATCATTGACCTTTTGGAAATCGTCGATGCTAGCCAACCCATAATATGAAAATAAACTTAGTTAAATGTGGATGTAAATTACTGATCATAAAGAAATTATATGTACAAATTCTACTAAGCTATGTTTAAAGACCGGACTTATAAATATTTACATGAAGGTTGTCTTAACAATATTCTTGAAACTGGCACCACCAGCTTTCAGTATCTCACTTAAATTCTTCATATTCTGCATATTATTTAAAGAAAAGAAAGTTATCATTCATTTGCCAAAATATTTTCCACCAACATAATATCTTAAGACAAATATTTTATGTTATATACCAGTTAATTGCATATTGCATAGTCTTTGTGAAAGTAAGCTAGCTAACCGTTTAATAATTTCTTACTAGATCAACTTATATAATCAAAGATGTATACATGTTCAGTTTGTTCCTCTACGTCATCGGAAATTATTGCTCCAGTCTGCATATGATAAACTTGTTAATTGAGATATAAAAGAACTACATATACATATACAATCATGCAATAGAAATAATGATTATAATATGAATATTAAATAATACACGAAGAAGAAATGAATGACCTTAGGAATATGACCAAGAGAGCCAGAAACATAGATCATGTTATTTATTCTGAGAGATTGTACATAATCTCTTGGCCAAAGGGCTAAGACATTGGTGTTTAATATTTGTATTCATTGGTATACAATGCATCATATAATAAAATATTCATTGTTATTTAATATTTGTGGATACACGGTAGAGCTTCTAGGTTTTGGCCAAAGGCTAAGACATTCAGCATTAATGTGCAATGAATACCTAAGAATTTTCCTTTTGGGCCTTGGCTTATATGGCCATAGATCGAATACAACCGAGTAAATATTATGGTATAACAACATGGATCTGCAATTATTTTATTACTTAATCCAATGATATTCAAAAACTAATAAAATAATCAGCGATAAAAATGGAAAAGTTATCCTTGCAGGGCAAGTTAACAATTCGATATTCACTATCTGTTATTTTACCATTTTGTGACCTAAAATGTCTTTGGTCCTAGTTCATGCATTAGATAGACTGAAATCCACGGAATGCATATTTTAGAGACCTATCTTTGTCAGAATTTAATTAAATGTCTGCTTTGTTTTTCCGTTTGACAAGTCAATTCATGTATTTGTAATGATTGTGCAGAGGATGTGACGCCTATCTCAACTGATAGCACTCGCAGGAAGGGCGGTAGGAGAGGAAGAAGGCTGTAGATTTTCCTTGCTTTTCTATTGTATGGAACATAAGCTATTTTTGTTCAGTCCAATATCGGTGTTCTATTATTTCTGAATTGAAATTGGTTTATTTAAAATATTTGCTTTATGTTACAAATGTATTTGATATTGATCAGTGATTTGCACATGATGCATTTGAATCCTCGGTGAATTTTCTGTGTAACCTTTTAGTTTTGCTGGGTAGTTCTTTTAGCGGGTGACTTGTACTTGTTTTGTTTATTTGATTATATCTCAGATTAGCTAAATTTTCAGCTTTATTCCTGTAGTAAATTAGTATGCTTAAATTCGAGTGCAACTGCAATAATAGTTTCAGTTTTGAACGCAGCGGAGTGTTGCCTTGGGATTTACGTATGTTTCACCATATCATAACAAGAACGCTTTCATGGATACATGATGTGCATTGGTTATGCTCTGTGTGGGTATGTTTGGTGTTATATGTGAGATTACGATTTTGTTTCAGTCGAATGTTCCCTTCATATGGTTCATGTTTTACAAAACTTAGGTTGGATGTAAATTAAAAAATTGACGTTTACGGTCTATTCGAATGAACTTAAATTATAGTTTTTAATTTAGCCACGGCTCAAAGCCGTGGCAAAAATTTAATTTTCCACGGCTCTGGGCCGTAGCAAAATTTTATTTCGCCACGGCCTAGAGTCGTGGCAAAATATTTGCCACTGCCAATTTTGCCACGGCTCAGAACCGTGGCAAAATTAATTAGCCATGGCAAAATCGCTTTTCTGGTGTAGTGAAACCAGTGGCAAATCGAGGAGGAAGACAAGTGCTACGATCTAGTAATAGTTTGGTGATGAATTTGGACGGTATTGTGGTGCAACAGGCCGAACAGTAAGAGAAATGCAGGAAATCCCGTACACAGTTTTCAGTTTTGGATAGCCAACTTCAAACTGTCATATCTCACTCAATTTTTAACGGAATTTGATGATCTACCCATCAAAACGACAATGAGAACAAGAAATACAATCTGGAAAAGGAGTTGGGACAAAATACTCAAATCTCTGGACGTAATTTGAAGAATACCATTGACAGTTTTGCTTTCTTTTTCTCTTTGTTCACCAAAACTTCATTTGACCATAACTTGGTCATTTCTTGACGGATTTGCACGAAACCAGTAACATTATGAAGCATATAGAGAGAAGTATAGTATCAAATTAAGTTGTAGATGAGAATTAAAAGTTTTGTATTAATTTGGTATCCATTTCATTATCGATTGCTATTATATATCCATTTGTTCTTCTTGATCGATGAATGATTATCTGGTATCTTTTAACCAACAGTCATTAGACATAACTCTTCTCCTGCAAAACAACATAACCTTTTAAAGAATCAAACGACTTTTCAAAATAACTAAATATAGTTCTAAACAACAATATCATGATGATTCTGTGACATATTCATATGAAAATAATGTTAATAATTTTATCAAAAAAAAATTTCCATTTTAAAATTTTTCAAAAATCAGATTATGAGAATTTTGAAAACCAATGCTTTGATACCAATTGAAAGGGAGTGTGGATTAAGGATCTTAAGGCTAATTTAACACTAGAGGGGGGTGAATAGTGTTTAATGGATTCTAAGACATATATGGACTAAATTAAAAATTATGATATAAACAAATGCAGAACTTAATCACAGAACAATCACAGAATCAAACACAGATGCAGAAAGTAAATAAAAAGCAGTAAAAGGAAAGAACACACTGGATTTTATATTGGTTCCGAGTTACCCTACGTCCAGTCCTGTACCAAGGCAAACACCTCATACAGATTCTTATTATACCAATGTCGAGATTAGAATCCTCAATTTCTAAAGGCCTTGAGGTACCCTCCTGTCTCTCGAGTCAGGGGCAAACTCTCTTGATTTACTGGCCACAAGATTACCCAATTGATTTCCAAGCACAACCACACCTTATAGAGAGACTCGATAAACTTTTGATTACAAATTGATCCTATAACTCTGAATAGCATTTTGATCTTCGAGAGGGGGCAAAGAATCAAACAAGAATGAGATTCTAATTTGATTCACTTGAGAATTCGGTAGAATTTCGGCACGATCTTAAAAATATGAAAATTTTAGAATATGAATTTGTGGAGAAGAAGGAGTGAAGAAAATAAGAAATTAGTTAGTTAAAAAATTCGTTTGTGAAGGCTATTTATAGACCAGTAACGGTCATAACTATTCGTGAAGAGGTTTAGACGAATAAACACTTCTTTTGAAAATTGAAACTTTTGAATTTAACGGCCACCATGTCGACATGGGGTATCCCATGATGTCGACATCCCTTAGTTAAAAATAATGTAAAATATGTTTTGAAAATGGTATTGAAAGGAAAACAAGATGAAATGATTCTGGAGTAAAATAAACTAATTTTCCTATGTTTTAAAATAAAGAAGAGTAGAAAAATATATTTTTAGAACATATATATATAAATTTGATTTTAAATCTCAAGTATATATATATTATAAAAGAATATTTAATAAAACAGAAGATAGTTTTAAAAACAAACGAAGTTTGAAACAAGAGTTTATTTAAAAACAAAAACAAAGAATATTTTAAGGCTAAAACATATTTTTGAAAATCATTTGAAAAGATAATTTTTAAGGCTAAAACATTTTGAAAAGTAGTTTTGAAAATCATTTTGAAAAACCATTTTGAAGTAGTTTTGCAAGCTTCTTCCTACAGAATATCTCATCACATCAGGACTCGAGAACTTGTACAAAACCAGGATGTTTGTGGGTTTGTAAGCCACTTGTCGTAGGTTTGTAAGCTACTTGTCGTGGGTTTGTAAGCCACTAAAAAGGTAGAAATGGGTTCCATCCCAAATGAAATTTGGAATGAAGATTTCCATGCTATTATGAAGTTTTAACAAAACTAGACACTTATCTTGAAATCTTGATCTTGATACTCATGAGTCTTCAAACTTGATTTCATTATTCTTGATCTTTATACTGTACGGTCTTCAATAATCAGTGCCTGCTGTAACATTCCCCCTTTTTGACCGTCTCCAGTCGGTAATTAAACCAACTAAAAACGTTCAAAAAGACGAATTGTTATTTAGTTTATAAGGTTTAAACAGAATCAGCCACAGAAACACAGAATAATAACACTGAATTAAAACAAATGAATCTTTATTTCATTACTATAAATCTTTTAGAATACATCAGAGTTTATACAATTTGATAATGATACAGCGGAATATCTTAAAATACAATTTTCTCCTGAAATAAATGATTCTTTACTCTCTCTCTAACTTCGCTGCTCGAAAATCTTCAAGCTGTAAAAATACTCGGTCTGACCCGAGTATTATATTCAAAAGAAAATAATACACAGGTCAGTCTAATTCAAACCAGTTTATTAGTGCATATAGGCAGTAATAATTTAAATAGACGACGGTCACAATAATTCCCGTCTATCCAATCCTTTTAACAAAGAAATCGGATAACGAAAATTTTAACACTAAACAGTGTTAAACAATAAATCAACAGATTTAAATCATCAACAGAGATAGATAAACAATTTATCAACTCGACTAAATCAATTTAAAACAATTGAAATTGTCACTTTAAGATCACCGAAGATTTGATTGGCTGCCATACACACACGCGTGTACGGCCTCGCCAATATGGCATAAAAATCAATGCATCACGACGCAAAGAAATATCAATTCAAAACTGTCGATTTCGTGGTGGCTGCAGTACACACGTACGCGTGCACTGCCTCGCCACTACAGTGCGTAGAAACTGCCAAGGTCAAAGTTCAACATACATGAACCATCAAGAATATACAAACTCAAGCTTACAAAAATGCAGACTCAACAGTGACCAAATGTACAAGTCCAGATACAACATAGGGTATACATGATGAAGGAATACGTAGTGAAACCAAATGATGAACCAGCAAATGCAAGTTTAGCTATGAAGCAATGGAACAGGTTAACATAGATTCAAAATACCAGATGTACAGAGGTGACTCAATATTTAAACATATGTACTGCATCACGTATACCAGATAAGGGCACCAGTGGAGCAAAATGAAATGCATATGTCAAACTCAAATAGTGGATTCCAGAATGCAGTGGCCATACACCTATATGCATACAAGAATGTATGCATACAAATGATCAGCAACTCGGCTAGTCCAGCTACCATGTGAAAGCAAGCAGTTAAAATAACAACAATGCAGACTGTTCAAAGTTTAAGTAGAGACTACAAGATGAACCAGGCCCACTAGCATACTTAGAGACAAATAAAAGTATCACTTTTAAACGAGACAGAGAACCAGTTTTAAACCAAGCGAATGTCCATCACATATACAATGACTATACTGAACAAAAGGTCAGACTACACAAATTCAAAGCAATGCCACTGGCAAACAAGATGAACCAGACAGGTCAAGAAATGAATATCATACTACAATATCAAATGGAACAATGAATCAATTCATATGCAATCAGGACTAGGTGGTACAAAGAATGGCCATACACATATATACATACAAGGATGTAAGTATACAAATGATCAGCCCCCAAGGTACAGTGCAACTACAAAGGAGACAGAACAACATGCACAACTTCAAATCTGTGCAAGCTACTGGTATGAAATGCAGACAGGTCAAAGTTAAGTGCAAGACCATATTCAAGTATGCAAAGAACAGAGACAAGACCTGGAAACAATGATGAATCGAAAATTACAGTACTCAAGTAATACAAGAATGCCCAGACTCAACAAATATCACATGTATGGTGTCAAGTGAACAGGCACAGACAAAGGCAACATGAGACCAGATGCTCAAGTGCAATGCACGAAGTTGGACAGATATAATGCAGACTATAACAAGTCTACAATAATCAAAGTGTTATCGAGACTTCAAGTCAGAAACGACGAAGAATGCAAAGAAGCAGTTCAAATTAGAATCCAAATGGCTGAAGTCAAAAGAAATCATCATCAGAGTCAAGACAGTGCCAAATCTATGGGACTCAAAACAACTCAAAGCCGATGCCAACCCAAAAATGCAACATCCAACGATAACAGATTCGAACAAACCCAAAACTGAGGCGGCTAACAACACAAACAAGAACGCTCGTAAGTATATATATGTATGAATACATATATATATCCCAATAACAATTGAAATAGCGCTTTTGAGGTAAGCACAGTTAAATGAAATCCCAATCAAAGGCTGAAACCAGCAGAAATCATCCATAAACCTCCTCACAACCCAAAGTCAAAAGGATGGAAATCAAACACTTCAAGTTCGAAACCGAGTTAAACAAAAACGAAATCAAAGGAATACGAACATTTCTAAACAACCTGGCATAACGAATTCACTTCGAAAGACCCAATAAAAATGAGTTTGGCACTCGAACAAAGATGACCACGAGAACAACAGAAATGGCCGAAGCCTAATTTATACAAAATCAATGCCGCGAAATTCAAGTAGCAGAATAATCTCAAGTCATATAAAAACTGTCGATTGAATTAGATGTGAGGGGCGAAAACCACTCACCTTTCGTCGACGAACCGGAGCAGATGGGGTTGATGCCGCGGCGGTGAAGAACGAGCGAAGAGGAAGACGAAGCCGGCGCCTTTGATTTAAAACGAAGCCCTAAATTCGCCAGTCGCCATTTTTTTCTTTCTTTTTTTTTCTTTCGATTTTTTTTTTCCCGTGAACGAATGAGGGAGAGAGGGGGAGGGGTGCGTGGTTTAATCAGAGAATAAGGGAAACGGGTATGGGTTGGACGTGATTGAAGTATGGGCTGAGATATGGGTTAGACGTGGTATAGGGTATGGGGTATATTATTGTTTTTATTATTTCTCTTTTTTTTTCAAAATTTGTTTTGTTTACCTTCTTTACTTTGTTTTGTTTTTAAATTACCATGTTAAAATTTAGCTATGTGTATTTATTTTATTTTTGTATTAATAAAATTTAACAAAAGAATTTCAATCGATTTACAATTTCCAATTCAAATTTAACAACCAGTATTAGTTTGTCAATTGACGAAAATTTAATTGTTATAAAAATTCCAACAATAAACAGCAAATACCTGTCAACTTTAATCGTTTATTGATGATTATAATTTTGGGCAAAACCCCAGTTGTTACAGAAATTCAAATTGAATTCAATTAAGTTTTATACGCGTTTATACGCCGTATGTTCACAAAACAATTCTGATAAATACGAAATTGAAAATCCAGTAATAATTCAATATTACGGACCCAATGAAATTGGTTTCGTCAAATTCCGAGACTGTGCCTCGGAAGACTATTTTTAAATTCGATTCAAACGATACAATTTCAAAATTGAACAAATCGCTTTTAAAATCAATTCTGAAGCTTCTATTATCTTCAGCATTATAAATATGAATTTTCTAAGCCTTTAAATTATTTTTAACCGGCTTAAAATTGAAGATTCAAATTTTATTCAACTTTCAATAGATTAAATTCAAAGATTTAATCGCTAATTCATTCTGATAATTTGAAATTCAAGTCAAATCATCATTCAAATATTTAAAATTAATTAAATATTCTCAAATTAAATTGTTCAAAATTCAGGGTCGTTACAAACTCCCCTCCTTAAAAACTTTTCGTCCACGAAAAGGAAAGGTTGTTAAAATTTCATCGATATTTATGCTCTAGTCAATTTTTTCCTAAACTTAAAACTTATTACAAATAAATGAATATAGGATTCATTTCATTTGTTTAATCTCACTAGTTTTGCTTATCTTTTCTTTTATTCAATGATTTCTACAGTCATTGATTTCTAAAATCAAAACGCAAAAGTCTTTTATCAACATTTTCGATTTACAACTCAGATTCAAACTTAAAATTCTTCACATTAGAGATTTATATAATATACCTCTTCCAAAGCTGTGGACTTTCAAAACATTGCAAAAATCCTCTTCCTTAATTCATTAGGTAGGAATTATGTAATTTTAATTTCAAACTATTGATTTGCTATTTACAGTTTGAAAATACTTGCTAACTCGAAATTTAACAAGTCCATCTTCGTTCTCACAGACATTAGGCATACGCTGGCCAGGCGCAAGTCTAAAAATCTCCAAGTACTAAACATACTTGCTTCAATTCCCAGTGAAAATACTTTTAAAAATTCTTTTAAAAAATGGATATGGAAAGCACGTTCCCCCATGGATTACAGTTCCACCCGGCGGTTACGCTACTATCCCAGTAGAGTCGCTTGTGGCTGTAGATTTCTCATCTCTTAAATTTCGCCATGGTTGTCGCCATAGATTGTAGTACACACGGCGGTTACGCTACTATCCCAGTAGAATCGCTCGTGTCTGTAGGCATCACGCCCCTCAAATTTCGCCTGGCATTAGATTGCAGTTTACCCGGCGGTTACGCCACTATCCCAGTGGAATCGCTCGTAACTGTGGGCATCTCGCCCCTCAAATTACGCTAATCATCAATCAAATCTAATCTCATCGCGATGATCTATCGCGAAGGATTTCCGATTCAAATAGTCACTCTGACTAAATGTAAATTTTACGTAGCTACGAATTTCAAATAGACACTCTTCACGAGTTCCAATACCTTCTCTAATAATAAATGGAAGGTACTTTTCCACATCCTCAGTTTAGAAAACATAATATCATATATGTAGTACTTTCATTTCACATTTCGTACATATCATATCCATGTAAACATACATAAGATTTCCATAACAATGTCTTTCTAAACTAACGGTTTCAAATTTACCGCATTCATATATATAAGTTCTAAAACTTACATATTCCATATTCATAACAAAATAGAGGATTTCAAAATTTTCCTCTAAGTCGATTTGAAAATTTAAGGTTATCTCAAACCTAATTCATATTCATAATTCCATTTATTATCGACTTTCACATTCAATTTGGATTTCACGCTTACATCGTCAATTCTCAACACAGAATTGATGTCTATCGATATATAACCTCTGAGCTCGTACGTCTCAGAGAAGGGTGTTAAGCTAAGAGAATAAATTCTCCGCCACCAACAGATATATATTTAATAGAGATCAATTGCTATGTCATCAATTCACAATGTTAGACATACAATCCAAATCATCATCTGAAATTCAAAGCTCAACTTATATTGTCTTTGATGTCGAAGTTAAACTCAATTTTAACTCAACGATTCAATCTTTTTGAAAAATTTCAAATTGAACAAATTGTTCAAATTCTCATTTAACTTTTCAACTTCGACTTCAAAAATGAATTTCAAATCATTTATTCCTTACGGAATATATTCACAACATTTCATATTTGGAAAAAACATTTCCATACTTATTTAAAAATAAGTAATTCACAATCCATTTATTTCAACATTTGAAAATATTCGATATACTTAAATCAAAATTAAGTATATATTTCATCTTTAAGGAAATCATTCTTGTGACGCCCCACCTCTATACTCATGATAACAAAGAGTACTAAAGGAAATACTGTCTATTATTACGAAGAATGAGGCTGGATAGGAGCGACCATCCGTAGTTGACCTTACACTAATATTGGTTATCTCGATAGGAGTGGTATATACTTTTTATTTTTCATCTATCATTTATTTACTCCCATCGACACACCCAATTATCAGTATAAAACAAACTACGATAGTTCATAATAGTTTAGGACATTAGATATAACAATAACACAGATAATATAAATGCGGAACACAAATAAAACAAAAGTCTCATATATATATAACTGATGTCAGTTAATACATAGTTGACACAATACATATGATACAACTACAACTGTCGACTCTAGAAGTTATATATACAAGTACATTATCGACTAATATACATGAATACATATCGTTCTATACAATGACACGACTACTACAAAATGACACTAACAACTTCAGAAGGTGTGAAAAGTCTTCATATCCTGAACAGCAACTCAAAGAAGAAAATCTACAACCTGAAATAACTCGGGTCTGACCCGAGTATTAAATTCAAAAGAAGATAATACACGGGTCAGTCTAATTCAAACTCAGTTATTAGTGCATAGAAGCAATAATAATCAACATCAAATAGACGACAGTCACAGAAATCTCGTATATCCGACTCCTCGATAAAAGAATCGGATAACGGCAGATATAACACTAAATAGTGTTAAACAACAAATCAGTAATCCGAATCAATTTAAACAATTGAAATGTCAATATAAAAACATCAATGCTGATTGGCTGCAGTACACGCTAACGTGTACTGCCTCGCCAATACAGCCTATGAAATACTCAGAAGATCAATGAATCCAAAAGCCAACGGATATTTCAATTGAAGCTATGAAAATGCAAAATGCCAAAGTCATGGAACAACAAGCAGTACAAAATAGAAGTACCACCAGAGATCAACTACAAGGACAACTATACAAACTATCAACCCCACTGGAACAAAATGCAAATATCAACATGGATGCAAAACAAACCAAGTGGAGATGAGATATATATATACAAAATGCAGAGAGATGGATCAACAGCCCCAAGTCAAAATGGAGCTACAGGAATGAACCAAGCTACAACTAAAATGAAACAACATCAGTGACAAAACAGTGTGAAAACTGAAGGGACCAGAGGAATGCAACTAAAACTGATGATAGTGGTAATCACATAGTGAAATGCAACTGATGATAGTGAATGAGACAACAACTTTAAACTCAAATAAACAGCAGCCTCAACATCAACAAAGAACAATGGATGCAAACCCAAGTCAACAAGAAACTATAAACTGCAAACATGACATAGCAAACATGAATGTCATAATGCAGACAACAAACTCATGGACCAACTAAAATGGAGAGACCTTTGCAAGTATACAAGTTCAGAATGGCATGTGCAAACCACACTGGAACAAAATGACAATATCAATTAAATCTGTCACTTTTGCTAGGGCTGCAGTACACGCACGCGTGTACTGCCTCGCCACTACAATAATGCATGTGAAACACAACCCAAAGGTGAGACATGAAGTAAGATATAATATGTTATGCAACTGTAAAACTTAACAGTGCAAAATGGCATATGTATATGCACAGGCAATGTAGTCAAAACTGTTCTGGGTTGAACCAAATTACAAGCTAATAAGTAAATCCAGTCCCACCAAAAACTACAGACTTATCTCAAAAACAGCTCACCGGTCCACAATCTAAAGTTAACAAAGTAGAAGTGCCGCAAAATGCAGCTGCATTAATCCAAACAACATGAAGGGGGCAACTTAGTGACTAGTAGGTGATACACGGCAGTGAACAAAATAGTGCAACAGTTCAAAACACTACAACACTACAGAATGCACAGTAAAGTCTAATGATCTCATGTGGATAATGCAGCCAAGATCAAGCGTGCTGCCGCCAGTGTAAGTGGCTATGCAAACAGTGTAGACTGATGTCAAAGTAAGAAAGTTCGAATCAAAATGTAGTTGCAAGTTCGAACAGCGAAACTGTTTTTAACTGCTGATATTAAAACAGTGTAACCAATTCAAACGAAGACACAATCATGAATCAACAAAAGTCAAAGCCGATGTCAATTGAAAATCAACACCGGAGCCAGTAATCTCAATTGAAACGGCAACAGTGAATGGTAACAACTAGTACAGGACAGTTGTACCGAAACAAATGCAACAGCCAAACGAAACAAACTCAGAAATGCTCAAAGTCGTAAATTCCTCAAAATCAAACGAGTGCAGGTTGACACAAATGGTCGAAACAACTTACAGTCAGTGATACTAAATGACAAGGTACTCAAAACTAAAGCAATGACACAAGGCCCCAAATCCAATCCAAGTTCACAGTAATACACCTAATAGCAATGGACAATGTAACACTCAATCACATATATATCTACATGAATGCACGCACATATATATATATATGAAGCAATGCTACAAACAAGTATGCTACAGAGATAATCAAAGCAGTAAACAATAAACCCGAGGACAAATCAACATTGTTCACCCGAAGAACAGTACTGTGGTGGCCAAATAATTCGACAATAAATCATTAAAACCGAGGAAATCACGAAATCCTTCAAAGCCAAGAAAAAAAAACGACCATACCGATTGAAGAAGTCAATAATCATTTCAAATATTCAAACGAAGATCAAGTGGCGGAGCAAAATCAACAAACGAATTCAACAAATAAATTTATACGACGAAGATCTCGAATCATATAACTGAAAGCTGAAGTAGATGTGAGTAAAATTATCACTCACCTTTGTCACAATCGAGGCAGCCGAGAGCCAAGCAAGGAGATGAAGTCGTAGTAATTCGAGGAAAACGAACGAAGTTAACCCTAGCAGCCACTATCTTCGATTTCTTCCATGCCCTAATTTTTGCGGAGGAACGAAGAAAGAACAGAGCCGCCATTTCCCTTTTCTTTCGTATGTTATTTTTTTTTCAAATCGAATAAAAAAAAATGAGAAAGGGGAACGGTCTCTGGCTCGATACAACGCAACCCCCCCAAACAAAGGAACGGGTCGAATTGAAATAAGAAGGGAACGGCATCGAGAATTCTAAAAGGATATTGGGCCGAGATTAAATTTTTAAAGCCCTATAATTTTTAAAACAAAATTGTAAAAGTATACAACTGATTAAAACACTCAACAGCAATTAACAACCAATTAATCGTTTGCAAGTCGAATTAGATGTGAGGGGCGAAAACCACTCACCATTTTCGATGAGGCAGCCGCGAGCAACGAAGGATCAATCGAGTAAGGCCACGAATTCGTCTCTCGATCACACCGTTGAAGTTGGCGCCTTCGTAGCAGCCAAGAGTAAACGAACGAGATGAAGCTCACGCGAACAACGATCGATCACTAGGTGCAGCATTGAAAGCCCTAATTTCTTTTTCACGAAGGGATGAACGCGAACGAAGCCACCATTTTTCTTTTTCTTTCGATTTGAATAATTTAGGGTTTCGAATGAATCAATAAGGGGAAACGGGTTAATCTTTATCACGGCATCCAAATAACCAAGGGCCTCGATTCAATTTTAAGAGCCCACTACCGTTCAACAAATTAGTAAAGAATTTAACCCAATCTTTTATTAAAGAAAGAATTTCAATCGATTCAAAATTGCAACAGTAATCAACCAACGATTTTAATCGTCATTTGACGATGATCAGATAATTGCGAAATCTTGGGTTGTTACAGACTCCCCTCCTTAAAGAAATTGCGTCCACGCAATCATAGGGAATAAATGGATAAAAGGTAACAACCAAAAGAGCATGGCAATGACGAGTGCATAAGCAAAGCAAATGTCAGCAGGGGAAGTATTAGAAATGAAATCAAAAGGTCCGACTGATTCAAATCAAAAGAATCAACATCGTGGGGATTAAGGAATCAAAATCAGACGACTGTCTAAAGCAAGAATCAATCGAGTTCCAGCAACTAAAAGAGAAGGAAAAACAGAGCAGAAATCCCATACAGAGCACGAATTGAATGTGAGTAATCAAAATTACTCACCTGAATCGTCAGAGAAAAAGACGAAGCTCAAATCTCAAAAGTCGCAAATATTCAATCATCAAAACGATAATTGAATTTTCAAATCGCAAATATTTACTTGTCTCAAACGATAATCAGAAGACAAAACAAATATTTGATTATCTCATACGATAGTCAGAAAACAAATATTCAATTATCAAAAACGATAATCAAATTTCTCAAATCAACAAATATCTGATTATCACAAACGATAATCAAATTTCACAAATCAACAAATATTCGATTATCACAAACGATAATCAAATTTCAAATTCAACAAATATTTAATTATCTAAAGCGATAATTAAATTCGAAATCAGCAAATATTTAATTATCTAAAGCGATAATTAAATCTCAAAGCAACAAATATTTAATTATCTAAAGCGATAATTAAATCTCAAATCAACAAATATTTAATTATCTGAAGCGATAATTAAATCTCAAAGCAACAAATATTTAATTATCTAAAGCGATAATTAAATCTCAAATCAACAAATATTTAATTATCTGAAGCGATAATTAAATCTCAAATCAGCAAATATTTAATTATCTAACAGCGATAATTAAATCTAAAATCAATAATTATTTAATTATCAACGACGATAATTAAATCTCAAATCAACAAATATTTAATTATCAAAGACGATAATTAAATCTCAAATCAGCAAATATTTAATTATCTAAAGCGATAATTAAATCTCATATCAACAAATATTTAATTATCAAAGACGATAATTAAATCTCAAATCAGCAAGTATTTAATTATCTAACAGCGATAATTAAATCTAAAGTCAACAATTATTTAATTATCAAAGACGATAATTAAATCTCAAATCAACAAATATTTAATTATCAAAGACGATAATTAAATCTCAAATCAACAAATATTTAATTATCTAAAGCGATAATTAAATCTCAAATCAGAAAATATTTAATTATCTAAAGTGATAATTAAAACAACAAATATCCGATTATCAAAAACGATAATCAGACTCATATCAACAAATATCTAATTATCACAAGCGATAATTAGAAACAACGAATATCCGATTATCAAAAACGATAATCAGAACTCATATCAACAAATATCCAATTACCTGCAGATAATTGGAAACAACAAATATCTAGAAATCAATTAAGAAGACTAGAAAATCAACATAAAAGTTTGGATCGATCCCATCAGATGGCGAGTTTTTAATTCGCCGCACGTGCATCTCATATGGCCGAAGCCTACCAAGTACTCAACATAATTTTTGGCGCCCATCAGATTGACCCGAAGGTCCGCAGAGTGACCCGAAGGTCTAGTACTGGTATTTGACCCGAAGGTCCATCATATGACCCGAAGGTCCATCATATGACCCGAAGGTCCATCATAGTGGCTCGAAAGCACACGAAAGCATCAAATATTTCAATTAACGAGTCCGGAATTAACCGAAATAGCAAACGCACATGTCCCATACCACGTGTTTTACTAAATCGTTTGATTCTCTTCATCGTTTCCTTGAAAGTGTGAAATCATCAAATTCATCAAAACAACAGATATTCAATTAACGAGTCCGGAATTAACCGAAATAGTAAAAGTGTGGTTCCATACTCCGCACTTTTGCTAAATCGTTTAAATCACTTCATCGTTTCCTTGAAAGTGCAAAATTGTGTATTTTGTAAAAATACACTTTACATTCTCAAACGGACAAGTCCGGAATTAAGCGAATCAGTAAAAGAAAGGGGTCATAGTCCTCGATTTTTCTGAAACGTTTAAATCGCTTCCTCATTCTTTTGAAATCGCAAACTGTAAAATTTTTGAAAACAATTTTGTTTATTTTGTAAAAATAACAATTCGCATCCTCAACTGAACAAGTCCGGAGTTAAGCGAAACAGTAAAAGAAAGGGGTCATAATCCTTGATTTTACTGAATCGTTTAAGTCGTTTTCTCATCCTTTTGAAAACGCAAACTGCTAAAATTTTATAAAACAATTTTCATTTTAAAACGATTTTCCAATCACGTGATTAAAGCAGCAATATTAGTAACAATTTCGATAAGGAAATTGTACTTCTCAAAATACCGTAAAAACGGTCACAAATCAGTATTGCGGAATAACCGCTTGAAAATCCACTTTTAAAACATGACGGTTACTGAAGCCAAAGCGACAGTATTTTTAAAATGTCAAAATCACATCAAAACAATTTACATCAAAATGTAATATCAGTGAATTTTCATTCATCAAAACGCCACAAAACACCGTGCTTCAAAATATAGCATTGGTGTAAAATCCCGTTATAAAAATAACGGCAACAAAATGCGTTTCATAACCAAGCATCGGTTCAACATAAAATAAATGCAATAACGTGCAATTCAAATTTTTGCACGTACTACAAAATGAACAGAGAAATCATTCAAATGTATCTTCAATGAAGACAATTCAAAACAGCAAAATCTAATCAATAGATGATTAGTACAAAAGAAAGCCAGCGGAAATTTCAACAAAAATCACATATCTGCAATTTCTTCGAATCCTCAATTCGGATTCGAAATTCTCAAAGAAACAAAATAATTACAGCTATGTAAACAACAATTGAAATTCATATCGATTTCGTATTTTGATTTTTAAATCAAAAAGATTATCAGTTGTACTCAACGAAGACGGTTTTACTGTTTCCGCTGCGCACTCTGATAAATAGAACACAAATTAATCAAATCATCAGAACACAATTTCACTATTATTTTTAAATAATGATATTTAAAAAAACTTGCATCCTAATTTCAAAACTTTAGTTTTGACTCAAAGCACAAATAAAACATCGACCAATAGTTGTAACATATGTTCCATCCAAGTTATGTTTTATATTATGTCCATAAACCCCAAGCTCTGATACCAACTGTGACGCCCCACCTCTATACTCATGATAACAAAGAGTACTAAAGGAAATACTGTCTATTATTACGAAGAATGAGGCTGGATAGGAGCGACCATCCGTAGTTGACCTTACACTAATATTGGTTATCTCGATAGGAGTGGTATATACTTTTTATTTTTCATCTATCATTTATTTACTCCCATCGACACACCCAATTATCAGTATAAAACAAACTACGATAGTTCATAATAGTTTAGGACATTAGATATAACAATAACACAGATAATATAAATGCGGAACACAGATAAAACAAAAGTCTCATATATATATAACTGATGTCAGTTAATACATAGTTGACACAATACATATGATACAACTACAACTGTCGACTCTAGAAGTTATATATACAAGTACATTATCGACTAATATACATGAATACATATCGTTCTATACAATGACACGACTACTACAAAATGACACTGACAACTTCAGAAGGTGTGAAAAGTCTTCATATCCTGAACAGCAACTCAAAGAAGAAAATCTACAACCTGAAATAACTCGGGTCTGACCCGAGTATTAAATTCAAAAGAAGATAATACACGGGTCAGTCTAATTCAAACTCAGTTATTAGTGCATAGAAGCAATAATAATCAACATCAAATAGACGACAGTCACAGAAATCTCGTATATCCGACTCCTCGATAAAAGAATCGGATAACGGCAGATATAACACTAAATAGTGTTAAACAACAAATCAGTAATCCAAATCAATTTAAACAATTGAAATGTCAATATAAAAACATCAATGCTGATTGGCTGCAGTACACGCTAACGTGTACTGCCTCGCCAATACAGCCTATGAAATACTCAGAAGATCAATGAATCCAAAAGCCAACGGATATTTCAATTGAAGCTATGAAAATGCAAAATGCCAAAGTCATGGAACAACAAGCAGTACAAAATAGAAGTACCACCAGAGATCAACTACAAGGACAACTATACAAACTATCAACCCCACTGGAACAAAATGCAAATATCAACATGGATGCAAAACAAACCAAGTGGAGATGAGATATATATATACAAAATGCAGAGAGATGGATCAACAGCCCCAAGTCAAAATGGAGCTACAGGAATGAACCAAGCTACAACTAAAATGAAACAACATCAGTGACAAAACAGTGTGAAAACTGAAGGGACCAGAGGAATGCAACTAAAACTGATGATAGTGGTAATCACATAGTGAAATGCAACTGATGATAGTGAATGAGACAACAACTTTAAACTCAAATAAACAGCAGCCTCAACATCAACAAAGAACAATGGATGCAAACCCAAGTCAACAAGAAACTATAAACTGCAAACATGACATAGCAAACATGAATGTCATAATGCAGACAACAAACTCATGGACCAACTAAAATGGAGAGACCTTTGCAAGTATACAAGTTCAGAATGGCATGTGCAAACCACACTGGAACAAAATGACAATATCAATTAAATCTGTCACTTTTGCTAGGGCTGCAGTACACGCACGCGTGTACTGCCTCGCCACTACAATAATGCATGTGAAACACAACCCAAAGGTGAGACATGAAGTAAGATATAATATGTTATGCAACTGTAAAACTTAACAGTGCAAAATGGCATATGTATATGCACAGGCAATGTAGTCAAAACTGTTCTGGGTTGAACCAAATTACAAGCTAATAAGTAAATCCAGTCCCACCAAAAACTACAGACTTATCTCAAAAACAGCTCACCGGTCCACAATCTAAAGTTAACAAAGTAGAAGTGCCGCAAAATGCAGCTGCATTAATCCAAACAACATGAAGGGGGCAACTTAGTGACTAGTAGGTGATACACGGCAGTGAACAAAATAGTGCAACAGTTCAAAACACTACAACACTACAGAATGCACAGTAAAGTCTAATGATCTCATGTGGATAATGCAGCCAAGATCAAGCGTGCTGCCGCCAGTGTAAGTGGCTATGCAAACAGTGTAGACTGATGTCAAAGTAAGAAAGTTCGAATCAAAATGTAGTTGCAAGTTCGAACAGCGAAACTGTTTTTAACTGCTGATATTAAAACAGTGTAACCAATTCAAACGAAGACACAATCATGAATCAACAAAAGTCAAAGCCGATGTCAATTGAAAATCAACACCGGAGCCAGTAATCTCAATTGAAACGGCAACAGTGAATGGTAACAACTAGTACAGGACAGTTGTACCGAAACAAATGCAACAGCCAAACGAAACAAACTCAGAAATGCTCAAAGTCGTAAATTCCTCAAAATCAAACGAGTGCAGGTTGACACAAATGGTCGAAACAACTTACAGTCAGTGATACTAAATGACAAGGTACTCAAAACTAAAGCAATGACACAAGGCCCCAAATCCAATCCAAGTTCACAGTAATACACCTAATAGCAATGGACAATGTAACACTCAATCACATATATATCTACATGAATGCATGCACATATATATATATGAAGCAATGCTACAAACAAGTATGCTACAGAGATAATCAAAGCAGTAAACAATAAACCCGAGGACAAATCAACATTGTTCACCCGAAGAACAGTACTGTGGTGGCCAAATAATTCGACAATAAATCATTAAAACCGAGGAAATCACGAAATCCTTCAAAGCCAAGAAAAAAAAACGACCATACCGAAATTGAAGAAGTCAATAATCATTTCAAATATTCAAACGAAGATCAAGTGGCGGAGCAAAATCAACAAACGAATTCAACAAATAAATTTATACGACGAAGATCTCGAATCATATAACTGAAAGCTGAAGTAGATGTGAGTAAAATTATCACTCACCTTTGTCACAATCGAGGCAGCCGAGAGCCAAGCAAGGAGATGAAGTCGTAGTAATTCGAGGAAAACGAACGAAGTTAACCCTAGCAGCCACTATCTTCGATTTCTTCCATGCCCTAATTTTTGCGGAGGAACGAAGAAAGAACAGAGCCGCCATTTCCCTTTTCTTTCGTATGTTATTTTTTTTTCAAATCGAATAAAAAAAAAATGAGAAAGGGGAACGGTCTCTGGCTCGATACAACGCAACCCCCCCAAACAAAGGAACGGGTCGAATTGAAATAAGAAGGGAACGGCATCGAGAATTCTAAAAGGATATTGGGCCGAGATTAAATTTTTAAAGCCCTATAATTTTTAAAACAAAATTGTAAAAGTATACAACTGATTAAAACACTCAACAGCAATTAACAACCAATTAATCGTTTGCAAGTCGAATTAGATGTGAGGGGCGAAAACCACTCACCATTTTCGATGAGGCAGCCGCGAGCAACGAAGGATCAATCGAGTAAGGCCACGAATTCGTCTCTCGATCACACCGTTGAAGTTGGCGCCTTCGTAGCAGCCAAGAGTAAACGAACGAGATGAAGCTCACGCGAACAACGATCGATCACTAGGTGCAGCATTGAAAGCCCTAATTTCTTTTTCACGAAGGGATGAACGCGAACGAAGCCACCATTTTTCTTTTTCTTTCGATTTGAATAATTTAGGGTTTCGAATGAATCAATAAGGGGAAACGGGTTAATCTTTATCACGGCATCCAAATAACCAAGGGCCTCGATTCAATTTTAAGAGCCCACTACCGTTCAACAAATTAGTAAAGAATTTAACCCAATCTTTTATTAAAGAAAGAATTTCAATCGATTCAAAATTGCAACAGTAATCAACCAACGATTTTAATCGTCATTTGACGATGATCAGATAATTGCGAAATCTTGGGTTGTTACAATTCTCTTTCACATATTTATTTGAGTTAAAACGAATGTTACGTAAAACATCGTTACGACAACTCAAAATCACTAGTATAGGAATTCGAAATTTAGATAGATGTATAAATCCCAATACTATACAAAATATTTCCTTTCGGAAATCATTTACTATAACAACAGTGTTATAGTCCATCATTTCCTTATTTCTCGAAAACGTCTATTTCAACAATGACTGTTGAAATCTATGGTTTCGATATTCAAAGCCCTTTGAAAACATCTTTTTAAAACAATTAACTTCGTTTTAAAATATCACTTTCCCAAAAACATGTCCATTTTATTCAATAATATATTCACGGTCCAAAATTGTGAATATACATCGTTTAACAAACTATACAGAATTTTACTTATCAAAATAAGTCAGTTTCGAATTTATAAACAACGTTTATAAATTCTATTCCTATTCATAAAGACTTCAATTCATAAAAATTGCTTTATTAACCCATTCCTTTATAACTCAGTTTTATATCAAAAATTTAATTTATAAGTAAATTACTTATAAATTCTTTTATTTCGCAACATCGATTCATTTTATAACTTCACATTATAAAACTTTTAAATTCCATTACTTATGAAATCCATTAATATTTCATTTTTAACACTTATACAATTCCAATATTTTATCAACACTTTCAAATCTTCAATTTAAGCCGTTTATAATAATTCAAAATTTCCAATTTAAACTATTATATAAATTTATCAGTTTTCCATTTCCAAGACAATCACTAGTTCTTTAGTAAATCCATTCATCGAATTGATTTTCAATTAAATCACATTTGATTCATTCACATAAAATTTTACTAACATTCATTCATATTCAATCAGTTCACATTCACTAATTCATATTCAAGTCAGTTTACTTCAATTCAAATCAAATTTGATTCTAGTTAAATTTACTTATCCTTCAATTTGAATTCAATTTACATAGTTTTCAATTTCCATTAATTCAATTTCATTAATACTTAATGACTTCTATACAATCAACTAGCAAAACCAAATTTATTTACTTTGCTTACATTCAATTTGGTTCAACATACTTAATTTCAATTGGTTTATATTCCAATTCTGATTGAATTCTTATACTCACCATATTCACTAATTCGCTTTTACAGTTAAAGTTGAATTTCCTTTTTATAACTCAAATTCATATTCATTACTTCACTTTATCAGTTCATTTTGATATCAAATTCAACCTCATTCAACATTACTTAAGCTATATTTCATTTTATCTTCACTTGCATTTATTTTCACTATACAGCTTAAGTTCGGCTCAAATTTATTTGAAATTCTATTTTTATATTTAACTTTTACTAAAGTCAAATTCATATCACATTTCAAAAATTCAGACTTTGTTTTACTCAACAAAACTGTTTAACCATTTAAAAACTGGTTTTACTTAAACTTTCTCATTTTATAAGTTAAACAACTTATTAATTTAAACTTTCCAATTCATATTATATAATCACTTATCTTTTAAGTTTAACTTTCCATCTCAACAATTTATCAAATCCAGTTCAATTTATTTAACTTCCTTTAGTTAAATTTCAAATCCATTCATTTATTAATGCCAACTCAATTCAATTTAACTTTTCTTAAGTTAAAAATCTTTATTTTCAAAAACAATTTTATACTTCTTTAAATTTGAAAAAAATTTCCTTTTAAAGTGTTTCTAGTAACTATTCATATTAAACATCATAAACTAAGCTTTGTGTAAACCAAAGCTCTGATACCACCTTGTAACATTCCCCCTTTTTGACCGTCTCCAGTCGGTAATTAAACCAACTAAAAACGTTCAAAAAGACGAATTGTTATTTAGTTTATAAGGTTTAAACAGAATCAGCCACAGAAACACAGAATAATAACACTGAATTAAAACAAATGAATCTTTATTTCATTACTATAAATCTTTTAGAATACATCAGAGTTTATACAATTTGATAATGATACAGCGGAATATCTTAAAATACAATTTTCTCCTGAAATAAATGATTCTTTACTCTCTCTCTAACTTCGCTGCTCGAAAATCTTCAAGCTGTAAAAATACTCGGTCTGACCCGAGTATTATATTCAAAAGAAAATAATACACAGGTCAGTCTAATTCAAACCAGTTTATTAGTGCATATAGGCAGTAATAATTTAAATAGACGACAGTCACAATAATTCCCGTCTATCCAATCCTTTTAACAAAGAAATCGGATAACGAAAATTTTAACACTAAACAGTGTTAAACAATAAATCAACAGATTTAAATCATCAACAGAGATAGATAAACAATTTATCAACTCGACTAAATCAATTTAAAACAATTGAAATTGTCACTTTAAGATCACCGAAGATTTGATTGGCTGCCGTACACACACGCGTGTACGGCCTCGCCAATATGGCATAAAAATCAATGCATCACGACGCAAAGAAATATCAATTCAAAACTGTCGATTTCGTGGTGGCTGCAGTACACACGTACGCGTGCACTGCCTCGCCACTACAGTGCATAGAAACTGCCAAGGTCAAAGTTCAACATACATGAACCATCAAGAATATACAAACTCAAGCTTACAAAAATGCAGACTCAACAGTGACCAAATGTACAAGTCCAGATACAACATAGGGTATACATGATGAAGGAATACGTAGTGAAACCAAATGATGAACCAGCAAATGCAAGTTTAGCTATGAAGCAATGGAACAGGTTAACATAGATTCAAAATACCAGATGTACAGAGGTGACTCAATATTTAAACATATGTACTGCATCACGTATACCAGATAAGGGCACCAGTGGAGCAAAATGAAATGCATATGTCAAACTCAAATAGTGGATTCCAGAATGCAGTGGCCATACACCTATATGCATACAAGAATGTATGCATACAAATGATCAGCAACTCGGCTAGTCCAGCTACCATGTGAAAGCAAGCAGTTAAAATAACAACAATGCAGACTGTTCAAAGTTTAAGTAGAGACTACAAGATGAACCAGGCCCACTAGCATACTTAGAGACAAATAAAAGTATCACTTTTAAACGAGACAGAGAACCAGTTTTAAACCAAGCGAATGTCCATCACGTATACAATGACTATACTGAACAAAAGGTCAGACTACACAAATTCAAAGCAATGCCACTGGCAAACAAGATGAACCAGACAGGTCAAGAAATGAATATCAGACTACAATATCAAATGGAACAATGAATCAATTCATATGCAATCAGGACTAGGTGGTACAAAGAATGGCCATACACATATATACATACAAGGATGTAAGTATACAAATGATCAGCCCCCAAGGTACAGTGCAACTACAAAGGAGACAGAACAACATGCACAACTTCAAATCTGTGCAAGCTACTGGTATGAAATGCAGACAGGTCAAAGTTAAGTGCAAGACCATATTCAAGTATGCAAAGAACAGAGACAAGACCTGGAAACAATGATGAATCGAAAATTACAGTACTCAAGTAATACAAGAATGCCCAGACTCAACAAATGTCACATGTATGGTGTTAAGTGAACAGCCACAGACAAAGGCAACATGAGACCAGATGCTCAAGTGCAATGCACGAAGTTGGACAGATATAATGCAGACTATAACAAGTCTACAATAATCAAAGTGTTATCGAGACTTCAAGTCAGAAACGACGAAGAATGCAAAGAAGCAGTTCAAATTAGAATCCAAATGGCTGAAGTCAAAAGAAATCATCATCAGAGTCAAGACAGTGCCAAATCTATGGGACTCAAAACAACTCAAAGCCGATGCCAACCCAAAAATGCAACATCCAACGATAACAGATTCGAACAAACCCAAAACTGAGGCGGCTAACAACACAAACAAGAACGCTCGTAAGTATATATATGTATGAATACATATATATATCCCAATAACAATTGAAATAGCGCTTTTGAGGTAAGCACAGTTAAATGAAATCCCAATCAAAGGCTGAAACCAGCAGAAATCATCCATAAACCTCCTCACAACCCAAAGTCAAAAGGATGGAAATCAAACACTTCAAGTTCGAAACCGAGTTAAACAAAAACGAAATCAAAGGAATACGAACATTTCTAAACAACCTGGCATAACGAATTCACTTCGAAAGACCCAATAAAAATGAGTTTGGCACTCGAACAAAGATGACCACGAGAATAATAGAAATGGCCGAAGCCTAATTTATACAAAATCAATGCCGCGAAATTCAAGTAGCAGAATAATCTCAAGTCATATAAAAACTGTCGATTGAATTAGATGTGAGGGGCGAAAACCACTCACCTTTCGTCGACGAACCGGTGCAGATGGGGTTGATGCCGCGGCGGTGAAGAACGAGCGAAGAGGAAGACGAAGCCGGCGCCTTTGATTTAAAACGAAGCCCTAAATTCGCCAGTCGCCATTTTTTTTCTTTCTTTTTTTTTCTTTCGATTTTTTTTTTCCCGTGAACGAATGAGGGAGAGAGGGGGAGGGGTGCGTGGTTTAATCAGAGAATAAGGGAAACGGGTATGGGTTGGACGTGATTGAAGTATGGGCTGAGATATGGGTTAGACGTGGTATGGGGTATGGGGTATATTATTGTTTTTATTATTTCTCTTTTTTTTTCAAAATTTGTTTTTTTTACCTTCTTTACTTTGTTTTGTTTTTAAATTATCATGTTAAAATTTAGCTATGTGTATTTATTTTATTTTTGTATTAATAAAATTTAACAAAAGAATTTCAATCGATTTACAATTTCCAATTCAAATTTAACAACCAATATTAGTTTGTCAATTGACGAAAATTTAATTGTTATAAAAATTCCAACAATAAACAGCAAATACCTATCAACTTTAATCGTTTATTGATGATTATAATTTTGGGCAAAACCCCAGTTGTTACAGAAATTCAAATTGAATTCAATTAAGTTTTATACGCGTTTATACGCCGTATGTTCACAAAACAATTCTGATAAATACGAAATTGAAAATCCAGAAATAATTCAATATTACGGACCCAATGAAATTGGTTTTGTCAAATTCCGAGACTGTGCCTCGGAAGACTATTTTTAAATTCGATTCAAACGATACAATTTCAAAATTGAACAAATCGCTTTTAAAATCAATTCTGAAGCTTCTATTATCTTCAGCGTTATAAATATGAATTTTCTAAGCCTTTAAATTATTTTTAACCGGCTTAAAATTGAAGATTCAAATTTTATTCAACTTTCAATAGATTAAATTCAAAGATTTAATCGCTAATTCATTCTGATAATTTGAAATTCAAGTCAAATCATCATTCAAATATTTAAAATTAATTAAATATTCTCAAATTAAATTGTTCAAAATTCAGGGTCGTTACACCTGCCTTATATATTTCCTGCATAATAACATTCATATATATATATATATATATATATATATATATATCTAGATAATAGTGTTAGTATATAAGTTATAATAAAATAAGTTACAAAGGTTTTTGTCATCAAAACCACTATCTCCCGTTCCTAACATAATGCAGCCCTAAAAATAACATAACATTTTTCTGTTTATTGTTTTTCATATATCGTGTATTGATGTATTTTTCTGCTTGCTACTTTATTTCGCATTTAAATTGTTTATTGAGTTTGTAGTTAAGGATATTGATGTTTCTCGTCAGAGTTGCACAGCGGTAGATTTACAGTTTTTTGTAGTATTTGATTTTGGGTTTGTATTAAAGCACACTGTAGAATAAATGATTACTCTGATAACTTATATAATTGAAAGTTGTATCCTATACATTTAGTAACGTTGAATATTTATCAAATATTTTGCATTAAGTTGGTATGTTTCATTCGTAATTTTAGAACGAACAAGTTTTTTGGCGATTTTTACTGGTCCGAAAACTCGGGTCATTACAGGTGGTATCAGAACATAGGTTAGATGCCTAAGTAAAATTCATCTAGAGCTAGTAAATTAACCTAGGAATTTTAAAAATGAAACTACCTTAATTTGATAAATAAAATGGATAGGATAAGCCACCGTACCTCCGACCGGGGTTATAGGTGATTACTATTTTTGGTGTGCTTTATTTTTGTTGATTGTTTTTTTTCGTTATTTTTTTTATCCTTCAAATTTCGGGAACGAAATTCTTTTAAGGAGGGAAGGATTTAACGACCTGTAATTTTTGACGTTTTGAATGTGAATATTTAATCTATTTAAATATTCAGATTTGATTCGAATGTAATAAATTATAATGGAATCAAATTTTGATAAAATGACTTGATTTTTGATGACGTCATTTTAATTTAATTTATAGGATTTTTCCAAAATTTTTAATTTGGAAAATAATTAAATTTTTGTTTGACGTTTTTTGTGGCAAACGTCAGTACTTTTGAAATTTAACAGAATAAGTTAACCTGTCTATTTTATTGTTGTTTTGTGATCATCTCACATTGTTGAGCGTGATCATATTTTTATTTTTGTCATTTGCGGCTCGTATGCGAACGCGTTATTGTGTAGCGGGGTACCGAAAATCTAACTTTTCGATTAAAAACAAATTAAAAAATATGCATGCACGTCACATATTCTTTTTCCATGCGCATGTACTTTTTGTTGAATATTGTTTGTTTTGCATTAACTGTTTGTGATGGTTTGCATTAAAGGCTTGCATTAAAGGCTTGCATTAAATGTTTGTACCATCTCTTCCTTGGCTCTAAATAACTTACATTATATATAGGAAGGCACGCATGAAACTGAAGGAGACACATTTTCATTTTCACTATTTTTCTCTCCAAAGTTACACAGCAAACATTTCCTTTTTCATTAAATAATTCAAACAAGTCCCTTTACACAAATTATTAGCCAAAGCGTTGAACATGGAAGTTGTAGATGATCGAATGCCCTACGATTTCCGTTCACGTCGCACTCGAGATGGTGGCGCCGTGGAGGAGATATTCTCTGATGAACTTCTGGCATGTGTATGTTGTTGTGTCTTTACGTGTGCTTGCATATGAATAAGTGTATGCGTGTGTTTGTGTGTATTCATGCATATGTGGGCGGCTATGTGTATCTATGGGTGCGTGAATTTAAGTGTTGATGAGGTGTGTGCGTGTTGGAGGTGATAGGTGCTCGCATGTAAAGGAGGATAGTAGTAGGGAAGTGGGAATGTGAATGGAAGGTGCAGGCATTTCAGAAAATGAAAGAAAGGAAGTATGGGAGTAGGCATGTGAATGAGGGAGGTAAAGAGTTGTACAGGGCATGCACGAAAAAAAAGCAAGTTGGAGCCACTGCTATTTGTGAGAAAATTTGCACAAGCCCTCATCATTGTGTTCATTTGCACGTGAATGGGGGGAGGGAAGAACGCAAGGCTTGCAGGCGGGTTGGGGTTGGCATGGGTTTGAGTAGGCTGGGCTTTTGCATGTTGAAGTGGGGTGAGATATATTAGTATATATTATATTAGTTTGTAATTATTTAGTTGTTTTGATTTTGTTTATTAAATAACTTAACTTTAAATTGTTTAACTTCCACATACCGCGTCCGTTTAACCCACGGTCTTCAACGTTAGATTCGTATTAACAAATAGAACACACTAGTGTAGTTTATTGACATGTTTAGAGAAGTATAAAATATTGATAAAATATTAGTGACATTTTATTAGTAGAACAAATCTCATTCTGCTATTATAAATTGTGTAAATTTTTACTATTCGATAATTGATCTATTTGATATTGATTGTTAATTATTTAATAAATGTGTTGCCATTTATTATTGTTATTGACTGATTATTTGATTGTGTGGATTACGCTCGGCCAGTTTATGAGCACTAATTATTATTTGTTGATTGTTGACTTTGCTTGACCAGTTTATGAGCAATTAATTATTCATATGCATGGGCTGGGTAGAAAATAATTAAATGCTTAACACCTTATGATTTATTTCACGATTTGACTATAAGGCGTTTAGCGGTAATATTTGGTTCACTTCAATTTAATGAATTGTTTAGAAAATTGGTTTCAAATGGAAATGTTATGAAATGTTTTCCTTTAAAAGATAAAGCAATATTTGAAAATGAATATTTTAAAGTGATTTTATATAAAAGTGGTTTATATAAAGAATGGTTTTATAAAAATGTTTTATAAAACCGAAACGGATTTCGAGGACTAAACCCGATGGTATTAAGATGATTTTCGAAAGGATTTGGAAATGGAAATTATTATAGATTAGAAGTATTTGTAATTATTAGGGTAAATGATTTTGCCACTTCGGGATATAAAGTGATTTGTTATGTTACCAAAGATTCGGGTAACCCATAACTAAAAATGTAGGCAAAGGAGGTGCACATGCTCTGTAGCCTCAGTATAGTCCGCTCTCGTTGAAGAGGGATATGCATATCTATATTTAATTTTTGGGAAGTCTAGGACCCTATTGCCTTGTTATTGGGAGAAACCTTATAACATTCCTAATTTTTGATAACATTATTCAGAAAATTTAATTAGACAGATTAAATAGAATAATGATGATATGGAGGCTGAGATTTTAATAAATTGCACAATAGGGCCGTGCTTATTAACAAAGTAAATGGGCTTTAAATTGGTTTTTAAAGGTTAATGAAACTACGCATTTGCATATTAGTAAATTAGCCAATTTATTACACATGGCTATAACTTCTCATTTTGTCTATTCATGTCTCATTTCTCACGATCACAAATACAAATCTAAAACCCTAAGTTAGCCGGCCATTATCAAGGTGGAAACAGGAATTTTAATCTAAAGCTAAGGATCAAAAACTAGGGAGGATTAATCAACAACAAATCTCAAATTCCTTATCAAGTTTTAGGTGAATAATAATCTCCTACCATCTCTATTTTTATGCTATGTTTATATGGTTTTGGATTTATGATTTAAAATTCGTTTTTGTGATAAAATGGATGATGATATGCTTGAGTTAAATTATGATGATTTGTTTTAATTCATAAGCACATGAATTTGCACGGTTTTGACATGAAACCGAGAATCTATGATTTCAGATAGCCATGGAAAAATTTTATATTAAGTAAAACATGATTATGGAGATGGGTTTTAATTTTAAGAATTTTCCAAGCTATGGAAATTTTATTATGAATTTTTATTGAAAAATATGAAATAATTGGGTTTAAAATTTATTTCAAGAATTTCAAGAAGAAATTAGGTCTAAAATTTTAATATGTTTGATTACATGATGAAATTGAATTTCTGTGATTTTTGGGGATTTTTCCTAATTGATTTACTAGGGAAAATAAATTATTTTAAAAGAAGGACTTTTCTGAAATAATTGGTTTTAGTATATGGAAGGGCTAAAACGTTGCATTTTTTAATGATTTTAATCTGGTATAAATGCGGCAGTTAAAAAGGTAAAGTATTTGAAAAGGTTTTTATGACATTCAATCAATAGTTTACAAATAGGCAAGTTGTTTTTATAAGTTAACATTCTTGTCTAGTTTTACCTAAAGCTTTCGGTATAGTCGAAACATATGCTTTCGAAAAGGTTTTATAATTAGCTTTCAAAGAAGGTTGTCACGTTGTGTTAAAGTATTTGCTTTCGAAGGAGAACCCTTTTCCTTTAAAAAATTGCTTTTGAAGGGGTAGTTTCTGACCTAGTCGAAGACTAGCCACAACTCTACCTTTCGTCTATATTGACCAGTAATGCTTTCGAAAGGTTACCCTTATTTTTACCTTAAACTAAGCCTTTTTCCTAACTGCTTTCGAAAGGGTTGAGGGTTGGTAATGGAGTCGAAAGGGGTTTCGACTCTGTCCTTCAAAGTTTTTTTAAAGGTTTTGCTTTCGACTAAGACGGTTCAGACACCATAAATTTTTGCCCAAACAAATTTTTGTTGGTTTCGGAAGAGATACTTTCGTATATAACCATTTTGACCCAAATGATGTTTTAAAGAGTAACCCAATGCTTTCGAAAGGGTACTTTCATTTGTTTCGTAGCTTTATATTTCAAAAAGATGATTTGATACCATCAAAAGGTATAATAGGTTCAAAAGAGAATGTTTACTAAGGGCTTCGAAATGTATGTATACAATGTTTTGAAAAGAGGTCTTTGCTTTCGAAGAAGGCTATCCAGAGGTTTCGAAAGAGATGTTTTTATGGTTTCAAAACATAAACCCAATCTCAACTTAAAGTAATAACCATGGTATAAATCAAGATTTTGAAACGTTATTCACAATGTTATTAACCCATAACTGTATTTTGGGTAAAGGGCAGAATAACCAGTTAGGTTAACCCAGTAGTGAATATAACTTGACAGATGTTAAAATTTTAATTAAAGATATTGGCAGGGGCCAATAGGTTTACAGTCAGTCCATGAAAACTGTATGATATTGGCAAGGGCCAATAGGTTCATAGTCAGCCCATGAAAACTATGATTTGATATTGGCAGGGGCCAGTAGGTTTGTAGTTAGCCCATGAAAACTATATCCGGATTAAGTTATTGACAGTCAGCAAATAGGTTCCTAGTTATCCCATGAAAACTAGGATAAGAAATAAGATATTGGAGTTACCAATAGGTTCTTGGTGATCCCATGAAAACTAAGTAATTCGACAGATAGTCCTTAAACATTTAACAAGTTAATAGTAACCCTAGAAACTATAATTGAGACAGATAGTCAGAATGAATGGAGATGGATAATCAAGAATTGATTTATTTATTTTGCATATCATCATAATGTTTTGAAAACTATGTTTTAACCATTGTGGATGCAGGAGCACAGTATGGTTTTATAAATGTTTTAGGATACTAGTGAGGGGAAACCCTGTTCCGCTAAGCGGCGTGGTCTCACTGGATATCTAAATGGATAGAGATGGTAAATTATTATTCATACCAGGCTTTATGTCTGACTCGAAGTTTTTTTTCCCATAAACTCTCGGGTACTCAATTGATTTTGAGTAGGTAGAGAAGTTAAGATTTCCAAGTGTTCTTTTAGACGAATAAAAGCTTCCGAGGACGTGCAGGAGGCAAGATTGTTATTAGAGTTCTTTTATTTCGGCTGTGTGTTTTTTTTGTAAAGGCAAATTGTTTTCTTGCCTATCCATATACTCTGATCTACTAAAAGGGTATCTTCATATGCTGCTCTTGGCATATTTTTGTAATAAGTATATGTTATCTGAACGTGGTCTGTGAATCGAGATTATGTAATCAATTTAGAATATTTGAAATGGAATGTGGAATTTGTTTAGTTGTTTAATTTTTTTTCCATATTCTTGTGTTTCTATGTATCGATGTATCTAATATCACCATGTTTGGTCGCCAAGGATTAATAACTACAAATGACTGCAGCTTCCGTAGCTGTTAGTTTTGGGCCTCCAAATAGGGGGATGTTACAAATTGGTATCAGAGCATAGGTTTATGAAACTTTAAAAGAAACTTAAACCTAAAATATTTTCCAAACATAATCCAATGAATCAGATAATAAGATTGGGGTTTGGGTTAACGCTATAGTAACGTACCTGTATTGCTATATATATAGTAATACATATATATATATATATATATGTAAGTACGTATCCCCCGCTCTCTTGGACCGTTCTTCTATATCTTACTAAGGCTTGTATGCAGATTTACGAGCAAGGAGATATGGAAGCAGGAAACAGAAGAGGAAATCTCAGTAGAGGAAGCACCATAACAAATGAAAATGCTCGACCCACTACCAGGAGAAACCCGGGTCGACAGGCTAATGCTAGTAACCCGAATGCTGAGGTCAATGTAGGTGTTGGAAATCCACCAGTAGATATGGGGGCGATGTATCAGTTCTTTGTTGCGATGATCCAAGCAAGAGCTGCTATTGGAGTTGTTGGAAATGTAGGAGGAGCTAATCCTTAGGCTCTAGTTAGGAATATTGCTTTGCTGAGTAGAGATTACACCAGTTTTGGTGGGAAGCCATTCTTGAGAACGGAGAGTGCCATAGAGGTTTAGAATTGGCTATTTCATTGTGAGCATATATTTACTGATTTGGGCTTGAATGATAAACAAAAGAGGAGGTTGGCCTCTAGACAGTTGCAGGGATCAGCACTACATTGGTGGAATAGTGTTACTGATAGAATTCCAAAAGAGCGGTTAACTTTGGCTGATTTTAAAAACGAGATTTGAGCAGAAGTTTGTATCTGAGTTTGCCAAGTCTGAGCTGATGAGGAAGTTTATGGATCTAGTGCAACGAGAGATGTCAGTAGTCGAGTATGCTACCAAGTCTGAAGAGCTGTCTCGATATGGATATGCTATTTTAGATACTGACATCGAAAGGAATGGGAAGTTCATCCGGGGACTAAGGCCCGAGCTTGCTAGAATGACCATGACCCATGTCCGTGATCCTTGTAATATAGTGGTGGAGATGGCTATTCGCCATGAGGAGTTGCTTGCTGATTTAGTTAAAGAGAAGTCGGTGGAAACTCAAGGTTCTCGGGGGAAGAAGAAGAAGTTCTTTAAGAAGAAGGGAACCCAGAAGGGAGATACTGCCAAGAAGTCAAGGGATGAAGTAGTTTGTTATAAGTGTGACAAGAAGGGTCGCTTTGCTAATGAATGCCGGTTAGGAAATGGGAAGAAAGCTGTAGTTAAGAAGAATGTGAAATGCTTCAACCGTGATTAAGTTGGGCATTACAAGAATTAGAGTCCAGAGCCAGTTAGGAGGACAAAGGAATTTTTTTTGCTATAGGACCAGCTAGGCCTACTACATTAGATAAGGGAAAGACTGTGATGGAAGGTACGCTTTTGATTCAGAGTATTTCAATTAGAGTACTTTTTGATACCGATGCATCACATTCATTTATATCTCAGTGCTTGGTTGATAGATTATGTTTAGAACCCACCTACCTTATTACTTCTTTAAGGATTGCGAATCCAAATAGGAGGGTATGCAACTCTACGGTTGAGATGTGACCAGTTAGAACTTGACTTATTAGGTTATAAGTTTGCATGCAGTTTATATGTTATTGATTTCGGGATCATTTTGTGTTTGGACTGGTTGACTAGGTATGAGGCTAGAATATTTTGCCAGGATAGAGAAATATCACTGGGACACACTGATAGTCATAACCAAGTGATATTCTCAGTAGAGAATACTGACCGGAGTGTTAGTGCTATGCTTAATGCTATGGAGGTAGGAAATGAATTAAGTCGAGTTCAGGTAGCAAGAGAATTTGCAGATGTTTTTGAGCCAGTCACTAGACTACCCCCGAAAAGAGCTATTGAGTTTAGAATAGATCTTATGCCAGGAGCTGAACCTATAAGTAGACCACCTAGCGGGATGACACCAACTGAGATGAAGGAATTGAAGGTGCAGCTAGTGGATCTAGAAGGAAGGAATTTTATTAGACCAAGCAGTTCGCCTTCGGGAGTGGCCTCGGTGTTCATGAAGAAACCAGATGGGTCGTTAAGGATGTGTATTAACTATCGTAAGTTAAATGAAAGGACAATTAAGAATAAGAATCCTTTGCCAAGAATAGATGATCTATTTGATCAGTTGAGTGGAGCCAGAGTGTTTTCCCAATTGATAGGTTTCCATCAGTTGAGAGTGGCGGAGAACAATATTCATTTCGGACTAGATATGGCTTATATAAGTGGTTGGTGATGCCATTTGGATTGATGAATGCACCTGCTTTCTTCGTAGATTTGATGAACTGAGTTTTTCAAGAGTACTTGGATAGGTTTAGTGTTTATAGATGACATTCTAGTACTCTAAGGATGAGAGAGAGCATGAAGTTCATCTTAGAGTGGTGCTTGAGACGCTAAGGCAGAATCAACTAAAGGCGAAGTTTACCAAGTGTCATTTCTGGAAGAAAGAGGTAAAGTTTCTGGGTCACATGGTTTCAGAGAAAGGATTGTCAGTCGGTCCAGATAAGATCGAAGCTATGAATAATTGGAAGGAACCAGAGACGGTGACTAAGATCAGGAGTTTTCTTGGACTTCCTGGCTACTACCAAAGATTCATTAAGGATTTCTCATGGATAGCAGCACCCTTAACTAAGCTAACCAGGAAGGAAATGAGATTTGTTTGGTTTGACAAATGTGAGGAGGCATTCCTTAAGTTAAAGCATTTGTTGACCAATGCACCCGTGTTAGTAGTTCCAGACGAGAACCAAGGATTGGTGGTGTATACCGATGCATGTAAAAGTAGGAGCGATGTTGATGCAGAGTGGTAAAGTCATTACCTACGCATCTAGGTAGCTTAGACCGCATGAAGTTAGATATTCTAATCATGATTTGGACTTAGCAGCTATGATCTTTGCATTGAAGATTTGGAGACATTATCTCTTAGGGAAGAGATTTGAGTTATATACTGATCATAAGTCTTTAGGGTATTTATTCTCTTAGAAGGAGTTGAATACGAGACAGTAGAGATGGCTGGAGTTTTTGGCTGCATATGATTTTGGTATAGAATATACACCAAGAAAAGGTAATAAGGTGGCTGATGCTCTTATCAGGAAACATCAGAATGTAGTGTTAGCTTTTTTGGCGGAGTGGAAGGATTTAGAAGCTTTAGTCAGTTGTGATGTGTAGTTAAGATCGACTGCTGGTTCTAGTCAGAGTACCGCCAGGTTGTCTTGTTTAGAAGTTTGACTAGTATTGATTGAGAAAATTGCTTCTAAGAAAAAGGAGGATCCTATATTAGCAGAAAGGATCAGAAGGCTTGAGGTTGGAACTGAAATTGATGATCTAAAGGATTTTAGCCTTGACCAGAAAGGATGGCTAAGAAAGAAGGGATGGTTGTGTGTTCCGAATGTGGAGGACTTAAGGAAAGAAGTTCTTGGAGAATGTCATCGATACAAGTTTACGATTAATCTTGGAGGAACCAAGATGTATCAAGATATGAAGAGGAGCATCTATTGGAAAGGCATGAAGAGGGATGTTGGCTTGTGGGTTAGATAGTGTGCAAACTGTCAACAAGTGAAAGCTGAACATCAGAAACCGAGTGGGTTACTACAGCCTTTGGAGATTCCAGTTTGGAAATGGGATTCGATATCCATGGATTTTGTAGACGGGTTGCCAAGGTCAAATAGAGGTAAAAGTATATGGGTTATAGTGGACAGATTGACCAAGAGAGCCCATTTCATTCCAGTTAATTCAACCAGAACGACACCTGTTTTAGCTAATTTGTTCCTGAAGAACATAGTTAGACTGCATGGAGTTCCTAGTAGTCTAGTCAGTGATAGAGATGCATTGTTCACTGGTGAATTATGGAAGAGTCTACAGGAAGTGATAGGTACCAAGCTTAATATGAGTATTGCGTATCATCCTCAGACGGATGGGCAGACAGAGAAGTCAATAAGGTACTCGAAGATTTATTGGGAGCTTGTGTATTAGACTTTGGTGGATCTTGGGAGGATACCCTACATTTGGTTGATTTTTCCTATAATAATAGTTACCAGACTAGTATAGGAATGGTGCCATTTGAAGCTTTGTATGGAAGGCCATGCAAATCACTAGCATGTTGGTTGGGGACTGAAGACAGATTAGTCTTAGGTCCAAACTTGGTTAGAGAGGCGTCAGAGAAGATTGAGTTAATTCGAGGAAGGATGAAGGAAGCTCAGTCAAGGTAGAAGCCTTACGCAGATAGGAGACGTAAGGACCTAGAATTCTCAGTTGGAGATAAGGTTTTCATTAAGGTATCACCTATGAAGGGTGTGATACGATTTGGAAAGTCAGGGAAGTTAGCCTCAAGATATGTAGGTCCATTTCATATTATAGAGAGGATTGGAAAGCTCACATACAGAATAGAGTTGTTGAGCAGTTTGGCAGGTGTCCATAATGTATTTCATATGTCTCATCTTTGCAAGTATGTGCATGATCCAGAGACTACTATTTCTCCGACAGGGTTGGATGACTTAGTGGTAGAGCCTAATTTTACCTTTCTTAGACGACCAGTTCAGGTTACAGCTAGAGATGAGAAAAGATTAAGGAACAAGACTATCAAGTCGGTGAAAGTTTAGTAGAGCGACAAGGAAAAGGACTGTACTTGGGAGACAGAGGACAGGATTAGAGATACTTATCTTGATCTGCTTTGAGGGTATGTCTATATTAGATTTATATAGATAGTTGCTAGTCAGTTAGATTAGTATGGTTGTTAGGAGTTGTTACAGATGATTGCTATGCTTAGTATTTAGTCCTTACTAAATTTCGAGGATGAAATTCTTTAAGGGGGGAACCTGTAACATCCCTAATTGTTGATAACATTATTCAAAAAATTTAATTAGATAAATTAAATAGAATAATGATGATAAGGAGGCTGAGATTTGAATAAATTACACAATAGGGCCGTGCTTATTAACAAAGTAAATAGGCTTTAAATTGGTTTAAAGGTTAATTAAACTACGCATGGGCATATCAGTCAATTAGCCAATTTACTACACACGGCTATAACTTCTCATTTTGTCCATTCATGTCTCATTTCTTACGATCACAAATACAAATCTAAAACCCTAAGATAGTCGACCATTATCAAGGAGGAAAAGAGGAATTTTAATCTAAAGCTAAGGATCAAAAGCTAGGGAGGATTAATCAACAACAAATCTCAAATTCCTTATCAAGTTTAAGGTGAATAATAATCTCACCATCTCTATATTTATGCTATGATTATATGGTTTCAAATTTATGATTTAAAATTCGTTTTTGTGATAAAATGGATGATGATATGCTTGAGTTATATTATGATGATTTGTTTTAATTCATAAGCACAAGAATTCGCACGATTTTGACATGAAACCAAGAATCTATGATTTTAGATTGCCATGGAAAATTTAAATGTTACGTAAAACATGATTTTGGAGATGAGTTTTAATTTTTCCTAATTGATTTACTAAGGAAACTAAATTATTTTAAAAGGACTTTTCTAAAATAATTGGTTTTAGTAAATGGAAGGGCTAAAACGTTGCATTTTTAATGATATTAATCTGGTATAAATGCGGCAGTTAAAAAGGTAAAGTATTTGAAAAAGTTTTTATGGCAACCAATCAATAGTTTACAAATAGGCAAGTTGTTAGAAAGTAATTACTAAAAGTTGCTATAATTCAGCCTTCAAATCAGATTAAGGCATTCTGCCTCTATTAGTAAGGACCTTTCGACTCCTTTGATTCCGCCTCGTCCCGGTCGAAACCAATTCAGTCGAAACCACCATAGTCAAAACCAATACACAAGATATCACTTAGATGGTATGCAGTGGATTGGAAGGTGGGCGGAAGCTTTGGTGTCGAAAGGGTTGCTTTCGATGGAGTCGAAACTGTAACATCCCAGTATTTTGGACCATTCAAATATCAATAAATCCACACATGCCGGACTTGAATAATTCAAAACAATGGATTGTTAATTTAAATTTGGCAAAACTCAGCATATACAGTAAATAAAATAATCACAGACATAGAGTAATATAACAATAATGCAGCGGAAACAAAGGAATAGTAGTTCATGAAGCTACTATATATATATATATAACAAAGTTAAACAGGATACAACAGAAGTCTCGAATACATAGATGTCTCAATACAATAGTCAAATACAAGATCTGAATACATCACTGGAATCAACTGAATAACTGATAGCAGAATCGATAGATAGCTGGATCTCCAAGCGAAGCTCCAACTCCAAAGGTAAGTCTCAAATGCTGTATCACTCAGCCTGACCCGAGCGTAAAGCAAAACACAAAACACTCGAGTCAGGATTAACATTCTTATATCAATAAATCCAACTCAAGTGAAATAACAACTGAAATACGAGTAACTCAAAGGATGTTAGGGATAACCATCCTCTAAGGATCCGTTAAACTATCTACTATGTAGTAATATTCGCTATTATAATAATGTCTAAATATAAAATAAACATACTTTTAAATAGCATTAAGGCTTTACATTTTCCACCTTAACACGTAATAGTTTCAGTAGTCTATCCAGTATTAGCATACTCCCAAAATGGGGGCTACCCTCGATACTCCACAGGCTACGGGAGAAATCACAACTCGTAGTAAAGCTCGATATGGTAGGTGACACGGCACACAAGGAAATGCCAGGGTAGATATACCAATTACGCACACGGACTGATGGAAACGCATAGCAGCCACTACCGCTCCACCTCGAACAACACTCCCAAATCAAGGGGTGCACCCAAACAATCACAAAGTAATAGAATGGTATCAAAGAAGTGCGTCCGATAAGAGGTGCTACCTCATTGGCCCGAGATCGCTCCTGTTTTAGCCACCTTATGCCAACTCATGGGAGTTGGGTCCATGCATATATCTTAGGATCGTCGCCACCATCCTACTTCATTCTGGAAACTCCACCGCGTACACAGTTGTCAAAGTGGTTTCGGTATCAACAGAGAGTATGTCCATATCTGATCCCGGTCTCTTTAACAACCAATCGTTATTATAACACCGCGGTCATTTCAAAGTAGTTTATACTTCAAAACCAAAATATCATTTTCATTTCAAAACCAAATCAATACGATATCATTTCACTTTAAATATATATCCATTTCCAAAAATCATATCACTTTCGAAGTTATAATACTTTCGAAACCAACAATTTGAAATAATAATACTTTGGAAATCATAATACTTCGAAATTCATAGCTTTGGATATCATAACACTTCGAAATCATAACACTTTCCTTCAAACAGTTTAGATATTAATAATAGTATATAAAATAAAATAGTTTATAAAATAAAATAATTTATATAAAATAGTTATAAGTTAAAAACAATTTATATTAAAATAATTAGTATTGGAAATGATTTATATTAAAATAGTTTATATTAAAATAATTTATAAAGTAAAATATAAATAGTTATAGATATAGTTTAAAATACTTTATATAAAAATAGCTTCCTCAAATTCCACAAATTGATTCAAAATCAACTCAAATTTCAAATCATCAATTTCAATTCGATTTAGTTTCTAAATAACCCATTTCAAATTATCGATTTCAAATACATATTTAAACCATAAAACAAGCCATTTCAATTTCAATATATTTCAAAGCTTTAAATATCCAACATTTCAAAACTAAATTCGATAATTTCATATATATATCAAATTTACTTTACTATTATTTAGTTTTGAAATATTCACTCAATAAATCCAATATCATTTAAAACAAACCCCAAATTACAATAAACTAAATATTTCCTTCAATTTATGTGAAATATACATTTAAATCACTTTAATTCAAAATCAAGTTATAAAATCATATCTTTAAAATCTCAAATTTAATAATTTCAAACCAACTTATTTAAGTAAAATTCTTAAATAAATATCAAATCAATTTCAAATTTATCTTTCCAATCGGAATCATTATAAACTCTATATTTGAAAATATATATATTAAATACTTAAACATATTATATATATCAACTTTATTAAATCAACCTTGATAAATCTTTAAAATCAATATTTATCAAAATCATATATTTCTTTTCAAAACCCTAGAAATCATTTTCAAAAATATATAAATACACCAACGGTGTTTGTATATAATTTTCTATCCTATGGTCAAGTGATACGGATATTTATCATTTCAATCCGCAATTTAAAACATATTCGGGTATATTTCTTTTCAACCCGAAATCTCAAATTCAATTCAATGAAAATCGCTTGGGTTTATCATTTCAACCCATAACGATTTTCTCATATTCTACAGATCGTTCGGGTATGTATCATTTCAACCCATAGTGATTCTATACTAACAGGGAACTTGCAGAGTGATAACAGATATGATAATAAAATAACAACAGTAACAGGCATATATCATCAATATAAATAATAGATAATGGTGTCAGATGTCACAGGTGAATAGATACAGATAATGGCATATATATAACAATGTAAATAACTAACAATAGTATATTTCAATTGTCGTTTCAATTGAAATCAAATTTAATAAATATAAGAACGTTAATCGTGAGTAATTGCTCACCTTTCGAGGTTAGAGATGAATGGGACTAAGATGAGTTACGAATCCAAGCAAGAAATCCAAAGCAAAGTGAGATTGGCACGAATTTGACGAGCAAAGCTGATAGCAGGGGTCGATGAACAAAACGAATTAGTTTTGATATAAACAAGATATATATACATTATTATTATATTATATATATTTTCAATATTTTAATTTAAGACAAATACACTAAAATACTATAAATTTCAAAATAAATCTTTATATATTAGAACTCACTCAAAAAAATAGAATCCTGATATATATTTATATATACGTACATATAAATTAAGAATTAGTATCTATTATAAGACATATTTTATAAGAACCAAAATCCCAATATCACAACCCTCCTAAAATCTATACATATATGTATATATTATATGCGAACAATAGCTGTTATATATATGTAATATCCCGGAATTTTTGGACAATATCAATTTAATAATCTGTTTAAATAATTAAATTGATTAATAAATTTTTGATAATAAAATTTGAATTGGTTTAATAATCTGATTAAATAAATATTTAATTAGTGAAATTTATCTTTTAAAACTAATAAAATGATTTCTATTTATAATGTATATATATATAAGTATATATATTGTAAATAGATTAGCTTTGGGTTGAAATATAATAAATAAAATCTTGTTTTTAATTTCTAATATATATATTGATAGTTTGGAGATTTGGATTTATTTAATATTAGCTTTTCAAAGTTATTTAAACAAAATAACAAATATGGTTTTAAATAAAGATTAATAATAAGGATTATTTTATTTTCTTTTTTTTTAAATATTGTTAATAAATATGATTTAAAGAATATATATATATATATATATAAGTTTAAAATACAATATTAATAGTGTATTGTTTTATTTATAGATATAAATAGACTTTAATAAAATAGAATGGTTATTTCAAATTGAATGTGTAGTTATATATGTATGTATATAACTTGACTTTAAATTGGATTTTAAATATAATTTGAATTTGAATTTAGATTTAAATTTGAATTCAAAAAGAGGTAATATTCAAATAGTTTGGATTTCAAAATATATGTAAACTTTTATTTATAATAATTAGTTTTGTTTCTTTATAATTAATATATATAGATATGTATTTAATAAGTTAAGAAAAAGGTTTTTATATTTAAAATAAATAAAAATAATAAATTAAAGGGACATGTGTTAGATCCTAAGGCTTTAATATAATATGTGTTATAAGATTAAGGCATGAGAAGGACAAGTGTCAAATTAAATTTAGTTTTTCTTTTATTTTTATTTTTAAAGTATTTCAGCTTATATAAACATTTCCTTCTTCCCTTCCATTCTTTTCTTATTCTTTTTCTAAATCTAAGCTAAGTGCAAATCTGAGAACACTCCACAAACAATTCAGTAATCATCTTCAAAACCAATAGTTCATTTTCAAATCAAGATGAAAACCCTGTATATCACTTCCCTGTAATACATTTTTCAAGTTCAAAGCAAAAATCTCTGTAACCATTCTCCAAACAAACCTGTAATCAATCCTCTGTAAAGCTTCTTCTTCAAACCATAATTCATTTTCAAAACCAAGACCTGTAATGCATTTCTTCAATCTCAAAACAAAGCCTGCAAGTGTAAACCCTGTAATCCATTATTCAAAAATCAAAGGCAAAGCCTGTTTTTCTCTTCAAATCTGAAAGCCTGCATATTTTCTGTAATCTGGAAGCAAGATCTAAGGGAAAATCAAAAGCAAGCAACCTGATTTAGAGCAACATTTCAATAAATCAAGTCTGCATGCAAGTTTATAAAGCTAACAACTCAAGTTTTAAATCAAAAACCAGAGGCTAAGGCTTTTCAAAACTGTTTCTAAAAGAGGGCTCTGTTCATCATAAAATTGGTGAGTAACATTACTAATTAAATGTTTAAGTATATGATATCTGTTTGCATGCTATAAATCCTTGAATCTATGATGTAATATGCCTGCATGTTGTTTAATATGTTTGGTATGTGTGTATATCTTTATATATGGATGTAAATTGGTGTGCATGTCTGTTATTTATGTGTATCTCTGTTACCAGCTTCAAGTTCAAAATTTTGATTAAAATTCTGTAACTTTTGACTTAGTTAAGATTATGATTTAAGTTATAAACAAATATTGTTTGTTTTATCATACATTAGAATTTAGAATTTAATTTAAGTTTAAACAAAACTTGAATGGCCAGGAAAAATCAAAACAACAGAGCAAGTCAAATATAAGTGGAAAATTAAACTTCTAAATTTATTTATTCAGGCATATGATCTGAATACCTGATTGAAACCATGATTTTTAAGATTCGAATCACCATTTTTAGAGGGGTATTGAACGAGTAGTTTGAGGTTGAACAGATTTTGTATTCTGGGAAATCTCTGGCGATCTAGTTGATCGGAGAGGTCGAAGTTTTCAAAGGAGGTAGAAGAACGATCGTAGAATTCGAGAAAAATGCCAGGAAGGTATTCAAATCACCGGAGTGGTGGCTGGTGATTGATTTAGGCTGTAGCCCTAGATTTTGGCATGGTCGAGAAATTGGTGGTCAAGGAAGCTCTGGTGGATCGAGTTCCACCAGGCCGTGGGAAATTGAAGTGGGGACGTAGTCGAAGTCGCGGCCAGACGTTCAGATGTTCTGATGATCGGATAGGCGAATTCGAGATGCTTCCAGGTTGAAGTGTTGTTCCAGGATTTTTGTTCCAGGTGGGATGTGAAGCTCGATTTTGAATTCGAGTACTTGCCGAAACTCTGATGATCGGATTTTAGTGTGAAGGTGATCGTCGACTTGAGGAAGTGGTCGTAGGTGATCGGAGAGGCTGGGTTGATCTGTGCACGTGCACAAGTGTATCGGCAATGGTTGGTTTTCGTATTTGGGTTAGAGGAAGAAGAAGGTCTCGAGTATTTCTCGAGTGATAGCGTGAATAACTCGAAGCAGCTAGGGTTTTTACTCGAAGCAAAGTGTGATGGTCTCGGGTCATTTAGAATTGTAGTTTTTAAACCAGTCAGAGGTTTAGAATTTTTAAAATAAGTTTAAATTAAAAGCTGAATTATATGTTTGGTATGTATGTATATATGGATGTAATTGGTGTGCATGTCTGTTATCTCTGTTTCCAGTTTTTAAATTTAAGTTTTGATTTAAAATTCTGTATCTCTTGATCTGGTTAATACTATGATGTAAGTTATAAACAAAAATTGTTTGTTATATCATATATTAGAGATTAAAATTTTATTCAAGTTAAAATAAAATAAAAATTGCTCTGATACCAACTGTCACGACCCGACTTTCTATGCCCAGAAAGACGTATCGTGAATTAAGAAAGAAAGGGATAGAAGAAGAAAAGAAAGAAAAGAAGAAAGAACAACAACATCAGAAACTCACAGCGGAACGAATGAAATATAATATATCATATAAAATATTACATAGTATCATATACATCAGAGTTACACAACTTATACAACACATATTAGACAGTTATAAACATCTGTCTAATTCATACAACTCAAGTATCACAGATACAGACACAACATATACACAGCGGAATCATCATATATCTACACGGTGAAGCCTCCTGCTCCAAATCTCCTCCAGAAATCGTCAAAGCTAACCTGAATCCCTCGACTACTCAATACAATATTGAGTACCCAAGAGTTTAATAAAACAGAAAATAAACACTTGGGTCAGACATGGGTCTGGTGTGAGTAAACGGTTAGATTGCTTAACTTTGAAAACTTTTGAAAACAAAAGTATCACGTAAGACTCCCCACAAATAAACATGGGTAAGTTTTTACCTTACGCTAACTAAAACGTTTGATAGGAAATCTGATTGTATTATAATAGGGTCTAGGGTTTTCAAGTAAAATACAGAAATAGCTGAAATGCTTACATCTCACATTCCAACATAGTTGGGCACAACTAATACGTACGGCACTTATTGGAGTTTGGATTCCATATACGTACGGCACTTATTGGAGTTTGGATTCCATACAATGGAATCCAAACTCCAATAAGTGCCGTACGTATTAGTTGTGCCCAACTATGTTGGAATGTGAGATGTAAGCATTTCAGCTATTTCTGTATTTTACTTGAAAACCCTATACCCTATTATAATACAATCAGATTTCCTATCAAACGTTTTAGTTAGCGTAAGGTAAAAACTTACCCATGTTTATTTGTGGGGAGTCTTACGTGATACTTTTGTTTTCAAAAGTTTTCAAAGTTAAGCAATCTAACCGTTTACTCACACCAGACCCATGTCTGACCCAAGTGTTTATTTTCTGTTTTATTAAACTCTTGGGTACTCAATATTGTATTGAGTAGTCGAGGGATTCAGGTTAGCTTTGACGATTTCTGGAGGAGATTTGGAGCAGGAGGCTTCACCGTGTAGATATATGATGATTCTGCTGTGTATATGTTGTGTCTGTATCTGTGATACTTGAGTTGTATGAATTAGACAGATGTTTATAACTGTCTAATATGTGTTGTATAAGTTGTGTAACTCTGATGTATATGATACTATGTAATATTTTATATGATATATTATATTTCATTCGTTCCGCTGTGAGTTTCTGATGTTGTTGTTCTTTCTTCTTTTCTTTCTTTTCTTCTTCTATCCCTTTCTTTCTTAATTCACGATACGTCTTTCTGGGCATAGAAAGTCGGGTCGTGACAGTTATAACTTAATTAATATAGTAATTAGATACTAATAAATTAGTTATTAAGATTTATTAATTTAGAATTAATAATATTAATATAAGTTAATTACTTAAGGAAAGTAATTAAATAATAGTTAATGAGGTCATTAACTATGGGTTATTAAATAATGAATTAATAGAATTAATTTTGATAATTAATTAGTTAAATTAATTTAAGAATAATCATTTATGAATTTGTTTAAATGTAATTACTTGTTGGAAGTAATTAAGAATTAATTACTTATTGTAATTAATTGAAGTTGATTTGATTTATTTAAGTTAATTAATTAAGTTTAATTAATTTAGAATAATCAAGAGATGATTTGATAATAATTACTTAATGTAATTATTAAGGTAAGATTATTTAGGGGAGTAAATAATATGATAATTACTAGAAGTAATTAGTTGAATAAATGATTTTATTAATAGAAGTAATTTGAGTTAATTACTTTGAATAATTAATCAAGGGATTAATTAAGAAATTAATTCAGGAGTAATTAATTTAGTTAATGAAAGTAATTAAGGGTAATTAATTATTGATTGAAGATTAATCAAGGTGATTAATAAATGTTGTTTAATTAAAGATTAATTACTTAATGTAATTAATTTAATTAAGTAATTAATAATTAAGTTGTAATTAAGGATCATTAATTAATATAATTAATGATATAATTAAGAATTGATTAATTAAGAAATAATTAATAAATGAAGTGATTAATCAATGTAATTAATTAAGGATTAATGTAATTAATTATAGTGATTAATTTAATTAATTTTAGTTAATTAATTAATGAAGTAATTAAAGGTTAATTACTATAAGTGGTTAAGGATAATTAATTTAAGTAATTAATTGAGAATAAATTACTTGAATGTAATCAAAAGATAATTAATCAAGATGATTAATTGAAATGAATTATTAGAGGATAATTAATTAATTGATTGTAATTAATTAATGGTTAAGTAAGAAGGATTTATAAAATGAAGTAATTAATTTAATTCAATTTAAATTAAGATGATATAAATCATTACTTATGAATGGGTGTTAGTATTGGATACTTGACTTTGATTGATATCTCTGATGAGATATATGCTGTGTGATATGGATGTTAGTTGAATTGTATGGATTATCTGATAATGTTGATTATCTGTTATCTTCCTTTGTGAATAAAGATAATGAATTAAATTGTTTTAACCTTTAAAACAACTTGGCCTTAAAAGATACGCTTTGGATTTCGATGAGACCGGGATCGGGTTTCCGTATACCGGATTTCCAGGTCTGGAGACCCGAATACCACATCGATCCAAATTAACGATAGGTCGTGAATCAAGTGAAGATGAAGATTCAGAGTGCAAGGGTTATTGTCGTTAACTCTGAGGGTGATTCCAAAACGAGTGTAACGAGATAATGCCTTCGGTTTCGTTCGAACCCGGAACGAACTTGTATGGATTGAATGCTTTCAGAACATCGTCAGGTGGACGATGAGCATTCTAAGATAGATGTGTTCTATTTAAAGGTAATCGTGACCTCAAGCCTCACAAACCGGGAATGGCTAAAACAGGGGAGGTGCAACAAGGTTAGTGGGTAGCACCCAAGTAGGACAAGATTACCTCTGTCTAGATGTCCCTTTCTATTTTCGACTTAGTGGTGCGGTTGCTGATCCCAACCGTGAGGTATCTTGTGCGGGAATTATCCAGTAAGGGATGTTCCGGCCTTGTGTTGCAGGGGATTGGGAGTGATCCTCGGTACGGTGATCTAGGCCACGTACTGTGACGGGCGGTACCCCGGTAGCCCTGCCATTGTATGGAATCCAAACTCCAATAAGTGCCGTACGTATTAGTTGTGCCCAACTATGTTGGAATGTGAGATGTAAGCATTTCAGCTATTTCTGTATTTTACTTGAAAACCCTAGACCCTATTATAATACAATCGAATTCCCTATCAAATGTTTTGGTTAGCGTAAGGTAAAAACTTACCCATGTTTATGTGTGGGAAGTCTTACGTGATACTTTTTCTTTCAAAAGGTTTTGAAGTTAAACAAGTTTAACCTGTTACTCACACCAGACCCATGTCTGACCCAAGTTGTTTATTTCAGTTTTATAAACTCTTGGGTACTCAAATTTTTACGAGTAGCCAAGGGATTCAGGTTAGCCTTGACGAATTGTGGAGGAGCAATGGAGCAGGAGGCTTCGGCGTTGTAGATAGATAGTAGTTTCCGCTGTGTTGATTTTGTATTGATCTCTGTATTGGATTGAGATGTAATAACTAGACAGATGTTTATAACTGTCTAGTATATGATGTGTAATCTGTGTAACTCTGATAAGTGTTGTATATGATACTATGTAATATTTATGTGATATAATATATTTTGTTCGTTTCCGCTGTGAGTATTTGTGTTTGTTTCTTTTCTCTTCTTCTCTTTTCTACTTCTCACCCCTTTCTTTCTTACTGTCGATGCGATTTTCCGGGAGTGGAAAGTCGGGTCGTCACACGTGGTATTAAAAACTTGTTCATACTTTAAATTTTAAAACCAAGATATAGTTTGCTTTTCTAAAATCTAAAAGAAAACTGAAAACAAATTTTCAAAGAAAAAGATCAAAGCCTGTAAAAATTCTCAATGCAAATGAAGATAAAAATCTAGGATTCAAACATGCATTTCGAATGAAGATTCAACATAAATAAGGCATGCAAGGATTTCAAATCTCAATAACAAACAAAATCAAAAGCATTGCCAGAATTCAAAGTTTAAAAGCCTGGAAAATGCTCTGCCCTGTTCTCTGCTCTGTTTATAAGTGAGTAAATTTCTTTTAAAAACAGTTTTAAAAATCTGTTGATATGATGAATGTGATGGATAATTTTAGATTGTGTTCTTAGTATATGGATATGAGTGCTTGTATGTTGATGTGAGATGTTTGTAATGCCTGTAAACATATATGAATGAATAAACAAAATCTGCTCTGAAGATATGCAGTCTCAAGCTCACACAAACAAATTTTCATATCACCTAATGCAATCAAAATTTAGGCTTGATCTTTGAATAAAGAATTATTATAGCAGTATATTGTAAAATTTAAAAATAGTTTCAGAAAAATATATCATGTATTCATCTCAGAAATTTTTAATTTATAGAGCTAATCAAAAATATGGGTAGAATCAATTATACCAATTTAAATTAGTAATTATAGAATATGATTGGTAATAAGAAATGATGAATTTTAACATGCATGTCAAAAATTTTAAGTTGATATTCAACCGAGAATTTGGGAATGGAAGATTTTGGCAATTTGATCAATTGCCGATGATAAACTACATGATTGAAGCTAAAATTTTAATCAAAGCTTGCTTTAATGTTGTGGATAAAGGGAAAAATACAATCGAATTTTTTCCAATGACTAAATTGTTCGAATTCGATCAAACTAGGTTTTAGGTGGAGTTTTTGTTCGTCTGTTTGATGAAGGAGTTTTGACGTGGATAGGGGATCGGACACGATCGCGATGGTGGGGATGGTTGCTGGAAGGTGTGATGAGGTTACAGTAAAGAAGTCTGGCGATCTCGAGGTCAGAGGCGAAGGGGATGGGTGATTTTCCGGCATGTTACGTTTTCTGATGATCGACATTTCAGCTCGTTTTTGTTTCGTGAAGATTCTCGTCGATCTGGGTTGGTTTTCGAGTTCGCACGTGGTCGAGTGGTTGTAGCCGATGGTCGCGACGACCTTGGTTGGTCGGAGGCGTTTGGGTAGGTGCATAGTGCACGTTCGTGTGCACGTTGATCTGGGTTTGATGGTGTTATTGGGGAAGAAGGAAGAGACTCGGGAAAGTCTCGTGAAGATTGCAGTTCGACTCGAAGAAAACGAGAATGAGAAAAGACTCGGGGGAAGACTCGTGTTTTTAGTGGGTTTACTCGTGTTTTCTTTTGTTTAGACTCGGGTGTTTTAAATTTAAGTAACCAGATTTGAGATTTTCAAAGCAAACTATATCTTGGTTTTAAAATTTAAAGTATGAAACTTAAATTAAATTCTAAATTCTAATGTATGATAAAACAAACAATATTTGTTTATAACTTAAATCATAATCTTAACTAAGTCAAAAGTTACAGAATTTTAATCAAAATTTTGAACTTGAAGCTGGTAACAGAGATACACATAAATAACAGACATGCACACCAATTTACATCCATATATAAAGATATACACACATACCAAACATATTAAACAACATGCAGGCATATTACATCATAGATTCAAGGATTTATAGCATGCAAACAGATATCATATACTTAAACATTTAATTAGTAATGTTACTCACCAATTTTATGATGAACAGAGCCCTCTTTTAGAAACAGTTTTGAAAAGCCTTAGCCTCTGGTTTTTGATTTAAAACTTGAGTTGTTAACTTTATAAACTTGCATGCAGACTTGATTTATTGAAATGTTGCTCTAAATCAGGTTGCTTGCTTTTGATTTTCCCTTAGATCTTGCTTCCAGATTACAGAAAATATGCAGGCTTTCAGATTTGAAGAGAAAAACAGGCTTTGCCTTTGATTTTTGAATAATGGATTACAGGGTTTACACTTGCAGGCTTTGTTTTGAGATTGAAGAAATGCATTACAGGTCTTGGTTTTGAAAATGAATTATGGTTTGAAGAAGAAGCTTTACAGAGGATTGATTACAGGTTTGTTTGGAGAATGGTTACGGAGATTTTTGCTTTGAACTTGAAAAATGTATTACAGGGAAGTGATATACAGGGTTTTCATCTTGATTTGAAAATGAACTATTGGTTTTGAAGATGATTAATGAATTGTTTGTGGAGAGTCTTACGTGATACCTTTTCTTTCTAAAGGTTTTGAAGTTAAGCAAGTTTAACCTGTTACTCACACCAGACCCATGTCAGACCCAAGTGTTTATTTCTGTTTTATAAACTCTTGGGTACTCAAATTTTTACGAGTAGCCAAGGGATTCAGGTTTAGCTTTGACGAATATTATGGAGGAGCAATGGAGCAGGAGGCTTCGGCGTTCGTAGATATAGTATTCCGCTGTGTTGATATCTGTGATAGTGTCTTGTTTTGTATTTGAGTTGTAATGTCTAGACAGATGGTTATAACTGTCTAGTAAGTGATGTATATGCTGTGTAACTCTGTAAATTGTTGTATACTATGTAATAGTTTATGTTATTAATATAATTTATTCGTTCCGCTGTGAGATCGTTGTTGTTGTTTCTTTCTTTCTTCTCTTCTTTTCTATTTTCTACCCTTTCTTTCTTAATAATGATGCGACTTTCTGGGCATAGGAAGTCGGGTTGTTTCAGTTGGTATCAGAGCATAGGTTGAGCGAATGCCTAAGCTTTTGGTTAAGTGAATATTAGAGCACTAGGTTGAGTGAATACCTAGGTTCGGAAGGATTGTTCATTAGAGATAGGATCTGTAGCAACCTGTTTGAGTCTGAGTATATATATACGAGAGCGCGTATTTGTTAGTTATATAAAATGGTTTTATATTGTGTTAATTGATCGGTTGAGTGGTATATGGATTCTGGTCAATACGAGTAGCTAACGTTATTGATAGGGATCTCTAAACACTTAGACCAGGCCAACAGACACAATATTGTTTTAAAAAGGGGAAGGTGAAATAATTTTACCCAGATATATTTTCTATATATAAAAAGTATCATTTTAAATGTATATGGTATTTGTAATGATTGGTTGAGATGATAATAATTTATCATCTAGGATTAGGAGTCTGAGTATTGAGGTTGGAAGTGTATTTGTCGAGACTGTAAACCTAATACCATCTCGAGTGAACTTTACAGTTGTGTAAGGATTTCACAATCTCTGAAGGAAACCTGTTATGGTTCGGAGTTTATCTTAGGAGTTGGATGAGTAGAGTTGGATCTGTCAGTGAGGCAGAAGCGAGTGATGGTATCTTGATACTTCTGGAAGAAGTAGCTGCGTGATGAGATGCAGTGACTATGGATGTTCCCGAAGATGTTTTCTTTGGAACAAGTTTAAGGAAGTGTGTATATTTCGGTATTGTGGCTGAGTTCAACATGGTGTTTGTGTTGGTTTGGGTCCGAGTTTCTCGAAGAGCTTTGGTTAGGAAATCTTTGGCATCTGTGGCAGCAGTGCAGCTTGGAGTGTTCTGTGTGTTGGCAGGAAGTTTTCTGGCTGAGCAGTTTTTCTAGAAAGGAGTTCAGAAGCAGTATAGTGGATCCATTTCTTCGATGGATTAGATAATTAAGTGTAAGCTGTTCTGATTGGTAAAGGGAGAACAGTTTTCTTTGGAATTAGGCTGGGTTGAGCGCAAAAGTGACTTGCGATTGCTGAGTGTTCTCTTGAGTTATCTGAGATTTTCTGGGATGTGTTGTCCAGTCTGTGCTTGTGTTCTTCATCAGCATTTTCATTCTATTCCAGATCAGAGTTGAGCAGCGGAAGTAGTTTGGGAGTGCATCTCTGGATAGGAGAAGTAAGTTTGGAATCTACAGATAATTGTGAAGTAGAGTTTGTATTTTGGATTATGGGTAGATCTTGAGAGGATCATTTTGTTGAGTTATTTTTGGTCCTGTTTGTTTCAAGAAGCATCAGCGAAGGTTGAGTTGATCAGGAAGGATCTATAGTCAGCCCAGGATCGTCTAAAGGATTTTGTAGATAAGAGACGGAGGAATATTGGATCTCTTCTGTGTTCTGATTTGGATAAGTGCTTTGATCTACTGGATTGAATGGTCAGTTTGGATGACTGAAATTCGATGTGTTTTACGTATCTCTGAGGGAGTACGTGTTTGATCTATCTCTGATTTCGGAATCAGCAGTTCGGGAGATTTGGTTATTGAGTCAGACTCGTCTGTAGTCTGATATTCTGTTTAGTTCTGTAGATCTAGATGAGTAGGAGCTCTATAGCTTAGTGATGTTGATTGTTTGGATTCTGTAGAGCGAGTATTCCGGTATTTATACTTGGGAAACTCTAAGAAATTTTATCTAGAATTTTGTCTGGATAATTAGAATTGTTTGATTGGGTGAATTGGTTGCTATGGTTGTTAGCATATGGATGATAATATGTGATTGTGATTTAAATAGATTATTAAATTACCTTTGTTTTAAATTTCGGGACGAAATTATTTTAAGGGGGGAGGAATGTAATATCCCGGAATTTTTGGACAATATCAATTTAATAATCTGTTTAAATAATTAAATTGATTAATAAATTTTTGATAATAAAATTTGAATTGGTTTAATAATCTGATTAAATAAATATTTAATTAGTGAAATTTATCTTTTAAAACTAATAAAATGATTTCTATTTATAATGTATATATATATAAGTATATATATTGTAAATAGATTAGCTTTGGGTTGAAATATAATAAATAAAATCTTGTTTTTAATTTCTAATATATATATTGATAGTTTGGAGATTTGGATTTATTTAATATTAGCTTTTCAAAGTTATTTAAACAAAATAACAAATATGGTTTTAAATAAAGATTAATAATAAGGATTATTTTATTTTCTTTTTTTTTAAATATTGTTAATAAATATGATTTAAAGAATATATATATATATATATAGATAAGTTTAAAATACAATATTAATAGTGTATTGTTTTATTTATAGATATAAATAGACTTTAATAAAATAGAATGGTTATTTCAAATTGAATGTGTAGTTATATATGTATGTATATAACTTGACTTTAAATTGGATTTTAAATATAATTTGAATTTGAATTTAGATTTAAATTTGAATTCAAAAAGAGGTAATATTCAAATAGTTTGGATTTCAAAATATATGTAAACTTTTATTTATAATAATTAGTTTTGTTTCTTTATAATTAATATATATAGATATGTATTTAATAAGTTAAGAAAAAGGTTTTTATATTTAAAATAAATAAAAATGATAAATTAAAGGGACATGTGTTAGATCCTAAGGCTTTAATATAATATGTGTTATAAGATTAAGGCATGAGAAGGACAAGTGTCAAATTAAATTTAGTTTTTCTTTTATTTTTATTTTTAAAGTATTTCAGCTTATATAAACATTTCCTTCTTCCCTTCCATTCTTTTCTTATTCTTTTTCTAAATCTAAGCTAAGTGCAAATCTGAGAACACTCCACAAACAATTCAGTAATCATCTTCAAAACCAATAGTTCATTTTCAAATCAAGATGAAAACCCTGTATATCACTTCCCTGTAATACATTTTTCAAGTTCAAAGCAAAAATCTCTGTAACCATTCTCCAAACAAACCTGTAATCAATCCTCTGTAAAGCTTCTTCTTCAAACCATAATTCATTTTCAAAACCAAGACCTGTAATGCATTTCTTCAATCTCAAAACAAAGCCTGCAAGTGTAAACCCTGTAATCCATTATTCAAAAATCAAAGGCAAAGCCTGTTTTTCTCTTCAAATCTGAAAGCCTGCATATTTTCTGTAATCTGGAAGCAAGATCTAAGGGAAAATCAAAAGCAAGCAACCTGATTTAGAGCAACATTTCAATAAATCAAGTCTGCATGCAAGTTTATAAAGCTAACAACTCAAGTTTTAAATCAAAAACCAGAGGCTAAGGCTTTTCAAAACTGTTTCTAAAAGAGGGCTCTGTTCATCATAAAATTGGTGAGTAACATTACTAATTAAATGTTTAAGTATATGATATCTGTTTGCATGCTATAAATCCTTGAATCTATGATGTAATATGCCTGCATGTTGTTTAATATGTTTGGTATGTGTGTATATCTTTATATATGGATGTAAATTGGTGTGCATGTCTGTTATTTATGTGTATCTCTGTTACCAGCTTCAAGTTCAAAATTTTGATTAAAATTCTGTAACTTTTGACTTAGTTAAGATTATGATTTAAGTTATAAACAAATATTGTTTGTTTTATCATACATTAGAATTTAGAATTTAATTTAAGTTTAAACAAAACTTGAATGGCCAGGAAAAATCAAAACAACAGAGCAAGTCAAATATAAGTGGAAAATTAAACTTCTAAATTTATTTATTCAGGCATATGATCTGAATACCTGATTGAAACCATGATTTTTAAGATTCGAATCACCATTTTTAGAGGGGTATTGAACGAGTAGTTTGAGGTTGAACAGATTTTGTATTCTGGGAAATCTCTGGCGATCTAGTTGATCGGAGAGGTCGAAGTTTTCAAAGGAGGTAGAAGAACGATCGTAGAATTCGAGAAAAATGCCAGGAAGGTATTCAAATCACCGGAGTGGTGGCTGGTGATTGATTTAGGCTGTAGCCCTAGATTTTGGCATGGTCGAGAAATTGGTGGTCAAGGAAGCTCTGGTGGATCGAGTTCCACCAGGCCGTGGGAAATTGAAGTGGGGACGTAGTCGAAGTCGCGGCCAGACGTTCAGATGTTCTGATGATCGGATAGGCGAATTCGAGATGCTTCCAGGTTGAAGTGTTGTTCCAGGATTTTTGTTCCAGGTGGGATGTGAAGCTCGATTTTGAATTCGAGTACTTGCCGAAACTCTGATGATCGGATTTTAGTGTGAAGGTGATCGTCGACTTGAGGAAGTGGTCGTAGGTGATCGGAGAGGCTGGGTTGATCTGTGCACGTGCACAAGTGTATCGGCAATGGTTGGTTTTCGTATTTGGGTTAGAGGAAGAAGAAGGTCTCGAGTATTTCTCGAGTGATAGCGTGAATAACTCGAAGCAGCTAGGGTTTTTACTCGAAGCAAAGTGTGATGGTCTCGGGTCATTTAGAATTGTAGTTTTTAAACCAGTCAGAGGTTTAGAATTTTTAAAATAAGTTTAAATTAAAAGCAGAATTTAAAACCAAGTTTTAAATCAAAATTTAAGTCTGGATTCAAAATCTAAAAAGGTATTCTAGATTTTTTAAGATTAATAAGTTTATAAAAATTTATAATGTTTTAACAAAATTAAAAATGTTAAAGGTATAATTTTATAAAGGTTTGAATTTAAAAATCTTATAAATTTCCTTTATAAATGTTAAGTGTTCTTAACATTTGAATTTAAGAAGATTTTGTAAATTTGATTTAAAAATTGGATAAAGTTAAATTTGTAATTTATTTTAAAATGAATTAAAAGAAGATTTTAAAGTAAAAATGTTTTAAAGTCTTTGTTAATAATAATTAAAGTAGTTAAAGGTTAATACTTTAATTTAGAAAGTAATTAAGGTTTAATGATATATGAGTCATTAAATTAATAAGGTAATTAAAGAGTAATTTAATAATTTAATTAATTAATGGTTTAGTGTTAATTAATTAAATAATTAGGATTATAAGTTAATTAATTAAGGGTTAATTAATTTGAAATTAAGTATCATTTATTTAGATAAGTATAGATTATTAATAAAAATGATTAGGAATTAATTAATCAAGTGATTAAAGATTAATTAAGTAATTAATTAAGTAATTAGAGATTTATTAATTGAGAATTAATTAAATTGTAATTAATAATGTTTGATTTAAGTTTAATTACTTAAGGAATGTAAGTAAAGAATGGTTAATAATTAATGAGAGATCATTAATTAGGGATAATTAATTAATGTGATTAATTTTGATAATCAATTATATTAATTAATTAATATAATTACTTAATGGAAGTAATTAAAGGAATTAATTACTTAAGGTAATTAATTAAATAAATTTGATAAGTTTAAATTAATTAGTTAAATTAATTTAAGATAATCACTTGGTGATTTGATAAGTATAATTACTTAAATGTAATTAATGAAGTGTAGTTACTTAGGAAAGTAATTAAAGGTAATTACTGGATGTAATTAAATGGAGATAATGAAAGTAATTTGAGGTTAATTACTTTGTATAATTAATCAAGGGATTAATTAAAAGATAATTAATTAAGGAGTAATTAATTTATGAAGTGGAGTAATTAAGGGAAGTTAATTACTAAATGAGATTAATCAAAGGTGATTAATAAATGTGACTAATTAATTATTAAATGTAATTAATTTAAATAAGATAATTAATTAAGAGTAATTAAGGATCATTAATTAATAAAATTAATGATGTAATTAAGGATTGATTAATTAAGATTAATTAATAAATAATTAGTGATTAAAGTAATTAATTAATTGTAATTAATTAAGGATTAATGTAATTAAATATAGTTAATTAATTAATGAAGTAATTAAAGATTTATTTACTGAATGTTTTAAGATAATTAATTTGTGAAATTAATTAAGTATTAATTACTTAAAGTAATTAAAGGATTATTAATCAGGAATGATTAATTAAGATGGATACTTAGAGTAATGATTAATTAATTGGTTTAATTAATAATTAAGTAAGCAGGATTTATATAATGAAGTAATTAGTTTAATTCACTTTAAATTAATTAGATGATATAAATCATTGCTTAAGGATGGATGAATGAGATTGAATGTATTTCATTGTTTGATATCTCTGATGAGATATGATTGATATATGATATGGATGTTTGGTTGAATTATAATGATAATGTGAATTATCTGTTTGGGATGATAATGTAGATTATCTATTGAATTATCTATCTTTGTGTATATAGATAAGAATTGAATTGTTTTAACCTTAAAACAACTTGGCCCTTAAAAGATACGTTTTGGATTTCGATGAGACCGGGATCGGGTTTCCGTATACCGGAATTCCAGGTCTGGAGACCCGAATACCACATCGATCCAAATTAACGATAGGTCGTGAATCTCAAGTGAAGATGAAGATTCAGAGTGCAAGGGTTATTGTCGTTAACTCTGAGGGTGATTCCAAAACGAGTGTAACGAGATAATGCCTTCGGTTTCGTTCGAACCCGGAACGAACTTGTATGGATTGAATGCTTTCAGCACATCGTCAGGCGGACGATGAGCATTCTAAGTGATATGTTCTGATTAAAGGTAATCGTAACCTCAAGCCTCATCAACCGGGAATGGCTAAAACAGGGGAGGTGCAGCAAGGCTTCGTGGGTAGCACCCACTGAGAGCAAGATAGATCCCTGTCTAGAGGTCCCTTTTCTTTTTATTCGGCTTAGTGTGTGGTTGGTCGCGCCAACTACGGGGTTATCTTGTTCGGAATTATCCAGTAAGGGATGGTTCCGGCTTTGTGTTGCAGGGGAGCGGGCGTACTCCTCGGTACGGTGATCTAGGCCACGTACTGTGACGGGCGGTACCCCAGTAGCCCTGCCATTGTATGGAATCCAAACTCCAATAAGTGTCGTACGTATTAGTTGTGCCCAACTATGTTGGAATGTGAGATGTAAGCATTTCAGCTATTTCTGTATTTTACTTGAAAACCCTAGACCCTATTATAATAAAATCAAATTTCCTATCAAATGTTTTGGTTAGCGTAAGGTAAAAACTTACCCATGTTTATTTGTGGGGAGTCTTACGTGATACCTTTTCTTTCTAAAGGTTTTGAAGTTAAGCAAGTTTAACCTGTTACTCACACCAGACCCATGTCTGACCCAAGTGTTTATTTCTGTTTTATAAACTCTTGGGTACTCAAATTTTTACGAGTAGCCAAGGGATTCAGGTTTAGCTTTGACGAATATTCTGGAGGAGCAATGGAGCAGGAGGCTTCGGCGTTCGTAGATATAGTATTCCGCTGTGTTGATATCTGTGATAGTGTCTTGTTTTGTATTTGAGTTGTAATGTCTAGACAGATGGTTATAACTGTCTAGTAAGTGATGTATATGCTGTGTAACTCTGTAAATTGTTGTATACTATGTAATAGTTTATGTTATTAATATAACTTATTCGTTCCGCTGTGAGATCGTTGTTGTTGTTTCTTTCTTTCTTCTCTTTTTTTCTATTTTCTACCCTTTCTTTCTTAATAACGATGCGTCATTCTGTGGAATGAGTGGCGGGTTGTGACAATATATATATGTAACGTACACTATTTATAACAATATATATAAATACTGTAATCATTCATATTGCAATACATATAATAAACTAACATCCTTTTATATAGATAGTTTAAACAATAGTAGTACAGGTGGTCGCGATTACAGCAGACCTCAGCTAATGTACATATATATATATATATATATATCACAACATTCATATACATTATTTATATATATATTATAAACAGTTTTATATCTAACAAACGTATATAACATGTTACAAAACAATTATATATATAACCTTAGGTAGTAGATAACAAAGTCAGATTATATATATAGCGTTAATAAAGCATATATGAGATAACAGCTAATATATATACATAAATCTTATAACCTTCAAAGTATAACTTATACAAACCATATATAGATTTCCAACATATTTACTAAACCATTCACCGCAACTAACAACACACCAGACATAAACATCCATATTTTATATTATAAAGGCTATACATTCATAAAAATGAAATGTTCAATACTGTAATGAAATATATATAGTACTATGTACATGAACTGCAACTATTACACTCTTATATAAATATATACAATAAAACAGAACTCGGCAAAATATAACTGTTATATCAAAACATATATATAGATCTGAGAACACTTGTACACAAATTCTAAAAGAGTCCAAAAACTCGGCCTTCAAAAATCGGCACCCGTACTTCACTTGTACTCAAATGCCGTAGATTCAAACGTTGAATCTGGCTTCCCGGAGCTTATAACACAGTAAGTATAACAACACAGCGGAAGAAAGAAATAGATGATATCATATACAACTCCAACGAATACAATATCCAGAATGATATACAACAATGATATCAATAAGATACAACAATATCAGAGATAAATAATGATACTACAGCGGAAACAACAGAAGTGATAACTCCAAATGATCTTCAAAAGAGAATGAATCCAACAACTCCAACATCAGCTCGAACCACCATCACTTTGCACCAAGATAAGCAAAGTGCAGTCCTGATCCAAAGACTGAACTAGCTCTAGATAATCTACTCAACCTGAATATCTGAGAAACCCAACTCTAGACTGCCCGTGTGGAAAATGGTGGGCACCAGAGTTTAGGAAGGGAACAATAAACTCCAGGTCAGTCATGGGACTGGTGTGAGCAACAAAAACAGTTTATCTTTAAACAAACAACAAAAGAACTTTAAACATTGAAACCCGCAATGCTTTTGAGAAATGAAACTACCATAAGACCTCCCACCACACACACAATGCAATCGCAGACTTGGAGGAGATTTCTTCTTATGATAGTCAAACATGCTTACTACGCAAGAAAAACTCTTTTGATATTATTATTAGTGCATAGTGCAGAAAGCATTTCGAAAATATAATATTAATCTTAGCCAGCATAAAACCATTATTGTATACCTACTATAGCTACTATGTTCAATAGCAGGCTACCGCCACATTCCATAGTAGGTAATACAACTAAAACCGTACAAGGTTCGTATTGTTTCTTTGGATTTCCAACAAATGGTCCGGCAAAAGAACTTCCTTACACCGAAATGGAAACGCCTCTGGAAAGACGTCCCCGAGAACCTAACCGGATCTCTGCAAACACAAGGCCGACGCTACCTCACGCTGTATAGCTGTAACTAGGTAACTAACACACTGACGCTACCTCACGCTGTACAGCTGTAACTAGGTAACTAACACACAAGTATGCCATCCTCCACGGTCGTTACCGACCTTTATCCGAGGATCCTCAACCACAAAGCAGCAACCACAAAGTATAATAAATTTGCAGCATCAACATAGGTAAAATATCTGGGCTCCATACCATGATATCACCTTTTATCCAGAAGGAAATGACATACCCTAGGGGCGCGACCCCTAAAAACCTTGCCGCAACATTCCTGTTTCGACCATTACCGGGTTGTGAGGCTCGACGAAATCTCGTCCACAAAGCTACGCTTTTTCACAAAGCCACGCTTTTTCACAAAGCCACGCTTTTTCACAAAGCCACGCTTTTTCACAAAGCCACGCTTTGATCAACAAATGATCAACAGCACTTCGTATGCCATATTACCAAATTGGGAATGTATCACTAGTAACCATCAACTACATAACCTCTGAGCTCGTACATCTCAGAGAAATGTGTTAAGCTAAGAGAATAAATTCTCCGCCACCAACAGAAATGTATTTGATAGAAACCAACTTTACATCTCAAAGTGTAACGTCAGACACACATCCATACAAGTCTGTTCCGGGTTCGAACAGAACCGAAGGCACTTCCGAAGAAGCCCTTGCAATCCGAGTATTCACAATCCCGATCGAACTTCCCATCACTTAGGGAATCTCTATACCGGGTGCTACTCGGTGCAGAGACAATCGATAGGTCATCCTATCGTTCTCGCAAACACCCGGTCTTCACCACCGGTCTTCAATTGCTATCCATATACGACGTATCACTTATTCGGAATGGGTTGTATGACACAAAGGTCCTCTCCCGGCTAAACCGAATAACGAGCGCAATTAAAAATCATATGGATACTGGGGTCTCAGTTAAATCACAGTTTAAAGCCCAAAACTTTTCATTCGAATGGTTAAAACAAATTACCATTTCCAATCTTTTAAACAAAAAGATTCAATTCACAAAGTTCACCCCATTCACAAAGATCCATTCATGGATTTCAAAACAATTTCCATTTTAATTGAATAGGTATACTTGTTAAATCTTTAAATCAAGATTTAACTTATAGCTTTCAAAACTCATTTCCAAAGATTCATTCATAGTCTTTCAAAACAATTCCATTTCAAGTTGGATTAAATCGTCCGGTCTTTGAATTAAAGACTCATTTCATAGTTTTCAAAACATTTCAATTCCATTTCAAACTTGAAACCTTTCAACACAATTTAGAAATCCTTTCTTAAAATGAAAGCTATTATTATTTGAAAACAAGTAGTTCTCGTTTTGGAAAAATCCAGTTATATTTACACGAGTTAAAACCCTTGAATTAAATTCAAATTCCCAAATCAATACCTTTAAAATAGTTTAACCCATATATAACTTGTACAACATCTTTAATCCCTAGTTTCAAATCATAGAATTCAATTTCAAACTTGAATTCAAATTTAAATCAAATTATTTAAATTTCAAGATATCCAAAATATCTTTAAAACTCCTTTCAAAAGCTTTTCATATTAAACCCCAATTTCCAATTCAAAATCAATTGAAATTAAAATTTCAATTTCAAAAACATTAAATTTAAATCATCTGTGACTTAACCGATTTCCACGTGAAATCCATATTTGTGTGTGTATGGTGTAGTCCAAGGGTTTCACACAGCAGTGCAACATCATTCAATCATCACAAATCAGAATACAAAAATATAGTTGATAAGCAGTATAAACTATAACGCTTATATCTATTCACAGATCACAGATATATAAATTACAGATAACATGTTACATTCATCCCAGATAAAAGAACTGTAGAACAGATCACACACAAATCAGCATATATCACACAGCATCACAGATCAGGGGATATCAACAATTCTACATCCAATAGAATCCAAACATCAATAAGTAAGATCAATTAATTATCTGATAAATTTAAATCAGATTAATTACTTATGAATAAATTACTAATCCTGGTTAATTAATCATTAATTAATTCACCTTTAATCATTAATTAATTAACCTTTAATTAATTAACAAATCAACCTTTTAATTACTTCCATTGAGTAATTAACTATCCTTTAATTACTTACATTTAATTAACCTTAAATTAATTACATTAAGTAATTAACCTTTAAGTAATTATCACATTAAGTAATTATCCTATAGATACTTGATTAATCAATCTTTAATCAATAATTATCCATCCCTAATTACCTTCATTTAAGTAATTATTTTTAAGGAATTAATTATCCTTTAAATCAACTATTCATTAATTACTTGATTTATCAAACTTAAATCTTTAACAAATTTAGGTTAATTACTTTTATTAAGTAATTCACTTCCAGTAATTAATTTCATTTAACAAGTAAATTAACTTTAAGCTTTAAAAGTTAGTTAACCGTTAAAAGTAAATTAACTTTATTAAGTTTTTACTTCAAAAACTGTTTTGATCACCAACCCGAGCAATCACTTCATTTCCCCGAGCTCCAACCATATTTTTCCCGAGCACGTCCCCGAGTAAATCCCTTCCCTTTCCTTTTACACTTTGTTTTTAGTTTAAAAACTTAAAACCCTGTTATCATTACAAACAACCCAAGACCATCCCGATAGTCTACTCGAGCCACAACCTCTTTTTCACGAGATCATTTTCGAGTTGCACTTCTTCTTCCCCAATCACCAGATACACACGATACTCGTGCACATGCACAAGAGTTCCGATCAACTCTGATCGACCTCGCCGTCTTCAACACATCGAAGACCATCTACTCAAGCCCTCAGATCACCCAGAACCTTGAATCGACGACGAACTCGAAATCGAGCTACTCGACACAACCTGGAACCCAAACTCCGATCAACAAAATCGACTCGCCTCGTCGTTCCCGTCCACCTGAAACATCACAACTCTGACCAAAGCTTCGTCGATCAACCACGCATCGATTCCCCCATGTCCGGTCAACTCCGATGCACCCATGCCTACACAATCACCTTGCAAACCTTGTCGACTCGAATAGGGCTTTAAACCCTATTTTATCGTCCATGCGCCACCACGACACATTAAAAATTTCATCACCATTTTTCCTGAAACCACCCACCTCCAGGCAAGCTTCAGCCATAATCTCGAGAACTCAATATTCTCCATTCACAAGAAATTGACGCAGATGTAAATCCTGTTCTACTGGCGATTACTCATCATTTACAAACTTAAAATTTATAATTTGGTCGCCAAAAATCATCATTTTTGAGTACGAACCAGAATATATATATGAAACTTTCAATTATGTTAGTCGAATTTTCTGATATATTTGTTCTTGCTGTACAATTCAATATTATCAGTGGAAAACTTAGTAATTTCATTTGAAATTATTTTTAAAAATTGTATTACATTCATACAAACATATTATCTTAAGGCATCATAACCTATACTATCTTAAATAAAGATAAATTGAATTTTTCTTTAGGGGAGATGAGCCTGTAAAACTCAACAGAGACATGTTGCCTGGAACACAGACATGCATATACTCATTTGTGTATATATATACAAACATACATGTATTTTTAACAGCCATACAAACAATCTTCATAACATACTTTAAGTGACAATCCAAACATCAAAATATAATAACAGGTTCAAAAGGTTTGCTCACAGGATAATGAAACAGAGAAACCTGTTAACATGCAAACCTATATATAAACAGATTAAGTTTAAAGATGGAAGTTTGCTCACCTTATTTTCCAGAAAGAACAGAGTTTTATTTATGTTGAAACAGGCTTTTGAAAAACTGGCAGTTGAGAACCTTCTTTCTTGATTCTTTGATTGATCTGGTTTGTCTTGAATTGTATTGTTGTTTTAAGTTGAATGGTATTTGCTTTAGAATTCTTTTCTCAGTTAAAATGGTGGACGAAACTGAAATGGAGAAGAGATGGATGTATATAGGAAATGAAATGAGTTTACAGGGTATGTTATTGGTTTTGTACAGGGTGATATTTCTTTGTACTGGAAATTGTTTATTAATCTTTGATCAGAGATTTTTTATTAGCTTTGGAGGCTGATATGTTGTATATTGTGGCTGAAGTGATTTTGTGTAGTGTACTAATGCTTCATGCATTAATTAGCATGTACAAGCATACTTATTTTTCTTTCTTCGGCTGTACAAATATTTGAGATGGTGGTGGCTGATAATATTTGCATTTATTACTTTGTCTTGCTTTACAAATTTATTCTTTTATTTTATATGTTTTGTTCATAACCATTTATTTTTGTTTTACTTTTGTTTTCTTTTCTTTGTTTGTTTCAAGATATTTATATTGTCTTCATACTTAAACTTAATTTTCTTTTGCTTTGTCTTATTGTAATATAAATGAATTTCTATTTTTAACTTAAACACTCATTTCTAACTCAATTTTTCATTTATTTTCAACTTTAATACTTGTCTTGTATTCCTCTATATATATATATATATATTTCAATAGTTTATCTTTTATTTCTAGCTTAAATTATTTATTATTAATTTATTTCTATTTCTAACATAACCCATCAATTTCAAATTTAAAGTTATTTATTTTTTTAAACTTGTATCAATTATCTATATTTTTATATTTATCTCTAACCCATTTATATTAAGATTTATCAATTATCAATATATATATATATATATATCATTTCAAATCTATTCATATAAACACATATATATACAAATTTAAATTCAAATGATTTAACGTCTATTTTATTTGAATTTTGGGGAAACTTGAATCAATTTATCAATAAATTTCACAATTTTTATACAAAAATTAATTTAATTAACAATTTAAATTTATATAAAATCCGGGGTCGTTACAGACTTCCCCCTTAAAAGAATTTCGTCCTCGAAATTGCATAGGGAGACACAAAGATAGATGAAGAATATTTCATCAAATCAAACTGAATATCTATTCTGCCTTTGGCTTACCAAATCAGAATATCAACAATAGATACAAGAACGAATCTATTGAGTTTTTCACATTATACTCGGTTATCCAGATCTACGAAATATGCAGGGGCATCGGTTAGTTCAAAGGGATAACTAACCACTCGTAGAATATATCCGGACCCAAAGAATAGATAGATATATGGATACAATTTCAAAACTTTCAGTTTAGAACTAAAGTATACCTATCAACCATAGCCACCAATGCAACCAATACATCCAAACAACAATTCTGACCCATTTGGAGTTTATATCCCATACAAATATATATCGAATCTTCTTCCTGAATCTACCAGAACCATCGAAGAATTGAAAAGAAATGTTGAACAAAAGAGATTGATAGAGAAAAGATTGTTTCCTTGTTGTTACAGGGTATTGACCATTTATAGTCGTACTCCCCTGTCCCCTATCTCATCCTCTTCTCGCACTCATACTCACTATTAGTGGATAGTAAGAGAATTTACTGAGGCATACGGACAGATATATTAAGGATACTCATTCTAGGGTATACTTCACCCTATCTCTAATGAGCTATTTAATGTGTTATACTCCTGAGCTAAAGTTTTAACCCTCGGCTCTGATACCAAATTGTAAGAGTCCTAAAACTCGGCTTTCAAAAATCGGCACCCGTACTTCACTTGTACTCAAATGCCGTAGATTCAAACGCTGAATCTGGCTTCCCGGAGCTTATAACACAGTAAGTATAACAACACAGCGGAAGAAAGAAATAGATGATATCATATACAACTCCAACGAATACAATATCCAGAATGATATACAACAATGATATCAATAATGTAACGTATCGGGTTTTGCCCGCTCGAAAATCAACATCCGTACTTCACACTGTACTAGAATGCCGCAGATTCGACCGTTCAAATCCGATTCGCCGGAGCTATAACACAATTAAGTAAATAACACAGCGGAAATAAAAGAATAATACATTGATATACAATATCTGATACAACAGAGTGATACAATGAATATCAATATACATCAGAGATATGATACAACAAATAGCAGCGGAAAAGAAAAGATAACAACAGCAGCGGAACAATATCAATAGAAGTGATAACTCCAAAATGATCTTCAGACAAGAATGAATCCACAACTCCAAGATAAGCAACTCCGATGAATGAACTAGCTCCAGATAATCTACTAAACCTGAATATCTGAAAAGAAACCCAACTCTAGACTGCTCGTGTGGAAAATTATGAGCACCCAGAGTTTAGGAAAGGAACAATAAACTCCGGATCAGTCATGGGACTGGTGTGAGCAACAAAAACAGTTTATCTTTGAACAAACACAACAGAACTTTAAACATTGAAATCCGCAATGCTTTTGGAAAATGAAACTACCATAAGACCTCCCGCCACACACACAATGCAATCGCAGAATTGGAGGAGATTTCTTCTTATGATAGTCAAAAATGCTTACTACGCCAAATCATCTTGATATTATTATTAGTGCATAGTGCAGAAAAACATTTCGAAAGTATAATATTAATCTTAGCCAACATACGACCAGTATCGTATGCCTACTATAGCTACTATGTTCAATAGCAGGTTACCGCCACATTCCATAGCAGGTAATACAACTAAAATCGTACAAGGTTCGTATTGTTTCTCTGGATTTTCCAACAAATGGTCAGGCTAAGGAACTTCCTTCCGCCGCATGGGAACGCCTCTGGCGGGACGCCCCGAGAGACAAACTGCTCTCTGCCAACAAAGCCGGGTTACCCCTGTAACAGGTAACTCACGAATATGCCACCTCCCGGTCCTTTGGGACCTTTATCCGAGCTCGGTATCCAACATCACACATCATAAAGAAAGTGTATCCACATGAGTAAGTATCTGGGCTCCATACCATGATACCACCCCTTTCCAGAAGGAAATGACATACCCTAAAGGGCGCGACCCTCATAACCTTGCCGCAACGATCCTGTTTCGACCATTTCCGGGTTGTGAGGCCCTGACGAAGTCTCGTCCACAAAGCTACGCTTTTTTCAAAAAGCCACGCTTTGGGTCAACAGATGATCAACCTATGATCACAAAGATATAAGATCAAACAAATGATCATATCACAAATGATCAAACACTGATCATCACACAGCAACACTCAGCATGCCACATTACCAAATTGGGATATATCGCTGATAAATTTCAACTACATAACCTCTGAGCTCGTACGTCTCAGAGAAGGGTGTTAAGCTAAGAGAATGAATTCTCCGCCACCAACAGAAATGTATTTGAAAGAAATCGGCTTTATATCTCAAAGTGTAATGTCAGACATGTATCCATACAAGTCTGTTCCGGGTTCGAACAGAACCGAAGGCACTTCTCACGAAGCCCTTGCAATTCCGGATAATTTCCAATCACGTCCGGACTTCCCATCACAAAGGGTGCTAAAATCTCTATACCGGGGACCAGTCGATGCAGAGACATTCGACGAGTTGTCCTTTCGTTTTCGAAAATATCCGGTCTTCACCACCGGTCTTCAAATGCTATCCATATACGACGTATCAGTATTCGGAACGGGTTATATGACACAAAGGTCCTCTCCCGGCTAAACCGAATAATGAGCGCGATACTTTAAAAACATATGGATATTGGGATTTCAATTAAGTCACAACTTATTACCCCAAATTTTCTTTCAAATGGTTTAACAAATTACCATTTCAAATCTTTTAAACAAAAGATCCATTTTAACAACCTTAAGTGGTTTAACAATTTTCCACACTTTAATCTTTTAAACAAAAGATTCATTCACAGATTTTCCAAATCGATTTCCATTTCAATTTGATTAACTCGTTAAATCTTCAAATCAAAAATTTAACTCATAGTTTTCAAAACAATTCCATTTCAAATGGTTTAAACAAATCATCCTTATAAATCTGTTAAAAATAAACAGATTTAGTTCATAGCTTTCAAAAAGAATTCATTCATAACTTAGAAACCATTTTTCAATTCAATCTTGAAATTCCTTTAATTAAACTGGAATTTCATTTCTTATCTGAAAGCTTTTATTCTTTTGAAAACAAACAGTTTTCATTTTGGAAACCCGATTCATTTATACGAGTTAAAGTCATTTGGGTTAAATCCAAATTCTCAAAATTATACTTTTAAATGGTTTAACTTTATATAAACACATTTATATCATCTTTAATCCCTAGTTTCAAATCATAGGATTCAATTCCAAACTTCAATTCAAATTTAAATCAAATTATTTAAATTTTCAAAACTCGATTAAGTTATTCAAAATAACTTTCATCTTGGAAATTCTATTTCAAAAGCTTTTCACTTTAAACCCGAATTTCCAATTTCAAAATCAATTGAAAATAAAATTTCAATTTCAAAAACATCAAATTTAAATTATCTGTGACTTAACCGATTTCCACGTGAAATCCATATTTGTGTGTGTAAAAGTGTGGTCCAGGGGTTTCACACAGTAGTGCAACACAATCATCACGGATCAAAATACAGGATATAGTTGATAAGCGATATAAACTATAACGCTCATCTTCTTTCACAGATCACAGATATATATCACAGATAGTAAATTACATCACAGATAATTTATCACAGATCACAATACAAATCAGGGTGTATCACAAAGCATCATATACCAGGTATATCAAACAATCAAGTCATTCAATAGAATCCAAACATCCATAAGTAAGATCAATTAATTATCTGATAAATTTAAATCAGATTAATTACTTATGAATAAATTACTAGTCATGGTGAATTAATAGTCAATTGATTACAAAACATTTAATAATTAATCATTAATTAACCCTTAATCAATAAATTAACTTTTAATTAATTACTCTTAGGTAATTACATTTATTAATTAATCACTTTAATTAATTGACCTTTAATAAATTATTCTTAAATTAATTACCTTAATTAATCACATTAATTAGTTGTTCTTTAGAGTAATTAACCTTTAATTACTTTGATAAAAAATTTATTTCATTAATTAATTACAAACCAATTAATCCATTTATCTTAATAATTAAATGAATTACATATCATAAATTCAAATTTTCATTAAGATAAAACTTCTCTAATCTATACATTTGAAAACATTCATTTCAATTTCTACCTTTGGATTTCATTTTAAATTTGAATTCAAAAATTAACCTGGATTCACTTCAATATGGGTTTAATAAAACTAGTTTACAATTTAAAGTTTCATTTGAATTAAAAAAAAACTCAAACAAACTGCTGCCAGTTTTTCTCAAAGCCTGGAACAATCCACTGACTCGAGACAACCCAACACCGCTTCGAGTCCTCCAGGCCAAATCACGACATCGTCTCCGAGTCTCCTCCAAAACCAACCCGAGCCCTTTTTTTTTTAATTTTTTTTTCTAAGTACTACTCGTAAGACCCCTAAACCACCTCGAGTCAAAACTCGAGCTCGAACCCTTACTCCCTGAAGCTTGCTTCGAGTTTTTCCCTGGACCTTCCCAAATTTCACCACTGACACCCAAACGAGCACGTACACGTGCACGTTCAACTTCGCCGTTTCTGGTCGGTGATGCGGCCACCAGTGAGTCGCCGTCCATCCCCCAAAACGTAACGAACGCCCAGATCTCAATTTTTGTTTCGAAATCGCGAATCGAGCATTGCGACCCAACCATCATCAGGAACGCCATCCAATAACTGCCTCGCGCCACCACCTCTGGTCCCTGCCGAGACCACCAACACGACGTTGACGACCTCCTCTATGCTTTCGACCACCCAGTGCTTTGGCACGAGCAAGGAAACAACTTCGTGCTTACTAAAGCGCCACTGGAACCAACTCAAACACCCACAACCACCTCGACCCGCCGCCTCAGACCCCCAGAGATCACGAAACTCCGACTAGTGCTTCGCCTAACTCCTACGCCTCGATTCCCACCGATGCGATTGCTTCCGGTGCCTTGACGACACTGCAGCAAACCAAATTCCGACCATGACCTCAAACTGGGTTTAAACCCTAAACCCTCGTCATACCACCGCCTCGATGAATTATAAATTCACCGAGCATTTTTCTAATGATCCCCGATCACCCAGCATAGTCCAGTTACGATCACGAGACCCATCTCCTCTTCGATTGCCAGAATTTGACGAAATATGTGATCCCGTTCAACTCACGATTTCTACTTCAATTTGAACTTAAAAATCATGATACTTCTTTTAAAATTCATAGTTTTTCAAGACGAATTGGATGATATAGGTGAGTCGAGAAAATATGTTACTTGAATTTTTGACATTGTTTTGAGTTTCACTGTTTATCTTCCTCCCAGCCAAATCCTCTTCATGTTTTTCTTAAAAATATTTTTAGAGTTTAGATCTTGAGTATACAAACATACTTTGTTTAGATCATATAGCCTAAAAAGATTTAGAGAAGAGCTTTTGAATTTTTTTGAACAGGTTTTGAAACTGGAAAACCTGAAACAGAGGAATGTACCAAACATGCACACAGTATTTACTTATATATCTATATATATGCAGGCATAACTACATACATTTAAACATTTCTCACAACTTCACCTACAACATAGGGTTATAGATCAAATTAAAAGTAGTTTACTCACTGATCTAAAGAAGAAAATACTGGGTCAAGTTGCTCACCTTGAAAAGTTTTGAAACAGAGAAGATCCTGTTTTGCTTTGAACTCGAATGATGTTAAGTTTGTAGATGGTGATGTTTGCATTTTCCTTTCTTGTTTGCTTCAACTTTCTTTTTGACATAGATTTGCATTTCCAGTTGAAACCTTCTAGATCTCTGGTTTGAATTGATTCATATTGTTGTTAAAAGTTGAAATTTTGTTTTTAAGTTGAGTTTTGTTTACTCCTATTTTCCATTTCTTTCCTTGGCCAGCCTATACATTTCGGCTGAAGACAATTTGGTGGCTAAAGATATTGCATTTATTACTTTTGTCTTTCTTAGCAATTCAGTTTGCAGTATACATGAGTCCTGTTATATTTATTTCTTGCTGTTTTCCTTTGCTTTTGACTATTGATCTTAATTTATGTTTATAGTTTGATTTTCAAACATTACATTTACAACATATATTTTTCTTTTATATCTTACACTTGTATTTTTATATTGCTATGATACAATTTTATACTTCTTATAACTTCATAAAGAAAAACGGATAAAAAATACAGTCTATACATTTAATAAATAATTTTACATGTTTTATTTCAAACCCAATATATACATATATATTAACATCAAATTTTCTCATATATCACGTATACATATATATTTGTTTTTTTTAAACCATTTATTTACAGTTTAAACATAAATAAAATATATATTTCAAATTTAGTCAGATATGTTCAAATACAAATATATATTCTCATATATACAAGAATTTAAATTTTTAAACAATTTATACAAATATACTTGGATATCGGGGAAACTCGCTCCATTTTATCGATTTATTTTACTATCTTTATTCAGAATGAAATAAATTAACAATTTTAAATTCAAAACTCAATTAATTATTAATTCAAATACTTATAAAATTTGGGGTCGTTACAGACTTCCCCCCTTAAAAGAATTCCGTCCTCGAAATTACCAAGGAGACACAAAGACAGATGAAAGACATTTCATCAAATCAAACTGAACAGTTATTCTGCATTTGGCTTACCAAATCAGAATATCGATAACAGATACAAGAACAAATCTGTTTAACACTTCAGAAGATACTCGGGTTAACCAGATCTACGAAATATGCAATGGCATCGGTTAGTTCAAAAGGATAACTAACCATTCGTAGAATATATCCGGAATCCCAAAGAATAGATAGATATATAGATACAATTTCAAAGCTTTTAGTTTAGAAGCTAAATTATACCTATCAGCCATAGCAATCAAAACAATCAATACATCCAAACAACAATTTTGGTCTACCCGGAGTTTACGTCCCATATTGATATATTGAATTTCTTTCGGGATCCACCAGAAACTATCGAAGAATTGAGAAAAGATGACGAACAAAAGAGATTGATAGATAAAAGATTGTTTCCACTGTTGTTACAGAGTATTGACCATTTATAGTCGTATTCCCCTGTCCCCTATCTCGTCCTCTTCTCGAACTCATACTTACTATCAGTGGATAGTAAGAGAATTTACTGAGACTTACGGACGGATATCTTAAGGATACTCATTCTAGAGTTTACTTCACTCTATCTCTAATGAGCCACTTAATGTGTTATACTCCTGAGCTAAAGTTCAACCATAGCTCTGATACCAAATGTAACGTATCGGGTTTTGCCCGCTCGAAAATCAACATCCGTACTTCACACTGTACTAGAATGCCGCAGATTCGACCGTTCAAATCCGATTCGCCGGAGCTATAACACAATTAAGTAAATAACACAGCGGAAATAAAAGAATAATACATTGATATACAATATCTGATACAACAGAGTGATACAATGAATATCAATATACATCAGAGATATGATACAACAAATAGCAGCGGAAAAGAAAAGATAACAACAGCAGCGGAACAATATCAATAGAAGTGATAACTCCAAAATGATCTTCAGACAAGAATGAATCCACAACTCCAAGATAAGCAACTCCGATGAATGAACTAGCTCCAGATAATCTACTAAACCTGAATATCTGAAAAGAAACCCAACTCTAGACTGCTCGTGTGGAAAATTATGAGCACCCAGAGTTTAGGAAAGGAACAATAAACTCCGGATCAGTCATGGGACTGGTGTGAGCAACAAAAACAGTTTATCTTTGAACAAACACAACAGAACTTTAAACATTGAAATCCGCAATGCTTTTGGAAAATGAAACTACCATAAGACCTCCCGCCACACACACAATGCAATCGCAGAATTGGAGGAGATTTCTTCTTATGATAGTCAAAAATGCTTACTACGCCAAATCATCTTGATATTATTATTAGTGCATAGTGCAGAAAAACATTTCGAAAGTATAATATTAATCTTAGCCAACATACGACCAGTATCGTATGCCTACTATAGCTACTATGTTCAATAGCAGGTTACCGCCACATTCCATAGCAGGTAATACAACTAAAACCGTACAAGGTTCATATTGTTTCTCTGGATTTTCCAACAAATGGTCAGGCTAAGGAACTTCCTTCCGCCGCATGGGAACGCCTCTGGCGGGACGCCCCGAGAGACAAACTGCTCTCTGCCAACAAAGCCGGGTTACCCCTGTAACAGGTAACTCACGAATATGCCACCTCCCGGTCCTTTGGGACCTTTATCCGAGCTCGGTATCCAACATCACACATCATAAAGAAAGTGTATCCACATGAGTAAGTATCTGGGCTCCATACCATGATACCACCCCTTTCCAGAAGGAAATGACATACCCTAAAGGGCGCGACCCTCATAACCTTGCCGCAACGATCCTGTTTCGACCATTTCCGGGTTGTGAGGCCCTGACGAAGTCTCGTCCACAAAGCTACGCTTTTTTTAAAAAGCCACGCTTTGGGTCAACAGATGATCAACCTATGATCACAAAGATATAAGATCAAACAAATGATCATATCACAAATGATCAAACACTGATCATCACACAGCAACACTCAGCATGCCACATTACCAAATTGGGATATATCGCTGATAAATTTCAACTACATAACCTCTGAGCTCGTACGTCTCAGAGAAGGGTGTTAAGCTAAGAGAATGAATTCTCCGCCACCAACAGAAATGTATTTGAAAGAAATCGGCTTTATATCTCAAAGTGTAATGTCAGACATGTATCCATACAAGTCTGTTCCGGGTTCGAACAGAACCGAAGGCACTTCTCACGAAGCCCTTGCAATTCCGGATAATTTCCAATCACGTCCGGACTTCCCATCACAAAGGGTGCTAAAATCTCTATACCGGGGACCAGTCGATGCAGAGACATTCGACGAGTTGTCCTTTCGTTTTCGAAAATATCCGGTCTTCACCACCGGTCTTCAAATGCTATCCATATACGACGTATCAGTATTCGGAACGGGTTATATGACACAAAGGTCCTCTCCCGGCTAAACCGAATAATGAGCGCGATACTTTAAAAACATATGGATATTGGGATTTCAATTAAGTCACAACTTATTACCCCAAATTTTCTTTCAAATGGTTTAACAAATTACCATTTCAAATCTTTTAAACAAAAGATCCATTTTAACAACCTTAAGTGGTTTAACAATTTTCCACACTTTAATCTTTTAAACAAAAGATTCATTCACAGATTTTCCAAATCGATTTCCATTTCAATTTGATTAACTCGTTAAATCTTCAAATCAAAAATTTAACTCATAGTTTTCAAAACAATTCCATTTCAAATGGTTTAAACAAATCATCCTTATAAATCTGTTAAAAATAAACAGATTTAGTTCATAGCTTTCAAAAAGAATTCATTCATAACTTAGAAACCATTTTTCAATTCAATCTTGAAATTCCTTTAATTAAACTGGAATTTCATTTCTTATCTGAAAGCTTTTATTCTTTTGAAAACAAACAGTTTTCATTTTGGAAACCCGATTCATTTATACGAGTTAAAGTCATTTGGGTTAAATCCAAATTCTCAAAATTATACTTTTAAATGGTTTAACTTTATATAAACACATTTATATCATCTTTAATCCCTAGTTTCAAATCATAGGATTCAATTCCAAACTTCAATTCAAATTTAAATCAAATTATTTAAATTTTCAAAACTCGATTAAGTTATTCAAAATAACTTTCATCTTGGAAATTCTATTTCAAAAGCTTTTCACTTTAAACCCGAATTTCCAATTTCAAAATCAATTGAAAATAAAATTTCAATTTCAAAAACATCAAATTTAAATTATCTGTGACTTAACCGATTTCCACGTGAAATCCATATTTGTGTGTGTAAAAGTGTGGTCCAGGGGTTTCACACAGTAGTGCAACACAATCATCACGGATCAAAATACAGGATATAGTTGATAAGCGATATAAACTATAACGCTCATCTTCTTTCACAGATCACAGATATATATCACAGATAGTAAATTACATCACAGATAATTTATCACAGATCACAATACAAATCAGGGTGTATCACAAAGCATCATATACCAGGTATATCAAACAATCAAGTCATTCAATAGAATCCAAACATCCATAAGTAAGATCAATTAATTATCTGATAAATTTAAATCAGATTAATTACTTATGAATAAATTACTAGTCATGGTGAATTAATAGTCAATTGATTACAAAACATTTAATAATTAATCATTAATTAACCCTTAATCAATAAATTAACTTTTAATTAATTACTCTTAGGTAATTACATTTATTAATTAATCACTTTAATTAATTGACCTTTAATAAATTATTCTTAAATTAATTACCTTAATTAATCACATTAATTAGTTGTTCTTTAGAGTAATTAACCTTTAATTACTTTGATAAAAAATTTATTTCATTAATTAATTACAAACCAATTAATCCATTTATCTTAATAATTAAATGAATTACATATCATAAATTCAAATTTTCATTAAGATAAAACTTCTCTAATCTATACATTTGAAAACATTCATTTCAATTTCTACCTTTGGATTTCATTTTAAATTTGAATTCAAAAATTAACCTGGATTCACTTCAATATGGGTTTAATAAAACTAGTTTACAATTTAAAGTTTCATTTGAATTAAAAAAAAACTCAAACAAACTGCTGCCAGTTTTTCTCAAAGCCTGGAACAATCCACTGACTCGAGACAACCCAACACCGCTTCGAGTCCTCCAGGCCAAATCACGACATCGTCTTCGAGTCTCCTCCAAAACCAACCCGAGCCCTTTTTTTTTTAAATTTTTTTTTCTAAGTACTCTCGTAAGACCCCTAAACCACCTCGAGTCAAAACTCGAGCTCGAACCCTTACTCCCCGAAGCTTGCTTCGAGTTTTTCCCTGGACCTTCCCAAATTTCACCACTGACACCCAAACGAGCACGTACACGTGCACGTTCAACTTCGCCGTTTCTGGTCGGTGATGCGGCCACCAGTGAGTCGCCGTCCATCCCCCAAAACGTAACGAACGCCCAGATCTCAATTTTTGTTTCGAAATCGCGAATCGAGCATTGCGACCCAACCATCATCAGGAACGCCATCCAATAACTGCCTCGCGCCACCACCTCTGGTCCCTGCCGAGACCACCAACACGACGTTGACGACCTCCTCTATGCTTTCGACCACCCAGTGCTTTGGCACGAGCAAGGAAACAACTTCGTGCTTACTAAAGCGCCACTGGAACCAACTCAAACACCCACAACCACCTCGACCCGCCGCCTCAGACCCCCAGAGATCACGAAACTCCGACTAGTGCTTCGCCTAACTCCTACGCCTCGATTCCCACCGATGCGATTGCTTCCGGTGCCTTGACGACACTGCAGCAAACCAAATTCCGACCATGACCTCAAACTGGGTTTAAACCCTAAACCCTCGTCATACCACCGCCTCGATGAATTATAAATTCACCGAGCATTTTTCTAATGATCCCCGATCACCCAGCATAGTCCAGTTACGATCACGAGACCCATCTCCTCTTCGATTGCCAGAATTTGACGAAATATGTGATCCCGTTCAACTCACGATTTCTACTTCAATTTGAACTTAAAAATCATGATACTTCTTTTAAAATTCATAGTTTTTCAAGACGAATTGGATGATATAGGTGAGTCGAGAAAATATGTTACTTGAATTTTTGACATTGTTTTGAGTTTCACTGTTTATCTTCCTCCCAGCCAAATCCTCTTCATGTTTTTCTTAAAAATATTTTTAGAGTTTAGATCTTGAGTATACAAACATACTTTGTTTAGATCATATAGCCTAAAAAGATTTAGAGAAGAGCTTTTGAATTTTTTTGAACAGGTTTTGAAACTGGAAAACCTGAAACAGAGGAATGTACCAAACATGCACACAGTATTTACTTATATATCTATATATATGCAGGCATAACTACATACATTTAAACATTTCTCACAACTTCACCTACAACATAGGGTTATAGATCAAATTAAAAGTAGTTTACTCACTGATCTAAAGAAGAAAATACTGGGTCAAGTTGCTCACCTTGAAAAGTTTTGAAACAGAGAAGATCCTGTTTTGCTTTGAACTCGAATGATGTTAAGTTTGTAGATGGTGATGTTTGCATTTTCCTTTCTTGTTTGCTTCAACTTTCTTTTTGACATAGATTTGCATTTCCAGTTGAAACCTTCTAGATCTCTGGTTTGAATTGATTCATATTGTTGTTAAAAGTTGAAATTTTGTTTTTAAGTTGAGTTTTGTTTACTCCTATTTTCCATTTCTTTCCTTGGCCAGCCTATACATTTCGGTTGAAGACAATTTGGTGGCTAAAGATATTGCATTTATTACTTTTGTCTTTCTTAGCAATTCAGTTTGCAGTATACATGAGTCCTGTTATATTTATTTCTTGCTGTTTTCCTTTGCTTTTGACTATTGATCTTAATTTATGTTTATAGTTTGATTTTCAAACATTACATTTACAACATATATTTTTCTTTTATATCTTACACTTGTATTTTTATATTGCTATGATACAATTTTATACTTCTTATAACTTCATAAAGAAAAACGGATAAAAAATACAGTCTATACATTTAATAAATAATTTTACATGTTTTATTTCAAACCCAATATATACATATATATTAACATCAAATTTTCTCATATATCACGTATACATATATATTTGTTTTTTTTAAACCATTTATTTACAGTTTAAACATAAATAAAATATATATTTCAAATTTAGTCAGATATGTTCAAATACAAATATATATTCTCATATATACAAGAATTTAAATTTTTAAACAATTTATACAAATATACTTGGATATCGGGGAAACTCGCTCCATTTTATCGATTTATTTTACTATCTTTATTCAGAATGAAATAAATTAACAATTTTAAATTCAAAACTCAATTAATTATTAATTCAAATACTTATAAAATTTGGGGTCGTTACAAATAAGATACAACAGTATCAGAGATAAATAATGATACTACAGCGAAAACAACAGAAGTGATAACTCCAAATGATCTTCAAAAGAGAATGAATCCAACAACTCCAACATCAGCTCGAACCACCATCACTTTGCACCAAGATAAGAAAAGTGCAGTCCTGATCCAAAGACTGAACTAGCTCCAGATAATCTACTCAACCTGAATATCTGAGAAACCCAACTCTAGACTGCCCGTGTGGAAAATGGTGGGCACCCAGAGTTTAGGAAGGGAACAGTAAACTCTAGGTCAGTCATGGGACTGGTGTGAGCAACAAAAACAGTTTATCTTTAACCAAACAACAAAAGAACTTTAAACATTGAAACCCGTAATGCTTTTGAGAAATGAAACTACCATAAGACCTCCCACCACACACACAATGCAATCGCAGACTTGGAGGAGATTTCTTCTTATGATAGTCAAACATGCTTACTACGCAAGAAAAACTCTTTTGATATTATTATTAGTGCATAGTGCAGAAAGCATTTCGAAAATATAATATTAATCTTAGCCAGCATACAACCATTATTGTATGCCTACTATAGCTACTATGTTCAATAGTAGATTACCGCCACATTCCATAGCAGATAATACAACTAAAACCGTACAAGGTTCGTATTGTTTCTTTGGATTTCCAACAAATGGTCAGGCAAAGGAACTTCCTTACACCGAAATGGAAACGCCTATGGAAAGACGTCCCCGAGAACCTAACCGGATCTCTGCAAACACAAGGTCGACGCTACCTCACGTTGTACAGCTATAACTAGGTAACTAACACACTGACGCTACCTCACGTTGTACAGCTGTAACTAGGTAACTAACATACAAGTATGCCATCCCCCCCGGTCGTTACCGACCTTTATCCGAGGATCCTCAACCACAAAGCAGCAACCACAAAGTATAATAAATTTGCAGCATCAACATAGGTAAAATATCTGGGCTCCATACCATGATATCACCTTTTATCCAGAAGGAAATGACATACCCTAGGGGCGCGACCCCTAAAAACCTTGCCGCAACATTCCTGTTTCGACCATTACCGGGTTGTGAGGCTCGACGAAGTCTCGTCCACAAAGCCACGCTTTTTCACAAAGCCACGCTTTTTCACAAAGCCACACTTTTTCACAAAGCCACGCTTTGATCAACAAATGATCAACAACACTTCGTATGCCACATTACCAAATTGGGAATGTATTACTAGTAACCATCAACTACACAACCTCTAAGCTCGTACGTCTCAGAGAAGGGTGTTAAGATAAGAGAATAAATTCTCCGCCACCAACAGAAATGTATTTGATAGAAACCAGCTTTACATCTCAAAGTGTAACGTCAGACACACATCCATACAAGTCTGTTTCGGGTTTGAACAGAACCGGAGGCACTTCCGAAGAAGCCCTTGCAATCCGGGTATTCACAATCCCGATCGAACTTCCCATCACTTAGGGAATCTCTATACCGGGCGCTACTCGGTGCAGAGACAATCGATAGGTCATCCTATCGTTCTCGCAAACACCCGGTCTTCACCACCGGTCTTCAATTGCTATCCATATACGACGTATCACTTATTCGGAATGGGTTGTATGACACAAAGATCCTCTCCAGGCTAAACCGAATAACGAGCGCAATTAAAAATCATATGGATACTGGGGTCTCAGTTAAATCACAGTTTAAAGCCCAAAACTTTTCATTCGAATGGTTAAAACAAATTACCATTCCAATCTTTTAAACAAAAAGATTCAATTCACAAAGTTCACCCCATTCACAAAGATCCATTCATGGATTTCTAAACAATTTCCATTTTAATTGAATAGGTTTACTCGTTAAATCTTTAAATCAAGGTTTAACTTATAGCTTTCAAAACTCGTTTCCAAAGATTCATTCATAGTCTTTCAAAACAATTCCATTTCAAGTTGGATTAACTCGTCCGGTCTTTGAATTAAAGACTCATTTCATAGTTTTCAAAACATTTCAATTCCATTTCAAACTTGAAACATTTCAACACAATTTAGAAATCCTTTCTTAAAATGAAAGCTATTATTATTTGAAAACAAGTAGTTTTCGTTTCGGAAAAATCCAGTTATATTTACACGAGTTAAAACCCTTGAATTAAATTCAAATTCCCAAATCAATACCTTTAAAATGGTTTAACCCGTATATAACTTGTACAACATCTTTAATCCCTAGTTTCAAATCATAGATTTCAATTTCAAACTTGAATTCAAATTTAAATCAAATTATTTAAATTTCAAGATATCCAAAATATCTTTAAAACTCCATTCAAAAGCTTTTCATATTAAACCCCAATTTCCAATTCAAAATCAATTGAAATTAAAATTTCAATTTCAAAAACATTAAATTTAAATCATCTGTGACTTAACCGATTTCCACGTGAAATCCATATTTGTGTGTGTATGGTGTAGTCCAGGGGTTTCACACAGTAGTGCAACATCATTCAATCATCACAGATCAGAATACAGAAATATAGTTGATAAGCGGTATAAACTATAACGCTTATCTCTATTCACAGATCACAGATATATAAATTAAAGATAACATGTTACATTCATCCCAAATAAATGAACTATAGGACAGATCACACACAAATCAGCATATATCACACAACATCACAGATAAGGGGATATCAACAATTCTACTTCCAATAGAATCCAAACATCCATAAGTAAGATCAATTAATTATCTGATAAATTTAAATCAGATTAATTACTTATGAATAAATTACTAATCCTGGTTAATTAATCATTAATTAATTCACCTTTAATCATTAATTAATTAACCTTTAATTAATTAACAAATCAACCTTTTAATTACTTCCATTGAGTAATTAACTATCCTTTAATTACTTACATTTAATTAACCTTTAATTAATTACATTAAGTAATTAACCTTTAAGTAATTATCACATTAAGTAATTATCCTATAGATACTTGATTAATCAATCTTTAATCAATAATTATCCATCCCTAATTACCTTCATTTAAGTAATTATTTTTAAGGAATTAATTATCCTTTAAATCAACTATTCATTAATTACTTGATTTATCAAACTTAAATCTTTAACAAATTTAGGTTAATTACTTTTATTAAGTAATTCACTTCCAGTAATTAATTTCATTTAACAAGTAAATTAACTTTAAGCTTTAAAAGTTAGTTAACCATTAAAAGTAAATTAACTTTATTAAGTTTTTACTTCAAAAACTGTTTTGATCACCAACCCGAGCAATCACTTCATTTCCCCGAGCTCCAACCATATTTTTCCCGAGCACGTCCCCGAGTAAATCCCTTCCCTTTCCTTTTACACTTTGTTTTTATTTTAAAAACTTAAAACCCTGTTATCATTACAAACAACCCGAGACCATCCCGATAGTCTACTCGAGCCACAACCTCTTTTTCCCGAGATCATTTTCGAGTTGAACTTCTTCTTCCCCAATCACCAGATACACACGATACTCGTGCACATGCACAAGAGTTCCGATCAACTCTGATCGACCTCGCCGTCTTCAACACATCGACGACCATCTACTCAAGCCCTCAGATCACCCAGAACCTTGAATCGACGACGAACTCGAAATCGAGATACTCGACACAACCTGGAACCCAAACTCCGATCAACAAAATCGACTCGCCTCGTCGTTCCCGTCCACCTGAAACATCACAACTCTGACCAAAGCTTCGTCGATCAACCACACATCGATTCCCCCATGTCTGGTCAACTCCGATGCACCCATGCCTACACAATCACCTTGCAAACCTTGTCGACTCGAACAGGGCTTTAAACCCTATTTTATCGTCGATGTGCCACCATGACACATTAAAAATTTCATCACCATTTTTCCTGAAACCACCCACCTCCAGGCAAGCTTCAGCCATAATCTCGAGAACTCAATATTCTCCGTTCACCGGAAATTGACGCAGATGTAAATCCCGTTCTACTCGCAATTACTCATCATTTACAAACTTAAAATTTATAATTCGGTCGCCAAAAATCATCATTTTTGAGTACGAACCAAAATATATATATGAAACTTTCAAATATGTTGGTCGAATTTTCTGATATATTTGTTCTTGCTGTACAATTCAATATTATCAGAGAAAAACTTAGTAATTTCATTTGAAATTATTTTTAAAAATTGTATTACATTCATACAAACATATTCTTTTAAGGCATCATAACCTATACTGTCTTAAATAAAGATAAATTGAATTTTTCTTTAGGGGAGATGAGCCTGTAAAACTCAACAGAGACATGTTGCCTGGAACATAGACATGCATATACTCATTTGTGTGTATATATATACAGACATACATGTATTTTTAACAGCCATACAAACAATCTTCATAACATACTTTAAGTGACAATCCAAACATCAAAATATAATAACAGGTTCAAGAGGTTTGCTCACAGGATATTGAAACAGAGAAACCTGTTAACATGCAAACCTATATATAAACAGATTAAGTTTAAAGATGGAAGTTTGCTCACCTTATTTTCCAGAAAGAACAAAGTTTTATTTACGTTGAAACAGGCTTTTGAAAAACTGGCAGTTGAGATCCTTCTTTCTTGATTCTTTGATTGATCTGGTTTGTCTTGAATTGTATTGTTGTTTTAAGTTGAATGGTATTTGCTTTAGAATTCTTTTCTCAGTTAAAATGGTGGACGAAACTGAAATGAAGAAGAGATGGATGTATATAGGAAATGAAATGAGTTTACAAGGTATGTTATTTGTTTTGTACAGGGTGATATTTCTTTGTACTGGAAATTGTTTATTAATCTTTGATCAGAGATTTTTTATTAGCTTTGGAGGCTGATATGTTATATATTGTGGCTGAAGTGATTTTGTGTAGTGTACTAATGCTTCATGCATTAATTAGCATGTACAAACATACTTATTTTTCTTTCTTCGGCTATACAAATATTTGAGATGGTGGTGGCTGATAATATTTGCATTTATTACTTTGTCTTGCTTTACAAATTTATTCTTTTCTTTTATATGTTTTGTTCATAACCATTTATTTTTGTTTTACTTTTGTTTTCTTTTCTTTGTTTGTTTCAAGATATTTATATTGTCTTCATACTTAAACTTAATTTTCTTTTGCTTTGTCTTATTGTAATATAAATGAATTTCTATTTTTAACTTAAACACTCATTTCTAACTCAATTTTTCATTTATTTTCAACTTTAATACTTGTCTTGTATTTCTCTCTCTCTCTCTCTATATATATATATTTCAATAGTTTATCTTTTATTTCTAGCTTAAATTATTTATTATTAATTTATTTCTATTTCTAACATAACCCATCAATTTCAAATTTAAAGTTATTTATTTTTTTAAACTTGTATCAATTATCTATATTTTTATATTTATCTCTAACCCATTTATATTAAGATTTATCAATTATCAATATATATATATATCATTTCAAATCTATTCATATAAACACATATATATACAAATTTAAATTCAAATGATTTAACGTCTATTTGATTTGAATTTTGGGGAAACTCGAATCAATTTATCAATAAATTTCACAATTTTTATTCAAAAATTAATTTAATTAACAATTTAAATTTATATAAAATCCGGGGTCGTTACAGACTTCCCCCTTAAAAGAATTCCGTCCTCGAAATTGCATAGGGAGACACAAAGATAGATGAAGAATATTTCATCAAATCAAACTGAATATCTATTCTGCCTTTGGCTTACCAAATCAGAATAGCAATAATAGATACAAGAACGAATCTATTTAGTTTTTCACACTATACTCGGTTATCCAGATCTACGAAATATGCAGGGGCATCGGTTAGTTCAAAGGGATAACTAACCATTCGTAGAATATATACGGACCCAAAGAATAGATAGATATATGGATACAATTTCAAAACTTTCGGTTTAGAACTAAAGTATACCTATCAACCATAGCAACCAATGCAACCAATACATCCAAACAACAATTCTGACCCATTTGGAGTTTATATCCCATACAAATATATATCGAATCTTCTTCCTGAATCTACCAGAACCATCGAAGAATTGAAAAGAAATGTTGAACAAAAGAGATTGACAGAGAAAAGATTGTTTCCTTGTTGTTACAGGGTATTGACCATTTATAGTCGTACTCCCCTGTCCCCCTATCTCATCCTCTTCTCGCACTCATACTCACTATCAGTGGATAGTAAGAGAATTTACTGAGGCATATAGACAGATATCTTAAGGATACTCATTCTAGGGTATACTTCACCCTATCTCTAATGAGCTACTTAATGTGTTATACTCCTGAGCTAAAGTTTTAACCCTCAACTCTGATACCAAATTGTAAGAGTCCAAAAACTCGGCCTTCAAAAATCGGCACCTGTACTTCACTTGTACTCAAATGTCGTAGATTCAAACGCTGAATCTGGCTTCCCGGAGCTTATAACACAGTAAGTATAACAACACAGCGGAAGAAAGAAATAGATGATATCATATACAACTCCAACGAATACAATATCCAAAATGATATACAACAATGATATCAATAAGATACAACAATATCAGAGATAAATAATGATACTACAACGGAAACAATAGAAGTGATAACTCCAAATGATCTTCAAAAGAGAATGAATCCAACAACTCCAACATCAGCTCGAACCACCATCACTTTGCACCAAGATAAGCAAAGTGCAGTCCTGATCCAAAGACTGAACTAGCTCCAGATAATCTACTCAACCTGAATATCTGAGAAACCCAACTCTAGACTTCCCGTGTGGAAAATGGTGGGCACCCAGAGTTTAGGAAGGGAACAATAAACTCCAGGTCAGTCATGGGACTGGTGTGAGCAACAAAAACAGTTTATCTTTAAACAAACAACAAAAGAACTTTAAACATTGAAACCCGTAATGCTTTTGAGAAATGAAACTACCATAAGACCTCCCACCACACACACAATGCAATCGCAGACTTGGAGGAGATTTCTTCTTATGATAGTCAAACATGCTTACTACGCAAGAAAAACTCTTTTGATATTATTATTAGTGCATAGTGCAGAAAGCATTTCGAAAATATAATATTAATCTTAGCCACCATACAACCATTATTGTATGCCTACTATAGCTACTATGTTCAATAGCAGGTTACCGCCACATTCCATAGCAGGTAATACAACTAAAACCGTACAAGGTTCGTATTGTTTCTTTGGATTTCCAACAAATGGTCAGGCAAATGAACTTCCTTACACCGAAATGGAAACGCCTATGGAAAGACATCCCCGAGAACCTAACCGGATCTCTGCAAACACAAGGTCGACGCTACCTAACGCTGTACAGCTATAACTAGGTAACTAACACACTGACGCTACCTCACGCTGTACAGCTGTAACTAGGTAACTAACACACAAGTATGCCATCCCCCCCCGGTCGTTACCGACCTTTATCCGAGGATCCTCAACCACAAAGCAGCAACCACAAAGTATAATAAATTTGCAGCATCAACATAGGTAAAATATCTGGGCTCCATACCATGATATCACCTTTTATCCAGAAGGAAATGACATACCCTAGGGGCGCGACCCCTAAAAACCTTGCCGCAACATTCCTGTTTCGACCATTACCGGGTTGTGAGGCCCGACGAAGTCTCGTCCACAAAGCTACGCTTTTTCACAAAGCCACGCTTTTTCACAAAGCCACGCTTTTTCACAAAGCCACGCTTTTTCACAAAGCCACGCTTTTTCACAAAGCCACGCTTTTTCACAAAGCCACGCTTTTTCACAAAGCCACGCTTTTTCACAAAGCCACGCTTTGATCAACAAATGATCAACAGCACTTTGTATGCCACATTACCAAATTGGGAATGTATCACTAGTAACCATCAACTACACAACCCCTGAGCTCGTACGTCTCAGAGAAGGGTGTTAAGCTAAGAGAATAAATTCTCCGCCACCAACAGAAATGTATTTGATAGAAACCAGCTTTACATCTCAAAGTGTAACGTCAGACACACATCCATACAAGTCTGTTCCGGGTTTGAACAGAACCGGAGGCACTTCTGAAGAAGCCCTTGCAATCCGGGTATTCACAATCCCGATCGAACTTCCCATCACTTAGGGAATCTCTATACCGGGCGCTACTCGGTGCAGAGACAATCGATAGGTCATCCTATCATTCTTGCAAACACCCGGTCTTCACCACCGGTCTTTAATTGCTATCCATATACGACGTATCACTTATTCGGAATGGGTTGTATGACACAAAGGTCCTCTCCCGGCTAAACCGAATATCGAGCGCAATTAAAAATCATATGGATACTGGGGTCTTAGTTAAATCACAGTTTAAAGCCCAAAACTTTTCATTCGAATGGTTAAAACAAATTACCATTTCCAATCTTTTAAACAAAAAGATTCAATTCACAAAGTTCACCCCATTCACAAAGATCCATTCATGGATTTCAAAACAATTTCCATTTTAATTGAATAGGTTTACTCGTTAAATCTTTAAATCAAGATTTAACTTATAGCTTTCAAAACTCGTTTCCAAAGATTCATTCATAGTCTTTCAAAACAATTCCATTTCAAGTTGGATTAACTCGTCCGGTCTTTGAATTAAAGACGCATTTCGTAGTTTTCAAAACATTTCAATTCCATTTCAAACTTGAAACCTTTCAACACAATTTAGAAATCCTTTCTTAAAATGAAAGCTATTATTATTTGAAAACAAGTGGTTTTCGTTTCGGAAAAATCCAGTTATATTTACACGAGTTAAAACCCTTGAATTTAATTCAAATTCCCAAATCAATACCTTTAAAATGGTTTAACCCGTATATAAGTTGTACAACATCTTTAATCCCTAGTTTCAAATCATAGATTTCAATTTCAAACTTGAATTCAAATTTAAATCAAATTATTTAAATTTCAAGATATCCAAAATATCTTTAAAACTCCATTCAAAAGCTTTTCATATTAAACCCCAATTTCCAATTCAAAATCAATTGAAATTAAAATTTTAGTTTCAAAAACATTAAATTTAAATCATCTGTGACTTAACCGATTTCCACGTGAAATCCATATTTGTGTGTGCATGGTGTAGTCCAGGGGTTTCACACAGTAGTGCAACATCATTCAATCATCACAGATCAGAATACCGAAATATAGTTGATAAGCGGTATAAACTATAACGCTTATCTCTATTCACAGATCACAGATATATAAATTATAGATAACATGTTACATTCATCCCAAATAAATGAACTATAGAACAGATCACACACAAATCAGCATATATCACACAGCATCACAGATAAGGGGATATCAACAATTCTACTTCCAATAGAATCCAAACATCCATAAGTAAGATCAATTAATTATCTTATAAATTTAAATCAGATTAATTACTTATGAATAAATTACTAATCCTGGTTAATTAATCATTAATTAATTCACCTTTAATCATTAATTAATTAACCTTTAATTAATTAACAAATCAACCTTTTAATTACTTCCATTGAGTAATTAACTATCCTTTAATTACTTACATTTAATTAACCTTTAATTAATTACATTAAGTAATTAACCTTTAAGTAATTATCACATTAAGTAATTATCCTATAGATACTTGATTAATCAATCTATAATCAATAATTATCCATCCCTAATTACCTTCATTTAAGTAATTATTTTTAAGGAATTAATTATCCTTTAAATCAACTATTCACTAATTACTTGATTTATTAAACTTAAATATTTAACAAATTTAGGTTAATTACTTTTATTAAGTAATTCACTTCCAGTAATTAATTTCATTTAACAAGTAAATTAACTTTAAGCTTTAAAAGTTAGTTAACCATTAATAGTAAATTAACTTTATTAAGTTTTTACTTCAAAAACTGTTTTGATCACCAACCCGAGCAATCACTTCATTTCCCCGAGCTCCAACCATATTTTTCCCGAGCACGTCCCCGAGTAAATCCCTTCCCTTTCCTTTTACACTTTGTTTTTATTTTAAAAACTTAAAACCCTGTTATCATTACAAACAACCCGAGACCATCCCGATAGTCTACTTGAGCCACAACCTCTTTTTCCCGAGATCATTTTCGAGTTGAACTTCTTCTTCCCCAATCACCAGATACACACGATACTCGTGCACATGGACAAGAGTTCCGATCAACTCTGATCGACCTCGCCGTCTTCAACACATCGACGACCATGTACTCAAGCCCTTAGATCACCCAGAACCTTGAATCGACGACGAACTCGAAATCGAGCTACTCGACACAACCTAGAACCCAAACTCCGATCAACAAAATCGACTCGCCTCGTCGTTCCCGTCCACCTGAAACATCACAACTCTGACCAAAGCTTCGTCGATCAACCACGCATCGATTCCCCCATGTCCGGTCAACTCCGATGCACCCATGCCTACACAATCACCTTGCAAACCTTGTCGACTCGAACAGGGCTTTAAACCCTATTTTATCGTCGATGCGCCACCACGACACATTAAAAATTTCGTCACCATTTTTCCTGAAACCACCTACCTTCAGGCAAGCTTCAGCCATAATCTCGAGAACTCAATATTCTCCGTTCACCAGAAATTGACGCAGATGTAAATCCTGTTCTACTCGCGATTACTCATCATTTACAAACTTAAAATTTATAATTCGGTCGCCAAAAATCATCATTTTTGAGTACAAACCAGAATATATATATGAAACTTTCAATTATGTTGGTCGAATTTTCTGATATATTTGTTCTTGCTGGACAATTCAATATTATCAGAGGAAAATTTAGTAATTTCATTTGAAATTATTTAAAAATTGTATTACATTCATACAAACATATTCTCTTAAGACATCATAACCTATACTGTCTTAAATAAAGATAAATTGAATTTTTCTTTAGGGGAGATGAGCCTGTAAAACTAAACAGAGACATGTTGCTTGGAACACAGACATGCATATACTCATTTGTGTATATATATACAGACATACATGTATTTTTAACAGCCATACAAACAATCTTCATAACATACTTTAAGTGACAATCCATACATCAAAATATAATAACAGGTTCAAGAGGTTTGCTCACAGGATATTGAAATAGAGAAACCTATTAACATGCAAACCTATATATAAACAGATTAAGTTTAAAGATGGAAGTTTGCTCACCTTATTTTTCAGAAAGAACAGAGTTTTATTTATGTTGAAACAGGCTTTTGAAAAACTGGCAGTTGAGATCCTTCTTTCTTGATTCTTTGATTGATCTGGTTTGTCTTGAATTGTATTGTTGTTTTAAGTTGAATGGTATTTGCTTTAGAATTCTTTTCTCAGTTAAAATGGTGGACGAAACTGAAATGAAGAAGAGATGGATGTATATAGGAAATGAAATGAGTTTACAGGGTATGTTATTGGTTTTGTACATGGTGATATTTCTTTGTACTAGAAATTGTTTATTAATCTTTGATCAGAGATTTTTTATTAGCTTTGTAGGCTGATATGTTGTATATTGTGGCTGAAGTGTTTTTGTGTAGTGTACTAATGCTTCATGCATTAATTAGCATGTACAAACATACTTATTTTTCTTTCTTCGGCTGTACAAATATTTGAGATGGTGGTGGCTGATAATATTTGCATTTATTACTTTGTCTTGCTTTACAAATTTATTCTTTTCTTTTATATGTCTTGTTCATAACCATTTATTTTTGTTTTACTTTTGTTTTCTTTTCTTTGTTTGTTTCAAGATATTTATATTGTCTTCATACTTAAACTTAATTTTCTTTTGCTTTGTCTTATTGTAATATAAATGAATTTCTATTTTTAACTTAAACACTCATTTCTAACTCAATTTTTTATTTATTTTCAACTTTAATACTTGTCTTGTATTTCTCTATATATATATATTTCAATAATTTATCTTTTATTTCTAGCTTAAATTATTTATTATTAATTTATTTCTATTTCTAACATAACCCATCAATTTCAAATTTAAAGTTATTTATTTTTTTAAACTTGTATCAATTATCTATATTTTTTTATTTATCTCTAACCCATTTATATTAAGATTTATCAATTATCAATATATATATATATATATATATATATCATTTCAAATCTATTCATATAAACACATATATATATATACAAATTTAAATTCAAATGATTTAACGTCTATTTTATTTGAAATTTGGGGAAACTCGAATCAATTTATCAATAAATTTCACAATTTTTATTCAAAAATTAATTTAATTAACAATTTAAATTTATATAAAATCCGGGGTCGTTACAAATTCCATTTAAAAGTAAGTATATATATATAAATATAGATCACACTTTTAAATCAAAGATATGAAGAACGAAATATACTGTTGTAAAATATATATACTGCAAATCAAACATATATGTAAACCACGCATAAATCATTCATGTATATAATATATATATCACTTATATAAACTATATAACTTATACAAACTTAGTTATACACATATAAACAAACAAGTTATATGCAACTTCTATGAACTAATATATACTCACCTAGATCGATGTACAGAGGAGAAGAGAAGGAAACTCGGCCGAGTTGTGGTGATCGGTAGGGCTTGCTCTGGGTGGTGGATCGGCCGATGACAGGGTGGAGAAAAATATAGGTGGAGGGGAAGAGAAACAAGTATTTGCGCATGGTCTTGGGATGGTTTTTATGGCCGAGCTGACGGTTGAGGTGATGGGGAGAGACAAGGCTGGCGGTTGCATGGAGATAGGCGGTTCAGGGAATATGGGTTGGTCGGCAAGATAGGTCGGAGAAAAGAAGGAAAAAGAAAAAAAATATTACGAGCAGTCTTTTTTTCTTTCTTTATGGAGGATGAACAAAACTCTCTCTGGCAAATAGAATAAGGGGAAGGACAACAGTACACTAGATATAATTTAATATTAGATACATTTTTTTCTTTAGAAGTAAGGTCAGAGAGATGAGAACGAACCGACAATAAAAATAAAAATTTATTGAATAACGTAGGAATAGGAAAAAATTCAAATTTAACTCAGAGAATAATAATTAGAGCAATTAATATTTGTGTGTAGCACGTTTCAATATTTGAAACAGAAGGAAAATGAAAAGTTAAAAAGTGGTACCGTTACAACGGACCTATATCAGCATTTCCGTCGCGTATCGGACCTCAAAATACAGAAATAAATATACCACAGAGATCAGCACGAAGAGACGATCAATATGGTATACAGATATCAGTGGTACGATCATTTTATCAAAAGTCGATAATCGGTACCGAAAATGCTGCTATTTCGCCGAAAATAAGGTCGACGGAGCAATAACAGTCAAAATTTGGAGAAACAAAATATGACGCCTCTCTTAGAAGATGATTTGAAAAATTTTCTATAGAAAAAATATTCAGGTTTGGAAAACATTTTATTACCATCAATTTTTAACTGATTGGAACTGAAATAGAATTACACTATAAAATTTTACTTGCATATTTTCTGATGAAAATTTACCATTTGCTATGTTCAAATAGACGTATTCCAAATATCAAATTTTTATTTCAAAATTTTATTATTTAAAATTTCACAAAATTTCAATTAAATATATAAATAAACAAATAAAATTATCTAAAATTTACGAGTCGTTACACTCTCCCCCACTCAAACTTTTCATCCCCGAAAAGGAACGAGGTAGAAGGATAGAAACAACCAGAAGAAAAAGAGACTTAAAACCAGATAAAACAATTAATTTAAACCATATATATTTCAATTTAAATTAATTAATATTTAACAATTTGGTTTACTCCACTTGGTTTCTCTTAAGTTAAATCAATCTATCTATTTCTAAATTCATTATCTTATTATCTAGTCATCCTAAATTAACAATTTCTAAATCATCAATTTGTATAATCATTTGTTATACTCATATTTTATTCAACAAATTTAATTCTTTTATTCCAAATTATTATTAAGTTTATTCCACTTAATATATCTTATTACATATATTTAAACCATATAAATTAATTTAAACCATATAAATTTCAATTTAAATTAATTTATATTCAATAATTGATTTTAAATTCAAGGTATTCATTAAATTGATTTAATTTTGAATTTATTAATGTTAGATACAAAAAGGTTTCTTTCAAAACAAAATTCAATTTATCTCATTTATTATTCACTTAACTTATTATTTTATTTATCTCTAATAACATTTTATAATTAAAATTTAAGTGTATAACATTTATTATAACCACTCAAATTTTATTTATAAAATCATTTTATATTGTATATTATCCAATTACATTGTTAACTTCTAAATAATTAAGGTAAGCTATATTGGAATGCAATAAAATATTATACAAATAAAACTTTCTAGTTCAATTATTTCAAGCTTAAATATTTATTCAAACCTTTGGCTTCATTTTATAATTGAAATCATCCTTTAAGATAAAATTTAAGAATTAAGTTTCCGGTTAACTTCAAACAATTTATTTTTAGAGATAACTAAATATATATACAATATATGTAGCAAATCAAATTTGAAATCATATACCAATATATATATTATAAATCAAGTCATATTTTTGAAATTAAATCAATTTAGTTCCCCAAAGCAAAACTATAACAAAACTACAGAATGGTCTTTTCACTTCGAAACTCGAAAATGAACGTCGATGATGCTACAGTCATCACCGAAAATTATTTTCCAGCGACAAAGAAAAGAGCACTGATTTAAACATTAAAAATTCTTTGGAAATAATTTCTATTTGAAAATACTTTAAGTAATATATCCTTTTAAAACTTTAAAACCCAAAGTTTGAAATCTTTGGAAATTAAATTCTCAAATTCTTTATTTAAATTCATTTAAACTCAAAATCGATTTATAAACCAAGCTTATAGATTCATTTAGAACAATAAATGATAACCAAATATTATCATTTCATATAACCAATTTAATTAACTTATTAAATTCCTGAAAATTTTACTTATATATATGTAGTATAATTATATAAATTTATTTCATTTACCAAATTTGAAAATAATATTGTGTCAGTTTGTTCTGTTCAAGAGTTTTGGAATTCCTATCGATAGTGTTGATCAGACGAATCGATCGAAAATCCAAACCAACATCAACAACTCAAACAACACAATATATAAAACATTTAATATTAAATTACAAATACACTCCCTCACTCGATGATTCAAGAATGGGTTCAAAACAAAGACAGAGATCCAAATATAGAGGGATCCTAACCAAAAGAATTCAACTAGAAGATAGGCTTGAACGGAAGATAAGATGATTAAATAACAAAATAGAAAGATGGACAGATTTATATAAATCATGGACGACCTTAGCTGGGTCAATCGTGACTTCAAGAATAAGATCGATGTAGAATTCTGGAGCAAATCGACATTCGATCGCCAGAGGTAGAATTCGGGTATAGCAGAAGATAGCAGCATCGTAAACCGAGGATACAGAAATCTCCGGTGAATCAATACCGACTGTAAAGGAGTTTCACCCCTTTACAAATCATTCAGAGATTGGCGAGACCGCCGATTTATTACAGAGATCATTCGAAGTGGAGTTATGGGATACTCCAAAACCAAGAAGACACGAATATGGGAGACAAGGATAGATTCTGGAACCGAGGGGAACGTTCCAAAATACAAAGGAAACCGAGTCAAAGAGGAAGAGATTCAAGCTCGAACGAAAGTGATTCTGTAAAAAAATTTACAACATATGCTAAGTTTTGCCTAGAGCCAAAGCTCTGATACCACTTGTAACATCCCAGTATTTTGGACCATTCAAATATCAATAAATCCACACATGCCGGTCTTGAATAATTCAAAACAATGGATTGTTAATTTAAATTTGGCAAAACTCAGCATATACAGTAAATAAAATAATCACAGATCACAGACACAGAGTAATATAACAATAATGCAGCGAAAACAAAGGAATAGTAGTTCATGAAGCTACTATATATATATATATAACAAAGTTAAACAGGATACAACAGAAGTCTCGAATACATAGATGTCTCAATACAATAGTCAAATACAAGATCTGAATACATCACTGGAATCAACTGAATAACTGATAGCAGAATCGATAGATAGCTGGATCTCCAAGCGAAGATCCAACTCCAAAGGTAAGTCTCAAATGCTGTATCACTCAGTCTGACCCGAGCGTAAAGCAAAACACAAAACACTCGAGTCAGGATTAACATTCTTATATCAATAAATCCAACTCAAGTGAAAAAACAACTGAAATACGAGCAACTCAAAGGATGTTAGGGATAACCATCCTCTAAGGATCCGTTAAACTATCTACTATGTAGTAATATTCGCTATTATAATAATGTCTAAATATAAAATAAACATACTTTTAAATAGCATTAAGGCTTTACATTTTCCACCTTAACACGTAATAGTCCCAGTAGTCTATCCAGTATTAGCATACTCCCAAAATGGGGGCTACCCTCGATACTCCACATGCTACGGGAGAAATCACAACTCGTAGTAAAGCTCAATATGGTAGGTGACACGGCACACAAGGAAATGCCAGGGTAGATATACCAATTATGCACACGGACTGATGGAAACGCATAGCAGCCACTACCGCTCCACCTCGAACAACACTCCCAAATCAAGGGGTGCACCCAAACAATCATAAAGTAATAGAATGGTATCAAAGAAGTGCGTCCGATAAGAGGTGCTACCTCATTGGCCCGAGATCGCTCCTGTTTTAGCCACCTTATGCCAACTCATGGGAGTTGGGTCCACGCATATATCTTAGGATCGTCGCCACCATCCTACTTCATTCTGGAAACTCCACCGCGTACATAGTTGTCAAAGTGGTTTCGGTATCAACAGAGAGTATGTCCATATCTGATCCCTGTCTCTTTAACAACCAATCGTTATTATAACACCGCGGTCATTTCAAAGTAGTTTATACTTCAAAACCAAAATATCATTTTCATTTCAAAACCAAATCAATACGATATCATTTCACTTTAAATATATATCCATTTCCAAAAATCATATCACTTTCAAAGTTATAATACTTTCGAAACCAACAATTTGAAATAATAATACTTTGGAAATCATAATACTTCGAAATTCATAGCTTTGGAAATCATAACTCTTCGAAATCATAACACTTTCCTTTAAATAGTTTAGATATTAATAATAGTATATAAAATAAAATAGTTTATAAAATAAAATAATTTATATAAAATAGTTATAAGTTAAAAACAATTTATATTAAAATAATTAGTATTGGAAATGATTTATATTAATATAGTTTATATTAAAATAATTTATAAAGTAAAATATAAATAGTTATAGATATAGTTTAAAATACTTTATATAAAAATAGCTTCCTCAAATTCCACAAATTGATTCAAAATCAACTCAAATTTCAAATCATCAATTTCAATTCGATTTAGTTTCTAAATAACCCATTTCAAATTATCGATTTCAATTACATATTTAAACCATAAAACAAGCCATTTCAATTTCAATATATTTCAAAGCTTTAAATATTCAACATTTCAAAACTAAATTCGATAATTTCATATATATATCAAATTTATTTTACTATTATTTAGTTTTGAAATATTCACTCAATAAATCCAATATCATTTAAAACAAACCCCAAATTACAATAAACTAAATATTTCCTTCAATTTATTTGAAATATACATTTAAATCACTTTAAATCAAAATCAAGTTATAAAATCATATCTTTAAAATCTCAAATTTAATAATTTCAAACCAACTTATTGAAGTAAAATTCTTAAATAAATATCAAATCAATTTCAAATTTATCTTTCCAATCGGAATCATTATAAACTCTATATTTGAAAATATATATATTAAATAATTAAACATATTATATATATCAACTTTATTAAATCAACCTTGATAAATCTTTAAAATCAATATTTATCAAAATCATATATTTCTTTTCAAAACCCTAGAAATCATTTTCAAAAATATATAAATACACCAACGGTGTTTGTATATAATTTTCTATCCTATGGTCAAGTGATACGGATATTTATCATTTCAATCCGCAATTTAAAACATATTCGGGTATATATCTTTTCAACCCGAAATCTCAAATTCAATTCAATGAAAATCGCTTGGGTTTATCATTTCAACCCATAACGATTTTCTCATATTCTACAGATCGTTCGGGTATGTATCATTTCAACCCATAGTGATTCTATACTAACAGGGAACTTGCAGAGTGATAACAGATATGATAATAAAATAACAACAGTAACAGGCATATATCATCAATATAAATAACAGATAATGGTGTCAGATGTCACAGGTGAACAGATACAAATAATGGCATATATATAACAATGTAAATAACTAACAGTAGTATATTTCAATTGTCGTTTCAATTGAAATCAAATTTAATAAATATAAGAACGTTAATCGTGAGTAATTGCTCACCTTTCGAGGTTAGAGATGAACGGGACTAAGATGAGTTACGAATCCAAGCAAGAAATCCAAAGCAAAGTGAGATTGGCACGAATTTGACGAGCAAAGCTGATAGCAGGGGTCGATGAACAAAACGAATTAGTTTTGATATAAACAAGATATATATACATTATTATTATATTATATATATTTTCAATATTTTAATTTAAGACAAATACACTAAAATACTATAAATTTCAAAATAAATCTTTATATATTAGAACTCACTCAAAAAAATAGAATCCTGATATATATTTATATATATGTACATATAAATTAAGAATTAGTATCTATTATAAGACATATTTTATAAGAACCAAAATCCCAATATCACAACCCTCCTAAAATCTATACATATATGTATATATTATATGTGAACAATAGCTGTTATATATATAAATGTAACGTACACTATTTATAACAATATATATAATACTGTAATAATTCATATTACAATACATATAATAAACTAACATCCTTTTATATAGATAGTTTAAACAATAGTAGTACAGGTGGTCGCGATTACAGCAGACCTCAGCTAATGTACATATATATATATATATATCACAACATTCATATACATTATTTATATATATTATAAACAGTTTTATATCTAACAAACGTATATAACATGTTACAAAACAATTATATATATAACCTTAGGTAGTAGATAACAAAGTCAGATTATATATATAGCGTTAATAAAGCATATATGAGATAACAGCTAATATATATACATAAATCTTATAACCTTCAAAGTATAACTTATACAAACCATATATTGATTTCCAACATATTTACTAAACCATTCACCACAACTAACAACACACCAGACATAAACATCCATATTTTATATTATAAAGGCTATACATTCATAAAAATGAAATGTACAATACTGTAATGAAATATATATAGTACTATGTACATGAACTGCAACTATTACACTCTTATATAAATATATACAATAAAACAGAACTCGGCAAAATATAACTGTTATATCAAAACATATATATAGATCTGAGAACACTTGTACACAAATTCCATTTAAAAGTAAGTATATATATATATAAATATAGATCACACTTTTAAATCAAAGATATGAAGAACAAAATATACTGTTGTAAAATATATATATTGCAAATCAAACATATATGTAAACCACGCATAAATCATTCATGTATATAATATATATATCACTTATATAAAATATATAACTTATACAAACTTAGTTATACACATATAAACAAACAAGTTATCTGCAACTTGTATGAACTAATATATACTCACCTAGATCGATGTACAGAGGAGAAGAGAAGGAAACACGGCCGAGTTGTGGTGATCGGTAGGGCTTGCTCTGGGTGGTGGATCGGCCGATGACAAGGTGGAGAAAAATATAGGTGGAGGTGAAGAGAAACAAGGACTTGCACACGGCCTTGGGATGGTTTTCATGGCGGAGCTGACGGCTGAGGTGATGGGGAGAGACAAGGCTGGCGGTTGCATGGAGATAGGCGGTTCAGGGAATATGGGCTGGTCGGCAAGATAGGTCGGAGAAAAGAAGGAGAAAGAAAAAAAATATCACGAGCAGTCTTTTTTTTTCTTTATGGAGGATGAACAAAACTCTCTCTGGCAAATAGAATAAGGGGAAGGACAACAGTACACTAGATATAATATAATATTAGATACATTTTTTTTCTTTAGAAGTAAGGTCAGAGAGATGAGAACGAACCGACAATAAAAATAAAATTTTATTGAATAACGTAGGAATAGAAAAAAATCCACATTTAATTCAGAGAATAATAATTAGAGCAATTAATATTTGTGTGTAGCACGTTTCAATATTTGAAACAGAAGGAAAATGAAAAGTTAAAAAGTGGTACCAATACAATGGACCGTTATCAGCATTTCCGTCGCGTATCGGACCTCAAAATACAGAAATAAATATACCACAGAGATCAGCACGAAGAGACGATCAAAACGGTATACAGATATCAGTGGTACGATCATTTTATCAAAAGTCGATAATCGGTACTGAAAATGCTGCTATTTGGCCGAAAATAAGATCGACGGAGCAATAACAGTCAAAATTTGGAGAAACGAAATATGACGTCTCTCTCAGAAGATGATTTACAAATTTTCTATAGAAAAAATATTCAGGTTTGGAAAACATTTTATTACCATCAATTTTTAACTAATTGGAACTGAAATAGAATTACACTATAAAATTTTACTTGCATATTTTCTGATGAAAACCATTTGCTATGTTCAAATAGACGTATTCCAAATATCAAATTTCTATTTCAAAATTTTATTGTTTAAAATTTCACAAAATTTCAATTAAATATATAAATAAACATATAAAATTATCTAAAATTTACGGGTCGTTACAGAAACCCTGCTTGTTTTCATAAGTTAACATTTTTGCCTAGTTTTACCTAAAGCTTTCGACACAGTCGAAACATATGATTTTGAAAAGGTTTTATAATTAGCTTTCAAAGAAGGTTGTCATGTTGTGTTAAAGTATTTGCTTTCGAAGGAGAACCCTTTTCCTTTAAATAATTGCTTTCGAAGGGGTAGGTTCCGACCTAGTCGAAACCTAGCCACAACCTTACCTTTCATCTATTGACCAATAATTCGAAAGGTTACCCTTATTTTTACCTTAAACTAAGCCTTTTTCCTAACTGCTTTCGAAAGGGTTGAGGGTTTCGAAGGTGATGGAGTCGAAAGGGGTTTCGACTCTATCCTTCAAAGTTTTGTTTTAAAGGTTTTTCTTTCGACTAAGATGGTTCCGACACCATAAATTTTTTCCCAAAAAAATTTCTATTGGTTTTGGAAGAGTACTTTCGTATATAACCATTTTGACCCAAATGATGGTTTAAAGAGTAAACCCAATACTTTTGAAAGGGGTACTTTCATCTATTTCGAAGCTCTATATTTTAAAAAGATGATTTGATATCATTGAAAGGTATAATAGGTTTGAAAGAGAATGTTTACTAAGGGCTTCGAAAGGTATGTATACAATGTTTTGAAAAGAGGTCTTTGCTTTCGAAGAAGGCTATTCAGAGGTTTCGAAAGAGATGTTTTTATGGTTTCAAAACATAAACCCAATCTCAATTTAAAGTAATAACCATGGCATAAATAAAGATTTTGAAATGTTATTCACAATGTTATTAACCCATAACTTTATCTTGGGGAAAGGGCAGAATAACCGGTTAGGTTGACCCAGTAGTGAATATAACTTGACAGATGTTAAAATTTTAATTAAAGATATTACCAAGGGCCAATAGGTTTACTGTAACAACCCGCATATTTTACGATTGTATATTTAAATATTTTATTTAAATATTTCATCAATCGTCGGATTTTAGTCCGAAAAGCTACTTTTTGCAAACAGTAAAATTAGGACTTGTGACCCCTTCCATTGAGTTCAAAATGCCGTTTGCGACCTATTTGAGTATAAACTTCGATATGTTTGGAGCTGAGTGGAATTTTGACATTTTTCACTTAGGGCTTTGGGTTTGGGTTCAGCCTATTTGCCCAATTCTGGTTTTATCAACCCAACTCCACTCCAACTCTTCGTTACTTCATTTGTAATTCCTAATACTCAAGCTTTAGCAACAATGGAGGGAGAGATGGGAAATGGAAATTCCTAAGCCCTAATTTCATTTGCAAATTCATGCTCTTGCTCCAAATTCAAGAAGAAGCTATTGGTAAGCATCCTCTTCTCCTTCTCCAACTCTTTCTCCTTTCAATTTCAGAAATTTCCTAAACCTAACTTAGGAAATATTTCTCTTTTAAGCTTAGATTCAAGCTTCTTGAGTTGAGATTGAAGAGGAATTGGTCTATCCTTTGTTTCAAAGCTTCTCTCTTGTGTTTTCGTGTATAAAGGTGAGATTTTTATCTCACATCTATAACTATAATTGTCTTTGGTTGTTTGGTATGAATTCCTAACACTTCTTCATGTGCATTTGCTCTTAATTTGGATTGGTTTTGTGAATATTCCAATTTTTGGTTTTTAAAGTTAAATTTTTGTGAAAATCCTTTTATGGATGTTTGATCATGCTTTTGGTGGTGTATCGAGGAGCTTATAGGGTCGGGTCGTCTATTGGCATAAACCCTTAGCGCCTATTGCTCGTCCGGTTGCATTTGCAAAGAGATTGCATCTTCATTTTTTGGGCTGAAAATACTGAAAATCCCAGTTCAGTCGACTGAAATCTCTGTTCAGTCGACTGAACCTGGAACCCGAATGTTTCCAGGCATGATTCAGTCGACTGAACCTGGAAACAGAAAGTTTCCAAGCATGATTCAGTCGACTGAAATCTCTGTTCAGTCGACTGAACCTGGAAACAGAAAGTTTCCAGGCATGATTCAGTCAACTGAAATCTCTGTTCAGTCAACTGAATTTGCTGTTTCAGCCCACTTTGCCTTTTGGGATTGAATTTCCAATTTGAATCGATTCGTGATGATCCTATTTGTTGTTATCATTTATTATGACTTTGATGACTCCTTTTTCGGGATTTTTGAATATCCATTTCGATGGATTCTTTATCGGTTTAATTGGATTTGATTCACGTCTTCGAAAGTGAATTTTTGATGACTGATTGTTTCTACAATCATTTCTATGACTTGTCCCTTTAAAAACACAAAGGTTTCTATACTAGTAGTAAATACTCAAACTCTTTCATCAAAACGATTTCAACACTACTTTTAAATACAAAGCTTTACAAAGCTTGTTTATAAAACCATTTTCTAATCTATTAGTATATACAAACCTTTACCTCATTCGTATGAGAAAATATAATTAAACGGCTTAGCAAAACAAGTGGTATGAAACGCTTGCGTTTACTTCGTCGGTTAATTTTTGGACTTGTTCGATTGAAACTCTTGTGACAATTTTCGAGTGGAAATCTACAATCTGTTCGTAAATATTTGAGTTAAGCAAGTGGTTATGGGACATGAAGATAAACTCTCATATTTACTAGCTTAGTGTAATTGACACTTCTTGATGATCGATGATGATCATTTTATGGTTTAGACTAGCAATGTGCGATGTCTCTTTGTCCACTTAGAGGATTGTACCTCATTTTATTGAGCTTCGTCTCATTTCTTTGTGGGCTAGCGACCCATGTACTTTTAATGTGTTTCGATTCATTGGATGTACCGTTTGTACTACATCTATGTCTCGGCATTTCGATTCATTAGACGTACCGTTTGTACTGCGTCGATGTTCCGAATTGTTTTGTGTTTCGATTTATTGGATGTACCGTTTCTACTACATCGATGTCTCGGCTTTTTGATTCATTGGACGTATCATTTGTACTTTGTCGATGTTTCGAATTGTTTTGTGTTTCGATTCATCGGATGTACCGTTTGTACTACACCGATGTCTCGGCTTTTCGATTCGTTGGACGTACCGTTTGTACTGCGTCGATTTTCTGAATTGTTTTGTGTTTCGATTCATCGGATGTACCGTTTGTACTACATCGATGTCTCGGCTTTTCGATTCATTGGATGTACCGTTTGTACTGCGTCGATGTTCCGAATTGTTTGTGATACACGTGTTGGTGAGTTTTCATGCTCCCGCTTGGGATTGGCCATCCTTTTCTTGTGATTTCTGGATTTCTCGTTGTGATTTCTGGAATTTATGTTTCACCAACTTTTGCGTTTGGCATTTATATGTTTGTCAATATTTGTAGTTTGGTGAATAAAATGAAGAATATGATATTCTTTTTGGTATTTTTAGATGATTGATATATTGTGTGATTTTTTATTGTTATTTGATGTATACTTGACACAGTATGACATTTCTGGTTATCATACGTTTTTATTATATCTCTTCTTATATCTCATTTTATCTGATAATTATAGCTAGACTGGTCCGTTTATTATTTTCTTATTAAATAATACTCAGGTGAGACCGAGATATTTCAGGTGCTCCTGCTTGACTTCTTATCAGGGTCCTTCTCCTGACTTTTGGCTTACTACTTTAGATTGGTAGTTTTTGTTATTATACATTTGAGCTATAGACTCCGTGATGTATAATTATTCTTTTGTCTCGCACTTGTATCTATTCATTGTGATGTAGTGGATCTTATATGACCACTATTTTGATGTACACTTTCATGTGATATATTCATATCTTATTCCGCCTTTGTGATATGAATGTCTGTGACTGATTTGTGTTATGTTTATTTCTATATTTTTTTCCGAAGACTACTTAGCCACTGTGTGGTAGCTTTGTGTTTGTATCGATATGTCGGATTTCCTCCAGAGATGAAATGTAAGTTATATTTTCTGACATATCGGTGCTCGCACAAAGCAATTACATAGATGGTCGCTCCTCAATAGCCTTATTCTTCGTTTTAGTCGACGGCATTACCCCATATTGTCCTTGGCTAGCGCGAGTATAGAGGTGGGGTATCACAGCATGGTATCAGAGCCAAACTTCGGAACAATGTAGAATAATCTAGCAAGGATCATTGTCCTAAGCATTTCTTAGGAGTCGTGCCTTAGGATTTTTTTCGAGTCAATTGGATCCGTTCTATCCTATTTTCTTTTATGATTCCTTGTTTTATCAATCATGATTGTTTGATATTCATTCTAAGAATAACCTTTTCTTCTTCTTTTCTTTCTTTCTTAAAGAAAACAAATGGTTGGTAAAGGAAGTGTTTGTGATATTGGGACTTCCAAGAAGAGGCATATTAAGTTCAAGAGCCTTAATCCCAATAAGAGAGTGAAGCAAACTACTTTTGTAGCAAAGACTCCAATCCCTAATCGTGGAGGATGCTATAATTGTAATTCTAAGGAACACTATGCGAATATGTGTCTAAAACCCCATTCTTGTCGCTATTGAAAAAAACTGGGTCATCTTTTATCTGCATGTCCCAAACTTTTGAACAAGGACATGAGAAAGCTAAATATTGTGCATGCCCCTAGCAACTCTTCTTAGTCAAGGTATCCATTCTATCCTTGATGACATTTATTTTGTGATTATCTTATTCGAGTTCTTTTTGATATGGGTTTCATCTCATTATTTTTATATCAAAAGAACTTGTGATCCTTTTTCTTTAAACATTTCTGGGCTTGATGACTTCTTTGAGGATTGCGAATCCGGATTGGTGGATCCGCAATACTCAATTTTCTTTTTATTGACGTCGAAATTATTTTATGTGATTTTTCTTTCCGAGCCGATTTTTACTTATGCTTCGGAATTGACTTTTGTAAGGATTGGTTTAATTATTATGAAGCCGTATCCTTTGTCCTGTGTGGACTATTCATTTTCGACATTTTCAATCTGTTAAGCAGATTTTTGTTTTTCCTTTGTGATTTTGATTCCAATTTGATGGCATCATTTTATTCTTTAAGCTCACATGATGAGGAAAGTGTTATTTCTCTCATTCATGTAGTTTGAGAATTTTCTGGTATTTTTGAGTTTGTCTTACGATTATCACCTAAGCAATCTTTTGAGCGGTGTTAAGGTCTTTTAGCTCGACCTTGCCATCGATTTTCATTTGCTACGAGTTACGGGAGTTAGCATTCCATTTACCGCATTCCGCACTCGTTATGAAACTTATGAATGACTTATTATGTCATTCAGTTTGTCCAGCTTATTTCATCCATTTTATGAATCGAGTATTCTACGAATATCTCGATGACTCCATTTTTGTATTTATTGATTTTGGATGGAAATAGCAATTTAAAATTTTGCAAATCTTTTTCATAAGATTTATTTATAAGTATAATTGGATTTTGTTCTTCAATGAGCAAAGAATATTCTTAAAACTTCTAAGAGATATTTTTATCATATGGATTATGATTTTGTGATTGTATTGCCCATTGAGTGCTTTAAGAATTCTGGTCGATGCGCCTAATCAACGTTATCGATAGGAATCTCCTAAACGCTTTGATGATACAATTTGACACAATAAATTGACTTATAAAAAGTAAAAAAAATCTAGAAAGATTATTACATAAAGATAATTGTAATTTTGAAAGTTTTAGCTTTTCGGGAAAGAAGATTATTTAAAAGAAATTCTTTCCTTTCGATACTCTTATTCTTGTGTTTCCCGAAGGGAACCAAGATTTTATCTTTTGTACCAATGCTAATCGTATTGGTTTGGATGTCGTTCCCTTGCAAAATAGAACGTGCTATCACTTATGTTTCTAAATCATTAAAGCCTATCGAGATTAGATATGTCACTCATGATCTAGTGCTCGTGACTATTGATTTCACTTTTAGAGTTTGGCATCATTGTGTTTGGCGGAGAAATTTGTTCTCCACCTCGATCATAAATCTTTGGAATATTTATTTCTTATAAGAAACTTAATTTGCATCAACCTCGTTGGCTCGAGTTCCTTGTATTTTATGATCTTTTTTACCAAGTTCATCGGACGTTTCAATATACCTCGCTTTATTGAGCTCCGTCTCACCTCTTATATGGACTAGCGCCCGATGTTTTTTTATGGTGTTCGGTTCATTGGACGTACCGTTTTTGTACTACGTCGGTGTTCCGAATTATTTGAGTTTCCGTTCATTGGACGTACCGTTATTGTACTACGTCGATGTTCGGAGTTATTCGTGTTTCCAGTTTCTCGGGCGTATTGTTATTGTACTACGCCGTTGCCCCGGCTAAATTTTCTGTTATTCATGATGTTTTCCACGTCTTTCAACTACGGAAATGCCTTTGGGATTTCGATTTTTATTCTTGAGCCCGATGTTATTGTGGAAATTAAAGTTTCGCCTATTTGAATTATGAGCAACATTCTATTCGCATCATTACTTCGGAGGTTGAGCGCCTTCGAAATAAAGATGTTTTTCTTGTGAAAGTTCAATGGTTCTCAAATCCCAAGGATTGCTCTTGGGAATTCATAGGATTCATCGAGCGAACACGTTCGGACTTACTCTTTCGTGCTCTTTATGGTGAACTTCTCATTCTAAATTTTCTTTTGTGTTGATATGCCTTTATGGTTGTTACTCTTTATTTTCTTCTTAAGTATTGCGAGGATGCAATTTCTTTAAGGATGGGAGTCTATAACAACCCGCATATTTTACGATTGTATATTTAAATATTTCATCATTTGTCGGATTTTAGTCCGAAAAGCAACTTTTTGCAAACAGTCGAATTAGGACTTGAGACCCCTTCCATTGAGTTCAAAATGCCGTTTGCGACCTTTTTGAGTATAAACTTCGATATGTTTGGAGCTGAGTGGAATTTTGACATTTTTCACTTAGGGCTTTGGCTTTGGGTTTAGCCCATTTGCCCAATTCTGGTTTTATCAACCCAACTCCACTCCAACTCTTCATTACTTCATTTCTAATTCCTAATACTCAAGCTTTAGCAACAATGGTGGGAGAGATGGGAAATGGATATTCCTAAGCCCTAATTTCGTTTGCAAATTCATGCTCTTGCTCCAAATTCAAGAAGAAGCTATTGGTAAGCATCCTCTTCTCCTTCTCCAACTCTTTCTCCTTTCAATTTCATAAATTTCCTAAACCTAACTTAGGAAATATTTCTCTTTTAAGCTTAGATTCAAGCTTCTTGAGTTGAGATTGAAGAGGAATTGGTCTATCCTTTGTTTCAAAGCTTCTCTCTTGTGTTTTCGTGTATAAAGGTGAGATTTTTATCTCACATCTATAACTATAATTGTCTTTGGTTGTTTGGTATGAATTCCTAACACTTCTTCATGTGCATTTGCTCTTAATTTGGATTGGTTTTGTGAATATTCCAATTTTTGGCTTTTAAAGTTAAATTTTTGTGAAAATCCTTTTATGGATGTTTGATCATGCTTTTGGTGGTGTATCGAGGAGCTTATAGGGCCGGGTCGTCTATTGGCATAAACCCTTAACGCCTATTGCTCGTCCGGTTGCATTTGCAAAGAGATTGCATCTTCATTTTTTAGGATGAAAATACTGGAAATCCCAGTTCAGTCGACTGAACCTGGAACCCGAATGTTTCCAGGCATGATTCAGTCGACTGAAATCTCTGTTCAGTCGACTAAAGCTAGAAACAGAAAGTTTCCAGGCATGATTCAGTCGACTGAAATCTCTATTCAGTCGAATGAACCTGGAAACAGAAAGTTTCCAAGCATGATTCAGTCTACTGAAATCTCTATTCAGTCAACTGAATTTGCTGTTTCAGCCCACTTTGCCTTTTGGGATTGAATTTCCAGAATCGATTCGTGATGATCCTATTTGTTGTTATCATTTATTATGACTTTGATGACTCCTTTTTCGGGATTTTTGAATATCCATTTCGATGGATTCTTTATCGGTTTAATTGGATTTGATTCACGTCTTCGAATGTGAATTTTTGATGATTGATTGTTTCTACAATCATTTATATGACTTGTCACTTTAAAAATACAAAGGTTTCTATACTAGTAGTAAATACTCAAACTCTTTCATCAAAACGATTTCAACACTACTTTTAAATACAAATCTTTAAAAAGCTTGTTTATAAAACCGTTTTCTAATCTATTAGTATATACAAACCTTTTCCTCATTCGTATGAGAAAATATAATTAAACGGCTTAGCAAAACAGGTGGTATGAAACGCTTGCGTTACTTCGTCCGTTAATTTTTGGACTTGTTCGATTGAAACTCTTGTGACAATTTTCGAGTGGAAATCTACAATCTGTTCGTAAATATTTGAGTTAAGCAAGTGGTTATGGGACATGAAGCTAAACTCTCATATTTACTAGCTTAGTGTAATTGACACTTCTTAATGACCGATGATGATCATTTTATGGTTTAGACTAGCAATGTGCGATGTCTCTTTGTCCACTTGGTGGATTGTACCTCATTTTATTGAGCTTCGTCTCATTTCTTTGTGGGCTAGCGGCCCATGTACTTTTAATGTGTTTCGATTCATTGGATGTACCGTTTGTACTACATCGATGTCTCGGCTTTTCGATTCATTGGACGTACCGTTTGTACTGCGTTGATGTTCCGAATTGTTTTGTGTTTCGACTCATCGGATGTACCGTTTGTACTACATCGATGTCTCAGCTTTTTGATTCATTGGACGTACCATTTGTACTGCGTCGATGTTCCGAATTGTTTTGTGTTTCGATTCATCGGATGTACCGTTTGTACTACATCGATGTCTCGGCTTTTCGATTCATTGGATGTACCGTTTGTACTGCGTCGATGTTCCGAATTGTTTTGTGTTTTGATTCATCGGATGTACCGTTTGTACTACATCGATGTCTCGGCTTTTCGATTCATTGGACGTACCGTTTGTACTGCGTCGATGTTCCAAATTGTTTGTGATACACATGTTGGTGAGTTTTCATGCTCCCGCTTGGGATTGGCCATCCTTTTCTTGTGATTTCTGGATTTCTCGTTGTGGTTTCTGGAATTTATGTTTCACCAACTTTTGTGTTTGGCATTTATATGTTTGTCAACATTTGTAGTTTGGTGAATAAAATAAAGAATATGATATTCTTTTTGGTATTTTTAGATGATTGATATATTGTGTGATTTTTGATTGTTATTTGATGTATACTTGACACAGTATGGCATTTCTGGTTATCATACGTTTTTATTATATCTCTTCTTATATCTCATTTTATCTGATAATTATAGCTAGACTGATCCGTTTATTATTTTCTTGTTAAATAATACTCGGGTCAGACCGAGATATTTCAGGTGCTCCTGCTTGACTTCTTATCAGGGTCCTTCTCCTGACTTTTGGCTAACTACTTTAGATTAGTAGTTTTTGTTATTATACATTTGAGCTATAGACTCCGTGATGTATAATTATTCTTTTGTCTCGCACTTGTATCTATTCATTGTGATGTAGTGGATCTTATATGACCACTATTTTGATGTACACTTTCATGTGATATATTCATATCTTATTCCGCCTTTGTGATATGAATGTCTATGACTGATTTGTGTTATGTTTATTTCTATATTTGTTTCCGAAGACTACTTAGCCACTGTGTGGTAGCTTTGTGTTTGTATCGATATGTCGGATTTCCTCCAGAGATGAAATGTAAGTTATATTTTCTGACATATCGGTGCTCGCACAAAGCAATTACACAGATGATCGCTCCTCAACAGCCTTATTCTTCATTCTAGTCGACGGCATTACCCTGTAGTGTCCTTGGCTAGCGCGAGTATAGAGGTGGGGCGTCACATTTACAGTCAGCCCATGAAAACTGTATGATATTGGCAGGGGCCAATAGGTTCATAGTCTGCCCATGAAAACTATGATTTGATACTGGCAGGGGCCAGTAGGTTTGTAGTTAGCCTATGAAAACTATATCTGGATTAAGATATTGGCAGTCAGCCAATAGGTTCCTTGTTAGCCCATGAAAACTAGGATAAGTAATATGATATTGGAATTACCAATAGGTTCTTAATGATCCCATGAAAACTAAGTAATTCGATAGATAGTCCATAAACATTTAATAGGTTAATAGTAACCCTAGAAATTATAATTAAGACAGATAGTCAGAATGAGTGGGGATGGGTAATCCAGAATTGATTTATTTCTTTTGCATATCATCATAATGTTTTGAAATACTATTTTTAACCATTGTGGATGCAGGAGCATAGTATATGGTTTTATAAATGTTTTAGGATACTAGTGAGGGGAAAACCCGTTCCGCTAAGCGGCGTGGTCTTACTAGATATCTAAATGGTTAGAGATGGTAAATTATTATTCATACACGGCTTTATGTCTGACTTGAAGTTTTTGTTTTCCCCTTAAACTCTCGGGTACCCTATTGATTTTGAGTAGGTTGAGAAGTTAAAGTTTCCAAGTGTTCTTTTAGACGAATAAAAGCTTCCGAGGACGTGCAGGAGGCAAGATTGTTATTAGAGTTCTTTTAGTTCTGATGTGTGTTTTGTTTGTAAAGGAAAATTGTTTTCTTGCCTATCTATATACTCTGATCTACCAATAGGGCATCTTCATATGTTGCTCTTGGCGTATTTTTGTAATAATTATATGTTATCTGAACGTGGTCTATGAATTGGCATTATGTAATCAATTAGGAATATTTCGAAATGGAATGTGGAATTTGTTTTGTTGTTTAATTTTTTTCCATATTCTTGTGTTTCTATGTATCAATGTATCTAATATCACCGTGTTTGGTCGTCGAGGATTAATACCTATGGATGACTGCAACATCCGTAGCTATTAGTTTTGGGCCTCCAAATAGGGGGATGTTACCAACCTCTCGATCTAGTGGCATATATTTTGATATGATTTATAGTACTATTTTGGGATTTCCAAATAAATATTTCAAAAAGTGATTTGTTTTCTGATCCCAAAGTAAAGGACTAGTTTGAATATAAGATATATATATATATATTTCAAAATTTTGAAATAAGAATTCGGGAATAAAGTTTAAAGAGATAATTTCCGTAAAGTTAATTAGATTTTAAAAATCTAAAATTGAAGATTAAGCCTAATATGGGTAGTTTTGGGAATTCTATATTGTTTGTGCATCGTAGGCTCCATGAGTCCTATTTGCGGTAGGAGAACTACGTTGGCTTGATTATGTATCTAATTGGGTACCCAATTAGATAGGGGTGCATAGGTAGTCACAAGCAGTAGGGATGCAGCCCCAAAAATAACATAACATTTTTTTGTTTATTGTTTGTCATATATCATGTATTGATGTATTTTCCTACTTGCCATTTTATTCCGCATTTACATTGTTTATTGAATTTGCTGGTAAGGATATTGCTATTTCTCATTAGAGTTGCACAGTGGTAGATTTACAGTTTGTTTGTACTATTTGATTTTGTGATTGTATTAAAGCACACTGTAGAATAAATGATTACACTGATAACTTGTATAATTAAAAGGTGTATCATATACATTTAGTAATGTTGAATATTTATCAAATATTGTGTATTAAGTTGGTAGTTTTCATTCGTAGTTTTAGAACGGATGGGTTTTTCGGCGATTTTTACTAGTCCGAAATCCCTGGTCGTTACAGAAATAATCTTCTTATACTTGGTATCAAATTCCGAGGAGGGAACACGTACTATACGTTTGAATTTAAATGGTGATTTTATCGTTATCTGATGGATGGTAAAGGTTGAATACCGAATTTGATGTTGAGTAGAATTAGTATAATTTCTATGGATACATTTTACTCGAATACTAACTAATTTGGAATTATCATCTTAGATAACATGGTTTCAACCTATTAAAAAGTTATGATTTGGAAATAAGAAATCTTTGTTAAGATTTAAATAAATGATTTAGAATTATTTTAATTCCTATGGATCCTTTAACTTAAAATTAATTGTTTAGGGTTTACAGTAAACGATGTCTTAAATAACATTGTTTTTGACCCATTAAAAAGTTATGATTTAGAAATAAGAAATATTTGTTAAGATTTAAATAAATTATTTGAAGATATTTTCCAAAGAAAAGGATTAAAGGATTTGGAATTACTCCAAGATATAAAATGGTTTTGATTAAAAAAAGATTTGATAAATGAGGTTTAATGATCCCATGTATTTTGAAAAGAAATGTTTTTAAAAAGATATATATCTCTAAGAAGATATTTTGGATAAAAAGATACTAATTAATCGAATATGTAATGACCCGTATTTTTAACTATTTTAAATTATTAAATTTAATATGATTATTGAATAAAAATGGTTAGAAATAAAAATATAATGTTTTATTCATGTAATTTTATTTAATATGAACTTGAATAAAATTTTGAAATAAACAATTTCAAAGATTTTGGCAATAACAAGTATTGAAATGAAATTTTATGTATTGAATGTGTTTATAATCAATAGTTGGGATTGAATAATAAATGTTGAATTATTTAGATGTAAATAAAATAATTGTTTGATAATAAAATTCAATTGAAATCTAATATTGGAATTCTAATATTGAAATTCATCGAAATTGGATTATTGCAATACTTTAAATAAAGAGTGTAGTTGTTTGTTATTTGGAAGCATCTTATGAGTTAAATGAGTTAAATTTTATAAATTAAATAACTTGCATTTTGATTATAGCGATTTATTTGATAATTGAATTGTTTAAATTTAATATTGAAAATTATGTAAATAATTGAATTTTGAATTAAATATGAATGAAAATTATGTCGAAAGTTGATTTAAATTTTATTTAAACAAGAATGAAGATTGTTAATTTTTAAAATTGAATCTAAAAGGGATTAAATTTATTTTGGAAATTTCTTGTTTTAATTAACGTGTAAAAATAGCCATTTTGGCCACTTTCTCGGATTCCGATGAAACTAGTTTCATCGGATTCGTAATAGTGAATTATTATATGATTTCAAGTTTCATAGCGATCAGACTTATCGTTTGGCTGTGCGAGCATGAAATGCATAGGAATTAATTTAAGGAATTTAATTAAAGTAATTTGACTTTGAAAAGCTATCTTCTGAATATGATGGAATTGGCTCCCGAAACTAGTCCCATTGTGTTCGGAATCGGGGTATAACATTTAGGATGGCAGCCGGCCCGCTTCGGTTGGAGTTTAGAATTTTGCTGGTCAATCGGGTCGGATATTTATATAATGGGTCGTTCATTTCTATTCTTGCAAACTGTGAAGACCCAAAAATTTTTGAGAATAAAAATTACTCTAAAATAAATACAAGAATGAATAAAGTAAATAAGAATGGGAGAAAAATAGCTTGATATTAAATATCAGAAGTGAGTGAAGAAATTATGCAAGGAATAAATGTTTTAATACAGTGATAAAAGGAAAATGATTAAGTATAAAATAAATTCAAAAATTCACATGTATTTTGAAAAGAAATAATTTCAAAGGATGATATGGACTGTTTTTCAAATGTAAGCAAGCTATCTACACTAGATTGTTTTTTACAGTATTCGGGATATTGGATTCTTGTCGTGTAGATAACACACTACATCTGAACCAAACAACGCCCAGAACCCGACTGGTCAACATACGCCGACTTCCCTTGGATTTTGGGCGTTGGTTATATGAGGATATTATTTAAAGTAAAATATACCTGATAGGATTGAATGCCAAGTTTTGTTGTTGAAAATGACTTTTCGGTCATCCAATCTTCAGTCTGGTGGAGGAACTTCCACTCCTTCAGAAGCTGGGCCCTTCGCAACTGGTGTCGCTTATTATTCCTATCATATTGGGATGATTGATTATAATTAAATTACAAGGCACAGTTGCTCTTGTTGAGTTGTGGTTGAAGTTCGATCAGGCACAGTTTCAGTCTTCGAAAACTAGCGCATGAGTTGTTCGATTGCGATTATCCTTCCTTTGCGTTTTTCGGAATTCAACCTGCACACCGGCCTCTATCTCCGAGGACTATTGGTTTAATTGCTTGATTCCGAGCATTGCGTTTTCTCACTGTTACACCTCTTATGTTCATGTGCAGCATACTCATTTACTGTAATTCTATACATGTAAGTAATAATTTCTGCGGTCATGTCGGCACATTCTATTTCATAGCTTTGTTCAAAACTATGAAGTAGCTTGGTCTAGCTAGCTCTGTATCTAATCCCTACTTTTTCTCAATTGAGTTTGTTTCAACAAAGTGTTGGTGGTCTATAAGGCTGATTTCTCTAAATATTAAGTCTATATGTTTTCAGGAGACTAGGTCTCCTGGGCAATACATTCGATTACCCTAGTTTGATTGACACAACAGCTCCTATCTCCAGGAACTATGGACTTTGCCGTTTGATTTCACGTTCTAATTTTTTCAATGATGTCTGTTTCCTAATTGTAATTGAATTCCTCCAAGTTGACATTGTCATCTAATGTCATTCTGGGTAAGTGTGCTGGAAAGACGCATCGCTGTTTTCTTTTGCTAGAGTGAATTTTTCCAAGTCTAGTGTTGAGACCATAATCATGTATCAGTTTCTATCTCCAGAAACTCGTGTGCAGATGACTCAACTCTATGGATTTTTCCTTGATGTTGTGAATCTTCAGGTAGCATGAGATGCCAGAAGGTAGGGCTAAAGATTCAATCAAACTCTTGCTTTTGCTTCCGAAAGCCGATGTGTCGATAGTTTTATTCTAGGGGTTTCTTCTTAGCATCACCAAACTTCAGGTAATGGCATATTCCTGCAAGTTGGAACCAAATGATCTAGCTAGACCATAAGTAGGTCATCGATCCTTCTCGTCATCGCTAGACTGTGAGCGACGGTTGATTTCTGAACGTTAAATCCTTTGTTTCCTTTGTTGGTGATTTTATTGCCAGAATGCTCTGTTTTGCAATGTAGAACTGTTATCTAACCAACCTAGCGATTATTCATGTTTGGATTTTGCAACATTTCTTTCGATCAAGTATTTGTGTGTCTATCCCTGCTCGAGGGACTAGCTATTTCGAATCCCTGTATTTGGGCGACTGTGAGAGATGGAGAGGTTTGGGACAAATGATTTGATTGCCCCTGGTTGGGCTCTCAATCCTATTCTAGGATTGCGAAAGTCCGATGGTTTTAGTTCTGACCTTCCGTGATTAGCCCTACCAATCCATAATTGTGCATGCTTTGCTTGATTACTGTCATCATGGAAGTTCTGTTCATACGCCAATTCCTGTCTTCGGGAATTGATAACCTAGCTGCTTGGTTCCAAGCAACATTTCCTCGAGGTTGCCTATCTTTTGGCTATATCTAAATTCTTTTTAAGTTGAATTTAGGAAATTCAGTTGTGCACCAGCTTTCATCCCTAGAAATTAGCACACGAGCAATTCAATCTTGGAATTTCCTTTCGACACTGCTTTATTCTTCTGTAGCGGCCGATTCCTGTGGTAAAAGATCAAACTATCCGGCTGACCTATGAACGGTTATGTTTTCCAGTTGTTGCCCATTTTCGAGCAACGGTAGTTTTCTGAAGACAAAGGTGGAATCTCGGTTGAGGACCAACTTCTATTTCCGGAAGTAAGTGCATTGATGGTTTACTACAATGAGTATTTCTCATCGAACCTGCAGTTTAAATTTTTCCTGCCATTGCCGAGGTAACACCAGTACATAGTGAATAGCAAATTTCTCGGCAATGTCGATACTTAAGAAATAGAGGGTTTCCCGGCATTGTCGGGGGAACACTGATAGTTATGAAATAGAAAGTTTCTCGACGTTGTTGGGGCAACACTGGTACTTAGGAAATGAGAAAAGGCCTTAACATTGCCGGGGCAACACCGAAACTCAGGAGGTTGGGATCAATTTTCCTCGCCGATCCGGCAATGCTTTTAGTCCAGGTGGGCACTAGTTTCGGTCTTCGAAAACTTTCACTTCAATGAATGGATTGCAGAAGTCCTTTCTTAGTGCTGCCTATCTTCAGGCAATGTCAAAGTCATGTTGGTTAGGATTGAATCATTCATCTGATCCTGTATAGTTGAGTAGGTCCCTTTCAACCCAATGTAGCTGCTTTTCTCAACGTTGCTTAACTTCAGGATATGCCATATTCTGGAAGGATGAGAGTCCCAAGCATTTCTGTTGCCTAGCCATGTTTATCACCGTCAAGTGTTACCCTTGGAAATGCAGGGTTGTTGCTTAACCAATTCCATGGTTATTCTTATTCACGAAAAATCAGATTTCCTCCAACCGGTTTTTGTTATGATCCGACTTCTATCTGCAGAACCCTTCATTTCTAGGCGGAACCCTTTATTTCTAGGTGTCAAATTCCAGGTTCTTATAGAAAATTAGAAATTATGGAGCGAGTCATCACATTGCCCATGGTACGACCGTGCTCATTCCTATCCTGATCACGGACCGGTAGAGTTCGGTAGTGTTTGTCTTGAATATGTGACACTTAACCTTGCTTGTTTCAGGCCATATGCATAACGCTGGGCTGATAGCATTGTTGTGGATATCAACCGAGTTCATTGGTTCCAATCTTCAAGAATTAATGGTTTAGCTGCTCAATTTCGAACGTTCTCTCCTTGTCGTTGTCCGTCTTCGGATAACAACTGGTTTTTTGCAAGTTGGCGTTTAAGACCTCAGTCGAGCACCTGCTTCTGTCTTTGGAAACTGGTGCGTTGATGATTTGATTCTGGAAATGCCTTCCGTTGTCGTCTACCTCTAGACAACGGTAAGTTCCTCTTTTTATTGCAAGTTGGAGCAATTTTTTTTATCCTGATTAAGTGTTAATGTGTTATGTGCCCCTTAGTCCATAGGGCTGATTATTCTGAACAAATGATGTGAGACTTGATGTTTTGGGTGGCTCCCTGGATGCATCCAGTCAAAGGTGCATCGCAGCTTCTATCATTGGGAACTCATGACTTGGACATCTTGAATTTAGACATTTCGTACATTAACTTTGGTCAAAGATCGGAATTCTTTGCCGACTTCTTGGTTTGTGAACTTTGCGGCACTACCGAAGCAATGTAAGTCCTTTCGGGTAGCGGGAGTTGATCCTTGTTAATCCTACAATAGACAAGTTTCCCAGTGTTGTCGGGACAACACCAGTACTTAGAAAATTTTAACAATTTGTTGATGATGCCAGAGCAACATCAAGCACTGCTTGCATGACTTATCAGATACGCGGCTCATGAAAATGCATGGCTTATGAAATGCGTGGCTTTTGAGAGAGCGCGGCTAATGAAATGCGCGGCTTTTGAGAGTGCGCGGCTTACGAAATGCGCGGCTTTTGAGAGTGCATGGCTTATGAAATGCACGACTTTTGAGATTGCGCAGCTTACAAAATTCATGGCTTATGGGATCGATACGACCCATCAATCCGGAATGGTTTGGAACTTCTTGACGTTGCCAATCTTCGGGTAACATGAGGAGTTCATGCTTCGAGAGTGTGGTTCCATGGTGCAAGAAGTGATGCGCGGTGGAGTGCGTGACTTATGGGATGCGCACAATGGTTTGGGCCTTCCTGGTGCTGGAGGAGCAATACCAGTTCTTAGAAGGTAAGGATCGAGTTTTCCCATCAACTCGGCGATTTGACTTCGCTAGAACACGATTTCATCAGTTCTAAGAGATAATTGGTTTTTGGATTGGGTAACCATGGCTTGGATGATCCTCCCGTATTTCGGGAAGATGTGCATGGTCAAACGGATAAGGTTGCCATGGTGGAGAGATCTACAGCCGACCTCATGGAGATGGTTATGAAGAAAGAGCTTATGGGAGTTCAGGGCAAGACTCTCAGTTTTTGGTCCAAACCGACTTTAGAGAATTGGTCTTGAATTGGCATATAGTCTAAGAGAAAAGGGAACTAGTCACTAAGGGTGCTAAAGGAGGAGTTGGGAAGAAATAAGCAAGTATCATGCTTATATTTTGTTTGTTGTGCTAGCTAGGTCGTTAAGTCCGTAGTTGTCAGAATGCCAGAATTATTGATCAGGCATAACAAAACTGTGGTAAGATTAGTCTCGGCCTTCCTTGTGGCTATTCAAGTGTGTGTGGTGCTCCCCATGCTTCAGGGCTGTTGGCGCACTTGAACTATACCCACGGTCTCTCCACAACTCGTTTGGTTGCCCCTAGTCCAGTGAGTGTGGTTCTCCCAAGTTCTAAGTCTTGGCTTAATTCGAGTCAGCCTTTGATTAACCACAAGGTCGGTTCAATTTTGGCTTATTTCCTTTGAGCGACTTGGAAGCTCTAGAGTTCAACACTATTTGTTTCATCGGTCATTCAATTATGCAGAGTGATTGATATGATTGTCGACTTGTGGCCTAAGAGCATGACTTTCACGTTCACGAAGGGTTTCCTTTGAGCGACTTGGATCAAATGACTGCTGATCTTCCTGTTCACCATCGTAGATATCAGTCGTTCATAAATTTCGCTGATCTACCGGTTCATCCACATGACACTTTAGTTCGTGAAAGATCTTCACATTCACGAATGGTTTTTTGGATCAAATGACTGCTAATCTACCGGTTTACCTTTACAATGCTTTAGTTTATGAAAGACCTTCACGTTTGTGAAGGGTTTTCTAGATCAGATGACCGTTGATCTACCGGTTCGCCTTCACGATGGTTTAGTTCGTGAAAGACTTTCACATCACGATGGGTTTTTCGGAAGATGACTACCGATCTACTGGTTTACCTTCACGATGCTTTATTTTGTGAAAGACCTTCATGTTTGCAAAGGGTTTTTTGGATCAGATGACCGCTGATCTATCGGTTCGCCTTTACGACGCTTTAGTTCGTGAAAGACCTTCACGTTCACGAAGTGATTTTTAGATTAGATGAGCGTTGATCTACCGGTTCACCTTCATGACGCTTTAGTTCATGGAAGAGCTTCATGTTCGCAAAGAGTTTTTTGGATCAGATGACCGCTGACCTACCAGTTCGCCTTCACGACGCTTTATTTCATGAAAGAACTTCAAGTTCACGAAGGGTTTTTTAGATCAGATGACCGCTGATCTACCGGTTCGCCTTCACGACGCTTTAGTTCGTGAAAGGTCATCACGTTCATGAAGGGTTTTTTGGATCAAATGACCGCTGATCTACCAGTTCGGCTTCATGATGCTTTAGTTCGTGAAAGTCCTTCACGTTCACGAAGGGTTTTTTGGATCCGATGACTGTTAATCTACCGGTTTGCCTTCATGATGCTTTTGTTCGTGAAAGACCTTCATATTGCGAAGGGTTTTTTGTGGTCGGATGTTTGGTGATCAGACGGCCTTGGAATCATAATTTATCAATTTCAAGAGGAATTTTGGGATTTGGCTCGTAGGAATACAGTTTTATTGGTTCCTAGAGACTAAGAGGTTGGATCTATTTGTTCGACGATCCTTTGGACAAGACTTCTAGACGCTACCAGAGCAACGTCAGTTCTCAAAAGGGGATCTACATGACTCGTCGAGGGCATAGAAGCATTTCTTTCACCGTGATGTCTGCAATGCCCCAGTGTCTTAGTATGGCTCATTTGGAAAAGGAAAGTAGACAAGGATGGATGAGAAGGAAATGCTTTAGGTTGCTACCCCATTCCATAGTTGCTGCTAGCTAGAGTGTTATTTGATAATCATCCTTCCGTCTGATTTCGTCAGTTAGCTGGGGCACTTTTCTACAAGGTCTTGGTAGCCTTGCTTGGGCAGAAGATCCATGAAGTCCTGTAGCTCCTTCACCGTCTAGTATGTTCTTTGGAAAATTGTCGGGTTTGCCTTCTTCCAATTGCACTACTTCTAGTCTTTAGAACCAGTTTGCCTTCCCATAGAATTCTTCACGTGCAGTAGGTTTTTTCATCCTTTAATGATTACAGATAGCCTTGCAGTAGACAACATACGTTGCCCTTGCTTCATCCATATGCTAGCCATTCCTATAAAAATAAGCAATTTTGAATCAGTTGTACAGTTGTAAAAAGGTATAGTTGGCATGATAAACCTCTTTGGATATTCTACATGCTGAACGGCTTCGGTGAATGGGTTTCAATTGAGGAAGATGCTCTAATCGTTGTCAGAAAAGTCCGTTTTCAAGTTATGTCTGTTTATAATGGTGGAGAATGATATATGCATGATTGTCCTATGCTTGAATGATTGGAAATGACGATTAAATGACAAATCACTTATGATGGGTTCAGGATAAGTGACGATCCCCAAAAAATTTCAAATTAGGTGAGATCGGTCTAGGGTGACAAAGAAGGCCCCATAAGGTTGCATTCCGAATTTCAAGGCATTTGGAGTTCGCATGTTCAAGTTATGGGCAAAAGACGGATCGACGTTGATGGATCGGTGGTATTTTACTTGGAGTCCAACCCGAGAAAATTTGCCATTTGCTTGGAGTCAGCACATGGTTCGCTTGGAGTCATAGAATTTGAAGTTCTGGGTTGGTGACAAATGTTGCTTGGAGCCATTTCCATGTTTGCTTGGAGAAAATCTTGGTTTTACTCGAGTTTGATTTCGGGCCAGAATTTCCTAGGTTTACTTCGAGTCAAATGAGTGATTACCCGAGTTCGACTTCGAGTCAGGACTTCCAAAATCTGATTTGAGTCAAATAGGCGATTACCCAAGTTCGACTTCGAGTCAACCCTGAAGTGAGTTTTTCAACGACCATTTTTATGATTTTTGATGATTTTTGATGACGACCATTCGTGATTCGACGATGGAAGCTCCATGATGGGATTGGAAGCTGGTCAGTTAGGAGTGGTCACAATATACCATTGGAGCTTGGCCTTGTAATCGATCTCGGTTTGTATCATATCTTCTTGGTTCTCATGCCTGTAGGAGTATCGTTTAAGTAACAGTTCCTCGTCCATTGCTTGACACCGTGTTGCGGCATGGGTTTTAGAGCTTCTTCTAGCGTTTTGCATGTTGGCATTTTCATCCAATTTGTCTTCCTCAAACTGTTTGTCATCTTCAAAGCCAGAGAGAGCTATCGTTATATCATCCCGTGGGGCTTTCACCCCTAAGTTCGACTTTGTAGCAGGTACTTTTGCAGTAGGTGGAGTGTTAATGTTTTCTCCCATCATGATTCTTGGAGCTCTGCCCATTGCTTCCTTTTGCTTTTGCCTTTTGTTTCTTCTGCTCAAGCCAGAAACAGAAGAATGATCTTGCTCGGTAGTAGCCATGGCTTCAGGCACCGTTCTGGGAGTAGTTGGTTATTGGAGCGCTAAGAGAGCATATATCTTTTCCATAAGAGCCTTTTCACTGTTTGCCATTTTATGGTTAATTTCATCAACCATCTTTTTCAATTCTCCCTTAGTCACAACTTCATGCTATGTGGAGGATCCTAGGACCTAATCTTCAGAGTTGGCTTCTAACAGCAGGTTATTGTGGTTATTGACTTCAATTTGCTGAGGGTTTATTTCTTCTCCAACAATGGTAGCTCCTATGGACCTTCCGGAGGTAGTTCTCTTTTTTCCAGGTGCCATTGATTCTCAACAGCAAATCTTCTAAGCAGAAATTGAGGATCTAACTTCTGAACCTATCTGACCCAAAGTAGATAGCTAGATTTAATCCTGAGTTGGGTTCTCAATGAAAGAGCCAAAATGTTAACCCAAAAAATGGATCAACATCCTGGATTGAGTGTGAAAGCACCAACCCTGTTCTTACAGAGCTATAATATAGAGAATAAGTGTAAAAAGAGCAGAAATAGTAAAAAGACAAGAAGATTTTTATGGTGGTTCAGCTGTTAATGAAACCTACATCCACTTTATAACTTTCTATTAACTTACTGTTGTTACAAGTTGAATCGGATTACAAACTTATTGAATATCCTAAGTTAGATCAAGTCACCAATGATAGAGTTTGCCGAAGAATCACAGTGAACCCATCAGATGACTGTTGTATGGGGAGAGAAGAGTGAAGAATGTTTTCTGTAGAGTTCCAGCAGCCAGTCTAGCCGATCCCATTTATGTTGCGGGTTGGATTGTATTTATAGGGGTTGGTGAGCTATTGGGCTAGGCTTGCTTTGCCAGTAGCCTTCACATGATGCACAAAGGAGCTCAGAAAGTTTAAAGGCGACCCGAGCCAATCTGATGGATCGCTAGCGATCCATAGGTGATGGATTAGCGATCTGATTACTTGGAATATTTTTGCTTCATCCTTTTTGAAAATTTCATGACAATCCAACGTAATTCCATGGATCGCTAGCGATCCATAGGTCATGGATTGCTAGCATCCTTGTACTTAGGGTATTTTTGAATGATCTCCATTTGGTTGTCTTTCTATCTTTTATTTGAGTCCTTGCCCAAATATCAGGTCGTTTGGAGTTTGTTTGATCATCCATCATCATGGGTCATTTGGTCCAGAAGAATCATCTATAATTCACTCAAAACTTTACGAAATCAGACAAAACTTCATAGGTACACTCAATATGTTGTCAAGGACCTACCGTAATAATTTCAGGTAGTGGGGCCCAATCTACATGAGTCGCTAGTGATCCATCTAGTTAGGTCGCTAGCGATCCATCAAATTAACTCCCAATGTTCACATTTTTTCTTTGAGCCTTTTATTATGTCTTTTAAGTTTTCTCCCAAAATTTCAAGTCAATCCGACATCGTGCGAGTTCTGTAGGTTCATTTTAATTTAGCTGCTTTTGGTCAAATAGCTTGAATCAGATGAGTCTTTACTTCTTGAACTATGATATTTGGAATGCTATCGAACTTGGTAAGTATTCTTAGAAGTGGTAGTAGATCATGATGTAAGAGGCTTTGACAACCCATTAAGCTTCCTTATGGATCGCTAGTGATCCATAGGTGATGGATCGCTACCGATTCGTCCCCTTAGTGGATTTTTGGGTAATTTTTCTTGAGTCCCTCTTGGCTATTCTTCTGGTTTTTTGGTCGAGCCTTGAGTTGTTTTGGCTTGGCTTAGATGTTCTAACTCATATGGATTCTTGCTTAGGTAAAAACCCAGTTAACAATGTTGCTGAAAGTATTCATCCACTCCAAGTTTGCAAAAACACTGTCTATCTTGGACAATATATTTTGATTCGGCCCTGACCACCAAGAATACCTGATCCTTTAATTTCCACCTCCGCAAAGCCAATCTTGTACATTAACTTATCGAGTTCTGCCATTTTATTAAATGGTGTAATATTTCCTCCTTTCTTATCTTTATGTTTCCCAATGCAATTAAAATCTCTCATAATAATCCATGGTCTATAGATTTAAAAATAATCCTCTACTAAATTATACCATAATTTCTCTCTCATTAGTTCATAGTTGTGTGCAGATATGATAAACAGACTGCACTTTACTCCACCTAGATTCATAAGTTCTTTGGTTATGTGTTGGTTGCTCATGCTTATGAAGTTGTATCTCCATACTTCTTTATTTATCAATACCATGACACTACATTTATATTAATAACTTACATTACTTATTATTTCCCAATTTGAATCAAAAGTATTCCTCAAAGCATTTATTTCATGTGCATTCAATTTATTCTCCACTACTCCAAACGCTCTATTTTATGCTTATTTATTAGTCTCTTGATCTCCGTTAATCTATTGGAATCATGAAAAACTTGTGTGTCCATATGATTATCGTCATTTATTATTTTTATATCTACTTCTTAATTCTCGACCTTGTTGAATGGTACCTTTGCTCTCTTCTTTCTTTTCTCTGCCCTCTTCAATCACTTTGGATTTTTCTTTACCAATAATTCTTCCTTTACTGTTTCAAATTTTCTAGCTATACTGGTGGGGCATTTGGGGGATGGGTTTGATTCACGGGCTTTATGTTAATCATTACTTTCTCTATGCATTCTGGTGTCCTCTTGAGATCTCACTTCCTTTTTCCTCTGCAATGTAGAGACATTTGAATTAGTACCCTCATAATATACTAAGAGAAGGATCATAGCCTGATTTATCAAGTGCTAGAAAATTGGGAAAGTCTGATGATGAGCTATCCTTTAGATGCACTGGCTGCTAGCAGTGCAACAAAAGCAAGGATTTGTTTGGTTGCCCCTTCTATCTCTGCTACAGGAGTTGCGGTGAACTGGATGTATTTAGTTCCCTTATTTTGAATAAAATTATTGTTTGTATATTTTCCTTTAGTCAATAAAATAATATAAATAATTTATTTATGTAACTTGTTCGTTTATAATCTTTTATTATTAATACGTACATATATCTTATACTATATATCTTATTAGCGGGTCTCCCTTGGTATTTTTCGTATATTCTCATAATTTTAGAATTAAAATACTCCACTCTCATTGATTCACTCAATTTTAAGCATCCTTTATTAGATAGAGCTTCCTACCCAAGTTTGAGTCTCGCTAACCACATTTTTGTGTAATATTTTTTTTGAACAAGTTTTATTAATGCTAACAAGTGTTAATCTCAAGGATCGAACTCATCTTATACAATATACCTTATTAGCAGATCTCCTTTGATATTTTTTCTATATTCCCATAATTTTAGAATTAAAATACTCCATTCTCATTAGTTCGCTTAATTCTTAAGCATCCATCATTTTATGAGCTTCCCATCCAAGTTTGAGTCTCACTAACCACTTTTTATGTAATTTTTTTTGAACAAGGTTCATTGATGCCAAAAGTGTCGATCTTAGGAATCGAACTTGTGACCATTATTCTCGTAGTCTGAAATACCAACCAACTAAGCTAACCCTATTGGCATTTTATGTAATATATTTTAGATTTACTTAACTCTCGTTGATTCCCTCTGTTGCAAGTAAGACCCATCAGATCCAACTATTCTTATTTCATCCAATACGTATTAGAATCACGAAGTTCAATATTTTACTCTATTTTGTTTAGGTATCTTTTTTCTTTATAATTTCTATCAAATCCCAAGGTTAAATGTTTTATTTTAAATAAGTAAGCATGTTTAAATTCAAAATTTATTAGTTCTTTTTTTGAAATTCAAAACATAATTGGTGAACAATAAATATCGTTAAACACGCATAGTAAAATTGATAAGAGTGAAGAAATAAATAAAAAAATCAACTGTACATTTTTATTCCTTTTCTCTCTATCTCAAGCAAAACCCACGGAATCTCGTTATCCTCAGTTTATCTAATAAAGTTTAGAGTCATAAAGTTCAATAATATACTTTTAATCGTTTTCTTTCAAGTCACTTTTTCTATCAAAACCCATGCTCAAATCATATAGCTTTTATTTATTTATTTTAGATAGTTAAGCATGATCCAATTTGGAATTATATTGATTTTTAATTTTAAAATTTTAAAATTTTATTGATAAACCAGATCTCGAGTTTAAATCCTATATATTTGTATGTATTATTTTAAATAAGTAAGCATGGTCCACTTCTAATTTAATTGGTTCTTTTTTTTGAAATTCAAAATGTCATTGATATAATAAATATCTTTAAATACAAGAACTATAATTGATAAGAGTGAAGAAATAGACAAATAAATCAACTATATAGTTTTACTCTTTTCCTCTCAATACTAAGCAAGATGCATGAAATCACATTATCCTTAGTTTATTTATTATGGTTTAAAATCATGAAGTTTGCAATATATTTTAAGTCTTTTTTCCTTTAGGACATTTCTTTCTTTAACGTTTCTATCAAAACTCGGGTCAAATCTTACAAGCTTTTTGTGTTTATTTTAGATAAGTAATCATGATCGAATTTCGCATTTTATTGATTTTATTTTCTAAAAACTAAAACTTTGCTGACAAAAAGTAAATATCTTCAACCATATATGGTAAAGTTGATAAAACAAAAAATAAACTAAGAAATGAATTACAGTATAAATAATAATAGTGGAAATTAGGGACATATAATTCTTTTCTAAACTTATTTGTTTTACATCCTTCCCTTTTAGTAACTATTTTCCATAACCCTCTTTTTTAAATTTCTTTCTTTTTTACTTCTTTCGTTTTCAAATTTAAAAGCGGCCATTCCGACGTGTATTACGGTGGTTATGAATTATGGGCGTATACCTTAAGAGCGCATATTGAGGTTAGTAAAATTACCCAAATACCCCCATGAATTTCACCTTTTAAAAAAAATAGGGATGTAGTTTATAAAATAAAATTAGGAGGTTATTATAATCATAAGAATGTATGCCAAAACATAATAATAAGTATCAATAAAATGTAATGATCAATAATATTTATTTAGTATAGGAGCTGTAATTCTTTTTGATAGAAAGAGATTCTTTAATGGCTTGCAATATATTATAGGATATGATTTTAGATTTTTTTTTGGCTCTATGTGGTTTTATATATACTTTTTTTTATTAACTTCTCTTTGTATGCAAAGTATGATTTATTTGTAATGAAAAGTTAACATGCAACAAAGAATGTTGAATGAACTTGAATTTACACATATAAGTTATTTGATCTTAGACTTTAGTTTAAATTTTTATACCATTATATATTAGCTTTTATTTTAATTTTAATTAGATTAAGTGGTTGGAAATATATTGGAATAAATGGAATTTTACCATACTTTCGTGTCGAAACCGATATATATATATTAGCTTATGGTCATAAACATACAAAGTAGCAAAATGTTGTTGACAAAGATGGAATTTTACATGGGATTCCAATGATTATTGTACAAATCTTATTGTTTCAAGTAGGAAGGGATGGATATCAGCTCCATAGTATAAGTTCTGCAATTTTGGTGAGGTTGTTTTAATAAAATTAGATGTGTAAACAACGAGTAAGAATAGAAATCAACGTTGATATTGAAATAAATGTTGTTAATGAACTATTTAATTTTATACATCAGATATTTTTTATAGAAAAAATAAACAATATTACAGAGTTTTCGATGTGATTCTCAAATTATATTTATTCATTTACAAATTGTTGAAGTAAACTCTCTACATTCACAATTCTATGTTTAGGGTAAAATTCGTTGTGTGTTGAAAGCCTCAAAGGCCCATATGTACACTATTAGATAATAGCATAAGTGGATCTTCCTACTGCATTTGTCTCATTATTATCAAATTCAAATCAACAGTTGCCAGCTAGAATGTTATGGAAGAAATACGTAAACTTTGAAAAAAATATTACAAGCACAATTTCAATGCATGCATCTCTTATTAGGGCTATCAATGAGTACCTAAAAAATTTGAAATCCATTCACATCTATAGCGGAAACATGGAAAAACTATCTATAATCCGAAAAATGAATATTAATACGGATTTGATAGTATTCGCATTTGAAAATTATGCATCCAACCTTTATCAAGATAGTAGTTGCGATTATGTATATTTTACTGCATAAAATGATTGATATATATTGTTTTTCATGGTAATAATTCATATTATGCATGTATAAAAAAATATTTGCTATCCAAAAGTGATTATTATCATGGTATTTTTTATTTCATGCATTTATGTTAGCATTATTCCTGGAAAGGATTTACGTTGGACCAAAAAAATTCAAGGTTTTATTATTTATGAGCAGGGCAGATAAATATCTGATATCCATCTATATTCGAAGGTATGAATATCTGATATTTGAAAATGATTTCGGATGCGGATGAAGATATGACACTATCCGAGTCTAGAAGTATCCATTGACATGCCTATCTCTTATGAATGCATAGAAGATACAAATGCATAATAATGTAGCTACTAAAATTCATAACTAAAGTATAATAACTAGAATGTTTGGAGTAATTTTATAACATGGTGTAAAAGCTTGCTGTTATTAGGGTCTAATTGTTTGGTGAAAATCGATAAATTTCATGATGTGGCGCCCTATAGTACATATAGTACTCTCTATTGATTATATCTCATTTCTATAATGAAAAATGAAAGTTGGATTTCACTTTATGACTTCTAACTATAAAAATATTCAGTGTTCATTTCGTACTGCATTCTCAATGCGACAAATAAATTATATGTCGCGATTTAGCATTCAATGTTTCTATTGTAACTATCATAATGACAAATTAGATATTGTTTACAAAAATCTCAGCATATCATATAAGTAGCATGCGTTTGCACTAGTATATTTATATAATGACAATAAGGGAATCAAATAATCATATACATTAGGGGATAATCTGTGACGACCCGGCTTTTTCTCCACAAAAAGCCGTATCATCAAGAAGAAAGAAAGGGATAGAAAAGAGATAAGATAGAGAAGAAAGAAAGAAACACATCAGAATCTAAACAGCGGAACGAATAAATTATATTAATCAAATAAGATATTACATTGTATCATATACATCAGAGATACACAGCTTATACAACACATACTAGACAGTTATAAACATCTGTCTAGTCATTACAACTCAAATACACTCAACAAATGACTCATACAGACTAACACAGCGGAACACTATATCTACGAACGCTGAAGCCTCCTGCTCCATTGCTCCTCCAAAGATTCGTCAAAGCAAACCTGAATCCCTTGGCTACTCGTAAAAATTTGAGTACCCAAGAGTTTAATAAAACAGAAAATAAACACTTGGGTCAGACATGGGTCTGGTGTGAGTAAACGGGTTAAATTGCTTAACTTCAAAACCTTTTGAAAACAAAGGTATCACGTAAGACTCCCCACAAATAAACATGGGTAAGTTTTTACCTTACGCTAACCAAAACATTTGATAGGAAATCCAGTTATATTATAATAGGGTCTAGGGTTTTCAAGTAAAATACAGAAATAGCTGGAATGCTTACATCTCACGTTCCAACATAGTTGGGCACAACTAAATCGTACGGCACTTATTGGATTTTGGATTCCATACAATGGCAGAGCTACCGGGGTACCGCTCGTCACAGTACGTGGCCTAGATCAACGTACCGAGGATCACGCCCAATCCCCTGCAACACAAGGCCGGAACATCCCTTACTGGATAATTCCCGCATAAGAAACCCCGTGGTTGCGGCCAAACAACCACCCACACAGCCGAAATAAAAAGGGACTCTAGACAGAGGAATCTTATACTACTTGGGCGCTACCCACTAACCTTGCTGCACCTCCCCTGTTTTAGCCATTCCCGGTTGATGAGGCTTGAGGCTACGATTACCTTTAATCAGAACACATCACTTAGAATGCTCATCGTCCACCTGACGATGTGCTGAAAGCATTCAATCCATACAAGTTCGTTCCGGGTTCGAACGAAACCGAAGGCATTATCTCGTTACACTCATTTTGGAATCACCCTCAGAGTTAACGAGTAACGACAATAACCCTTGCACTCTGAATCTTCATCTTCACTTGAGATTCACGACCTAACGTTTAACTTGGATCGATGTGGTATTCGGATATCCAAATTTGGAAACCCGATCCCGGTCTCATCGAAATCCAAACCGCCATCTTTTAGGTCCAAGTTGTTTAAAGGTTTAAACAATTTAATTCAATTCAATACTTGAATTCACATAGCATTTAACACAGATAAATATCACACATTTATCACAGATATAACCAATATCATATCACAGAATATCACAGCATATCATCCAATAGATATCAACCAAATCAGATATTCTACACAAACAATCATCTATAAGCAACAATTATTAACCCCATGTTATAATTAATTTAATTAACTTAAATCAAATTAATTACTTAAGAATTAATCATCTAACCTTGTTTAATCAATCATTTATTTATTACAAACCTTTAATTAATTAATTACTCATTAAATATTAATCATCCTTGATTAATTATTCATTAATTACATAAAGTAATTATTCTTTAATTAATTTTTCAAATTAATTATTCTTAATCATTAACAGTAATTAATCTTTAATTACTTTCATTAATTACATTAATTAATAATCCTTAATTAATTACTTTCATAAATTAATAGACTATAATTAATTACATTAACCCTTAATTAATTTCTTTAATTAATTAAACTTTAATTAATACCTTCATAAATTAACCTTAAGTAATTATCATCTTGTAATTACCTTAATTAATTAACTCCTTAATTATATTAATCCATTGATTAATTACTCCATGTAATTAATCCTTAATTACTTTTACAAAATAATTATACTTCAATTACTTCCCATTAAGTAATTCTCTTTAATTAATTACATCCTGTAATTATACATTAATTACTTATATTAAGTAATTACACTTATTAAGTATTCATAGTTAATTTCTTATCAAGTGATTATCTTTAAATAAATTTACAAATTAATTAACTTAAATTAAACACATTCATTTATTAATTACAATTGAGTAATCCATCCCTTAATTATCTTTAAACAATTTAATTAATCTTTAATTACAGATTAATTATTCTTTTAATTATTAATTAATAAACCTTAATTATCAATTAATAAAACTTAATAACAAATTAAATACTTCTTAATTATCAGTTAATTAATCCTTAATTACCATTTTGATTAATCCTTAATTAATCTTTAATTACAAATTAATCACCCCTTAATTAATAATTAATAAAACCTAATTATTAATTTATAAAACTTAATTACAAATTCAGTACTTCTTATTTACCAATTAATTAATCTCTAATTACTTAATTAATTAATCACTAATCATTAATTAATCAATCTTAATTATTTAATTAATAATCCTTAATTATAATTAACTAATCTTTAATTAATTAATTATAACCCTCAATTATAAATTAATTAATCCATAATCATTAGTTAATTAAATTAATTAATTTCTCTTAATTAATTAATCCTTTATCCTGAATTAATTAAATTAATTAATTAATTATACTTGAATTTTTTTAATTAACTTAATTAATCTCAAATCATTAAAAACCTTAATTATCCTTTTTACTACATTTTAAAATCTTCCTAAATAACTTTGAAATCAATTTCTTACTAACTTAAAAAAAAGCTTTAATGTTAATTAAATTTAAACATTTATCTTAAATTAAATATTTAATTAAAATATTAATTAAGTTTTAAAAAAATTCTTAAGTATTAACCTAATTAATGAAATCTTAAAATAAATTCTTAACTTAAATTATCAAACATTAATTAGTTCATTAGTACCTAAATATAGTTTTAAGATAATTAGCTTAATTTTATTAAACTGAAATCTGAAACCCAATACCCGAGAAAATCTCAGCATTACCCGAGTCAAAACCCGGGTTCACTCACTATCTTCCTCGAGTCTTCCTCTTCTAATTTTTTTCTCAATTGTCATCAGTTAAATTTTTTTTGAAAACCTGGTACTAACAACTCACGCGAAACCCAGAGGAAATTCGAGTAAACAGATCATTTTCCCACGCATCCTCTTGAGAACCAAAGCTCGAAACAACCCCGTGCCATCTTCCTTATTTCCCGAGCTACTCCCTACGTCGTCACGTAAAAACATCGAGTAAAAACCCGAACAAACTCTTTCTTCCCCAATATCGCAACAACCCAGATCAAATTATACTCGTGCACGTGCACAGATGGCCAGAGCCTCTCCGACCATCACCGCTAGTCCCCGCAGGTCAACGATGACCTCGTCATCCAACTTGAAACCTCAATTCCACGATTTCAAAAACAAATCAAAATCAAGCTTCTCGTTCAAAAATCTGTAGCCAAACGTGATCGAAAATCCACCAATAGCCGATGATCTCGTCCACGATCATCCACGCCTTCATCACCCAAGCTTAACCTCCCTCTCCAGCTTTGATTCCTCCACTTGCGGTGAAGTCCGATCAACCCCTGATATCACAGCGAACTCAAACACATCGGCGACTCTACCATTCACAAAACCCTAAAATCAATCCGCTTGACCAACATGATCGATGAAAGTTTTTGCGAGTATTTTTCCTGGAATCGCCAACATTCAAGCTAACTTCACCCACGATCTCGAAGCCCAAACATCCCCCGATCACCAGAATTCGATAGAAAACCCATCACAGTTCAACCACGAATTTCTCACTCGAAACGAAACTAAAATTCGTGATTTTCCTTTTAAAAATCCTAGTTTTCAAAGACTATTCAGATTATGTAAGTGAATTCGAGAATCAAAATGTTTGAATTTAACATGTTTTAGATATTCCACTGTATTCTTTGATCTTCCAGATTATATTCAAACTTAGTATACTTAAAAATAATTTAAAATCATAGTTTATGTTTAAAAAAAACATATGTTGTTTGAAAAACTGAAACTTAAAAAAAAAATGAATAAAGAGGATAAGATTTTTCTTCAAAATCTTGTCTCTGAGTTTATAACAGAGATATATACAGAGACATATACAAGTTTACAGGCATGCATGTTTATATAATTTCCTATCAACATGATTTCAGAGTATACATACATAGATTATAACAGATAATATAAAATTTTCATAAGACAACACACAACATCAGGTTTAACTAAGTTTTAGGGGTTAAGTTTATTCTCTGGAAAACTAGAACAGGGGAGAACTGACAAATCCAAACATGCACAGACAAACACATCTATATATCAGGTATTCACACTTATAAATACACATGCAAAGCATAATTTAATTTCAAGAATCACATTCATCAGATTATCACTTAATAAGCTTTTAAATAAAATGTTTACTCACCAGTTTTTGTTTGAACAGAGAACTAGAAAATGCTGGATTTTGAAAACTGGAACTATGATCCCTTAAAAACTGAGATACTTGACCTTGTTTTACTGAAAACTTGAATTGCTGTGATCTCCTTAAAAATGCTTTGTTGATGAGATGATTTCTTTAAAACTTGAAGCTTGTTGATCTTTGTTACAGGCTTTTAGTTTGATTTGGAGAAGTGTTTACAGGCTTCTGAAAAAATGTTTTTGAGAATTTGTTACAGGTTTGTGAAGAATGTTTTACAGATCTTGATTCTCTGGTTTGAAATGTTTTCAGGTTTGTTTCTTTGTTTTTATTTTTAGAAAGAAAGATAGAAAAAGGAATGAAGAAGGAAAGTGAAAGTTTATATAGGGTTAGTTTTGATTTACTAAAAATTAAAGAAAATAAAAACAATTTATGACACTTGTCTCAACCTTATTAATATGCTAACACATGTTATTAAGAGAGTTTAATAAGTTAACACTTGTAATACTACATGCATAAATATTTTTTTTAAATGTTTTATAAAGCTTTTATAAATTAATTTCCAAATAAATAAATACATATCTTATTTAATAAATGCTTTTCTCAATTTATAAAAATAAAACCTTTAAAAGAAAATAAAATAAAAACCAATCGTATCTTAAATAAAATCATATATAGTATATTTAGTCCATTTTTAAATGATAATTCAAAAGCTTTTGTATTTATTCCTATTAAATAAATACTCTTTCAAATTTCTATAAATAAATTTCTTTAAAAAGGAAAATATAAAACAAATCTTATTTCTAAATAAAAACTTTATTCATATATTTTAAATTCAAACTATATTATTATTTTCATTTTAAGATATATATATTTTTCTTTAAATTCAATTCTTAAATCCAAATTCAAATGCAACTTTAAAAATCCAAATTTAAAATCAACTCAACATATATAAAATTAAATAAACACATTATTAGATTTGTAAATAATTATTCTATTTAAAATAAATTTAAATACACAGATATATATATATATATATATACATTTTAAACAACCCTTATTAAATTTGAAATAATATGTCTATTTAAAATCTATTTATATCTATATTTAAAAACAACTCATTATTAAATTGTTTGAAAATAACTACTTTACCAATTAATTTAAAAGATTATCACATTTTAAATACCCTGAAATCCCGGGATATCACATTCCTTCCCCCTTAAAAGAATTTCGTCCTCGAAATTTAAAACAAAAGATAATCCAAAGTTTTTATTTTATTTCAACCAATCTAAGCATACCTATCAGCCAACACAAATAAACAACCAATTTTATCCAAACAAACAATTCAAATCAAACAATCAATATTAGTTATCCGGACAGAGATCCGGATAAGCTTCCTAAATTTCCACGAGTTTCCCCAAGTATATATATATACCGGGATACTCGTTCTACAGACAATCTAAACTACGAGGCTACAGAGCTCCTACTCATCTAGATCTACAAAACTAAAAAGGATATCAGACTACAGACAAGTCTGACTCAACAACCAAATCCTTCCCGAACTACTGGTTCCAAAACCAAAGATAGATCAAACACGTACTCCCTCAGATATACGTGAAACACATCGAATTACAGTCATCCAAACTGACAATTCAACCAAGTAGACCAAACTCTTATCCAAATCAGAACACATAAAAGATCCAAAACAACTCGGAGCTGACTTCCTAGACTTACCCAATTTTATAGTTCCCTTATTTCAGAGAAAACTTCAATAACAACGAAGTCTCCAACTTCGAACTTCAAATTCATCCGTCTCTCCATAGAATTCTTCTGATGATCCTGGCTGCCTAAATCCTTTCTGATCAACTCAACCTTCACTGATGCTTTTTGAAACAAACTGGATCAAAAATAACTCAACAAAATGATCCTCTCAAGATCTACCCAAAATCCAGAACACAAACTCTATTACCATCAGTAGGCTATAATTTACTTCTCCTATCCGGAAAAGATATACAGATGTACTGCCAATCTGACCTTTAGATCCATAAAAATTTTCTGTAGAAACTTTTAATCCAAACACTGCAACTTCTAGTTGCTTTCACTCTAGAACAACTACCACCTTGCTTCCGCTGCACAACTCTGATCTGGAGAAGATGAGAATACCGTCGATGAACTCGAGCACAAACTAGACAACACATTCCGGAAATATGGTTCAATAGATCCATAAAATAAAACTCAGAAGTTCCATCAAATACTGAGCTGTTTCACCCAATCCTTTCTCTAGGAGACATCCTTCCACTAAGTTGAACCACCGGTACCACTTCTGGAACCAAGTCGATACAGAACTCAATCTCAAATGCAGACAAACTTCTGACTTTGCTGAAGACATCCAGAAAATCTCTGATAACTCAAGAGAACACTCAGCAATCGCAAGTCACTTTTGCGATCAACCCAGCCCAAATCCAAAGAAAACTGTTCTCTCTTAACCAATCAGAATAGCTTATACTTATCTATCCAATCCATCGAAGAAATGGATATACTCTGCTGCTTCTGAACTCCACTTCAGAAAAGCTGCTCAGCCAGAAAACTTCCTGCCAATGCAAAGAATACTCCGAGCTGCAACGCTGCCACAGATGCCAAAGACTTCTTAACCAAAGCTCTTCGAGAAACTCGGACTCCAAACTAAACAGAAAAGACCCTGCTGAACTCAGCCACAACACCGAAGCAGACACACTTCCTTAGACTTGCTCCAAAGAAAACATCTTCGGGAACATCCATCATCAGTGCGTCTCATCACACAACTACTTCTTCCTGAGGTTGCCAAGATACCATCACTTGCTTCAGCTCATCCGACAGATCCAAACTCTCGAAAATCTGCTCATACGAGCGTGATCAAACTTGCACTTCAATGATGGACTCCGAACCTTAACAGGTTTCCTCAGAGATCAATGAAATCCTCACACCATATCAAAGCTCACTCGAGACGGTATATGGTCTACAGTCTCGACAGATACATTTTCAACCTCAACATTCCAGACACCAACCCTTGGTAGTCGTGTTACACACACCACCACCTTATCTACCTTTATATCTTATATTGGAAAACTCGAACAGGTAACCCAATCAATTAGGTAGAATATATATATATATATATAGTTATATAAAAATTACAAATACGCTCTCTCAAGATAGACACCATTCCAGAGCCTAGGTATTCACTCAACCTAATGCTCTGATACCAACTGTAACGTCCTAGGCTTTTCAACCTTCAGCAACGGTTCACGACCGGTAGGCTTTTCAACCATCCCAGCCCCGCTGTGGCTCACAGTGATACCTCGGGTTTACTTTTACGGCCACCCTCTCGAGTCGCAACCAACCCCAAAAGGCCTTATACTACCCCCGGGGACATGTAGGGGTAAGAGTCTCCCGTTCGCCACCTAACGCAAAGCGAGAACCCCCTATCACGCTGTAATGTAGCAAACCCGATCCCGGTCTCATCGAAATCCAAACCGCCATCTTTTAGGTCCAAGTTGTTTAAAGGTTTAAACAATTTAATTCAATTCAATACTTGAATTCACATAGCATTTAACACAGATAAATATCACACATTTATCACAGATATAACCAATATCATATCACAGAATATCACAGCATATCATCCAATAGATATCAACCAAATCAGATATTCTACACAAACAATCATCTATAAGCAACAATTATTAACCCCATGTTATAATTAATTTAATTAACTTAAATCAAATTAATTACTTAAGAATTAATCATCTAACCTTGTTTAATCAATCATTTATTTATTACAAACCTTTAATTAATTAATTACTCATTAAATATTAATCATCCTTGATTAATTATTCATTAATTACATAAAGTAATTATTCTTTAATTAATTTTTCAAATTAATTATTCTTAATCATTAACAGTAATTAATCTTTAATTACTTTCATTAATTACATTAATTAATAATCCTTAATTAATTACTTTCATAAATTAATAGACTATAATTAATTACATTAACCCTTAATTAATTTCTTTAATTAATTAAACTTTAATTAATACCTTCATAAATTAACCTTAAGTAATTATCATCTTGTAATTACCTTAATTAATTAACTCCTTAATTATATTAATCCATTGATTAATTACTCCATGTAATTAATCCTTAATTACTTTTACAAAATAATTATACTTCAATTACTTCCCATTAAGTAATTCTCTTTAATTAATTACATCCTGTAATTATACATTAATTACTTATATTAAGTAATTACACTTATTAAGTATTCATACTTAATTTCTTATCAAGTGATTATCTTTAAATAAATTTACAAATTAATTAACTTAAATTAAACACATTCATTTATTAATTACAATTGAGTAATCCATCCCTTAATTATCTTTAAACAATTTAATTAATCTTTAATTACAGATTAATTATTCTTTTAATTATTAATTAATAAACCTTAATTATCAATTAATAAAACTTAATAACAAATTAAATACTTCTTAATTATCAGTTAATTAATCCTTAATTACCATTTTGATTAATCCTTAATTAATCTTTAATTACAAATTAATCACCCCTTAATTAATAATTAATAAAACCTAATTATTAATTTATAAAACTTAATTACAAATTCAGTACTTCTTATTTACCAATTAATTAATCTCTAATTACTTAATTAATTAATCACTAATCATTAATTAATCAATCTTAATTATTTAATTAATAATCCTTAATTATAATTAACTAATCTTTAATTAATTAATTATAACCCTCAATTATAAATTAATTAATCCATAATCATTAGTTAATTAAATTAATTAATTTCTCTTAATTAATTAATCCTTTATCCTGAATTAATTAAATTAATTAATTAATTATACTTGAATTTTTTTAATTAACTTAATTAATCTCAAATCATTAAAAACCTTAATTATCCTTTTTACTACATTTTAAAATCTTCCTAAATAACTTTGAAATCAATTTCTTACTAACTTAAAAAAAAGCTTTAATGTTAATTAAATTTAAACATTTATCTTAAATTAAATATTTAATTAAAATATTAATTAAGTTTTAAAAAAATTCTTAAGTATTAACCTAATTAATGAAATCTTAAAATAAATTCTTAACTTAAATTATCAAACATTAATTAGTTCATTAGTACCTAAATATAGTTTTAAGATAATTAGCTTAATTTTATTAAACTGAAATCTGAAACCCAATACCCGAGAAAATCTCAGCATTACCCGAGTCAAAACCCGGGTTCACTCACTATCTTCCTCGAGTCTTCCTCTTCTAATTTTTTTCTCAATTGTCATCAGTTAAATTTTTTTTGAAAACCTGGTACTAACAACTCACGCGAAACCCAGAGGAAATTCGAGTAAACAGATCATTTTCCCATGCATCCTCTTGAGAACCAAAGCTCGAAACAACCCCGTGCCATCTTCCTTATTTCCCGAGCTACTCCCTACGTCGTCACGTAAAAACATCGAGTAAAAACCCGAACAAACCCTTTCTTCCCCAATATCGCAACAACCCAGACCAAATTATACTCGTGCACGTGCACAGATGGCCAGAGCCTCTCCGACCATCACCGCTAGTCCCCGCAGGTCAACGATGACCTCGTCATCCAACTTGAAACCTCAATTCCACGATTTCAAAAACAAATCAAAATCAAGCTTCTCGTTCAAAAATCTGTAGCCAAACGTGATCGAAAATCCACCAATAGCCGATGATCTCGTCCACGATCATCCACGCCTTCATCACCCAAGCTTAACCTCCCTCTCCAGCTTTGATTCCTCCACTTGCGGTGAAGTCCGATCAACCCCTGATATCACAGCGAACTCAAACACATCGGCGACTCTACCATTCACAAAACCCTAAAATCAATCCGCTTGACCAACATGATCGATGAAAGTTTTTGCGAGTATTTTTCCTGGAATCGCCAACATTCAAGCTAACTTCACCCACGATCTCGAAGCCCAAACATCCCCCGATCACCAGAATTCGATAGAAAACCCATCACAGTTCAACCACGAATTTCTCACTCGAAACGAAACTAAAATTCGTGATTTTCCTTTTAAAAATCCTAGTTTTCAAAGACTATTCAGATTATGTAAGTGAATTCGAGAATCAAAATGTTTGAATTTAACATGTTTTAGATATTCCACTGTATTCTTTGATCTTCCAGATTATATTCAAACTTAGTATACTTAAAAATAATTTAAAATCATAGTTTATGTTTAAAAAAAACATATGTTGTTTGAAAAACTGAAACTTAAAAAAAATGAATAAAGAGGATAAGATTTTTCTTCAAAATCTTGTCTCTGAGTTTATAACAGAGATATATACAGAGACATATACAAGTTTACAGGCATGCATGTTTATATAATTTCCTATCAACATGATTTCAGAGTATACATACATAGATTATAACAGATAATATAAAATTTTCATAAGACAACACACAACATCAGGTTTAACTAAGTTTTAGGGGTTAAGTTTATTCTCTGGAAAACTAGAACAGGGGAGAACTGACAAATCCAAACATGCACAGACAAACACATCTATATATCAGGTATTCACACTTATAAATACACATGCAAAGCATAATTTAATTTCAAGAATCACATTCATCAGATTATCACTTAATAAGCTTTTAAATAAAATGTTTACTCACCAGTTTTTGTTTGAACAGAGAACTAGAAAATGCTGGATTTTGAAAACTGGAACTATGATCCCTTAAAAACTGAGATACTTGACCTTGTTTTACTGAAAACTTGAATTGCTGTGATCTCCTTAAAAATGCTTTGTTGATGAGATGATTTCTTTAAAACTTGAAGCTTGTTGATCTTTGTTACAGGCTTTTAGTTTGATTTGGAGAAGTGTTTACAGGCTTCTGAAAAAATGTTTTTGAGAATTTGTTATAGGTTTGTGAAGAATGTTTTACAGATCTTGATTCTCTGGTTTGAAATGTTTTCAGGTTTGTTTCTTTGTTTTTATTTTTAGAAAGAAAGATAGAAAAAGGAATGAAGAAGGAAAGTGAAAGTTTATATAGGGTTAGTTTTGATTTACTAAAAATTAAAGAAAATAAAAACAATTTATGACACTTGTCTCAACCTTATTAATATGCTAACACATGTTATTAAGAGAGTTTAATAAGTTAACACTTGTAATACTACATGCATAAATATTTTTTTTAAATGTTTTATAAAGCTTTTATAAATTAATTTCCAAATAAATAAATACATATCTTATTTAATAAATGCTTTTCTCAATTTATAAAAATAAAACCTTTAAAAGAAAATAAAATAAAAACCAATCGTATCTTAAATAAAATCATATATAGTATATTTAGTCCATTTTTAAATGATAATTCAAAAGCTTTTGTATTTATTCCTATTAAATAAACACTCTTTCAAATTTCTATAAATAAATTTCTTTAAAAAGGAAAATATAAAACAAATCTTATTTCTAAATAAAAACTTTATTCATATATTTTAAATTCAAACTATATTATTATTTTCATTTTAAGATATATATATTTTTCTTTAAATTCAATTCTTAAATCCAAATTCAAATGCAACTTTAAAAATCCAAATTTAAAATCAACTCAACATATATAAAATTAAATAAACACATTATTAGATTTGTAAATAATTATTCTATTTAAAATAAATTTAAATACACAGATATATATATATATATATACATTTTAAACAACCCTTATTAAATTTGAAATAATATGTCTATTTAAAATCTATTTATATCTATATTTAAAAACAACTCATTATTAAATTGTTTGAAAATAACTACTTTACCAATTAATTTAAAAGATTATCACATTTTAAATACCCTGAAATCCCGGGATATCACATAATCTTTGACAAAGAAAATCTACACAAGGTATGATTATGATATACAACTTTCTACGATCTTATAACAATGAATCATGACATATAATTGATTATTTTAATCACAATTTATTATTAATAATAATTATCCAATTTAAGGAGATATATTTAGGGATTTGATTATCTATGCCATGGTGTGTATATCGAAATAAAATAAGCACTTACATGATCAAACCAGAAATGATCGCCTTAGACTATCAATGATGCCTAATTTGATTGTGTGTTTAAAGGCCAAAATAAAAACTAATGCTTAATGATAAAAAATGGAGTCTTTATCCTTTAGAAATTATTTCTATTGGGTAAAATTATTTCGTGGAAGCATATTTACAAACTTATTGATATATCTTATACATGAGCTAAAAACGTCTTCCCACTAAAAAGAAGATGAAATTGTGTTAGATCGTGTATTATATGGCTATATAAAAAATATTTTAAGAAAGCTGCAAATAAAATAAAATAAAGTAGAAAACTTGCAAACTAAACTTTTTATATTGGTTCGAACTTCCGTCCTACAACAAGTCCCATAATCTCTTATTTTGGCTTTAACTCAGTAACACGCTCACTTCGTCAGGAGGAATAAACCTGTACAATTGCCGGATCCGCTGAATAGGTCTTTCACACCGACTGGATAAAATATACACTTAGGTGGTAGTCGTGTCTTCAATACACAGTGTTAATACCTCTGTTATTAATTTTGATGATAGCAACCTCAGTAACAATAATACATTCATATAAAATATGGATACTAATGTTTTTGTCAAGTTATATCGAATATTGTGCAGGATATTATACATGTATTAATTCGAAGACTATACAGTATAGAGCCTCAAGAAATGGACATGAAGACTCATGAGTATAAAGATCAAGATATGAAGATGTCAAGACCATGGTATAGTATATAGAGTCATTGAATATTGTTAAAGTACCTAGTAGCAACCTTTGATCTCTATCTTCTTAGTTTCTTATTCTTTATTTTTAAAACAAAATATATTTTTAATATATATTTAAAATATTTTATAAAAGTTTTTTAAAGTTTAAAATGTTTATAAAATATGTTTAAATTATTTTACAAGGTATCAAAATAATTTACAAAGCATAGGGCTGCGGTTCGTTTACATTTTTGGTTTTTCATTTTCATCCATACAAAAATACGCACGACGTATGTATATTGTGAAAAATGACCAATTTGAAAAAACGAAGTTAACATACAAAATAGAAAACAACTTTTTTTTTTATTTTTCGTGTTTTGGAAAATAACGGAAGCACGAGAAACAATTCATCCTTTCGTCTATCATCCATCCCCTCTGTCACCCCTCTATCTTTCTTCCATCACCTCCGTCGTCCCTCCACTCTTCTCATATTTTGTAATTGATGTTGAAAACTCAAAAGAAAAAAATACAAAACAAACCAAAAGGGACCTAAGATTTTCAAAACATTTTAAAATAAACAAGTTTCCAAATTATACTAGCCTATTTCGACATATAGGCAGATGATATGTCGACATATGTGCCGCTAATTTGAAATTCAAATTTTGAAATGAAGTGTCTATTCATCGTAACTCTTCTTGAATGGACATGTCTGTTTATTCTCTATATATAGGGGGTTTCAACCGAATTTTTTAACAACTACTTTCTTATTATTTTCTCTCCCCTTACTCTGCAAAAATTTCTAGTGAAAATTTATTCAAAATTTCTCAAATTCAAACCAGAATCAATTGAATCTTCATTGTATTGATTCTCTACTATTTACTCTCTGATTTAAATCATCTCTCTGATCTCTCAATCAAAGATCAAAGTGATATCCAAGAGAGTATAGAATCAATTATAACCAAAGATCAAGAAATTGTCTTTGGAAAAACCATTAAACTCTAGTTGTATTGGCGTGGGTTTGAATGCAGCCCGTTCAAATCAATTGGGTGTGCTTGGTGTCTCGAGAAATCCAAGTGGGTATGCTTGTGTCCCATCCAACTCAAGTGAGTGTACCCAAAGCTCGGAAAATTCGGAGGGTGTGTCTCGTAGCCTTGAAATCAAGAATTTTATTGAGTTTGCCTTCTGCCCGTTCAAAGATTGGCATTTGAAAAGAAATCCGTATAAGCAATAGTTTGGGACTGGATGTAGGGTAACTCCGAATCAATATAAAAATCCCTAGTGTGATCTATCTAATTCTCTACTTTTTGCTTTACTTCATTTATACTTATCTGTATTTGTATCTATGATGTTCGTTTTGTTTTGATTTATAACAATCTTGAAAGAATTTTAAAAAGATTAGTAATAATTAGATAACACTATTCACTCAATTCTAGTGTTTAATTTTCCTTAAGATCCATAATTCCACAACCCACACACATATATACCTAATATAGTACTATCTCCTATAACTCACAAGAACCAGTTTATATCTGAATGTGTAGGAGTTTAGGAGGTTAGAAATCAGAATATTGATGATAGTAAGTGAATGATCGTTGATTTGGGAATATGAAATAGACTAAGGTTTTAGATAGTAGATCAGAGAATTAGAGAACAAGTAAATTGTTTGAATTGGTTAATACCAAAGCTATTTGTAGTTTTGAAAAGGTTTAATGAAGGGATATGATCGTTCACCATTGGAAAAGGTTGCATTTGAATAAGGAGGAAGAGTTACATCTGTTCGTATGAAAAAGAAGTAAAAGATTCGTTTCAGATTCTTGAAAAAAACTCGTGCATCGGTGCACCGATGGCTTACCATCGGTGGACTTATTTTTTCCAAAAATCCCAAAGCCTTTTTAAAAGCTTTGAAATATATAAAATTTTCTATAAATTAAATTTTAAGGTCTTTAAGACTTTGAAATGGTGATTCGTGATTCTTATGAGTTTTAACAATATATATCTAAGACATAAACGAATTACATATACACAATCTTCGAATGTTCTTCCAATAGACGATCTTCCATAGTTGTAGTAAGATTCCATATATTTCTTGATGATATTTCCTTGACCATTGTATTTTAAACTATAGTATGGAGTTGTTATCATCAAAACTAGCAATCTTGCTCTAACATTCTCCCCATTTTTTATGATGAAAACTCATATATGCATTCATAAAGGGATGTTTACTATAATGTTACGAATGCAATACTCCTCCTAAATATATGCATATGATCGGCTAATTTGGTATTTCACCCTCTTTTTGATGCAGTCATGGAGGGATGTTTACTATGAATGTTACGAATGCAATACTCCTCCTAAATATATGCATATGATCAGTTATTTCTCCTCCTTTGTCATATCAAAAAGGAGAATAATATAATAGTGTACAATTTATAGGATATCACCGAATGAATATCAACAAACATAGAGCACAATGCAGATGACAAACACAGAATAGAACATAGAACAACTCAGATGTACCAAATAACATGCATTTTTTTAAAACAAATGTCAATTTCACATAGTAACCAAAACAACATGCAAGACTAAGAAGCCAAGATATCACAAACTAATGCAGAATCAAACTAATAATGGACTAAAAAAATCAAAAAGTGATACCATAACGAAGAGACTGCATATTAGGATTAGTTATAATATCTTGAAGGAGTATTAGAATCCAACTTAGTAAATCCTGTGTGATCTCTGGTCGACGCTTGAGGACGTAGTGGGGATCCTGAAACACGAGTGATAGTGGCATGTGGTCTAGGTCCTCTTCCTTTAGATCCCATCCTGGTAGGTCTAGGTGCTTGAAATGAAGGTCCTACTACTCCGGATCCATGTAATCCTGCCTGAAAGTCATGAACAGAAGGCTAAGAGACTAGTGGCGGCTGAAGTGCACTACCCTCATGGCCAATGCCAACTCCACTCTCTCTAGTGTGAACTGATATGCATAGACATGTGAGAAGTGATTGAATAAAGCTCAACTCCCTCTTCTGCTCTAGCTGCTCCTCATGAATAGTCTGAATAAATTGTTCTTGCCTATCGAGACTAGTAATAATATGCTCTTTAGCTGATGAGGAGGTATTCATAGGGGAATTATGTCACGGAGAAGATGGACCAGGTATGCCTTCCTCTACCGAATGATATATTAGAGTCTCACCCATACTCTCATCTAAGGTTGTCGGTATCTTCATCGCCTTTAGAACTTTGTCATCAAAATGTAACAATCCGCAAATCCGCATAGTTTAAGCTAACAATCAACCACACATGTTCCACTCAAATTGAACGGAAAGGCGAATAGTTACAGGAAAGAAAGAAGAAAGAAGAAGAGAAGAGAAGAAGATGAGAAAAGGAAAACTAAAACAACACAGAATCTCACAAATCGCAACGGAACAACATATAACATAAACCAATGGTCTTTACAAAACAAAAACTGTAATATACATACATCAATCAGAGTACACAAACCTATTCAGCCTAGACAGTTATAACAACCTGTCTTTACAATTTGCTGATAAATACAACCAATAGACCACACAGCGGAACACAATAAATACATAGATACGTCTTGGACCTCCAGCTCTTCTCTTGAGCTCCAATGCATCCAAAGCATTTGTAAATATACTCGGTCTGAATTGAGCATTGAAAGGAAAGAATGCTCGGATCAGTTTGGTAAACCAGCATGAGAAAAACAAACCCAAATGGAATTTAATGTTTATCAAAAACCTTTCAAATAAAGGTATCTTGTAAGACCACGCCACACATAAACACGGATGAGTTTTTACTTATGATAACAAAAATATTTTCTATATAAAATTCAATGATATTATAATAATGTCTAGGGTTTTCAAGTAAATAATTAACATAGGCAAATTGTTACATTAATTAAATTCCAGCATAATAGGTATACAACTAAGACAAAAGGCACTTATTGGGAAATGGATTCCATACAATTATTGGGCTATCGGGGTACCGCCCATCACGGTGCATCTCTAGATAAAATAACACCAAGGACCTCATCGGGATCCCCTACCAATACAGAACCAGTCTACCACTTGATTAGTAGTACTGAATATAATCACCCCTTGGTTAATGGGCCCCAAAGCATACAAATGAGAGATAATATTGACTCTAGATAGGGATGATCATACCCTAATTAGGAGCAACCTACTTAGCTCTACTGGATATCCCTTATTTTAGTCATTCCTGGTTGATGAGGCTTGAGGCTACGTTTTACCTTTCATATAACACTTCCTACTTAGAATGCAGACATTGCCCTCTAGGCAACAATGCAATGCTATCATTCATCCATACAAGTTGTGCAAGATACAAACAAACCGAAGGCACTACTTCTAATACATCCATTTTAGAATCACCTTCAGGATTAATAGCAAGTAGCCGTTGCACTTCAAAGAGCACCGTCTTTAAATTCCTTCGTCTTTAAGATGTCTTCACTTCGAAACACTTGAGTTAGATCGAAGTAGTTTTCGAATAACATATCTGATCCTGGTCTCTTCGAAACAATATTCAATAGTTTTTGGTAAACTTAACCCGGGTTCTTTAGGAAATAAACAGTCAAAGATAAGAGCGGAGGTCACCTCCTAACCGTTAGTTGATGGATTTCCTTATCATTTGTCCTAGGAGAACGAAAAGAGATTTATACGCACAGTATAGCATCATCAAAGATGACGGTGCCATATAACTCACGTGTTTCTCCTAGATATTTCCAAAGTTACGTTTTTGGTCCATATTTGATAGTCGGTTATTTAACTATCCACAAACACATTCAAATCAGGGATTTAATTCCATAGGGAAAACCAACATTGATTAAGCACATATGCAACCACTAACCTCTAAAATTAAACTTTTCATTAAATAAAATCACTTTGTAAATACTTGTATCAAAATACTTTTACAAAGATATATCTACAAATCCCTATATTTTCAATACTTAGAAAAATATCCAATACTTATATCAACGGCATAAGTATATCCACAAAACGAAAGAGGATTTCTATAACGACTCGATATTTTCAACCATTCGCATCCGCACATGCCGGACTTGAATTGCTCAAAATACCGAATTGTAAATATAAATTTGGCAAAAACTCAGAATATACAGTAAATAAATCACAGATCACAGACACAAAGTAATATAACAATAATGCAGCGGAAACAAAGAATAGTAGTTCATGAAGCTACTATAAATAATAACAGAGTTCAACAAGATACAACAAAAATCACGAATACAAAGATGTCTCAATACAATAGTCAAATACAAGATCTGAATACATCACTGGAATCAACTGAATGACTGAAAGCAGAATCAATAGATGGATCCAAGCGAAGCTCCAACTCCAAAGGTGAATCTCGAATAATGGTATAACTCAGTCTGACCCGAGCGTAAAGAAAAACACTCGAGTCAGGACATACATACTTATACAATGTAAACCAACTTAAGTGAACTGTAATAGAAATGCTCAAGTAACTTAAAGAATGCTTGGGATTGCCCATTCTTCAAGGATCGGTTAAACTATTTACTATGTAATAATATACGCTATTATAATAGTGTCTAATAGTAAAATAAACTTACTTTAAAATAGCGTTAAGGCTTTACATTTTCCACCTTAACACATAAATAGTCCCAGTAGTCTATCCAATATCAGCATACCTCCAGATCGGGAGGCTACCCTAAATACTCCACAGGCTACGGCACAAAACCAAACTCGTAGTAAAGCTCGATATGGTAGGTGACACGGTACAACTAGGCAATGCCAGGGTAGATATACCAATTACGCATCCGGGCTGGTGGTAACGCATAACAGCCACTACTGCCCACCTTGGAACACACTCCCAAATCAAAAATCGAGGATGGCCATCAAATCAATCACAAAGTAATAGAATGGTATACGATGGAATGTGTCCGATCAGAGGAGCTACCTCATTGGCCCGTCAATCGCTCCTGTTTTAGCCACCTTATGCCAACTCACGGGAGTAGGGTCCACGTATATACCTCAATAGGAATCGTCGCCACCATCCTACTTCATTCTGGAATCTCCACCGCGTATACGGTTGTTAAAGTGGTTTTCGGTATCGATAGATAGTATGCCCATATCTGATCCCGGTCTCTTTAACAACCAATCGTTATTATAACCCGTGGTTATAAATTCAAAAATGGTTTATATTTTCAAATCCAAACATATCTATTTTTAAACCATATCAAAACAATACCATTTTCTTTTCAATAATATCCATTTCAAAAAATCATATCACTTTCCAAAGTTATAATGCTTTCAAAATCATAAGTCTAAAAAAAATCAAAACGCTTTGGAAATCAAAACCTTTAAATTTCAAACACTTTGGAATCATATCTTAGAAATCATAACATATCCATTAAACCATTTAATTTAGATTCAATATACCTTTAAATCAAATATTCAATTTCCAGAATTATAGCATTTTCTGAGTTCATTCATTCAATTACAAAATTTCAAAACATTGTATTTTCAGAAACAGCAGCACTTATAAAGTGTTACAGTAGATATATTAGTATTTCAAAACATTGTGAATTTCAGAAACAGCAACACTTATAAAGTGTTACAGTAGATAAATTAGTATTTCAAAATAGTTCAGCTTTAGGAACAACACTTAAAAAGTGTTACAGTAGATATATTATTAGTTCAGAATATAGTTTACTTTCAGAAACTGCAGCATTTTTCAAAGTGTTACAGTAGGTATATTATTAGTTCAGAATATAATTTACTTCCAGCAACAGCAGCACTTAGCAAATGCTGTATTAAAACCCCAGCATTTTAGAATGCTACCAATACTAATTCCAGATTTATTATAACATTTCAGAAACATTAGAACTTCAATTTTAACCATTTTTAACTTATAAAATCATATCTCACGCTTCAGAAAATATTCATTTAGATGCCATTCAACTTATGGTTTAAATAAAATAAAATTTTATAAATAAATCTCCAATTAAAATCATAATTCATTTATTATGTCAAAATACCTTATTTTACTTAACTTTTATTTTAACCAATAACTTAACACCTTATTAAAAATACCCATTTCACAAATAAAATATTCTTATCACTAAGTTAAGCTTAAAATTTCATTTAAAACTAAATTTTCAATTATTAAGTCAAATCAAAATTTACATTTTCAATCATAAATTTGCTTATACACTTTAACGTATAGAAATCAATATAAAATTTATTTAAATCATTTAAATCCCATTTAAGTTAAAATCTCATAAATTTTTAAATTCCAACTACTCAAAGAATTTCAGAAAACTATTATGTCAAACTTAAGTTCAAAATCACATATTTTTAAGATCTCAAAATACTTAAATTTACAGAAAATTATTATATCAAACTTAAGTTCAAAATCACATATATTTAATATTTCAAAATACTAAAAATTTCAAAAAACTATTATATCAAACTTAAGTTCAAAATCACATATATTTAATATTTCAAAATACTTAAAATTTCAGAAAACTATCATTTAAAATAAACCATGGGTCTGTATAATATTTTCTAACCTAGGTCAAGTGGTACGGATATGTATCATTTCAACCAGTAATATATATAAATCCCGGGATCTATCTTTTCAAACTCGCAATCCCAAGTCAAAACAAATAAAAATCGCTCGAGCCTATCATTTCAGCTCATAACGATTTTTCCCTATTCTAAAGTGCGTTCGGGTATGTATCATTTCAACCCATAGTGATTCTATGCTAACAGGGAACTTGCAGTGTGAGAAACAGAAATATAAATAAATAGCAAAACATATCATATGCTGTCAGGTGATGCAACAGGTATATAATCAGGTTATAACATCGTATAATCATATCAGAGGCATATATGAATTTATAGCAACATACCATATCAATACTACACATCCACTTGTCATCGTTTCACAAATATATAAGTACGAATGTCTAGAGTGATAGACTCACCTTTTTGAAGCTGGAGATGGCAATTCAAAATGCACAACTAAAACTTTGAAAAGCACGAACAAGTTTTTGAACGGATGAAGAGTCAAGATCCAAATCTTGTATATAAACAAATACACAAACATAAGTATAAGATTCAATACAAAAGAATAGAAATTAAAACAATGCAAAGATATGAAAGAAAATGACATAACCTTTGCTTTAAACATCAAGTGGGCTCGGCCATGGTCACAATGGGCTCGACCATCATTAAAGCATGCTCGACCATCATGGTTATGAGGCATATATGCACGACCATGGTTAGAAAGTGGAAGGCAAAGCATTGGAATATGAAAAGGTAGGGGCTGGAATGCAAGGAGGCAAGGCAAGTGAAAGGTCAAGTGCTAATTGGGTTTGGCCCTATGGCTAATGTGCTCGGCCATGGGTTCAAAATTTGGATCAGGTCTGGTCATCATGGCTAGGAGATGGAGATGGGTCGTGGCATAGCAAAGTAAGGTGGAGTTGGTGTTGTGGCCGAGGCTAGGAGATGAGGAAGTGGATAATATGGTGCACGGCTAGGGTTTGCAAGGCAATTGGTGATGGGGTTTTGATCTATGGAATTCACGGCAACAAGGAGGGATAGTGGTGGATGAACTCTGGTCATGGATGGCGGTGGTGGTGGATGAGATGGTCGGGAAGGCTAGAGGATTGTAAGATGTTGGCCGAGCTTGCTTTTAGAAGAACAAAAGAAAATAAAGAGAGAAGGAAGGAGGAAGACATAGAAAACTTACATACAATTCTTGTTAGGAAATGAGAAATGGAAGGAGATGAGAAGTGAGATGTTTTTGTACATGACAAATGAAGTTTTACACGGCTAAAGGAATGTAAATGCACGGCTAAGGAAATGAAGGGCTAGGCAAATGAAAAGGCATAAGTTATATAAAGAGAAACCAAAGTCTCTTGAAATTTCCAAAGCCAAAAATCAAAATAAAATCCAATAAATAAATCAAAGTCTAAACAAAATAAAAATAGAAAATAAAATAGAGAAATGAACATAGGAAAATAGAAAAATGAACGTAGAAAATAGAAAATAAACTATAGAAAATAACTGCATGTAAAACGCTGAATTTTATCAAATTTTAAAAAGTATAAAACAGAATTTGACGAAACGAAAAGCAGGACAAATATTAGAAAGAAATACGGCTTCAAAGAAAAAGATTAGAAATTTAAAATTCAAATTTAGAAATTTCAACTGTAAGTCAAAGTTTGACCAAAGTTGACCAAAATATAAAATTTCCAGAAAATACTTGTTTTATTATATTTGTAAAATAAATTACAAACAAAATCAAAAATTACATTGGAAAATTCCAATATTTCAAGTTAAAATGATTTAAAAATCAATGATTTCAAATAAAATTAATTTAAAATATTTGTTAAAAAATATGGGTTGTTACAATTTCCTTTTTATACAATTATAAATCCATTTATAAACCCCTTTATAAATTTCTAAAGCCATTTATAAACCATTTTATAAATGTCTGAAACCATTTATAAAACTTTATATACATTGTACATAATCTTCCTTTATTGTCTCCGAAACATTTTATAGAACTCCTCTTATAAAACTTACGTCTGTTTATAAAACTCTATTTATAAATCTTAAAAAATTTATAAATAAATAATAATCATTTACTTCAAAACACTATTATATAATAATAATTTCAAAACTCTATTAATAAACAATAATAGTTAATCTTCACCATTATTATAAATAATAATAATTAATTTCCAAAATATTATTAATAATCATTATTATTAATTTCAAACCATATTAATTATTTAAATAATTAACTTTTTAAAATATTAAAATATTGATAAATAACTTTTAAAAAACATTAAATATAAATAAATTATCTTTAAAAAAATATTAAATATAAATAAATAACTTAGAAAAGACTGATAAAACGGTTAGAGTAAATAGAGGTTTAATCCTTTAAAACAAAATATTTCCGACACCCAATTTCAGATTTAAAATCATTTCCTGTCTCAAAAACCAACTCCAACTCAAATGGTAATTTATAGTATTTTTAAAATACTAATTTTAGGCCAATAGCTACCAAACGTTTAACCGATATCGATATTGATTTACTATCACTATAGGGTTCAAGTTTTGAACATATAACAATGTGATAGTTAATAGTGTCAAACAATCAGGTTTGATATTCAATGATTCATATAACATGAATATTATTGGAAACAATTCAACAATGGCGAGGAATCCCATTGGATCCCTCCAACCTATCCCCTTACATCACAACTCATATATATATATATATCAATACATATATATAAATAAAATTCAACAGCGGCAAGGAATCCTATTGGATCCCTCCAACCTGTCCCCCTGCATCACAAACAGTAAATAATTATATAATATGGGTCATCCGCTACTAGGCGGGTATATATAAAAGGTCATCCACTCCAGGGGCGGGAATAAATCCAAACCAACTGATAAAACAGTAAGTCGTCCAAACATTCAATCAAAAAAATTTGATCAACTATGTAACATTTCTGGTTAACCAAAAAGGTGAGTTTAACTCATCGAAATTCCAGTTATCGTTGTAGCGTTCCAGTTTGAATTAAAATTGAATTGGCTTTAAATTTTAACCCAAATTCTTACTAGCTACAAATCTATTCAATCCAACTCTATATCTTAGATTTCGCTCTAACGATCGCAATGCAACTTGTCACATTCAATTTCGACTTCGTATGAATTAGATATGAATTAATGAACGTTTGAGATTATTTAAATTATCATTAACTTTAATTAATTAATATTTTTTAAAACTTTTTCTCACCTTCCCTCCCTCGTTCACGTTCATCTCTAAGAAATTCAAAATACGACCGCGCCTTCCTTTGTTCGCCGCCACCTCGAGTCACTGAGGGAAGCCCTGACTCCCCTCCTTCGATCGACCCCAGCCATGACAGCTACGCCGCCCCCAATCGCCGAAAATTAACCATGCTTTGTCACACCGTTCATCTCCAAATTGCCACCGCCATGCCTCGTAGTTGATCGCCAAACTTCACTAGAACGTCCCCCATGCTTCCCTCTATAAGATTTCCTTTAGCCTCCAACACCAAATCATCAACAAAATTGCCGTAATTCACCATAATTGCGACCAACATTCATCATCAAATTACGGCCACCTCGCGATGATAAATGATGATCCAACCGTTGAATGAGCCGAGCTCGATGTTATCTACAACTTTGTAGTTGGTGACTTCGCCTGAAACGGCATGGATACTCAAAAATCTCGAACTCCAAACGAGGTGTGCCGCCTGGCTTTTTGTAATAAATACCCCTATTTCAAACACAATTGAACTAGTCTCGAAACATAATTCGATCATATGTAGAAGATAACTTTTTAAATCGAATTATATTAATTTAAATTCCTTTAATTAATTTCTACGCGTTTTGACCTCGCACGACCACACGATACACCCAATTGCCACAAAATTCAACGGCATAAAATAATCCACTATTATGGATCCAATGAAACCAGTTCCGTCGAAATCCAAAACAGTGCCCCGTGAGGCTATTTTCGTACGTTAATTTAAACGATTATTATAAAACAAGTTTAGTCGCTTTTAAATTCAAATTCAAAAAGTTTGTTATCTTCATTCTTATCCAGATAGAATTTAAATCAACTTCCGAAATCATTTTCATTCACATAAAATTCAAGATTTAATTATTTAAACAATTTCAAATATTTAAATAACCATTATATTTCAAATTCAAGTTATTTAACTTATAAAATTAACTTTTTAATATTTAAAATTAATTAAATATTTCAAAGTCAATTGACCAAAGTTTTGGATCGTTACACAAAAACACTACAATATGGATGAATAATCGGAGTCTCATCATCTTGCACAACACCAAATCAACGAAGAATTATTGTAATCAAATTCCTATATGGATTATATCTTCGTCTTTCTCCCGATCGATTTTCCATCATATTGTTCATTATAACATTAATGTAATTTATCCGAATATTCCCTAAAATAGCTATGTGGCTTTATGCACTAATGATTAAATCTCATCAAAACCGCTCGTTTTTGGAATTAAGATGTGTTGAAGAATTCAAAAAATAATACGAGCTTGGTGAGTCAGGTTAGAAGTTGTCCAATTATTTTGCGCAAAATAGTTTCTTCAGTCAAAATTATCTCATCTAACGGCATTCCATTGGATGAAATCTCTAATATCTCGCCTAACTTATTTTCACTAAAAGCAATTTCAGCATATTTAAGCTAGTATACAAGACTAATCCATTTTCATCATTTCCTACTTCAAGATTACCGTAAAAGAGTGCAATACATCTAGGGTATATATTAATTTTGAAACCAATCAAGTTTATTATGTTAACCAATTCAGCATAGGCGAATGTCGTATATGTTTAGAAAATTCAAATTTACCGAGCATCGGCTGAGATGCTCATTCACCAATAGAGCCTTGAATTTCTTGATATTTTCCCTTTTATTCTTCAACCAATTCCTAACTTCATAGGTTAGCAATTCGTCGATTAAGCCAAAAGAAGTTAAGGAGATGCTTCTTTTCTCTCTTACCTTGTCTAAAGCTTTGAATTTTGGTTGAAATAATTTGATGGATTTTGGAAGAATGGAGGCTGGAAAAATGGGGGTAGGGTTTTGAATTCGAAATTAAGTTTGAAAATAATGAAGAAAGGGGTGCGTGTGAAGTTAAAATAGGCATCGGATCTGAAATGAAATTGCATTACCGGTGGACTGGTGCATCGGCGATTCAATTTTTTTCAGATTTCTGATTTATTTGAAAATTATTAGTGTGCGCGTGCGTTTGTATACATATATATATTATAAAAGTATTAATTTTTTAATAGTTTAAAACTTTTAAAAGAATTTTATAATTAATTAGCTAATTTTTATTAGATAATTTTTAATGATAACTTTTTATATATTTTATGTTTTAATGTTGATTTATGGTTTTCATAATTTAGGGCTTAAACTATGAAACGTAATTTTAATAAAAAAAAATATAATTTTTTGTTAAAACTAAATTTTATTAGTGTAACTAATTTTATCTTAAAAGCAAAGTTTATTAAACATTAACTTGTATTTATATATTAAATGATTATTTTTGTAAAATTATCAGGTAAACATCTTAAAATATATATACAATATTAGAAATTTTGATTATATAGGTTGGGTTTTAAATTGCATCGTTTATCGAACAAATCCCTAATTCTCGACATAATCTAATATACGTGTTTTCATTTAATGTTTTAAATATATTTGCAATTTGATTTTAAGTGTTTGCAAATTCTAGAGCAATATTTTATTTTTCAAAACGATCTCTTAAAAAATGGTGTCTTATATCAATGTGCTTAGTACTAGAGTGATTTACATGATTTTTTATAAAATTAATCACACTGGTGCTATCATAGTAAATGGGTGATTTAGTTAAATTTACACCAAAATCTTTTAGTGTTTAATGCATACAAATTATCTAAGCTCAAGCTAAAGCAGCTGATATATATTCTGCTTTACACGTAAATAGGAATACGTAGTTTTGCTTCTTACTAAACCATGAAACCAAAGATTGACCTATAAAGTGGTATGTATCGCTAGTACTTTTTATTATTGGTACAACAACCGCCAAAATCGACGTCGATGTATGATACTAATTTGAATGGACATCCTTTTGGATAGAAAAGACTATAATATATAGTTTCAATTTGATATCATAAAACTTTAACAGCTCGTTGGTGTGACTCTTTCAGATTAGCTTGAAATCGAATGCAAGGACACACACTCATCATTATATCGAGGCGACTCGCTATCGGATAAAGTAATGATTCAATCATACTCCTAAAATGTTTTTGATCGACATCCTTACCATTTTCATATTTATCTAGGTGAATAGTTGTACTTATTAACATTGGCTTACTGTGTTGGAACTAGGCCAGCCCGCAGTAGAAGTTATAGGTGAATTTCAATTTCTTTTATCCTATTGGATCTTCATTAAACCTATGAAGTCTAGTTTATTTGGAACATTTCTAAATATTATTTAAATAAAATACTTTGTTTTATTTAAATTTATAAATTATATAGTTTTATTTAATTTATGTCTAGATATATATACACGCATGTATCAAATAAATATGTGTGTGTGTATGCGTATGTAATATATCAACCCGTGTAAGGAATAACATGCATGTGTATAGATGTTGGGATTTACATCGCAACGTACACGTTAGCTCATCCAATATGCAAGTATATATTGTCCAAATATATGTATGTATATATATACTATTATTTATATATAAATATTATAAATATATACGTATATGTATAAAGTTTTGTTAAATAATTCTATATAAGTATATTTTTATATATGTATGTATATTTATATATATAATCATATGAATAAAATATTAATATTATATATACATATTATGTAATAGATTTATTTAAATATAAATAAAGTACTAAATATTAAAATATATTTTTTACAAAATCGTGAGTAATAAATACATTTACATATATATATATATATATTAAATTTTTAATATATATACATACATAAATAAGTGCATAATGAAATGTATATATACATATATATAAAGTAATAAAATACTCAAAATAAATTTTTTAATATAAAATCTAGGTCTTATGCATAGCTAAGTAAAATGAATAATTTTTTTAATTTTAAAATACATTTTAATTAAATATCTATTTGAAAATTAATATAATAATAATTTCAAAATTTTATTTTCAAATTTTAAATTTCCAGTAAATCCTAAATGATATTTTATTCTTTAGAAAAAATTTACAAATTTTCCAGTTTAAAATGATTTTTCCTTTTTTGGCCGAATATTCAATATTAATTTAAAAATTAAAAAAACATTCTTTCTTTTTAATCTTTGTCGAGAGCTTCTTTACTGTTAATATTATTTTATAAAATATAAAATATAATTTCATAATATATTTGAATTAATATGATTTATTATGTATAAGTTTGATTTAAATAATAATAAAATATTTGTAAAAATATTTTCCCACTGCCGAAAATTATTATAGCTCTAATTCTTTACATATAAAATTATATGACTATTTTTTATTAAAGTATGATGTTGTGATTAATTATAAACTATATATATGTGTATGTAACTAAATAATATACATTAATTTAATAAAATATAAAAATTATATTTCTATTCAAAGCCGTACTGATCTGATGTATATTTGATAAAAAAATTAAATATATATACATGCATACAACCAAACAACATTGTGACAATGTTACTTGCATATTAGAATCATCACCTAACTAACAATATATATAATATATACATGTATAATAAAACATTATAATTGAGAATTAATACTTATGTTTTGATTAGAAACATACCTCAATTCCAATGGCTTGAAGTACACCTTGAAAAGATGATTGCTGCTCCTTGAAACTATTTCTGATTCAATAGAGAGCTGGTCTTTGAATCGTTGACCACTAAGTATTGGAAAGCGATTGAATTAACTTAATTTGAACTTGATGAGATAGAGAGAGACCTGTAGGATATTCGACCAGGAAGCATAGAGGAGGAGGCACCAAAGGTTCTAAATCAAATTAGGTTAGAGATGCTTATATAATGGATAAAAAGGAGATAAGTGTGGATCTCATCTCATACTCTTTCTCCTTTAGTCCTAGCCATCCAAAACTGAGCCCTTCTTTACCAAAAATTTGAGTCGCCTATACCCTTGCTGTCGAAATTCTCAGCCCTATGATAGGCTTTAAACCCATTTTAAGCCTAAATAAAATATTATGCAAATAAATCAAAGTTAATTGCTTACCGATATCGTATATTAATTGATATATTTATAACTATTATAAATATATTTAACGATATTTATTCATCAAATCATAGTCAAATTTTATAATTGATATTTCATAAATATTAATTAATTTATAATAATTATAATTTAAAAATCATTTGGTCAAAGGAGAATTCATCATTTTAGTTGTGTGGCTCGTCGGGTGTAAATTTAATCAGCGATTAATATCGAACTATTTGAAAATTAATGTCCATATGTCACTTAGTAGGTGGTGTGAAATTTTAGCTAAATTTATTATGTACTTGGTTTCGGTAAAATACAATTATACTTTAATTAAGCTTTACCCGACTATGACTTTTATTTACACTAATTCTCTTCGTCAATACTATATCACTTTGGACTTATGGAATTTGGCAATAGTCAAAATTCCAATATCATCCATATTCAACTCTATAGTCCAAGCAGAAAGTCCTTGGTTCAATAATAACAATTATTATTAACCGAACTACTCTGGTCGGAGATTTTGACTTTAAGTTGACTTGAGAGTCAAATCCTCTCTTGAATGGTGCTTCACTTCCAATACTTCCACTCAACCCAACTATAGTCACTCGATGGACGTTGTGCAATGATTTGACCGTAATCAAAGCGGAGTTTTCATATTGAAGGTCCATAGTATTCTCAAGTCGAGAAAACTGTGTAAATCTGTCACATCTATATTTTCTATTTGACCTTAGTTATATTAACCAATAGAAAAATGTCGAGTCATCCATTCCATAATTATCCAATAACCATCGGTACATAACCCCTAGATGCCCCTAGTAGTCATGAGTAATACACTGCCCAACATTTGGAAAGCATTATGTACTCTAGTCTGAACGGATATATCGATATCCAATCTCGATGCATCTTGACTAGGAACATTTAAAATGATGTGTTTTATAGTATTATGATACAATACTCATATTTAAACTATTTGTAATTACTATCACAAACAAACCATTTATGGATTTTCTATTAAATATATTTAATTTAGGCATTTAATTATTTATATTACATCATAACAAATATATAACAAAAAGAAAAATACCTTTATTATGAATAAGAATTGTTTATATAGTTACTTAATTAATAATAAACTACATAATTGCCCCTAGGGCATACCCCTAACTCTATTATACTACTGATATTATCGACACCAAATCTTTAATTAGATCTTTACAGTATTTTCTTATGAAATAAAAATTCCATTTCTAATTATTTAATTTGTAACCTAAAAATGATTTAATTCGCCCATATTGGACGTTTCAAATTCTTTTCCCATAATTTCAGAAAAACTTGTACGAAGTTTTTCATTAGTAGAACCAAAGATAATGTTATTAACATATATTTGAACAACTAATAAATCGTTATATTCATGTTTTATAAAAAGTGTTGAGTCAACTTTTCCAATTTCAAAACCAAAATTCGCTAAATATCTTTTTAGTCTACCATACCAAGCACGTTGTGCTTGTTTAAAACCATATAAAACCTTTTTAAGTTTATAAATATGATATGAATATTTTCTGTGTTTAAGTAAGGGTGGGTGTTCGACATAAACATTTTCTTTTATAAACCCGTTTAAGAAAGCACTCTTAACATCCATTTGATATAATTTAAAATTGTGGTGACAAACAAAAGCTAGGAGTATTTTAATTGCTTCAAGTCGTGCAATAGGAGCAAAGGTTTCATCATAGTCGATTCTTTCCACCCGATTGTATCCTTAAGAAACTAGTCTAGCTTTATTCCTAACTATACCATCATTTTCATCACTTTTTTTATACACACCCATTTAGTTTATATTACAGCTTGATCACTAGGTCGTGGGACTAATTCCCATATATTATTTCATTCAAAATGATTTAATTCTTCTTGCATAGCTATAATCCAATATTCGTCTTTTCCTGCTTCTTTAAAAAAATTGGTTCAATTGTAGAAATGAGTGCTAAGTGACTCGTTTCATTTAGTTGTCTTCTAGTTATTACTTTAGTCTTACGTCTCCTGATATATTTTCAATAGGATGATCTTTAAAATTCTTGGGGTTTCTTTGTTTTTATTTTGTTCTGGTGATTAATTTATTCCTTAAGTATCTTCATTAGATTTATCTTGTTCTGTATTTTGAATAGCAGTTGAAGATTGATTAACATTGGTTATTTTATTATCATCTTCTATTTTGTTAAAATTTTCACCAAAAGAGATGTGTATGGTTTCTTCAATTGAGTTAGTTCTTTTATTGAATATGTGGTAAGCTTTACTTCCTTCTGAATAATCGATAGAAATTCCTTTATCCGCTTTAGAGTAAAATTACCAAGATTATCTTTAGTGTTTAAAATAAAACATTTTTACCCAAAGACTTTAAATGTAACGACCCGTAAATATATCCCTTTAAATAAATGATCATTTAGCTTTATCGATATAACAATAATTTTGTAAATAGTTATTTATATTAATTTATATGATTTTATAAATAAAATATGATCATTTTAATTAGTTAAGAATGATAAGAAAAAAAATTTCAAAATTTGTTTACAAAAATATGCATATTAAATTAAAAGAGAAAATATGACCGAAAATCTGAATCAGGATTTGTAACGATACAACGTGTGAGAAGTTGTGCAACGTTGTAGGAATATGTAATATACACATACACATGTACATGTGCATACATGAGAACACGCATATAAACATATATATACAAAAATAATTAAGTACGGAAGTAAAATATAAAATATATAATATATTTTAAGATTTCTTACTCCTTAAGCATGCATAAGTCAACATATGCATACATGAGATGATGGAAGTGATGGGCACATGGAGGGGGGATGTTTACCGTGCCTAAGGAGGAAGTGTGATGGTGAAGCCATATAATGGTGATGAAGATGATGATGTATGCACAGATACTTTTACACTCTTCTTTTCCTATAAATACCCTACCCTCTTCTCTTCATTTTCATCCAACTTCTTCTTCATATTTTCTAAGCTTTGTCTTCCACTTTAATAGCTTCCATCCTAAGAGAAATAATGTCAAAGTTTATTTCAATAGGAATTTAAATTATAATATATAGTTATATATACTTAAACACCTCAAAACAGTCCCGAAACTCCACCTTTTCTCCTTGTTCTTCACAACCTCCACCCCACTTCATCATAGGCCAAGCCATTTCCTTGCCCCACCCTAGGCCGTGCGCCCCAAGCCATCTCAAGTCTTGGTCAAGGCATCTAGGAGCTAAAATCCGAAGAATAATGAGCTTCGGAAACCGAGTAGAGCTATAACGAATTTTTAATTAATCGTTGTAAACTCAATGTGAGAACTCTTAAACTATTATATTATATTTTGGATGATGATATGATGTTTGCAAATGGATGTTTAATATGCTTTGATCATCAAGTTTGGTTGTTTAAATATGAATGTTGAATATATATATATATATATATATATATATATGCAAGTCACGGAAATACACGGCGATAAGCACAAAGGAAATCACTTTCCTCTATATTAATGAATTGATGTATATGGAAGGTTAGATCTCTATAAAAAAGGTTTAAAAATGAAATGTTTTATAAACATTTAAAAGTGTTTTGGTGAAGTTTGAATGAGAACTGAAAATTTAGTCAAAAATAGGCGCGTCGCGTAACGCTTGGTCGCGATTTCCCGCCATAAAAGTCAAATGAGAGTAAACGATGGAATATAGCTCGGAATTCTTCGAGATAAGAATTTTTTGAACTATTATATCCATAGTTTTCCAACGAAGAAAGAAAATCGAGATTTCAATAAGTAGATTTTGAGATATGAGTATAACAAGTTTTGGGAAAATCGCGGTTTTGCAGTTCGGAATCCAAAACTATATTTCTTTGGAAATGATGTTTTAAATTTGTATAAAAATATGGAATAAATCTTATAAATGTTTTAAAATGTCTTAAAAATGATTTGAGCAATAAAAAAGAATTTCCAAATAATAAAAAAGTCGTTTTGATTAATATTCTTTAACTTTTAAATTTTAGTTTAAAAACTGAATGATTCTTTTCCAAATCTTTTATAAACGTTTTCAAAGGAATAACTAAGTGTTTTAATGATTATTTGGAAGTTTTATAGTTTATTTAAAATAATCTAAATAAACGATTTAAAGAAAATCTATTACAAATTAAGTGGTTTAATCATGGCTCTAAAAGCCGATGAGTAGACTGGATTTTTCTATTCGTGAGATCCTGATGTGAGATGCTTAAACTAGGTAGATGTTCAAAAGCAACCAATGCCCTGGCTCACCTGGCCTCTTCCCTAGGCAAGGTATAGATAAGATCGAAATGTCGAAAATGAGTTAAGTGTAAAAAGTTCTAAGAAATCAAAAGCAGTGATAAGAGAGGTTTAATGATTCCGTAAATACCAGAAAGAATGTTTTAGGAAATATATATCTCCAAAAGAGATTTTTGATAAAAAGAACTAAATCAATTAAAGGATGATTTCCTATTCATAAGAACATCTTTTTATCGATGATTATTTCGAAGAAACCAGGGTCGGATTTGGATGATTCCTATCCGAAGAACACTTCGAACCAATTTACGTATTTGAAATGAAGACATGGATACGATATTTGGGGTTTTCGTAATAAAGGACTGCTTGTTGATCATTTAGGGATAAACTCCTAATATACATATAGCAGAAGTAGTCTCTTCGTTATAAAATATCCAAGGTAAGGATTAATCGTTACTAATCCTAGGGTTAATTCCCGATAGGATGTGGTAGAAGAGTGCCTTCGATTTGTCCTGTACTTAGACAACTTGTATGGACGGCTGTCTGACGTTGCATTTCTAGTTACATAAGTGATCTCTACGAACGTATTATCTGCTTGGTGGCGGAGAAGGCAACTTCTCTTAGCTTAAACCCCTTTCCTGAGACGTATGAGCTCGGGAGTTATATGTTTGTAGAAATCAGTTGTGTGACCATGGAATGGTAGTGTGGCATTCAAAGAAAGATGATGTACTATATGAAAGGTAATCGTTACCTCGGGCCTTACACCCGAAAATGGCCGAAATAAGGTAGATGTAGTAAGGCTGTGTGGTTCGCAACCATTAGGGTATGATCATCCCCTTCTAAATATATTTCTAGCAACTATGACGTTCGAGTTTAAATTATTATGGTGTATGCTAAGAGACATCTCAGATAGGTCGGTAACGACCGGGGTGATGACATATTTGGTACTATCTAGGAAGAGGTAGGCCGGTCTCGTGTTGGTAGAGGACCATCAGTTTGGCCTCGGTATATTCCTCTAGAGATCTACTGCCGGAAGGTAGTCCCTTCACCTAGTCATTTGTATGGAAACCCATTCTCCAATAAGAGCGATTACGATTTTAGATATAGAAAGCCTTGTATTACAAGGTGGTATGTTGGAATTTAATAATGTAACAATTTCGGCTAAGATTAATAAGTTTAATAGCAAATGTTTTCAAAGAATGTCATTAAAAATAATATCAAGTATTTTTATGTAAGAATGTTTTGGTTATTGTAAGGTAAAAACCCGTTCCCTGTTTATGTGCGACGTGGTCTTATGAGATATCCTTTTGTTTTCAAACAATGTATTTTGAGTTTTCACACCAGTCTCATGACTGACTCGGAGTTTATTTTGTTTTCCCTTTAAACTATGGGTGCCCTATTTTTTCGGCCAGCCAAGTAGTCAGGATTTTGTTCGGAATATTTTGGGAAGAGCATGCTGGAAGAGGTTTTTAGAGCATGGAGTTGGAGCACCCGATGTGGATGTCTATCTGTCTATTTATTTTTATTTTTCCATTGTGTCTAAGTTAGTTAATACCAGCAAGTGTGGGAGCACTACCAAAACTCTGATGTACCCTAGTGAGAGTGGTTGTATGTACTATCTATATATTTTAATGTAATGTGAGAATTTGTGTTTCCATCTTTTATCTTTACTTTACCCCTGAAAATCTGCCTCCCCGGCACTTGGATTTACAGCACGTGAATACCATGGATGTATTAGTGTAGATTTCCAAGAGTCTAAGAGACGGGTCTTCACATTAAAGTATGATATCTTAGGTTTACATTGATAAACGTTTCATAAGGAGTACTTTTAGTTTTAGGACGAATTGGGATGCAATTTAGAACATAGCAAGTAGTAGCAACTACTTCAGCTCGGAAATTCTAAGGTAGAGTGGAGCTATTTAGTAATGTTCTAGCACACTCTTGTAAGGTTCTACTTTTTCTTTCTACAACACCATTTTGTTGTGGTATTTTGGGAAAAGAAAAGTTATGACTAATTTCCTTTTTATTATAAAAGTTAGTAAATTCATTATTATCGAACTCTCCTCCCTAATCACTTCGAATACTTTTAATTTTTAAATCTTTTAAGTTTAGAATTCATTTTACAAAATTCTTAAACATTTTAAAAGCATTGCTTTTATGTTTTCAAAACAAAGTCCAATTATATCTTGAAAAGTCATCAACAATTACATAAACATATTTATTATGATTTATTAATTTAAACATAAGTTGGACCAAATAAATATAGATGAAGTAATTCCAAAGGTTTATTAATAGAAATTTCATTTATAGATTTAAAAGAAAAAAATTCGTAGTTTTCCTTTTTGACAAGCATCACAAAATTTATTTACTTCAAAATTTATTTAGGTAAAACTCTAACAATTTCAAGTTTTACTAATTTATTTAATAATTTAAAGTTAGTATAGCAGAACCATTTGTGTCATAGCCATGAATCATTTGAATTTGCTATAAGACATAGGTTACTATCATTATTAACTTTCATATTCAAAATATAAATATTTCATTTTCTAATACCTTCAAAAGTTAATTATTCGTTTTGATGAAAAATATTACAACTATCTTTTTTAAATTTAATTTTAAATCCTTTATCACAAAGCTAACTAATACTTAACAGATTATGTTTTAAATTTTTAGCTAAGTAAACATTAGTAATTAAGGGCAAATTTGGATAACCACTATTGCTGACGTCCCCTATTCCAATTATGTATCCTTTCAAATTGTCATTGAAAGATACGGTACTTCCATCCCTTGATCTGATATTTGTAAGCATATTGGAGTTTCTCGTCATGTGGTTAGAACATCCGCTATCTAGAATCCATCTTCTCTTTTTACTAATGTGAGTGGATACCTGCAAAAAATAAATAAATTTATTGGTACTCATATCCGGCAGAGTTTGGTAGAACCTCTAAAAGGATAATTAATATTATTATGACCATCAGAGAAAAACTTATCCATATATTTCTTTCTTATGAGATTATTATTGGTTTTAGGAACGTATTTTTTTATTGCCTTATTTTCAGAAATTCCTTTTTGCTTTTTAAAGTTACTAATTTTTTAAGTTTTGTATATAGAAAATTATTTTTCTTTGGATTTTTCTTATACTTATCCTTTTTAAAAGCCAAACCATTTTTGTTATGTGCTGGTCTAGAATTCTTTATCAAATTTGATAAGTATTCTTGCCCTTATTAAATTTTGATATATTTATGAAAATCTTTAATAAATTTTTTTAAGATCTAAATTTTCAGATTCAAGAATTTTTATTTTTTCACAATTTTTTTTGTCAATTTAAAATTTTCATTTTTGTAAGAATCAACTTCATTTTCTATCACATAAATTTTATTTGTCGAATTTTTAAATGAGTTTTGTGAATTCTCCAATTCTTTAATCGTTTAACATAAGTTAATAATTTTATTTTCTATGGAAACAATTTCTTTTTCAAATCAATTTTAGAATTTAAATTGTTATTTGAAAGTTTTATATCTTTATTTGAATCCATTAAAAATTCACATTTCGTAGACAATTCCATTTTTTTTGAAATAAAATTTTTGTTCCATTTTCAAAAATAGATTTCTCTAAAGATTGTTCCAATTTCAAAAACAGATTTCTCTAAGGATTGTTTTGAGTATCAATTACTCCTTATAAAATAGTTTCTCATCTTTTAACATGGCTATTTCTAACTCTGCTCTATTTAAGTTAACCATGGTTTCTTTATGTATTTTTATTAAATTTCTAAATTTTTCATCTGGTTCTATATAAAACTCAAATAATTCATTATATGTTAAATCGGATTGTACCTCATCTTTTGTAGCCGTGAGTAGACGTTAGCTTGTTCAGTATCGCTATCGCTATCAAAAGATGATGAGGAATCTGAATCATCCCAAGTGTCTTGATATGTAGTTTATTTATCGAACTTTTCAAATCGACCCTTATTCTTGAGCTCCTTCTTTCAATTATATTGTAAGGGGAAATCTTTTAAGATATGTCCGAATTTATTGCAGCCAAAGCATTTGAGTCCTAAGCTATTGTTGTTATTGTTATTTCCTCTCTTTACTTGTCTTTTGAATTTTCTGTAGTTTTTCTCTATGTAGGTCATCTCGTCTTCGTCCAGTTCAAAGTCTTCCTCAACTTGGAATGCTATGGTCCTTTCTCTTCGTTCTGTTTCGTTCTAGCTTGCAATTCACTTCATAGGCCATTAAATCACCGATTAACTCCTCAAACTTGAGTTGAGAGAGATCGTTAGCTTCTTCAATTGCTAGTACATTTCTCTCCTAATCATTGGTTAATGAGTTTAATATTTTTGTAACAATGTCAAATTCAGATAAAGTTTCACCCATCCTACTAGTGCATGTGTAATGTCTTGTAAATGGGAGTAAATATCAAACAATTTTCATTATCCTTCATTCTAAAATTGACTTTTTAACATAACTATTCTAGATTGTTTAACTTTGCTTGTGCCTTGATGAGTGACTTGTAAAGTGTGTCATATGTCATAAGCAATTTTGCATATCATAACTCTAGTAAATTCATTTTTACCTAAGGCACAAAAGAGAATGATCATAGCTTTTGAATTATTGGTTACAACTGTCTTTTGTTTGGAAGTCCATGTGTTTAATGGTGTAGTTGGAATTTCATATTTAGTTTGTATGGAAACTCAAATTTCAAGGCCATTTCCTTCCATATAGATTCTCAATCTAGTTGACTAGAAATTATAAACACTACTAGTAAATATTAGGGGTCGTGTAGTAGACTGACCTTCTACGAAAGTGCTTGTATTGCCATATTACTATATTCAATAAACTGTGTTAAAGTTTATGAAATATCATGCTCTAATACCAAATGAAAGTGTGTTGGATCGTGTATTATATGGCTAAGCTATATGTTAAAGTATATAAACAATATTCTAAGCTAGCTGAGGATAACATAAAATAAAGTAAAGAACTTCCACACTAGATTTTTGTACTAGTTCGGACCATCGTCCTATGTCAAGTCCCAAAATCTTCTATTTTGACTTTAACTCACTAACACCCTCACTTCGTCAGAAGGAATAGGCCTATACAATTGCCTGAACCGCTGAATAGGTTTTTCACACTGACTTCATAAAATATACACTTTGGCAATAGTCGTGTCTTCAATACATAGTTATGCCCAATATAGTACAATCTCCTATAACTCACAAGAATCAGTTTGTAGATGAATATGCTGGAGTTTCGAATGTTAGAAATCATAATATTGATGATAGTAAGTGAATGATCACTGATTTGAGAATATGAAATAGACTAGGGTTTCAGATAGTAGATAAGAGAATTTGAAGAATAAGTAAGTTGTTTAAATTTTTTGAAACCAATGTTATTTATTGATTTGAAAATGTTTGATGAAGGGATATGGTCATTTACCAACAGAAAAGGTCGTGCCTGAAGAAGGAGGAAGATATACGTCTGTTTTTATGAAAAGGAAGCAAGAAATTCATTTCGATTTTTTGAAAAAAAAATTCGTCCACCAATGAACCGATGGACTTATTTTTTTTCAAAAATCCTAAAGCCTTTTTAAAAGCTTTAAAATATATGAAAATTTCTATAAACTAATTTTTAAGGTCATTGAGCTTTTAAATGGTAATGTGTGATTATTGTGAGTTTTAACAATATATATCTAAGACAAAAACAATTCCCAAATACACAATCTTCAAATGTTCTTCCAACGGACAATCTTCTGAAGCTTTAGCGCAATTCCTTATATTTCTTAATGATATTCCCTTGACTATTATATTTTAAACTATAGTATGGAATTATCGTCATGAAAATTGGGAATGCTTGCTCTAACAGAAGATGGGTGCGTTTGTGGATAAATTGGATTAGAGGTTAGAAGTTGTGATATTCGTGGACAAAAGTTTGATTAGAGATTGGATAGGAAGTATTGCATAATGTATATTGTTTATTTTATTTTATTTTTCCAATAATTGTCAATTAATTGATATTAATTATTATTAGTTATTAAGTATTAAAATTTAATAAGCAATAATATATATTTAAATCCAATTTCAGTTTCAAATACAATTTCAAACAAATACAACAAATTCAAGCACATAAAAAATATAACCAATGATTATATTCCACGACAAAGATGCAGACAATCTCAAGAACTGTGTCTGGACAGTCGATTTTTGACATCGACGAAACCAAGTTTAGTTTCTCTAGCTTCGACAACACGATACTAGTGCTAGCCATGTTTTGTGTAGATAACTAGCCCAAATCACAAAGCCATTTCATAACTTTTTTGTATCAAGTTGGAGGTTGTGGTAGCATGGTGAGTAGGAGCAAGAGCCGAGGCAGAAGTAGGATAGTGGAAGGTCCAGTAGATTGCACTTAGCCATTCGACTAGGACCGTGGTGTACAATAGATTGAGGCGAGGGATCTGTAACGTGTCCTTTAGACTGAAAGATACGTTGTCAAACTGATGCAAAGCAGCACTATCTAGTCCCATAATTATCTCTTATGTACTCTCATCATTCACCCATGGCTTGACCATGTCAGTACCTTGTTGGTTTTGATGATAACAACTATAGGACATTATACAAAATATAGATACTAATGTTTTATCGAGATATATATAGTATATAGTGCAGGATATTAGACAGATGTTGATTAAGAAGGCTGTACAGTATTCAGAGTAGATTTAAGATACCGATTTAAAGTTTTAAGAATGAAGACTCATGAGTATTGAAGAGTTCAAGATTTCAAAATATTCCAAATAAGTTATAGAGTTATAGAATATACGTTAAAACCTTAATAACACTTTCCTGATCTCTCTCACCTTCTCTAATTTTGTTTTATATTGTTTTTCAAATATTCTAGTTTTAAAATAATCTTTTCAAAATATTTCTCAAATGATTTCAATCTCTTATACTTATAAAAATATCATTTTAGTGTTTTTAAGTTTATATATATATATATATTGGATTTTTTTATAATTTAATTAGTTATAATTATATTGATATATATATATATATATATTATTGAATACTCTTATTAAATCTTTCAAAGTTTTACTAAGTTATATTTTGATTAATATATATATAAACTATATTTAAATGATTCTACAAAGTATCAAATTATTTTACAAAGCAATGTATTTTCAAAATAATATTTTAAGGTGTTTTCAAATTTGTGAAGAGTATGTCGACATACTTTATAGGCATATGTCGACATAGTGGCCGTAAAATTCAAAATTAAAATTTGAATGGAAATGTCGTTTCGTCGTATCTCTTCACGAATGGACATGACCGTTATTTCCCTATATATACCAGACTTCCTAACGAATTTTTATTAACCACTTTGATATTCTTCCCTCCTCTTTTCACTCTCTTGATTTATAAATCAATTTTTACAAAAACTCTGCCTAAATTCAACCAAAATCAAATTCAATTATTACAAATTTGGTTCTCCTTCATTTACTCTCTAATATCTCTTATCTCTCTCAAGATCAAAGTGGTATTCAAGAGTTATAGGATCAATTGTAATCAAGATCGAAGATCTGAGTCAGTAAACTCTATCAAATCATACTCTTATACTTTGTGGTGTGTTGGTATCTCTGAAATCCAAGTAGGTGTGATTGCAGCTTATAAAATCAATTGGGTGTACTTAGTAGCTCGTAAATCTAGTGAGTGTGCTTATAGCCCGAAAATTAAGTGACTCTACCCAGAGGTCGGGATTCTGGAGGGTGTGTCTCATAGCGTTGAAATTGAGATTGTATTTGCATTTGTTAGTTAGAAAGAAATCCATACAAGGAATTATGCGAGACTAGATGTAGGGTAACTTCGAACCAATACAAAATCCTAGTGTATCCTTTCATTTTTACTTTTACTGCATTTACTTTTATCTATACTTTGATTCTATGATTGTTTCTGTGTTTGTTAATTACATCATTCCAAGTAAAATCTTAAAAAATGTGAAAAATATTCATATAATCCATTAAACACTATTCACCTCCCCCCTCTTTTAGTGTTAATTTTGCCTTAAGATCCCAATTTCGTTGACTCACATTTGCTATCAGAGCATTGGTTTTCAAAGTATTCATTATCTGTTTTTTGAAAATGTTTAAATGGCTACCAACAATGTTAATAGTACTATTAGTAACATTGTTAATACACTTGTTAGTAACTCATTTGTCAAAGGACAATCTACTGCTAGACCACCACTTTTTAATGGCAGTCATTACACATATTGGTCATGTAGAATGAAAATTTATTTTTAGTCAATTGGTTTAGACACTAACTTTGTTGAAATGGATGAAAATTTGGATTGATTATGATTATTTCATGATTATCTAATTTTACATATCACTTATTGTTTTATATAATCTTTCACATTATCATTATATATAATTCTTATACATATTGATTAGTATTTTATTTAGGGGAAGTTAGAGTTATAATTAGAACAAGAGATAGTGTTAGAGTTATAGTTTTAGTTAGTTATTTTTGTTGATGACAAAGGGGGAGGAATATATACAATCTACGCATAGATTAAGGGGTAGTTTCGTAAATCAGGGGTATAATATATATCATATACAGAGTTGTCATCATAAAAAAGGAGGAGATTGTTAGTACCTTAGGTATTAGTTTTGATGATAACAACTATTGGACATTATATAAAATATAGATACTAATGTTTTATCAAGACATATATAGCATATAGTGCATGATGTTAGACAAGAGTTGATTAAGAAGACTGTACGGTATCAAGAGTAGATTCAAGATGCTGATTTAAAGCTTCAAGAGTTCAAGAATGAATACTCATGAGTAATGAAGAGTTCAAGATTTCAAGATATTCCAAATAAGTTATAGAGTAATAGAATTTATGTTAAAACCTTGATAGTACTTTCCTGATCTCTCTCACCTTCTCTAATTTTGTTTTAAATTGCTTTTCAAATATTCTAGTTTTAAAATAACCTTTTCAAAATATTTCTCAAAATTATTTTCAATCTCTTATACTTATAAAAATATCATTTTAGTATTTTTAAGTTTATATATATATTGAATTTTTGTTTACATTTTAGTAAGTTATAATAGTTAATAATTTCAAAACATTCTTTTCACTCGTCCATGCCGTCCTTCCTTCTCTGAACCCTTACCATCACTCGTCCTTCTGTACCACCACCATGTCGCCTAACAATCTGCCCTTGCTCCCTGTCCCACTGCCCGTTCCCCCAGACCCGTTGTCCCACCCACCTCCTCCTCTACCTCCTTCTCTCTCTCCACCCATCCCTTCTCATTTATCCGTTCCCAGCTTCCCCTCCTCCTCCAATCCTTCTATTCCTCCTCCCTTTTCGTGTCCTCCATCTTCCCCTCTTGTTGCTTCTGCCGAATGGTCCTCTCTGTTTAAACCCAACCAAGGAACGCTGGGAAATATAAATCCATTCACCTTGACCTCATGTTCAATGGTGATGCAATTGTACCTCCCGATGAAGTCATCAAAGCTGGCGCCTCTGTGTGGAATGAATATGTAGTTGGTTTCTTTTTGGATAAATCATTATCCTTCACTACTGTTGTAGACCACCTCAAAAGAGTTTGGAGACTCAAAGGCTCTGTAAAAGTTAAGTTCAATGGTATGTTATTTTTATTCCTTTTGTCATGTGAGGAGGATAGAACTAGAATTCTTAGTGTTGATCCAATTATTATGCAAAAAAAATTATTCATAATCGGCCAAGCATGGAGGCCAGATCTAGGAAATATACGTGGTAATTTTAAAGCAATTCTAGTTTGGTTACAAATGACAAATATTTCATTTTATGCATGGTCACATTTAGGATTGAACTGGTTAGCTTCACGTATAGGTAGATTGCTTTGCCTAGATGAATCTAGTGAAAGACTAGAAAGAATTTCATATGTTAAATGTTTGGTGGAGGTTAAGCCTGACCAACTACTAGTTGATAAATTTCCTGTAAAATTGCTTGATGGAAGTGAACAAATGATATATGTAAGTTACTTGTGGAAACCAAATGCGTGTATGAAATGTAAAGTATTTGGGCATGTAGTAGGGGAATGTGAGAAGAAAAATGGCAATGTGGATGTTTAGAACTATAAATAGGAATAGGAAAAGGAAATGGATAAAACGGTGAACACGGGCAATGATAAAGTAGTGGAAGCTACTATCAAACAAAACAATGGCGGAAGGTTATAAGGAAAAGGCGTATAATAAGAAGAGAGAAGGTTAATGGAACTAAAGTGGAGATGTATGAAAATAGATCGAAGCAAAAAGAAAGTGTATCTCGCAATGGCATAAATGAAGAACACGTGGCAATTGATAAAATAAATACTGAAGTGGGAGTTGACTTGACTGTGCCTGACGTGGCATGTGGTCCCACTTTGATTACGAAATGTAGCATGAATACTAACCCCTTTAGTGTAATAATGGAGGAGTAGAGAGATACTGCTGGCAGTGTGCATGACTTGCACACTGATTCTGAAATGCATGCGCATGCAAATAATATTGAAGAACTATGCACTGCAGTTGATAATGAAATGCATGCTCATGTAAGTATAAGTGAGGAACCACCCACTGCACATTTTGTGAATAGGAATAACAATTGCTCTGATACTGTTCGGCCTATCACACACTCTCTTGAACATCTTACTGTCCTTCCCCATGGTCAAAGCCCAGTGTCCCCTCCCTTAAACCTTCCTGTGCATGCCAGTGACCCCCCCTCACAATTGTAGCCTGGACTCAAACACTTCAACCATGCAAAATCCTTTATCTGACACTCCACATCAATCTCACTCTAACTTTCATCCAAGTATGGAACACGATGACATTGTTATGAACGTTTTACCATCAACTCCTGATCCTTACGATCATATACTACTTCCACCAGGATACCCATCACATGAATCTACAAGACACAACAACCAGCCAGAGTACAATCAATCCAATCGATCTTCAATCATTTCCAATCCAACCAACAATATAAATCAAAAGCTAAAAAAGAAAAACAAGAAGAATAAAGACCTCAATGATCCAAATATCCAAAAATAAACTACCGGTATACTCCCAGAATCAAATTCCACCCCCTCTTCTTCAACAAGAAGCAAGCAAAGCAATTTTCAAAAAACCACAATATAATATGATGATACAAAAATTAGGTGTATGGAATATCAGAGGAGCACATCAAAATATCAAGTTATCTCAAGCAAAAGACATCATTCAAAAACACAAATTAGATCTTCTAGCAATTTTAGAAACCAAGTTAAACTACACCCTGACTTCTAGAGCAGCAAGAATGATTAAGCCAAGGTGGAAGCTACATCACAACCTGCATGAAGCTCCTTATGGTAGGATAATGATCATTTCTGATCCTAAAAGCTTCATAATAACCCCAATTCTTTCCCACAAGCAATTCATTCACTCCCACCTCATTCATATTCTCTCATCTACTTCCTTATACCTAACCCTTATTTATGCTGATAATACCCCATTATCTAGACAGCTGCTTTATGATTCTTGCCTCATCTAGCCCAAGACACACATCCTTGGATCTTGTCTGGAGACTTGAACAATCTTATTCAACTTGGTGATAGAATTGGCGGAGCCCCTGTCACTTAAATGACATCTCCCCTTTGAACTGTGCCATAAGTTCTTCTAATCTAATCCATGTACCTTTTTCTGGAGCAAGGTACTCATGGAATAATATGAGTCGATCAGGTAGGCGTATATACAATAAAATTGATCATACCTTATGCAACTTCCCTGCCATTTCCTTATGGCCTCATTTATCCACTCATCTTCCTCATCCTCTCCTTTCTGAGCACTCCCCTCAAATCATTTCCCTAGTTGTGGATGCCATGAAAAGAAGATCCTCATTTAAATTTTTTAATTCATGGATCAAGGAACCAGAATTTTTTACTATTGTTAACAATGCTTGGAATACTAACTTTTTGGTTCACGTATGTTTATTTTTCAATAGAGACTGAAGCAGGTTAAGAAGACTCTTAGGAGCTGGGCTTATCAGAAATTCGATAATGGCGGCATGTTATCTACAAATATTAAGAGTGCTCTTGCCCTTGCACAAAAACTTGCAATGGAAAACCCAAATAATGGAATGCTAGTTAAAGAGGAATATGAGCTTCAAGATCAATACAAGAATGCTCTAAAAACTGAAGAAGAATTTTATAGACAAAAAATGAGAATTAAGTGGAATATGGAAGGTGATAGAAACACTAGACTATTTCATGATAGCCTGAAGATCAAACAGACAAAATCCAATATTCACAACATCAATGACCAGCATGGATGTCGTGCTAATAATCTAGAAGCAGTTGATAGAGCCTTCATTGAATACTTCATGCAACTATTTGGTAACTCCGACAATTTCAGTCCTGATCTAACTTTAATTGATGACATTCCTATGCCCACACTAACCCTAGAGCAGAAAGCATCATTATCAACTAAGATATATAAAAGTGAGATCAAGGAGTGTATCTTCAATATGAATAAAGAGGCATGTGGTGGGCCAGATGGGTTGAACGTGACTTTTTACACTGCATGCTGGGAGATAATTGAATTTGACCTAATTAAAGCTGTCAATGGCTTTTTCTCGAGCAATAAGATGTTATCTGGGATTAATGCAACTCATCTGGTTCTAATACCTAAATGTGATCAACCTAATTCTATCAGCGACTTTAGACCAATTGCTTGTTGTAATATAATATATAAATGCATATCTAAAATCGTTGCAACTAGGCTAAAGTCAGTGCTTCTTTCTCTGATTTCTGATAATCAGGCCGCATTTCTTCCATGCAGAAGTATTTTAGACAATGTCCTATTATCTCATGAGCTATTGAAAGATTACAACAAAGCAAACATTTCCCCTAGAGCCATGATCAAACTAGACCTGAGAAAAGCCTGTGACTCCTTGCACTGGAACACAATCACCAAAGTACTTTATAGCATGGGATTTCCTGCCCACTTTGGTGCGTGGATATATACCTGTATATCCAGAGTTAATTTTTCACTATGTTATAATGTTACAAATTCTGGTTACTTTTAGTGCTATCAAGGGATAAGGCAAGGAGATCTGATGTCTTCTTACCTTTTTATATCAGTTATGGAAGTGCTGACTAGACTAATCAACCGTGAAGTTGCAACAAGAAACATACGTCTTCATCCTAAATGCCGTGAGCCACTTATAACTTCCCTCATGTTTGCAGATGATTTGATTATCTTTACTAAGCCTACAATCCAATACATAACCAATACTCTGAAAGTATTGTCCTCCTTCTATAAATTCTCCGGTCTGGCAGTTAATTATAATAAGTCCAGTATCTTGGTTGCAGGTGTTCCCTATGCAATAGCCTCTGAATTATCTAGGCTAACTGGTCTACCTCAAGGAAACGACTCTACAACTTACCTTGGAATCCCACTTGTTACTTCTAAAATTACAACCTCTGATTGCTTGTGCTTGTATGAAAAAATAACTAAGGCAATGCAAGGTTGGTCAAATAGGAGCCTTTCTCAAGCGGGCGGGTTGATTTTAATTAAATCAGTCCTATTCTCCTTTTCTTCTTATTGGTGTAGAAACTTCATATTCCCTAAGAAGCTTATACTTATGATAAGAAGTGCCTTTTGTAACTTCTTATGGACTGGAACTGTGCACTCCAAAAAACTAAAACCGATTAGCTTCCTAAAAGTTGAGCAAATGAAAAAGAAGGGAGGGTTGGGTGTCTTAAACTTGAATTCCTAGAACAAAGCGGCCTTTAGCACTCATTTCAACAATCTGATTTCAAAAAGAAATAATATTTGGGTCCAATGGACACTTAAGCACAACTTAAAAGGCAAATACTTCTGGTCCATAGATATTCCTAACGGTTGCAGTTGGACTTGGCGGTCTCTCCTTAAAGATTTGCTTCCATATATACATGTAATTGCATCTTAGGATGGTGAGGCTAGCTTTTGGCATGAACCCTGGTCAGGGCAGGGAGTTATTCTTGGAAAATTGTTATCATACAATCAACAACTACAAAGTGGAATAAATAGGGATGCAAAGGCCAAGGTTTATATTCACAATGGTATTATCTCATTACCTTATTTCTCAAATCAAAATATCAAAAGACTTTGGAATGAAATTATGTTACAACACTACCCTATAGAGCAACATGATATTGTAGTGTGGTCGCATGCTTTCAAGCAACATTCTGTCTCTTTGGTATATAAATACTTAAATAGTCATGTGCAAACCCAATTTGCATGGAACAGAAGGTTGTGGAACCAAAACTATAGAGAAACTGATAATTTTTTGCTGTGGAAAGTGTTGAGGAATGCTCTAAAAACCAAAGGAAAACTCTATATGATGGGTCTGCATATTGATCCTCTATGTTTTTCTGTAATGAAGAAATGGAGACCAATACTCATCTATTCTTTAACTGCATCTTTGTGTTCAAACTGTGGGAGAAACTTATGATAAAGATTGGAGGAAATAATTTGACATGAATAAGTACAGTTGAATGGTGCAACATATATCGAGCTACGAGATGGAAGGATGATATAGGTATGTTGATGCTTGTAATTCTCAAGAAATTTATTTCTGTTATGTGGTAGCAGAGAAATGATAGAGTGTTCAATGGCAAAACTAAAAATGAGAATGAATTAATGGTAGAGCTCATTCATGCAATTAAATTTGGAATTCATAGTGGCACGTACTGTTATGTTAGTCCAATTGCAAGCAATTGGCAATAGTTGCCCTTTTGTAATAGCTTTTGTTTTTTTGTTTTTTACTTTTTTTTCTCTTTCCTGTATCCCTCTATATATTGTAGCATTTTATTATGTATATCCGCCTTATTGTTTCTTGCAATAAACTGGTAGGGGCCCGGTTAATCCCGCTTAGCATTGCTAAAAAGGTTATAATTATATTGATTTATATATATATTATTGAATACTCTTATTAAATCTTTTAAAATTGTTTTATAATGTTTTATTAAGTTATATTTTGATTAAAATATGTATAAAGTATATTTAAATGATTCTACAAAGTATCAAATTATTTTACAGAGCAACGTATTTTCAAAATAATTTTTTTTAAGTGTTTTTCAAATTTGTGAAGAGTATGTCGACATACTCTGTAGGCATATGTCGACATAGTGGCCATAAAATTCAAAATTCAAATTTGAATGGAAGTGTCTTTTCACCGTATCTCCTCGCGAATGGACATAAACGTTGTTTCCCTATATGTACTAGACTTCCAAACGAATTTTTGTTAATTACTTTCGTATTCTTCTCTCCTTCTTTCACTTTCTTGATTTCTAAATCAATTTTACCAAAACTCTATCGAAATTTAACCAGAATCAAATTCAATTATTATTAATTTGATTCTCCTTCATCTACTTTCTAATTTCTCTCATCTCTCTCAAGATCAAAGTGTTATTCAAGAGTTATAGGATCAATTGTAATCAAGATCGAAGATTTGAGTCGGTAAACTCTATCAAATCATACTCTTATACTTTGTGTTATGCGTGGTATCCCTGAAATTCAAGTAGGTGTGATTGTAGCATGTAAAATCAATTAGGTGTGCATAATAGCCCATAAATCTAGTGGGTGTGCTTGTAGCCCGGAAATCAAGTGATTCTATCCAAAGGTCAAGATTCTGGAAGGTGTCTTATAGCCTTGAAATCGAGATTGTATTTGCATTTGCTAATTGAAAATAAATCCATACAAGGAATTGTGTGGGATTGGATGTAGTGTAACTCCAAACTGGTATAAAATCTTGGTGTGTTCTTTCCTTTTTACTTTTATTGCATTTACTTTTAGCTGTACTTTGATTCTATGATTGTTTCTATGATTGTTAATTACATCATTCCAAGTAAAATTTTAAAGAATTTGAAAAATATTCATATAATCCATTAAACACTATTCACTATCCCCTCTAGTGTTAATTTAGCATTAAGATCCCTATTCCGCTGACTCACAGACCAGATGCACAACTTCATTATAAGACATAAATGAAGGGACGGTGAAATGTATTTGATCATGAAACGGGAACGTTTAGTGGGTAACGGTGTAGTACTAATGTGAATAGATCTTAAAGCCACTTTAACACTAGAGGAGGGGTGAACAGTGTTTATAACTTACATGGAATCTTTCTAAATTATTTTCGGATTTAAATTCAAAAATAGATAATCAATCATAGATATATATATATATATAAATAACAGTCACAGATGTATAAATGCAATAAAAGTAAAGTAAAAGTAAGAGAGATAACACCGGGAATTTTTATACTAGTTCGGATCAACCAATCCTATGTCCAATCCTGTATAGTGTATGCAGAAATTTCTTTTCCAATGCCTACTTTAAAAAAGTAGCAAGCAAACCAAAATACAGTCTCGATTTCAAGGCAACGAGATACACCTCCTGATTTACGAGTTCAGGGTAGACTCTCTTGATTTAATCAGGCAACAAGATCGCCCAATTGATTTGACCGGGCAGCAAGCACACCCACTTGATTTGAATGGGCAACAAGCACACCCAAATGAATAATAGTAGAGAGTTTTTGATTCCAAATACAAACAGATTAACTTTGGATACATAATATCATATAGCCCTTTTGATAGCACTTTGATCTTTGAATTGATGAGAGAATACTTTCATATCAGTGAGTAGATTATAGCAAAAGAATGAAGTAAAGTAGAGATTGAATTTGAATGAATACGAAGAATATAGAAAGTGGATTTTTTGAAATATATAATGAGAATTTGGAGTAAAAAGAAAGTCGAGAAAATAGTTAATAAAATTCGTTTTTCATTCCCCTTTATGTAGTGTTTGAAGGGACGTGTCTATTCGTGAAGAGATGTAACCAAAAATCACAACTATTCAAAATTCAAAAGGCATCCCTCCAAATGTCTATATGTCGACATACCCTTATTAAATTTGATAAACAATAATTTTTTAAATTGTTTATAAAATTCTAATAATTTGTAAAACTTTTAAACATAGTTTCTAAATACTTTTAATATATAAAACTTTTACAAAATATTTGTAGAAATATATTGTGAAAATAAGTATTTTGAAAATAAATATAAATATAATATAAGTAATTTGATTAAAGAATATTCGAAGAATAGATGGTTGTTATTCAAGGACAAATTATTCTAATATATACTAACTATAAACTACAGTCTTGAACTCTTCGTGTAACGATTCGGAATTACGGGTACTTCGTATTTAATAATCTGAATTATTTAAATATTTGAATCTTGGATTAAATATTCTTAAAGTGATTTAATAATCTTGTTAACCCTCTTTTAAATCATAACTAATAGTGGTAAACTTATTTAAGAAAAATGTTTACAAAAATGAATAGTTTGAAGAAATATCGATAATGTGATCGAAAATCGTTTGATCGATAAACGGCTTTTTACTCATCGGAAATTGTTCAAACTTTTTAACACACACTTATTTACTTAGGTGAACATTAATATGAAATAAAAAATATTTTTCCATTTATGGAAATAAGGTATTTGATGATTCATGGGTGATGCCATAGAAGATATTTTATATGTAAGGGTAAAAGGGTAATTTACTAAGGAAATTTGAGGTGTAAAGTAAAAGGAACATGAAAGACACATGGGAGGGGGGTCTTGACTGTGTAAAGGAGGTAAAAGGAAGGTGCTTAGGCATATTTATTCATTCATTAACTCCTCAAGCTTGAAAATATCAAAAAGATCAAAAATGGTGGAAGTGGATTAGCACCAATCCATTTTGTTCTTCACTAATCGTTCTGTAATTAGTTCAAATCTCTTCCAATCTCTACATAAATTTCACCAACACCTTAGAACACCTTAGGAAGCAAGGATCTAAAGTCAAAAGTGGAAGAAGTGAAGAGGAAGGGGTGGTTACATGTTGGGCCATTAGCATGGATGTTGAAGGGGTGCTTGGTTTTGTGGTTTTGGTGCTAAAGGTTGGATTTTGAGTGTTTGAAGAAGGAATGAAGTGGTTCTTTGTTCATGAGTGCTTTTGCAATGTTTTGGCATGGATTTTGTGAGTTATCTCACTATCTTATATGTACATATTATTTTTTATGTTGTGTGCTTGAAATATAAAGTTAAAGTTATGTTAACTAATTAAAGTTATAAACTTTGGACCCCACTTGCATTTGAAAGCAAATGATAACTTTATACTATATAACATCACTTCTATTACCCTCTTAAACATGTGGCATGGCCTTGATTTGATGTTTAAATGGTTGATTGGATTATGTGCTGAATTGAAGTATGTTTGAAAGTGTTTGAAGCAAGAATAGTTGTTGTAAGTGCACTTCGATATCCCTTGATTTTAACTTGTAGAATTGGAAGATTTATGATCTAAACTTAGGATAATTTGATTTGGTTGTTCTCTACACTTATTTTTGTGTAAGGGATAGTAAATAAATTGTTTGAAAAATTGTGAACCAAAGTTGTGAAAGCTAGAAGCGAAAAGGTCACTATGGATGCATTATGAAAATCCCTTATGTTCAGGGATTTTCAAAGCTAACTTTGGGAGACATCCTAGGTGCTTCTTTGCATTTTTGATAAGTAATATAAGTGTACTTATTACTAGAAAAATATTAGAGTTTAAATCATTCGTTAACTTGTGAAACGAAGTTGCAAAAAGTTACAGCGAGAAGAAGGTCGTTATATGAGCACTTTAAAATGTCAAGTTTTTTTGGAATTTTTGTAATTAATTTGAAAGACATCCTTAGGATTTATTTGCATTTTTAGAAAGTACTATAAATTTACTTATTATTGGGGAAAAATTAGAGTTTAAAAGTGTAACAACCCGCATATTTTACGATTATATATTTAAATGTTTTATTTAAATATAGCATCGTTAGATGAATTTAAAGTCTGAAATATGACTTTTTGTAAACGGTCGAATTCGGACTCGAGACCACTTCCATTGAGTTTAAAACGATGTTTACAACTTGTTTAAGTATAAACATCGATATGTTTGGAGTTGATTAGGATTTTGGTATTTTCATTTGGGCCTTGGTTTGTGTTCTAGCCCACTAACCCAATAAGAGAACCCAAACTCTTCTACCTAATAGCTCCCACTCCACTCCTCTTCATCCATTCATTCCATTTTCTAAATTCCTAACACTCAAGCAAAAGGAAAAATTGGGGAAAGAGGGGAGATTAGAAATTCCTAAGCCCTAGTTCTCTTAGGAATTCAAGTTCTAGTTCTAAAATCAAAGAGAAGCTTAAGTAAGCATCCTCTTCATCTTCTCTATCTCAATCCCTCTCCAATTTTCATAATTTCCTATAACCTAACTTAGGAAATATTTGCATATGATCATAGATTGGAGCTTCTAGAGTTGTGATTGAAGTGGAGTTGATCTTAGCTTGTTTTAGAGCTTCTCATTTCTATATTTGAGTTTAAAGGTGAGTTCTTGAACTTACATCTATGTCTATAGCTTTCATTGTTGTTAGGTCTAGATTCCTAACATCTATTTCATGTTTAATAGATTTTGAATTGAATTGGTTTGGTGAATTTTCCAATTTTTGTATTTGAAGTCAAAACTTATGAAAATCCTAGTATGGGTATTTGAGCATGTTGATTCGGGTGTATTGGAGAGCCTATAGGGCTGGGTTGTCACTTGGCATAAATCCCAAGCTGCTGTCGCTCATTCAATTGTTTCCGAATTCGATTGCCCATTTTGGGCTAGGCAAATTCTGCCCTGAGCTTCAGCTTAGACGTTGGGGGAAAACACTCCGACGTCTGAGTCATAGGAATAAAAATTCTAGACCTTCAGCTCAGATGTCTGAGGTTTTCCCCAGACATCTGAGCGATCTGGAAGAAAATTTCCAAACTCTCAGCTAGGACATTTGGGAAAACTACCAGACGTCTGGTGCTGTTAAATTCAGCCAATTTGCTTATTATTATGTGGGTTTCCGTTTTATCGATTTTTGTTGATCCGGTTATTTGTTGTCATTTATTATCGACTTTGATGACTTCTTTCCTGGATTTTTGAGAATATCTATTTGATGGATTTGTTATCGATTTTTATGGTTTTAATTCACATCGTCGAATGTGGATTTTGGTGATAGATTGTTTTTACAATCATTTCTGTGATTTGTCACTTTAAAATACAAAGGTTTTTATATTAGTAGTAAATACTCAAAATCTTTCACAAAAACGATTTCAACACTACTTTTAATACAAAGCTCGTTTTTAAAACTGTTTTCCAATCTATTAGTAATACAAACCTTTACCTCATTCGTACGAGAAATCCAATTAAACGACTTAGCAAAACAAGTGGTATGAAACGCTTGCGTTTACTTCGGCGGTTAATTCTTAGACTTGTTCGATTGAAATCTTGTGACAATTTTCGAGTGGAAATCTACAATTTGTTCGTAAATATTTAAGTTAAGCCAGTGGTTATGGGACATGAAGCTAAACTCGTTTATTTACTAGCTTGGTGTAATTTACACTTATTGATCTATGACGATCATTTTGTGGATTAGATTAGCGATATGCGATGTCTCATTGTCCGCGTAGGGGACTGTACCCCGTTTTGTTGAGCTTCGTCTCATTTTTTTATAAGCTAGCAACCTATGGGTTATATGGAGTTCAGTTCATCGGGTGTATCATTGTACTACGTCGTTGTTCCGGCTTGTTTGAGTTTCAGGTTCCTCGGGCGTACCGTTGTACTACGTTGTTGCACCGACTCTATGCGTTAGCGACCCATGGGATAGCGTCCCGGTTGTGATACATGTGTAGGTGAGTTTTCATGCTTCCGTTTGTGATAGGCCTCCCCCCTTCTTTTGTGTTTTCTGGATTTCTAATTATTGATTTCTAGAATTTGTGTTACACCAATTTTTGTGATTTGCATTATTACGCTCTATCAATATATTTTATTTGGTGAATAAGCTAAAGAATATGACATTCTTTTGGTGTTTGAGAAAACTTGAGATATTGTATAATTTTTGTTGTTATCATATATATTTGTCATATCTCTTATCCTATCTCATCTTACATGATAATTATAGCTAGACTGATCCGTTGATTATTTTTCTTCTTAAATAATACTCGGGTCAGACCGAGGTGTTACAGGTGCTTCCACTTGACTTCTTAGTAGGGACTAGCTTTTGACTTTTGGCTAACTACTTTAGCTTAGTAGTTTTTGTTTTTTTATACATTTGAGATAGGGACTCCTTGATGTATACATATTCTTTTGTCTAGCACTTGTACCTATTCTTTTGTGATGTAGTGGATCTTGTATGATCACTACTTTGATGTACACTTCTATGTGTTATATTCATATCTGTTTCCGCCTTAGTGATATGAATATCTATGACTGATTTTTGTTATGCTTATTTTATATTTGTTTCTGAAGGCCATATAGCCACTGTGTAGTAGCTTTGAGTTTGTATTTGTTATGTCATATTACCTCTATGCATGACATACTATCTGACATATCGGTACTCGCACAAAGCAATTACATAGATGGTCGCTCCTCAATAGCCTTATTCTTCGTACTAATTGACGGCATTACCCGGTATTGTCCTTGGTTAGTGTAAATATAGAGGTGGGGCATCACAGCTTGGTATCAGAGCCAAACTTTGGAACAATGTAGAATAATCTAGCAAGGATCATTGTCCTAAGTCTCTCTTAGGAATCATGTCTTAGGATTTAATTCGAGTCATAGGACCCGTTCTATCCTATTTTCTTTTATGATACCTTGTTTTATCAATCAAGTTTGTTTGATATTCATTCTGAGAATAACTTTTTTTCCTCTTCTCTCTCTCTTTCTTAAAGAAGAGAAATGGTTAGACCTAGCTGTCCCGGTGCCGGTCAATCCAGTGCTACTCCTCAGGAAGGCGTATTCATGTATGCTCAATAGCTTTTGGATCTTGTAAAGAATGCCCAAGATGTCGGACCCATTCCTAAGCCTACTCATCCTAAATCCAGGTTTGTACGCTTGTGCAGTGATTATACCAATTTGGGTGGAAGGCCATTCAAGGGTTCCGAAAGCGTTATAGAAGTCCAGGCTTGGCTTAGGACATGCGATCGCATCTTTTCTCGCATGAATCTTGTGGATCTACATCGAGTCCAAGTGGCTTCTAGCATGCTCCAGGAGAGAGCATTAGATTGGTATGAGCTTTTATTTTGGAAATTGTTGAAGCGGATCTTACTTGGGAGCAATTTCGAGAAAGGTTCGAGTTAAAGTTTGTGCCGGAAGCTGAAAAGGTAACTTTAGCCCGACGCTTTATTGACCTTGTTCAAGGTGAATCTACTATGATAGAGTATGTCACATCTTTTGAATCCCTCTCTAAATATGGGATCAAGTATATTAATACCCCATTGAAGAAAAATCAGAGGTTTATCTATGGGTTGAATAAGAACCTTAAAAAGCCTTTACTTCTGAAGCTAAAAGTTCCTTTCGATCAGCTTGTAGATATCGCTCTTCGACTTGGAGAGGCCAATAAAGAAAGTGATGTTGAAGTCGTAGGTGCCAAGAAGAACTTAAATAACAACAAGAAGAGGCATCCCGATAATAAGTTCAAACCTAATCCTAACAAAAAAGGGAAGCAAGCAACTTCGGTAGCAAAGACTCCTACCTCTAATCGTGGAGAATGCTACAATTGTGGTTCTAAGGACCACTATGCAAATAGGTGTATGAAACTCTTTTATTGTCGCTATTGCAAAAGTTCAGGTCATCTTATATCTTCATGTCCCAAACTTCAAAGTAGGAAAGAGGGAAAGCTAAATGTTGTGCAAGCCCCTAGTAACACTCCTCTTGGTCAAGGTATTTCTCATTCTGTCCTTGATGGCATTATTATGTTTCGTGATCATCCTATTCGAGTTCTTTTTTATACAGGTGCATCTCACTCTTTTATATCAAAAGAACTTGTTGATACTTTGTCTTTAAATGTTATGGGCTTGATGACTTCACTGAGAATTGTGAATCAGGTTGGGGGATCCGCAACTCCTAGTTTATTTTGTAAAGATGTCGAGATTATTTTATGTGATTATGCTTTCCGAGCCGATTTGCATGTTATGCGTTACCTAGGTTTCGAAATGATTTTAGGATTGGATTGGCTTAATCATTATGAAGCTCACATCCTATGTCCCGAGAGGACTATCCATCTTCGACATCCTCAATCTGTTAAGTAGATTTCTATTGTTCTTAAAGATTCAGATTCCAATTCGGTAGCATCCTTATATTCTCTAAATCCGCATGATGACAATAATGATGATGAGGAAGATGTCATTTCCCTCATTCACGTTGTTTGTGAATTTCCCAACATCTTTGAGCCCATTTTAGGATTACCACATAAGCGAGCAATTGAGTTCAGAATTAATCTAATACCTGGAGCTCTACCTATCACTCGTCCTCCTTATCCTATGTCCAATAAGGAAAATGAGGAGATGCGTAAACAATTATCCGAATTGGAAGCGAAACTGTTTATTCGATCTAGTTCCTCTCCTTGGGGAGCTTCAGCTATCTTTGTGAAGAAATCTGATGGTACACTTAGGCTTTGCATTGACTACCGCAAGCTTAATGATCTTACCATCAAGAATAAATATCCCTTACCTCGGATTGATGATCTATTCGATCAACTTAGCAGTGCTAGAGTCTTTTCACAGTTAGACTTAGCAACTGTTTTTCATCAGCTTCGTATTGCAGAGGATAGTATTCCTTTGACATCGTTCCATACTTATTATGGATCTTATGAATGGCTTGTTATGCCATTTGGTTTAACGAATGCTCCCGCTTATTTCGTTGACCTTATGAATCGAGTTTTCAAAGACTTCCTCGATCGATTTGTTCTCATCTTTATTGATGATATTCTTGTTTATTCTAAAACTGAGGAAGAGCATGAAAAACATCTTCGAATTGTGTTGGAAACCCTTAGGAGCAATCAATTGAAAGCAAAATTTTCCAAGTGCCACTTTTGGCAATCCCGTGTGAAATTTTTAGGACATATTATTTCTGAATCCGGAATTTCCGTGGATCCTTCAAAGATTGAGGCGATTCAAAATTGGAAGAGACCGGAGAGTGTGATGGAAATTCGTAGCTTTCTTGGATTGGCGAGCTATTACCATCGGTTCATAAAAGACTTTTCTAAAATTTCCGTACCTCTTACTAGTTTGATAAAGAAGGGAGTTAAGTACATTTGATCAAACAAATGTGAAGTTGCTTTTCATAAATTAAAAGAACTCCTTTTCGATGCTCCTATTCTTGTGATTCCCGAAGGGAACCAAGACTTGGTTGTTTATACCGATGCTAGTCGTGTTGGTTTGGGAGCCGTTCTCATGCAAAGGGAACATGTTATCGCTTATGCTTCAAGGCAATTAAATCCTACCAAGACTAGATATGCCACTTATGATTTAGAGCTCCGGGCCATTGTTCTCTCAAAAGGAACTTAATTTGCTTCAACAACATTGGCTCGAATTCCTTACATCTTATGATCTTGATATTCTTTATACTCCCGAAAAGGGAAATCGTGTTGCTGATGCCCTTAGTCGTAAGCAACAAGCGGTTGTTTCCATGATGATATCCGAATGGAATGATCTCGAGACTCTGTCCACTTGTGAGATTCGAGATCGTGAATCCGATTTATGTTCATTTCTTGTTTTGTGTAGCCTTGAAGCTCATCCATCTCTTTTAGACCGCATCCTTGAAGCTCAAAAGCAAGATCCCGAATTGGCTCTTCTTAGCCAAAGTTATAGGGATAAAAATAAGGTTGATGGTTTGAAAGACTTTGACATTGATGCTCGTGGAGGCATTCGAAAATTTGATAGACTTATCATGCCAAACATTAGTGATCTTCGTAAAGACATTTTAGAAGATTCTCATCGTTCTAAATTTACCATTCATCCCGGTAGTAGTAAAATGTACGCGGACATGAAGCGACTTTATTATCGGGATGGAATGAAATCTGATATTGCTAACTTTATTAAGTGTTGCATGACTTGCCAACTCGTAAAGGCCGAGCATCAAAGGCCCGGTGGGTTATTGCAAGTGGGATCAAATTTCCATGGACTTTATTGACGGTCTTCCCCATTCTCATTTGGGTCATGACAGTTTGTGGGTGATTGTAGATAGACTTACAAAATCCGCCCATTTTATTCCCGTTCGGTCCAATCAGACCGTACCACTTTTGGCCAAACTCTATGTTAACGAAATTGTTAAATTGCATGGAGTTCCAACTTCTATTGTTAGCGATCATGATCCATTATTTACTAGTGGATTTTGGAAAGGTCTTCAAAAAGCTTTGGGAATGAAGCTTAATTTTAGCACCGCTTATCATCCTCAATCCGATGGACAAACCGAGCATGCGAATCAAACTCTTGAAGATCTTCTTCGTGCATGCGTTCTTGATTTCGGTGAAAGTTGGGAAGATCATATTTCCCTTGTCAAGTTTTCTTACAATAATAGCTTCCAATCTAGTATTGGCATTGCACCTTTCGAGGCACTCTACGAAAGTCCATGCCGATCTCCTTCATGTTGGCTTGAAGCCGGTGAGAAGCTGGTTTTAGGTTCAGATTTTATTCGCGACTCCATAGAAAAGATTGACCTTATTTGTCATAGGATGAAAGAAGCTCAAAGTAGACAAAAATCCTATGTCGATAACCGAAGAAGGAATTTGGAATTTTCTGTGGGAGATTTGGTATTCATTTGTGTTTCACCTATGAAGAATGTTGTGCATTTCAGTCGATCGGGAAAGTTAGCACCTCGATATATTGGCCCATTTCCCATCACCGAACGCATTAGTCCCGTGGCTTATCGCCTTTCATTACCGGCTCAATTTTCTTCTATTCATGACGTATCCACATTTCTCAACTACGGAAATGCCTTAGAGATTCCGATTCTATTCTTGAGTCCGGTGTTATTGAAGAAATTGAAGTTTCACCTAATTTGACTTATGAGCAATATCCTATTCGTATCATTCCTACGGAGGTTAAACGCCTTCATAATAAAGATGTTTCGCTTGTGAAAGTTCAATGGTCTGCAAATCCTAAGGATTGTTCTTGGGAATCCAAAGAATTCATCGAGCGAACACATCCTGACTTACTCCCTCATGCTCCTTAAGGTGGACTTCTCATTTTAATCTTCTTTTTGTGTTGTTATGCCTTAAAGTGGTTGTTACTCTTTATTTTCTACTTAAGTATTACGAGGACGCAATTTCTTTAAGGAGGGGAATCTGAAACAACCCGCATATTTTACGATTATATATTTAAATGTTTTATTTAAATATAGCATCGTTAGTTGAATTTAAAGTCCGAAATGTGACTTTTTTTAAATGATCGAATTCGGACTCGAGACCACTTCCATTGAGTTTAAAGCGATGTTTACAGCTTGTTTAAGTATATACATCGATATGTTTGGAGTTGATTAGGATTTTGGTATTTTCATTTGGGCCTTGGTTTGTGTTCTAGCCCACTAATCCAATAAGAGAACCCAAACTCTTCTACCTAATAGCTCCCACTCCACTCCTCTTCATACATTCATTCCATTTTCTAAATTCCTAACACACAAGCAAAAGGAAAAATGGGGGAAAGATGGGAAATTAGAAATTCCTAAGCCCTAGTTCTCTTAGGAATTCAAGTTCTAGTTCTAAAATCAAAGAGAAGCTTAGGTAAGCATCCTCTTCATCTTCTCCATCTCAATCCCTCTCCAATTTTCATAATTTCCTATAACCTAACTTAGGAAATATTTGCATATGATCATAGATTGGAGCTTCTAGAGTTGTAATTGAAGTGGAGTTGATCTTACCTTGTTTTAGAGCTTCTCATTTCTATATTTGAGTTTAAAGGTGAGTTCTTGAACTCACATCTATGTCTATAGCTTTCATTGTTGTTAGGTATGAATTACTAACATCTATTTCATGTTCAATTTCTTTTGAATTGAATTGTTTTGGTGAATTTTCCAATTTTGGTATTTTGAAGTCAAAACTTATGAAAACGCTAGTATGGGTGTTTAGGCATGTTGATTCGGGTGTATTGAAGAGCCTATAGGGTTGGGTAGTCACTTGGCATAAATCCCAAGCTGCTGTCGCTCATTCAATTGCTTCCGAATTCGATTGCCCATTTTGGGCTAGGCAAATTTTGCCTTGAGCTTCAACTCAGACGTCTAGGGAAAACACTCAGACGTCTAAGTCATAAAAATAAAAATTCCAGACCTTCAGCTCAGACGTCTGAGGGTTTTCTCCAGACATCTGAGCGATTTGGAAGAAAATTTCCAAACTCTCAGCTCAAACGTCTGGGAAAACCACCAGACGTCTGGCGCTGTTAAATTCAGCCAATTTGCCTATTATTATGTGGGTTTCCGTTTTATCGATTTTTGTTGATCTGGTTATTTGTTGTCATTTATTATCGACTTTGATGACTTCTTTCCTGGATTTTTGAGAATATCCATTTGATGGATTTGTTATCGATTTTTATAGTTTTAATTCACGTCGTCGAATGTGGATTTTGGTGATAGATTGTTTTTACACTCATTGATGTGAGTTGTCACTTTAAAATACAAAAGTTTTTATATTAGTAGTAAATACTCAAACTCTTTCACAAAAACGATTTCAACACTACTTTTAATACAAAGCTCGTTTTTAAAACCATTTTCCAATCTATTAGTATATACAAACCTTTACCTCATTCGTACGAGAAATCCAATTAAACGACTTAGCAAAACAAGTGATATGAAACGCTTGTGTTTACTTAGGCGGTTAATTCTTAGACTTGTTCGATTGAAATCTTGTGACAATTTTCGAGTGGAAATCTACAATTTGTTCGTAAATATTTAAGTTAAGCCAGTGGTTATGGGACATGAAGCTAAACTCATTTATTTACTAGCTTGGTGTAATTTACACTTATTGATCTATGACGATCATTTTGAGGTTTAGACTAGCGATATGCGATGTCTCACTGTCCGCGTGGGGGACTGTACCCCGTTCTGTTGAGCTTCGTCTCATTTTTTTATAGGCTAGCGACCTATGGGTTTTATGGAGTTCGGTCCATCGGGCGTACCGTTGTGCTACGTCATTGTTCCGGCTTATTTGAGTTTCAGGTTCCTCGGGCGTACCGTTGTATTACGTCGATGCACCGGCTCTATGGGTTAGCGACCCATGGATAGCATCCCGATTGTGATAGATGTGTAGGTGAGTTTCATGCTCCCGTTTGTGATAGGCCTCCCCCCTTCTTTTGTGTTTTCTGGATTTCTAATTATTGATTTCTAAAATTTGTGTTTCACTAATTTTTGTGATTTGCATTGATAAGCTCTATCAATATTTTTAATTTGGTGAATAAGCTAAAGAATATGACATTCTTTTGGTGTTTGAGAAAACTTGAGATATTGTATGATTTTTGTTGTTATCATATATATTTGTCATATCTCTTATCCTATCTCATCTTACATGATAATTATAGCTAGACTGATCCGTTGATTATTTTTCTTCTTAAATAATACTCGGGTCAGACCGAGGTGTTACAGGTGCTTCCACTTGACTTTTTAGCAGGGACTAGCTTTTGACTTTTGGCTAACTACTTTAGCTAAGTAGTTTTTGTTTTTTTATACATTCGAGATAGGGACTCCTTGATGTATACATATTCTTTTGTCTAGCACTCGTACCTATTCTATTGTGATGTAGTGGATCTTGTATGACCACTACTTTGATGTACACTTCTATGTGCTATATTCGTATTTGTTTCCGCCTTAGTGGTATTAATATCTGTGACTTATTTATGTTATGCCTATTTTAAATTTGTTTCCGAAGGACACATAGCCACTGTGTAGTAGCTTTGAGTTTGTATTTGATATGTCAGATTTCCTCTATGCATGACATACTATCTGACATACTGGCACTCGCACAAAGCAATTACACAGATGGTCGCTCCTCAGCAGCCTTATTCTTCGTACTAATTGATGACATTACCTGGTAGTGTCCTTGGTTATTGTGAGAGGTGGGACGTCACAAAAAGGTTTTGGAACTGGTCAAACAAAATGGCTAAGGTTTGGAGTAAAAATGTCGCTAAACGAACACTTTAGCAAAATACCTTGTTTTCGAGAATTTTTCTAAATAAATTTGAAATTATTCTTTGGGTTTCTTTCCATGGTTTTAAGTACCCTAAGGGTAGCACTTACTGTAAAAATTTCAAATCTTAAATCATTTGTTTATGTGGTTAAAACTGGTCACAAAGATTGTGCTTTTCTATGTTATTCTTTATTAAGGACTTTTAACAGCATTTAAGCTGCTTATGGTTTTAAATGTCTAAAAATGATATTTAAATTTGGTGTTTTTCTTTATTATTTTTAAATATCTTTTTTAACATATTTTGTAGTATTTTAAAGTTGGTTTAAAATTTAAATATATTTTTAATAATTATATATGGATTTTGGAAGTAAATAGGTTTTAAATTATAAAACATATTTTATTTATTTTTCTCAAATTATAAATTAGTTATTTTCAAGTAATATTTTACATAGACATTTACCTATTTACAATAATTTATATATATATATAAGTTTTGAAAAAGGTAATTTGCTATGCTTAACACTAAAAACCAACAAAGTAGACTCATCTATTTATGAGAGTTAAGGTTAATGTTTGAGTAGGAATAGAAGCATTAGTGCTCGAACCTACCGACTTCCCATTTGACTGAAGAATAGTTAAGTTGGGAAGATTGGAAATGTATTAATCATGTTGATTTCTTACTTGTTTACGAAAGTCGTTAATACTATATTGAACATTAAAAGCCGACGAGATAGACTTATCTATATGTGAGAGTTAAGAATGAAGTGTCTAGGCAAGGCTTTGATGTACAGCCGGTGCTCTAACTTACCTAGCTTCACTCTTAAACGAGGGACAATATAAGTTGGAATATCGAAAATGAGTTAAGTATACGAACCGTGATTTTGACTTGTCAAATACCAAATTTAACCAAATATTAACTTAGCTCTTTAAAAGAATGTTTTTAAAGATAATATAAGTATGGAATGGGGGTTTGTTGTGACAATGTGTTAACAACATTTGTCCTTAATCCTTTTTTATTATACTTATGAATGTAAATAGATCTTTAAAGGATGATTTAAAAATAAGCATAAGTGAAATGGTTTTGGATTTGTAGTGACAATATTTAAGTAACATTAGTCTTAAACCTTTTGAATGGATTTGTGAAAGCACTTAGATCCCTAAAATGGATATTTTGAAGGAAAATATAGGTATGGAATCTTTTGGAAAAAGATAGAAAAAGTAAAGGTTTAAAGTAAGAAATCTTGTTAATAATTTGTGAATATACTTATATCATTTGAGATAAGTATATGAATACATTTTGAAGTATTGAAAGAGTACAAATAAATAGTGGGGATTAATAAATAAAATTTTATTAGATAACATAAGTTTTGCTAATAAAAGAGGTTTTAATTAATAAAAGATTAAATAAATCAAAAGGAAATTAGAATTCGCTTATGTGACTTAATCGTGCTTTGTGTGACTTGTTCGTGCTTTGTGTGTTTCTCGTTTATGGAAAGTATTTATTCGTCTACTTAGCACTAAAAGTTTGGAAACGTGATAAGTGTATGAACTTAGTTTCCAAATGTGATCGTTCTCGTTATTGTTGAATATGACCAAATTCATTGATTTAGTCTTGAAGAGACCAGGATCAGTAAGTGTTTTACTTATTGAAAACCACTTCAACAATAAGATACGTGTTTTTTCTCTTGATGTGGATCTATTCGAGATGTTGGAATACATGAGTGATTTCGAGAACTGTTCGAAATGTAGGAATCCATTTGGGGATTCGTGTTGTGTTCAAGTAATGAAGAGTCATGTGAGAGATGCCGGACGTGACCTCAACATCGAAAATGACAAAAAATAGAGTACGAGCATAATCTGTTGTTTAGCTAACCCATGACAGGATATATCAATTCCAAATCTAGAGTATGCTTATTGATGTTGCACGTAGGAGTTAATGGTATTTGGTTCAACATGGTTTGGGTTCGCTCATTCGGGCATGGGCCAGCTATGTTTACCTTAAGGTACATTCTATCTAGAGATAGACGATGCTCGAAGGTAGTTTCTAACCCTTGTTAGGAGGCTGACCTCAGTTTATCTGAGGATGTCTTCAACGGAAAATCCATATGCGAACGCGCCTTAGCGGTTTTGATTGTACCCTAAATATATTGTGGTGTGTTCAATGTAAGCTTCATAGCTATTTGATCTTATTTATATTCTACATCCAAAATGTTATTTATTATATCACCTTATGTACTTATTAGATGAGTGGTTCTTTTGACGGGATAACCGTTACGGCATTCCGTGTTGTCTCAATAGTACTATTATATGATGTGCACATATTTCTTGAGTTTTGCACACCAAACTAAGGTCTAACACTTGGTTTTTATTTTCCCTAAATTCCTTATGTGCCCATTCGAATAGTCCGAGAAAGGCAGGTTTTTCGTTGATGTTCATTGGAGCTCGAGGAGACGGGCTGGATGTTTTACCTACCATAGTATTCTTATTTCTGTTGCATTACTATATTATACATATCAGCATTTGTGAGAACAGACTGTTATAACTGTACACGCTGATGATAGTATTTAAAATTGTTACCGTGAAATGCTTTGTATCTTAGAGTGACAGTTTGTACAGTCTTTTGATATTATATGTTATCGTTCCGCTGTGAGATTCTAATATTGTGTTCCTTCTTTCTTGTTCTATTTTTTTTCCTTTTAGTTTTGCCCTAACAATCTGTCTTTTCAGCATTTGGATGCTCAACATACGAATACCATGCATGTATTAGTATCGACATTTAAGAGTTGAAAAGGCAGGTCATTACAACTTGGTATCAAAGCGAAGGTTAAGCAAGAACCTTAGCTTTGGTGGGGTATGACTCATTAATGATAGGGTAATGGAATGCCCTAGCATGAATTGAGTGTATTATACATATGAGAGCGGCTTTTTATTTTTTATAAGCGTATACCTTAAAGGTAATAATAACTACGAAAACTAAAGATCTTGTATAAGGTAACTTATATAAGTATGAATTATTAATGTGTGGTTTAATTAATGTAGGGATTAATGACGTTCATCTGTTGCCCCTCATTAATCAGTTTAGCTATGCTCAGCCAGTTTATAAGCATTGTTATCCTTTGTAGAATGATTTGACATGCTCGACCAGTTTATGAGCATTATTATCATCTGTAGAATTATCAGCTTAATATTGCTCAGTCGGTCATTGTTACCATTTGTTGATTGATTAGTCATGCTCGACCAGTTTATGAGCATTGACTATTGTTTGTTGATTTGTGCTTGACCGAGCAGTTTTACCTTTTCACTACATGGGTTGGGCAGATAGTATTTATAGATTTATTGAAACGAACACCTTGTGAATTAAGTTCCACAATTTGACTATAAGGTGTTCGGTGACAACGTTGGGTTAGAAATTAAATCTAGTGAAAGTTGTTTATTTTAATCTTAAGGAAATGTAAGATGTTTAGTAAATAAACATTTGTGAAAAGATTTATATAAGAAAGTGATTTTATATAATTATGGTTTATAAAATATGGTTTATAAATGAAAAGGATTTAAACTGATATTTTGAGAACTTAAATCTCGATATTTTTGAAATGTTTTTCAAGATTTTGGAAAAATAATAATAGGATTATTTGAAAATGAAATTTTTGGAAATTAGTTTATGAGATTGAGACCATGGTACATAGTAATATTTATATAGTATTTGATACCGTTTTGAAATGATTTTTGGTTAAGTCCAAAAGGCATGATTTGAATGTACTAAACTCATTATTTTGCTTGAAAATAATTTTGGTGATGACTGCAACACCATCATCGTTCATTTTCGAGTTTTAAATTAGGCAATGCCACGGCATGGTTTTGGTAAAAAAGACTTTGATTAATTCCAAAAGTATGATTTGAAATACAAAAGGTATATGTATATATTATTATTTCAAATGATTTGAAATAAAACCCATTGTTTAGTTCTAAAGTGTTTTCTTTAAAGGAAATTTGATATGAACTTTTTGGTGTAGCAAAGTTTATTGTATACTATGTTGGGTGCCCAAGTGATAGTGGCATAACCTGGAATAAATGATGAAACCTTTTTATGTTTTTCCTTTTTGGGTGAAGTGCGTTAAATAAACAAGTAAAACTTTGTTAAGTTATTATATGAACATATGTATCCTATGTATATGTTATGTGCATCTTGTTATGATATGTTGTTTGGCAGTTTTCATTTGTTAAAATGAAATGGAATTTCGATGATTTTGTATAATCAGAAACTTCTGAATCGTTATAGAACTCATGGTTAAGTGTTTTTGAAAATATAAAGTTAAGTTTTTGTGACTCTTAAATTGAGAAGGTAGTAAGTTAAAACAAGTTTTGAAATTGTTAAACATACTTGTTAAGTGAGATAAAATTTGATATTTCGTGTATACTCTTAGGATGTAGTGGGGTATTACATGAGTATGAACTTAAGTTATAAAATGTATACAAACTTGAAGTTATGTTTTTATGGAATGGTTCGTAAATGATTTTAGCACTAAATTATATACTATTTGGATAAATGAATGTGAAAAAAAGATATTGGTATAGTTAAGAAACCTATAGGATAAGTAAGTTATACATAGATCTATTTAGTCGCATGGCTATTCTTAATCTAGTATTCAAGTATATGATTTCGAGGTGATTCACATCGGTCCAAACAAGGATTTTTCACACGATCCTTGACGATGAACATTTGATACAGATTCTTGATACGATCTCAAAGTTTTCTATCATGGTATATAGCTATGTAAGGAGAACAGAGTTTCTAATTAAGGAACTGGATTGGAGTCTGCACTAAAGAGGTTAAGTAATCTATACTAGTTTGGAGGTGAAATTATGTGATTGAGCAAGTCACCGGATTTGATATTGTGTATGAATGATTCAGGTACATCAAACGAGCTTTAGTATATGTATACTGTGTTTTGTTGACTTATGAAAGGTTTAGATGATAACTCTTCAATTTGTTATGAGGTAGCATGCATAATCGACTAAGTAATGACCTAAGGCAGTTGAGCATAAAGTATGCTTAGTAGATTGCTTATCGTCCTTGGGCGATAAGAGGATTTTTGAACTTGAGAAAACCATAGGCTTTGGTTGTTATTAATTTTGAATATTGTTAAGTATTGCATGTGTTTTTTTCTTTTGTTGCTCGGGTTTGAATTTCGAGAACAAAATATTCTAAGTGGAGGTGAATGTAATAACCTGGAATTTCGAGCACATCGCATTTAAATATTTGAATCTTGGATTAAATGTTATTAAATTGATTTAATAACCTTGTTAACCCCCTTTTAAATCATATCTAATGATGGTAAACTTGTTTTAGAAAAATGTGTACAAAAATAAATAGTTTGAAGGAATATTGATAATGTGATCAAAAATCGTTTTATACATACACGGCTTTTTACTCATCAGAATTTGTTCAAACTTTTTTACATACTTATTTACTTGGGAGAATAAATATGAAAAAATAATATTTTTCCATTTATGAAAAATAAAGTATTTGACGATGTCATGGGTGTTGCCATAGAAGATATTTTGTGTGTAAGGGTAAAAGGATAATTTACTAAGGAAAAATGAGGTATAAAGTAAAAGGAGCATGAGAGACACATGTGAGGGGGCCTTTTCCATTTAAAGAAGGTTAAAGGAAGGTGCTTAGGCATATGTATTCATTCATTAACTCCTAAAGCTTGAGAATATCAAAAGGATCAAAAATGATGGAAGTGGATTAGCACTAATCCACTTTGTTCTTCACTAATCTTTCTCTAGTTAGTTCAAATCTCTTTCAAACTCCACCAATCTTTCATCAACGCCTAAGAACACCATGGGTAAAGTCAAAAATGGAAGAAGTGAAGAGGGAGGGGTGGTTCCTAGTTGGGCCGTGAGCATGGATGTCGAAGGGGTGCTTGATGTTGTGGTTCTGGTGCTAAAGGTTGGATCTTTAAGTGTCTTAAGATGGTACGAAGTGGTTCTTTGTTCTTGGGTTCTTTTGTAATGTTTTGTCATGGATTTGGTTAGTTATCTCACTATCTTGTATGTACGAATTGTGTTATATATGTTGTGTACTTGAAATATAACGTTAAAGTTGCATTAACAAATTAAAGTTATAAACTTTAGACCTACCCTCTTCAGCATGTGGTGTGGCTTTGACTTTATGTTTAAATGGTTGTTTGGATTGTGTGTTGAATTGAAGTATGTTTGAAGCAAGAATAGTCCCTATAAGTGCACTTTGATATCCCTTAACTTTAACTTGTAGAAGTGGAAGATTTATAAGCTTAACTTGAGATAATTTGATTTAGTTGTTCACTACACATATTTTGGTATATGGGATAGTAAATAAATGGTTGGGAATGCTATAGAAATTGTGAACCAAAGTTTTAAAAGTTAGAAGCGAAAATGTCGCCATGGATGCACTTTGAAAATGCCTTAAGTTTGGCGATTTTTGAAGTTAACTTTGTGAAACATCCTAAGGGATTCTTTTCATTTTTGATAAGCACCATAACTGTACTTATTACAGGAAAACTATGGGAGTTTAAATCATTCACTAACTTGTGAAACAAAGTTGCAAAAAGTTATAGCGAGAAGAAGGTCGCTATATGAGCACTTTGAAATGTCCTATTTTGGGGAATTTTCGTAATTAATTTGAAAGACATCTTTAGGGGTTTCTTTTCATTATTAAAAATTACTATAAGTTTACTTATTATTGGAAAAAAATTGGAGTTTAAAAGGTTTTGGAACTGGTCAAACAAAAAGGCTAAAGTTAGAGTAAAAATGTTGCTAAACAAACACTTAAGTAAATACCTTGTATTCGAAAAAATTTCTAAATAAATTGGAAATTATTCTTTGGGGTTTCTTTTCAAGGTTTTGAAGTACCCTAAGGGTAGTACTTACTGTAAAATTTTCAAGTCTTAAATCAATTGTTTAAATGGTTAAAACTGATCACAAAAATTGTGTTTTTCAATGTTATTCTTTATCAAGGACTTTCAACAGCATCTATAAATGATGTGGTATGATGCTTATGGTTTTAAGTGTCTAAAAATGATATTTTAATTTGGTGTTTATCTAATTTTTTAGGAATGTTTTTTAACATATTTTGCAGTATTTTAAAGTTGGCTTGAAGTTCAAATATATTTTTAATAATTATATATGAATTTTGGAAGTAAATGGGTTTTAAATTATAAAACATGTTTTATTTATTTTCATCAAATTATAAATTAGTTATTTTCAAGTAATATTTTATATAGATATTTAAAACCTAGTTACCAGCATTTTTAAAGTATATGTGTATACATATACATATACATATACATATACATATACATATACATATAAGTTTTGCAAAAGGTAACTGGCTATGCTTAACACTAAAAGTCGACGAAGTAGACTTATCTATTTGTGAGAGTTAAGATTAATGTTCAAATATGGTCAAAGCAATTAATATTATACTTAACACTGAAAGTCGACGAGGTAGACTTATCTATCTGTGAGAATCAAGAATGAAGTGTTTAGGCAAGGCTTTGCTATGCAACGGCCAGTGCTTTAACTTACCTGGCTTCACTCTTGAACGAGGGATAGTAGAAGTTGGAATGTCTAAAACGAGTTAAGTATAAAAACCATGATTTCCATAAAAGATCGTCTTTAAAACTGGCTACTTGACTTGTCGAATACAAAACTTAACCAAATATTAACTTAGATCTTAAAAGGAATGTTTTTAAAGATAATATAAGTATGGAACGATTTTGGGTTTGTTGTGAAAATGCATTAACAACATTTGTCTTTAACTCTTTTTTATTATACTTATGATGTAAATAGATCTTTAAAAGAATGATTTAAAGATAAATATAAGTTAAATGGTTTTGAGTTTGTAGTGACAATGTTTGGTAACATTAGTCTTGGACCTTTTGAATGGATTTGTGAAAGTACTTAGATCCTTTAAATGGATATTTTGAAGGAAATTATAAGTACGGAATCTTTTGGAAAGATAGAAAACGTGAAGGTTTAAAACAAGAAATCTTTTTAATGATTTGTGAATATACTTATACCATTTGAGATAAGTATATGAATACATTTTGAAGTATTGAAAGAGTACAAATAAATAATAGAGAGATAAATGAAGTTTTATTAGATAAAAGTAGTTTTACTAATAAAAGAGGTTTTAGTTAATAAAAGATTAATTAAATAAAAAGGAAATTAGAAGTCGCTTATGTGACTTATTCGTGCTTTGTGTGACTCGATCGTGTTTGTGTTTACTCGTTTATGGAAAGTATTTAGTCGTATACTTAGCACTAAAAGTTTGGAAATATGATAAGTATACAAGACTTAATTTCCATATGCTTCTGTTTTCGTTATTGTTGAATATGACCAAACTTGTCGATTCAACCTCTTCAAGACTAAGATCGGTAAGTGTTTTACTTATCGAAAACCACTTCAAGACTGAGATACGGGTTCTATCTCTTGGAGGTGGATCTGTCCGAGATATTGTAATCCATATGTGGTTTCAGGATCTGTTTGAGACGTAGGAATCCATTTGGGGGTTCGTGTTCTGTTCGAGTAAGGAAGACTCATGTGAGATATGCCGAACATGACCTTGATATCGAAAATGATAGAAAGCAAAGTAGGAGCATAGTCTGGGGTTTAGCTAACCCGTGATGGGATATATCAAATCCAAATCTAGAATATGCTTATCAATGTTACGCACGAGAGTTGATGGTGTTTGGTTCTACGTGGTTCGGGTTTGCTCGTTCGGGCATAGGCTAACTATGTTTACCTTATGGTATATTCTATCTAGAGATATACGATGCTCATAGGTAGTTTCTGACCCTTCTCAGGAGGCTGGCCTTAAGTTTATCTGGGGATATCTCCAAAGAAAAATCCATATGCGAACGTGCCTTACAGTTTTGATTGTACCCTAAATATGTTATGATGTGATCAATGTAAGCATGACAGTTATTTGAGCTGATTTATATTCTACACTCTAGAAATTATCTATTATATTACCTTATGTACTTATTAGATTAGTGGTTCTTTTGTGGGGATAACCGTTACGGCATTCTGTGCGGTCTCAAAATTATTGTTATATGCTGTGCACATATTTCATAAGTTTCTCACACCAGACTTAGGTCTGACATGTGGTTTTTGTTTTCCTTAAATTCCTCGTGCACTCTTTCGAATATTTTGAGAAAGGCAGGATTTTCGTTGATGTTCTGGAGCTCGAGGAGACAAGTTGGATGTTTCACCTACCATAGTATTCTTATTTTCGCTATATTACTATATTGTAAATATCAGTATTTGTGAGGATAGACTGTTATAACTGTTCAGGCTGATGATAGTATATAGAATTATTACTTTGAAATGCTTTGTATCTTAAAGTGACAGCTTGTACTGTCTTTTGATATTATATGTTATCATTTCGCTGTGAGATCCTGATATTGTGTTTCTTCTTTCTTGTTCTGTTTCTTTTTTCTTTTATTTAACCCTACATTCTGTCTTTCTGATATTTGGATGCTCGGTGAACGAATACCGTGGATGTATTAGTTTTGACATTTGAGGATCGAAAAGGCCGATCGTTACACTTTATGTCTTTGTCTTTAAATTCATGAGTCTTTAAATATCTTAATCATCTCTAAATCTTGATCTCTTGTCTTTTTACTGATCAGTCTTCAAACTTGATTATCCTGTACTTGTATAAACCTGTATTTCCTGCAAAATACTCTATACAACTTGGGAAAACATTAGTACATATATTTATATGGTTGTTGTCATCAAAATCAATATCTGTGGTATTAACATGTTTGCTAACCATATGTCCATGCAGCAGATAATTCATCAACTCTCAACTGATTAGAGAATGAACTCTAAAACCATTTAGAAATAAAATGCCCTGTGCTTTAGCTCGACCCTAGAAATCATCACCTATGACAATTTTCATATTAGTGTCCCAACCAACTCCCTCCACTATCATAAAATTTGAAAATGATTCCAAAGCTTGACATGGTTGTCCCATTTGTGAATAGGAAAGCGACAGTCTCTAACGCAAAGTTGTGGATCAAATATTTGCGTACATCATGAATGAAATCGGTCTTCTTTCTGAATCGAAACATAACGTGGAGCAGGAAGCACGTATCGATGAATCTGGATGTTTCAACATCAGCCCATTCTTGGATCATTTTTTTCTAGACCATGCAAAGAATGAAGAAGCCATTTTGTATGTTATGAGTGGTAGAAGAGAAATATACCAAGAGATTTGAGTAGTTGTGTTTTCCTTTACAGCTCTCAGTTAAGTTTAAAATAGGATTTATGTACGACTTATCTCGGATAAATCAAAAGTATCTTTTACGTCTTATACAACCACTGCATTTTCAAAAGTACAAACGTTTTGCATTAAAATGCTAACACATTAGATACATCCGACTTATCTACGATAATTTGGATGTAATTCCCTTTGATCGCTTTTTCAAGAGCATTTTGGCTATCCATGAATGGACGATATCTTTACGTTTAGATAGAAAATATCTTTACACTTGAAAGTAAATATCTTTCCACTTGACTCGGTTCTTAACATAGATATTTTCTCAAAATATCTCTCAAGCATCCTAACAATAATTTTAAAAAGTAAAATCAACATTATCATACATATTATTTTCGACCCTAATACACACACGACCAAAAACAAATGTATAAACAAATATATTTTTTGGCCTATATATTATAAAGTATGTGTATGTAATGACCCAGAATTTTAGTTATTTGAATTTGGTATATTTAATTGATTTTAAATATTGAAAAGTTAATTTTATAGATTAAGTAACTCGAATTTCAAATATAGCGATTTATTGGATAATTTAATTGTTTAATTTAGTAATTGAAATTGTTTAAATGATTGGATCTTGGGTTTTAAGTTGGATAAAAATGATTTAAAAGCTTATTTAAACTCTATTTAATTAGAATGAAGATAGTAAAACTTTTAATGTAAATTTAAAAGCGATTAATTTGATTTTTAAAAATAATTCGTTTTAATTAACATATAAAAATAGCTTTCCGAGGCACTGTCTCGGATTTCGATGAAACTAGTTTTATTGGATCCGTAATAGTGAATTTAATACGCAGTCAAATTTCATGGCGATTAGATGTATCGTTTGGTCGTGCAAGATCGAAACGCGTAGAATTTAATATTGAAAATATAATATAATAATTGGGTTCAAAAAGCTATCTTCTACATACGATCAAATTAGGCCTTAAAACAAGTTCCATTGTGTTCGAAATAGAGTTATAATATATAGAATGCCAAGTGGCACGCATCGCTTGGAGTTTGAGATTTTGAGGTTCTTTGAATGAATATTTCAAAATTTTATATATATATATATATATATATATCCTTTAATTAACCATAACCTTGCTATACCCATACCCATACTTTCCACTGTTCATGACCATACCCTCATCATCCCACATTTTCTTTTTAAATGTTGCCTCTCCTTCTAGTTCAATATTTTTTTTAAAAACTAGAAATTAAAGGAAAAAATATATATAGTGATAATATACAAAAGAAAAAAAGAAGAAGTGCCTAATCCAACGGCCAGAGTTGTGCGAAGCCACTAGAGGCCTCGATAGGTGTTAAGGTCTAAGGAGAAAGGTGCGGGGCGTCGTGGTGAAGAAAATGAACGGTTGGATTGGGGTGGTTCATAGCTGGGCGACCGGAATTTGGCGTTGAACGGCATTGGGTTGGTTGCATTCATTCTCAGCGACGGCGGCATTGGAGGAGGCCGCACCGGTAGCGATAGGAGGCTGGAAGCCAGGCGCGTCGGCTGCTTGCTCGCGGCGAGGTCAGGTGATGTGGGGGAGGTGCGACGATCGTCGGAAGAGGTCGAGATTGAGTACGAAGTCGCGTTTGCCTGAAGATGGTTAAGCGGGTTTGATTTGGATTTGAACAAGGTTAATTAACCATTAATTATGTAGTTAATTAAAATAAATATAATATTTAATCTGTGAATCTTGTATAATTTATAACTAGTTCGTATGAGGTCCAAATTGAACACGATGAGTCGCGTTGCGATCGTATCGATGAGGGCTACGCTATGGAATTTGTTTGGATGAATTTAGAGACTATTGAAATTTGGGTTAAAATCGAACGTCATTCGGTTTTAGTTCCAAATCGGAACGCCTCAGCGACAACAAAAAATTTTGGTGAGTTAAACTCACCATTTTGGTTAACTAGTATGATATATAGTTGATAAAAATTGTTGGAAGATTGTTTGAATGAATTACTATATTTATATTAGTCGGATTGAATATTCCCGTCTATTGGAAAGGAAGAGACCCTATTACGTTCCCGTGTAAGAGCAAATGACCCTTTGTATACGAATCCCATCTCAAAGCGGTTGATTAATATTTTAAGATTATATAATGTTTTTGATGTAGGGAAAACATGTTGGAGGAATCCAACGGGATTCCTCGCTATTGTTAAACTGTTTCAATAATATTTCTTTTATATGGATTACTAAAAAATGAACCTGATTGTGGACACTGTGGTTATAACATTGTTATATATTTGAAAACTAAAACCTGGTAGTAATAGAAAATCAATATTGACATTGGTTAAGCGTTGGGTAGCTATTGGCTTTAAATTGGTATTTTGAAATACTATAAATTGCCACTGAATTGAAATTGATTTTGAGATGAAAAATGATTTTAAATCTGAAAATTTGGTTTTTGAAAAAGTATTGTTTTAAAAGTTATATAATTATATTAATATTTTTTTAAGGTTATTTAATTATACTAATATTATTTTGAGGTTATCTAATTATAATAATATTATTTTGAAGTTATTTAATTATATTGATATTGTTTTAAAGTTATTTAATTATAATAATATTATTTTGAAGTTATTTAATTATATTAATATTTTTTTAAGGTTATTGTTTATATTTAATAGGTTTTAAAGAATTTATCAAAATATTAATAAATTGAAAGGTTAATTATTTCAAGAATAATTATGGTTTGAAATTAATAATAAGGATTATTAATAAGGTTTTGAAAATAAATTATTTTTATTTATAAAAATGGTAAAGGTTAATTATAATTGTTTCTTAAACAATATTTTGAAATTATTAATTATTATTTTTAAGATGTTTTAAAATTAATAAACTTCATCTATTTATAATTTTTACTGTTAATAATCATTATTATATAATGGTGTTTCGAAGTAAAAGATTTCTAATTATTTATAATTGTTTCCAAGACCCATGAATAGAGTGAAAGACTTGGATTTTATAAAAGAAGTTTTATAAATGGTTTAGAGATTTATAAAGGATTTACGAATGAGTTTTAGAAATGTACAAAGAAGATTTATAAGTGATTGAAATGCATAGAAGAAGTTTTATAAATGGTTTGAGAAGTTTTATAAAATGGTTTATAAAAGATATAGGGAATTATAAGGAGTTTATGAAAGATTTTTAAATCGAATAAAAATGGAATCTTTCTTGGTTTGTAAATATACTTATATTATCGAGATAAGCATATGGATATTTTCTAAGTATTGGAAATATAGGAATTGGTGGATATATCTTTGTAAAAGTATTCTTATACAAGTAATTTACAAATGGTTTTATTTATGAAAGATTTATTAAAGCAGGCTAGTGATTGCTTATGTGCTTAACCAATGTTGGTTTTCCCTATGAAATAAATCCCCGATTGAATGTTTATTATTTGATAGTTAAATAACCGACTATTGAAAATGGACCCAAAAACATAACTTTGGAAATATCTAGGAGAAGCACATGAGTTATATGGCACAGTCATCTCCGATGACGTTGTACTATGCATATAAATCTCCTTTCGTTCTTCTAGAAAAAATGATAAGGAAATCCTTCCACTAAAGGTTAGGGGGTGATCTCCGATCTTATCTTTGACTGTTTATTTCCTAAAGAACTGGGGTTGAGTTTACCGGGAATTATCGAAAAGTTGTTTCGAAGAGACCGAGATTGGGTGTGTTACCCGAAAACCACTTTGATCCAATGAATGCGTTTCGAAGTGAAGACATCTTGAAGATGATGGAATTAGAGACGGGGTTCTCAAGTGTTTCGTTCAATCTTGGAATGAACTTGTATGGATGAATGCTGGTATTGCATTGTTGCCTGAAAGGAAGTATTAGCATTCCAAGTTGGAAGTGCTATATAAAAGGCAAAATGTAGCCTCAAGCCTCATCAACCGGGATTGACTAAAATAGGGAAGATGCATCAGGGCTAAGTGGGTCGCTCCCAAGTAGGGTATGATCATCCCCACCTTGAATTTCTATTATCTTTCATTGTATGCTTCGGGACCCATTAATGGAGGGGTGATCATATTCGGTACTATCCAGTAAGGGTAGGTCGATTCTATGTTGGCCGAGGTTGATAGATTCGACCTTGGTGTTATTTTATTTAGAGATGCACCGTGACGGGCGGTACCCAAGTAACCCAGTCACTATATGAAATCCATTCTCCAATAAGTACCGTACGGAATTTGTTATGCCCAACTATGCTGAAACGTGAGATGCAAGCATTTCAGCTATATTCATATTTTACTTTGACCCTAGACATTATGATAATATAAATGGATTTTCTAGAGAAAATGTTTTGGTTATTGTAAGGTAAGAACCCGTCCGTCTTTATGTGCGACGTGGTCTTACGAGATACTTATTGATTTCAAATATTTTTATATAACCTTAAAATCCAATTGGGTGTGTTTTTCTCATGCTAGTTTTCCAGACTGGCTCGGGTGTTATTTTATTATAATGTTCGGGTCAGACCGAGCATATTACAGATTAGTTTGGATGCTTTGGAGCTTCAGGAGATGAGCTGGAGGCCCAAAGACGTATTCACGTATATGGTTATTTTTCCGCTGTGTCATTGTTGTATTTATCAGCAATTGTGAGGATTGGTTGTTATAACTGTCCACACTCTGTGTGATAACCCGGATTTTTGGACATCCAGAAATTAGATAATTAACTGGTTTAGTCAATTGAACAGATAAAATTCTGATAATAAAAGATATATGGTTATGTAAGTGAATTTAAAAATATAATAAAGATTGGATTTTAGATATTGGAATAAATATTTGATAATCTTCTAATATAATTACTTCAAATTTTACAAATAAATCTTTTAAAACAAATAATAATGATTGTGTATATATATAGACATAAGAAGATTTTAAATGGTAAAATATATTATAAGTTTTATAAAAATCATTTAAAAATTTATTAATTCAAGGAAAATACACTTGTAGGTTAAAAGTATATATAATTTAACAAATGTAAATCAACTAATACATGCTAGTGACAAATGTTAGATTTTTAGACAAGTGTCAATTGATTTAATTTAAGATTAATAAAAATTAAACAACATGTTTTAAAGGGAGAAACCAGACTTCTCAAATTTCTTTGATTCATTTTCAAAACTGTAAACCAGAAAAAGAAATCTGAAACAAGTTCAGATACAAATACAAATAAATGCAAATCTGAGACAATTTTTAAAAGCTCAAGTAAAATTTTAAGCAAGCCAAGAATCAACCCAAAGTATTTCAGTTCAAGGATCAACATATCCAGCAGTGAATCAAAATCAGATCAGATTCAAAAACTTCCAGTTTTCAAGTTCAACTCTTTCAAATTTCTTCTGAGCTAAAGCAACATAGTAGATTCAGGATCAACTCAACAAGTAAATAAATCATCAACTATCAACTTCAGTTTCAAAGATCAGTTCAAAAACAGAACGGTTCCAGATCATAAGAGGAAGTCTGTTCTCTGTTTTCTTTTTAACAGGTGAGTAAACAAATTTAGTTTAAAAAGCTTTAATCTATTTATATCCATGTCGCATGCAGAAAATTTATGTTTGATTAGGCAATAATGGTTAGCATGTGGAAATTTATGGTCTTATGAGTATATGTATGTTGTTATCTCTGTGTGCATGTCTGAAATTCATGGATTATGCTCTGTTTTTTTCTCTATTGGATGCAAACAACATTCAAAAATATAGTGTTTTGTCTCTGATCAATTTTAGGTCGAAATGTTTGAACAAAAGTTGTTTAAAACAATTAGATATAAATTTTAATATAAATATAGTAAGAATTAAAGGCTGTATCAACCTAGGTGCTCATATAATCAGTAAAACTTGATTTGATTAAATTTTCAACGTGAATAATTTTGCAAATTCGAGGTTATAATCTGGTTTATCTTTAAGAAATAGGATTTTTTTAAAACAAAAATTGTAATTTTTAGATTAGTATTTGAGGTGCAGTTCAAAGTTGAACTGAGAATGGGTTTTGAGCAATGTCAGATGGTCGGAGGACTTTTGATTGTCGGGAATTGGACTAGAGACGGAGGAAGGCCTGACGAGGTTGGGAAAAATGGTGATTTTGGTGATAGATCGTCGTGGCGTCGGATTTGGGGTGAACTAGGGTTTAGGGTCGTGAGTGGAAATCATGTCGCCGCGGAGTCTCTGACGAATCGAGTGGTATGGGATCAAGAGGGATGGCTACGTGGGAGGTTTGCGGTGATGTGGCCGGTGTTTTAGATGGTACGGTGGTCGGCGTCGTGGGTTCGATGGGTTTTTAGGCGAAGCTGTTGTTCCAGGAATGGCTCGTACCCCTCGATTTTGCTATTGGGTTTGGGATCAGGATTGGAAGGTCGGAACTTGGTCGTGGGATGACCGTTGATGAATGGGAAGTGTCATCGATGAGCGACGTCGTCGCGACCACCTGTGCACGTGCACAGCGTGGATCTTGGTTGTCAGAATGATAAATTCACAGTCGACTCGAAGGATCACTCGGGTAGGGAAGGAAGTGGCTCGGGAATGAATGCGTGTACGTGAGAGCTATGGTATAACAGTTTTTTTTTAAGTATTTAACTAAGTTTTAAATAAAAGAAGGAAGGTAACTCGGGAGAAGTTTGGAGAGTCTCGGGTACATGTTCGAGTAATACCAGGATTTCCTCGGGTAAGTGTTTTAATTCTCAAAGTTTAAGTTTAACAGGTTAAGTTAAATTTAATTATCGTTAAAACTATTTTAAGTAAAAATTGATTAATAAATGTTTGATAATTAAGTTGAGGAATTTATTTTAAGGATAATCCTTATTTGTTTTTAAACTTAATTAAGCAATGTAATTAAAGTTAATTAATCATTGTAATTAATTAAAGTTAGTTAATTAAGTGGAATTAATCTATGTAATTAAAGTTAATTAACTGGTTAAGATAAGAAAATTAGTAAGTATAACTAATTAATTATAAAGTAATTAAGGATTAATTAAGAATTTAATTAAGGATTAGTTGATTAATTAAGAATGGTTAAATAATTTAATAACAAATGGTTTGCAATTAACCAATGATAATTAGTTAAGTTGAATAATTAATTCATAGTAAAGTAATTAAGGAAGGATTACTCAGTGTAATTAAATAAAGGATCAATTTAAGTAGGTAATTAAAAGATAGTTAATCCTGAATGTGATTAATTAAAAAGGTAATTAACAAAAGTAATTAGAGGATCATTAATTAACTACTTAGAGTAATTAAGTGAATGGTTGAAGAATAATTAATTTATGTAATTAATTTAGGGCTAATTACTCAATGTAATTAGAGAATGATTAATCAAGAATGATTTATTGAGGAAAATAATTTAAGATGGTTAATTAATTGATTTATGATTAATTAATGTTGGGTAAGCAGGATTTAAGGTAATTTTAAGTAATTAAAGTTGGAAATTAAATTGAGATTTAAACATCTAATTTAGCTTGTTCATGGATGATTGAAGGGTATTTTAGATTTATATCTAATCTAATAACTTGTTATGTTGTGATATGCTATGATGGGTTGAACTATGATAGTGTAGGTTACCTATCTGGGTTGGATTGTTATGTGATATGATATCATGGATATGAATTGTTTGTTTTAAAACTTAACAATTGGATTAGAGATGACATTGAATTCAAAGAAACCGAGGTCGGGTATCGGTAAATACCCGAAACCACTTCGATTAGAATCTAAACTCTTATTATATTGATATGTGAAATTAAATAGGCTGGAATGGAATGAATTGAGTAACAGGAATATTTAACCTGACAATTATTGTGTATGATAAATGATTGACTGTAAGAACTCGTAAAAGTACGAGTTACCCCGGGTACTCACTTAAGTTTATAGCTTGGTATTTCACATTATGGGTTTACTCACGCTGGTTTCCAGCCTGACCCGGGTGTTACTTTGATGTAATGCTCGGGTCAGACCGAGTATTACAGATTTCAGGTAAGGACGTTCTGGAGTTCAGGAGGCGAGCTGGATGGCAGGAACGTATGGAGTGTATTCCGCTGTGTATATGAGACTGTGTAGTCTGTATAGATTGTAGTCTGGAACAAGTTGTATAACTGTCCAGTCATTTGTAAATGTATAACTCTGATGTATAATGTATAAGTGTATTGATACAGTTCTTTTTGTAAAACTGTTGTTTATGTGATATTATATTTTGATCCGCTGCGAATGTGAGGTTTCTATGTTTTGTTCCTGTTTCTTCTTCTTTCTCTTTCTTTTCTTTTCTAACTATCTGGAATTTTCGGGATCGAAATTTCCGGGTCGTTACACTCTGATTGATGTCTGTATATATATATATATTACAGTTGGACTTTTGTGTAAAGATTTGTTGTAAATTATAGATTATTCATTCCGTTGTGAGATTCTATGTTGTTTAGTGTTCTTCTTATCTTTTTTCTTCTTTCTTTTTCCCTAACAATCGGGTTTTCCGGCATTCGACTGCTCGGCACACAATGGAGTGGATGTATTAGCATCGATTTTCAAGGGTCGAAAATCCTGGTCGTTACATTTGGTATCAAAGCTGAAGGTTAAGCGAGAACCTTGGCTTTGGTGGGGTAACTCATTAGAGATAGGGTCAGTAGCACCCTAGAATGAGTGAGTGTATATATGAGCGTGTATTTGTTAGTGATATAAAAATGTCTTATATTGTGTTGGTTGATTTGTTGAGTGGCTTATGGATTCTGGTCAATACGAGTAATTAATGCTATTGATAGGGATCTCTAAGCGCTTGAACAGAATAATTCGACATGGTATTGTTTTGAAATTGGGTAAATGAAATAATTTTACCTTTATTATATTTTATATATAAAGGAATAATTTTTCAGAAATTATTATAGTATATATGGTGTGCTTGGTTGTTAGAGAATGATAATGTTTGATTATTATCATTTGTTGTTTATTGTTTGTAATCGAATAAAAGTTGATATTATAATGTAAGCAAGATAAACAATTAAGAAATAATTTTATACAACCAAATGGAATTATATAAATATGATTTATAAATGTGATTTGTAAATGGAAAGGAAATGAAATTTCAAAAATAGTATGATTTGTAAATTAAAAAGGATATAAAAGCTAGGAAATTGGAAATTTAAAATCCCATTGGGTTTTGGAAATTGTTTTTCAAGGTTTTAGAAAATAATAGTAGTATTATTTGGAAATATTTTTGAATGGAAATATTTTAAAAAATGGAATTTAGAGGAAATAGAAAGCACTGAACTCACTTCGGTCGCTGGAAAATAATTTCAATGATGAAGACAGCTAAATGGACGTTCTTTTTCGGATTTTCAAGAGAAGAATTGCTACCATGGGGATTTTTTTGGTAAAACTAGCTTTGATTTTAAAGTTCAAAAGTATGATTTGATATGCCAAGGGGATTATATATATATGATTTCAAAATAATTTTTGAAACAAATTTGATTGAGATTTGAAATGAATTAGTGAATGAACTAAATTAAATTAATTAGTGAGTTGAATATGGTTTCAAAATGTTGGTCGATAGAATTGAATATTGAAATTGAACAATGGATTGAGTTAAATGAAATTAGATTTGATTTAAAACGAATATGACTTAAGTTGTGAAGTGATGATGAATATGAGTGGTGTTGTACAAATGTTTGTAATAAACTTAAGTAAAAAGTGGATGGAATGATTTTTAAGTGATAGTAGTATTAAAGAATGTACTAAGAAAAAAATGAAGATGGATAAAGCAATGTGAATAATTGAGTATAGATCAATTGAATGTGAATAATTAAAAGTAAATAAAATGGATAGGGATAAGGTGAATGAGAATGAAATGAATGTGAAAAAAAAAGAATTTGGGATAGTTAAGAAATCAATTGAAATAAATACGTAAGTTGTACATATATTATATTATTCGCATAACGATTTGATCCAGATTCGAATACATGATTTCAAGATGATTTACATCGATCCGAGTTGGAATTTTTTACTCGATTCTCGATGGCGAACACTATGGATTTTTGATTGATCCTGGAATTCTCTATCATAGTATATGGCTATGTAAGGAGAATGATGGTTTCTAATCAAGGAACCGGATATGAGTCCGCACTAGAGTGGTCATGTGAACGATATTAGTTCGAAAATGAAATTATGTGATCGAGTGAGCGCTCAGATTAGATATTACGTACGGATGATGTATGTACATCGTACGGTTTCAGTAAAGTAAATGTTGGAAATTGAAATTTCAGAACAATATGATTATGAATTATATGATTGGATATCATTGGTAAATAAGATACAGGTATATATAAACAAGAGCTAACTTGATGCTTTTGATTTCATAAGTAAAATTTGGTTGGCCGACTAAAAGGTACATGTTTAAATCATTGTTTGATTTAATGGTTTTATGATTAAGCTACTTGGCTTTTGTTTTCTTTTGCTAGGCCCAGGGTGGTGATTCATAGTTTTTTCGATTGAGCCGTGCAAAGGAGACGTTGGCGAAATTTTTCGTAAATATAAGGAGTTAGAAAATTTTGAGAAATTTTGAAGAAAATTTTGATAACTAAATTTGATTTTAAATTATAACCTGAAATGATTGAATGGGATGATATTAGTTGGAATCGATGGATGGATTTGGAAACTTAGCAAAAGTAATAACAAGTTTTCAACAAATTGATTTTGGGGAAGTTAAAGGCTTAAAAGGATTTAGAAACCTATTTCAACTAATTGATTTTAAAAAGGTTAATGGGTTTGGGCGTTTTTCTTACCTTGGCAATTTCGGGGATGAAATTCTTTTAAGGGGAAAAGAATGTAACAACCCGAAATTTTAGTCATTTGAATTTGATATATTTATTGATTTTAAATATTGAAAAGTTAATTTTATAGATTAAATAACTCGAATTTCAAATATAGCGATTATTGGATGATTTAATTATTTAATTTAGTAATTGAAATTGTTTAAATGATTGCATCTTGGGTTTGAAGTTGGATAAAAATGATTTCAAAGCTTATTTAGATTCTATTTAATAAGAATGAAGATAGTAAAACTTTTAATGTAAATTTAAAATCGATTAATTTGATTTTTAAAATAATTCGTTTTAATTAACATATAAAAATAGCCTTCTGGGGCACTGTCTCGGATTTCGACGAAACCAGTTTCAGTGGATCCGTAATAGTGAATTATAATACGCCATCAAATTTCATGGTGATCAGATGTATCGTTTGGTCGTGCGAGATCGAAACATGTAGAATTTAATATTGAAAATTTAATGTAATAATTGGGTTCAAAAAGTTATCTTCTGCATACGATCGAATTAGGTCTCGAACAAGTTCCATTGCATTCGGAATAGGGATATAACATATAGAACGCCAGGCGGTACGCCTTGTTTGGAGTTCGAGATTTTGAGGTGCTTTGAATGAATATTTCAAAATTATATATATATATATATATATATATAACTTTAATTAACCATAACCTTGCCGTAACCATACCCATACCCATACTTTCCACTGTTCATGACCATACCCTCATCATCCAATGGTGTCGTGGTCAAGACAATGGACGGTTGGATTTGGGTGGTTCATGGCTGGGTGACTAGAATTTGGCGTTGAAGGGCATTGGGTTGGTTGCGTTCGTTCTTAGCGACCGCGGCACTAGAGGAGGCCACACCGGTGGCGATAGGAGGCTGGTCAGGCGCGTCGGCGGCTTGCTCGCAGCGAGGTCAGGTGATGTGGAGGAGGCGCAACGATCGTTGGAAGAGGTCGAGGTTGAGTACGAAGTTGTGTTTTCCTGAATATGGTTAAGTGTGTTTGATTTAGATTTGAACGAGGTTAATTAACCATTAATTATGTAGTTAATTAAAATAATTATAATACTTAATCCGTGAATCTTGTATAATTTATAACTTGTTCGTACGAGGTCCAAATTGAACATGACAAGTAGCACTGCAATCGTATCGACAAGGGCTATGCTATGGAATTGGTTTGGACGAATTTGGAGACTGTTGAAATTTGGGCTAAAATCGGACGTCGTTCGGTTTTAGTTTTAAATCGGAATGCCTCGGCGATAACGGAAATTTCGGTGAGTTAAACTCACCTTTTTGGTTAACTAGTATGATATATATTTGATAAAAATTGTTGGATGATTATTTGAATGAATTACTATATTTATATTAGTTGGATTGAATATTCCCACCTATTGGAGCGGATGAGACCCTATTACGTTCCCGTGTAAGAGCAGATGGCCATTTGTATACGAATCTCATCTCGAAGCGGTTGATTTATATTTTATGATTGTATAACATCTGTGATGCAGGGAAAACAGGTTGGAGGGATCCAATGGGATTCCCCGTTATTGTTGAATTGTTTCAATAATATTTCTTTAATATGGATTATTGAAAAATGAAGCAGATTGTGGACACTGTGGTTATAACATTGTTATATGTTTCAAAACTAAAATCCAGTGTTAATAGAAAATCAATATTGACATTGGTTAAGCGTTGGGTAGCTATTGGCCTTAAATTGGTATTTTAAAATACTATAAATTGCCACTGAATTAAAATTGATTTTGAGACGAAAAATGATTTTAAATCCAAAAATTGGGTTTTTGGAAAAATATTGTTTTAAAAGTTATATAATTATATTAATATTGTTTTAAGGTTATTTAATTATAATAATATTATTTTGAGGTTATCTAATTATAATAATATTATTTTGAAGTTATTTAATTATATTAATATTGTTTTAAAGTTATTTAATTATAATAATATTATTTTGAGGTTATTTAATTATATTAACATTGTTTTAAGGTTATTGTTTATAGTTAACACGTTTTAAAGAATTTATCAAATATTAATAAATTTAAAGGTTAATTATTTCAAGAATAATTATGGTTTGAAATTAATAATAAGGATTATTAATAAGGTTTTGAAAATAAATTATTTTTATTTATAAAAATGGTGAAGGTTAATTATTATTGTTTCTTAAACAATACTTTGAACTTATTAATTATTATTTTTAAAATGTTTTAAAATTAATAAATTTCATTTATTTATAATATTTATTGTTAATAATCATTATTATATAATAGTGTTTTGAAGTAAAAGATTTCTAGTTATTTATAATTGTTTCCAAGACCCATGAATAGAGTGAAAGACTTGGATTTTACAAAAGAAGTTTTATAAATGGTTTAGAGATTTATAAAGGATTTACAAATGAGTTTTAGAAATGTACAAAGAGGATTTATAAGTGATTGTAATGTATAGAAGAAGTTTTATAAATGGTTTGAGAAGTTTTATAAAATGATTTATAAAAGATTTAGGGAATTATAAGAAGTTTATGAATGATTTTTGAATCGAATAAAAATGGTATCTTTCTCGGTTTGTAAATATACTTATATCGTTGAGATAAGCATATGGATATTTTCTAAGTATTGGAAATATAGGAATTGGTGGATATATCTTTGTAAAAGTATTCTTATACAAGTAATTTACAAATGGTTTTATGTATTAAGGCAGGCTAGTGATTGCTTTTGTGCTTAACCAATGTTGGTTTTCCCTATGAAATAAATCCTTGATTGAATGTTTATTATTCGATAGTTAAATAACTGACTATTGAAAATGGACCCAAAAACGTAACTTTGGAAATATCTAGGAGAAGCACGTGAGTTATATGGCACAGTCATCTCCGATGATGTTGTACTGAAACACCCCACACCCCTTAGTATACCAAAAAAAATGGTACACTAAAAGATATGGTGCGTTATTGGTATAGCTAAAGCATCACAGAGACTAAGATTCACAAGACAAATAATTATAAACAGCGGAAACATTTAAATGGTAACTCATTATTCAAAATAAAACTTCATAAATAAGTCTGAAAAACATCACATGTCTCAAATACCAAATACACGTCTTATGAAAAATACATCTCAGTCTCATAAAATCAGAGTACAATAAAATAATCATCCCTCTCATAAGTACCAGTACATCAAAAACCAAATGAAAAGAAAACTGAAAAGAAGAAGAATACATGAAGAACTCTGGGAATGTATCTCCAAGAAATCTAAATCAACTATCCTTGCCTCTGCTGGCCTATGGGGGGAAAAGGGGAAATAGAGGAGTGGGTCAGACTATAAGTTTGGTGAGTGAATGTAACTACTAGTATTTTTAAGCAAGATAAAGATAATAGACTTAGCAACAGTTCTAGTATAAAAGGAAATAAAGGAAAGATAAAACTGGGATAAAATACAATTTAACTGTTTGCTTTGATTGTGATTGTTTGCACTTGTCTTAGATTGTTGTGATTAGGCTGAAACCCTAATCCTATTTTAATTAGGCTGAAATCCTAATTCTACCCTTTGATCGGCCTTCTATCTCTGTTGTGCCACTGTGAGTTAGTCCAATCATGTTGGTCCCACAGCAAAAGACACATGTTAGCACTTGGAACGCAGTAGCGACTTATCTACCTTAATTGATGTCGCGCGCTCGGTCATCGCCGGTACATGCTAACCGTTGCTCCCTCATGTGACCTCTTATTTACCTTAATCAGCATAAACGTGCCCAACCTCACCTAACCTGTTGTGAGACCATCAGTCCTAGTTTGAAAAGGTCCTGCCCAGCCTCACCTAAGTGTTTTGTGAGACCATCAGTCCTTAGTCTGAAAGGGAATGCTACCGGTACTGGTCCTAACAAACAAAATCTAGTTGCGCCCCTTGTCCAAATCCCCCGATTTGAGATTCTATCTATTGGCCCCTTATTTACCCTAGTTAGCATAAGCGTGTCTCATCCTCACCTAACTATTGTGAGACCATCAGTCCTAGTCTGAAAGGGAATGTTGTTGGTACGGGCCCTGCTTCTATCTTTGCTTATTAACTTAGTGTAAGTTTTAAAATAAGCCTCTTCTGTTATTTCTGCTGGATTTACTTATTAACTTAATCTATGTCTTAAAATAAGCATTTTCTGTTATCTCTGCTATATTTGCTTATTAACTTAATTGTAACTTTTAAAATAAGCTTTTACTCTTCTTTTTGCTTAATTATAACCTACGTTATTGTGACGCCCCACCTCTATACCCACACTAACCAAGAACACTACGATGTAGTGCTGTCAATTAGCACGAAGAATAAGGCTATTGAGGAGCAACCATCCGTGTAATTTCTTTGTGCGAGCACCGATATGTCAGATAGTAAAACATGCATTTCATTTTAAGGAGGAAATCCGACACACCGACACAAACTCAAAGCTATCACACAGTGGCTTTATATAATCATCGGAAACAAATATAGAAGTAGTCATAACATAAATCAGTCACAGACATCCATATCACAATGGTGGAAAAAGATATGAATATATAACATATGAAAGTGTACATCAAAGTAGTGGTCTGAAAGATCCACGATAATACAAAAGAATAGCTACAAGTTACACAAAAGGATAAGTATACATCACGGAGTCTATATCTCAAATGTAAACAACAAAAACTACTAATCTAAGTAGTTAGCCAAAAGTCAGAGTAATCCCAGAAGAGAAGTCAAGCAGAAGCACCTGTAACATCTCGGTCTGACCCGAGTATTATTTATAAGAAAATAATAAACGGATCAGTCTAGCTATAATTATCAGATGATATGGTACAAAATAAAAGACATGGCATGAACATGTAATAACCATAATGGCATACTACTATAAGTATGTAATTGAAAATCAACATGAGATTAATCAATATCACAAGAATCTCCTCAAAGATAAAAATAGGGTATCATACCCTAAACTTGTATTCATAACAAGTAAATGACACACGAATTCACCAATGCACAAAAATTGATAAAGCTTATTGTTATCCCGCCTTTTGGCAAGGCCGTGACACCAAAAAACTGACTAGAACTCAATGACAGTTCATCATGTAGGACAGTTACATCACAAGTTCACCATGGATATCGATGAATTTTGTCCGAGTCCGGATCGGGCTACAATTGATAAGACATGTCAAGCAAGGCCAGATAGAACAACATTCCAAATCTCGAGTCAATCCGAGTTCGTACGCCCAAGATATCATCGACGCAAGTGAAGGACATAGCCTTGAGTTCGTCTCCCAATGGTTTGAATCCCCTAGGGTCGAATCCATCAAACTAAATTCCAACGAAGTTCCCCTGATGACTTCGAATCCATCAGCCACATAGTGATTCAAATCCATCCACGAAGCATAACCCTTCTTCGAATCCATCAGACGTGTACTACTTCGAATCCAGGGAACCCAACCTCGGTTCGAATCCATCAAGTCAAAGACCACTCGAATCCGGCACAAGACCTCTCTTCGTATCCCTCAAGGTAAGGCACTTCGAATCCATCCAGCTGGGAAGTCTTCGTATCGATCGACTGTGGACTGTCCTGATCGATACGAAGGAACATCCCTCCTATCGATTCGAAGGACCGTATCTTCGAATCCATTATCACGGGGATACCCAGTCAAAGCTGCAGAGGACATGGAGTCGACCCAGTCAATTCGGAGCGAAAAGTGGATCGATACGAGGGATGCGCGCCACATCATCGCCTTCACATGCAGGAGCATGGATTCGACCCTATGGATTCGAACGATATCGATTCGAACGAATCCATAGGACGAAGAACACGAAAATCTTCAACTTGAATCGATCATAACTTGAGATCTACACATTCAAATGCTACGAAATTTTCACAGAAGCTTGAGCACATGTTGAAGAATGTCCACACCAAATTTCAGCTTGATTGGACAATTTCTTGATCGATTCGAACCAAGGGTCGAATCGATCCCAAAGTGGGCCCGGATCTCCAGATCTCGGCCATGTGGGCTCCCTCACATGCCAGAACTGGTCTCCCCTCAATTTAGGCGAAATATCAGCCTCCTACACCTATAAATAGAGCCCCTGGTCATTCAAAAAGGGGGGAGACAATTTTGAGAGCTAAAGAGCACCCAGACTCTGCCAGATTTACTCAGAATCACCACCGCTACCTTAGATTGAGACTTAGCATATAATTTCAGTTGTACTACATTAGAAGAGATTGTAATCATCGAGTGAACATCAATAAAATCATCAACTTCAGAGTGGACGTAGGCAAGATCGCCGAACCACTATAAATCTCGTGTTTTCTATTCATTATTTCTGAATTGTGATACTCTGTTTGCTTAGATTTGAGATTTGTGTGTGAATATTGTTGATTTATATTCATACACTGGTGCTTTCACAACGTTCGGGGTTTGTGGCCAATTTTGGCGCAAACACTTATCAATCGAAATCACGAAAATTGGTGAAGCACAAAAATTCCAGAAATCATCACAAGAAATCCAGAAATCACAAGAAGGGGGGAGGCCTATCACAAGACGGGAGTATGAAAACACACCAACACGTGTAACACAAGATGAGACGCTATCTCATGGTAGCTAACCATTAATTTTGAGCCGAAGCTCCACAAGAATGGCTCAAAGACCGTGGGGCGCTATCCCACGTATGTGATGGTGAAACATCACACAAACGGGGTTTAGTCTCCCTCGTAGACAAAGAGACATCGCACAATTGCTAGCCTAAATCAAATCACAAAAATGATCGTCATGATCATCAAGAAGTGTCAATCACACCAAGCTAGTAAATATATGAGTTTAGCTTCATGTCCCATAACCACTTGCTTAACTTAAATATTTACGAACAAACTGTAGATCTTCACTAGGAAATTGTCACAAGAGGTTCAATCGAATAAGTCCAAGAATTAACCGACGAAGTGAACGCAAGCATTTCGTACCACTCGTTTTACTAAGCCGTTTAATTAGATTTCCAATCCGAGTGAAGTAAAGGCTTGTATGTACTAGTAGATTGGAAAACGGTTTGAGAAAAAGAGTTTTGTAATAAAATAGTGTTGAAATCGAGTTGATAAAAGAGTTTTGGTATTTACTACTAGTATTGAAACCTTCATATTTTTAAAGTGACAAGTCACAAAATTGATTGTAGAAACAAATCAATCCACTAAACTTCACATTCGAAGACGTGAATAAAATCCAAGGAAATCAGCTCAAAATGCATCAAAGTAGAAGTAGATGGTGCGGCCAAGCATGCCGAGCGACCTAACAAAATACAGGTTGAACGATCTAAGTGTAAAAAGGCAAGCGACCTAACGTCTTAACAAAGCCATGCGACCTAACGTCTTAGCAAGGTCGTGCGACCTAACGTGCTACGACCAAGAGGTCGAGCAATATAAGGGGTCATGCGACCTAAAGAAAATAAGGTCTAACGACCTAAAGTAATCAAGGCCAAGCGGCCTAAGAGAGAACAGGTCAAACGACCTAGAGGGTTGCGACCTAGGGGATGAGCGACCTAAGCACACGACCTAAGGGGTGAAGACTGAGCGACCTATCGACCCAAACGACTCAGTGTGGTCGAGCGACTTAACGTGAACGACCTAAATGGTTGAACAGACCAAGCGACTTAACGTGGTGAGCGGCCTAAGGAATGAGCGAGCTATCTGCTGAGCGACCTAAGGCGAACGAGCCAGGCATGCGACCTAGTGTAGAACGAGCCATTGCCGAGCGACTTAAGGTACGAAGCGACCTAACGGAATTGCGACCTAACTCCTAGCGACCTACGACCTAACTCGTACAAACGACCTAACTCATACGAATGAATTAAGGCCGGAAACGAGTTATGCTCAGTGCGACTTCTCGACAGAACGACCTAATGCCAGGAAAATGCTAAAACACACGAAATTTGGAGTTTTTCACCAATTCGATCCAAACCAAATGCAAATGCACATGCACAAGTGATAGGGAATCATTCCCAACAATCCAATGACAGTTATAGGCAAGAATGTGAGATAAAAATCTCACCTTTCCACGAAATTTGATGAAGATGAAGCTTGAGAGAAAAGCAAGAATCAACCACAAGCTTGAATCAATGTCTTCACTTGAATTTGGAGTAGATGTTGGATTAGCAATGAAGATTAAGACTTTGGAGTTTTAATTTCCCATTCCCTCCACCATTTTTTGAAGATGCTTTAAGTGTTAGGAAAATGAAGAGGGAATTAGTGATGAGGAGAGAGGGTTGGGCTGAGTTAGTAAGTGGTTCAGCCCAAACCAAAGCCCAAAGCAAAAAGTGACGAAAATTTCACTATCTCCAAACATATCAAAGTTTACACTCAAAAAGATTGCAAATGTCATTTTGAACTCAATGGAGGTGGTATCGAGTCCTAATTTGACCGTATGCAAAAAGTAGCTTTTCGGACCAAAATCCGACTAACGATAAAATATTTAAATATAAAATTGACAAATATGCGGGTTGTTACAGACTCCCATCCTTAAAGAAATTGCGTCCTCGCAATATATAAGATGGAAATAAAAAGTAACAACCATAAAAGCATATTAACACAAAAGAAATTTGAAATAAGATGTTTACCTCAAAGAGCATGAGAAAGTAAGTCCGGATGTGTTCGCTCGATGAATTCTCTAGATTCCCAAGAACAATCCTTAGGATTTGGGGACCATTGAACTTTAACAAGCGGAACATCTTTATTTCGAAGTCGTTTGACCTCCGAAGCAATAATTCGAATAGGATGCTGCTCATAAGTTAAATTAGGTGAAACTTCAATCTCTTCCACAATACCGGGCTCAAGAATAGAATCGGAATCCCGAAGGCACTTCCGTAATTGAGAAACGTGAAACACGTTATGAATGGCAGAAAACTGAGTCGGTAATAATAGGCGATAAGCCATGAAACCAATACGTTCAGTGATAGGGAATGGCCCAATATATCGAGGCGCTAATTTTCCCGATTGACTGAAACGTACAACACCCTTCATAGGTGAAACACGAACGAATACAAGATCTCCAACAGAAAATTCTAGTTTCTTTCTTCGGTTATCGGCATAGGATTTTTGTCTACTTTGGGCTTCTTTCATCCTATGTCGAATAAGTTCAATCTTTTCTGTGGAATCACAAATAAAATCTGGACCTAAAACCAGCTTCTCACCGGCCTCAAGCCAACAAGAAGGAGATCGGCATGGCCTTCCATACAGTGCCTCGAAAGGTGCCATACCAATACTAGATTGGAAGCTGTTATTATAGGAAAATTCAACAAGTGAAATATGATCTTCCCAACTTCCACCAAAGTCAAGAACACAAGCACGAAGAAGATCTTCAAGTGTCTGATTCACACGCTCAGTTTGTCCATCGGACTGGGGGTGATAAGCGGTGCTAAAATTAAGCTTCGTTCCCAAAGCTTTTTGAAGACTTTTCCAGAATCCACTAGTAAACAATGGATCATGATCACTAACAATGGAAGAAGGAATTCCATGCAGTTTAACAATTTCTTTGATAAAGAGTTTGGCCAGAAGAGGAACGGTTCGGTTCGACCGAACAGGAATAAAATGGGCAGATTTAGTAAGTCTGTCAACGATCACCCATAAACTATTATGACCAGAACGAGAACGGGGAAGGCCATCAATAAAATCCATGGAAATTTGATCCCAGTTCCAAACTGGAATTTCCAATGGTTGCAATAACCCACCGGGTCTTTGATGTTCGGCCTTAACAAGTTGGCAAGTCATGCAACACTTAACAAAGTTAGCAATATCAGATTTCATTCCCTCCCAGTAATAAAGTCGCTTCATATCTGCGTACATTTTACTGCTACCGGGATGAATGGAATACTTGGAACGATGAGAATCTTCTAGTATATCTTTACGAAGATCACTAATATTTGGTACAACAAGTCTACCAAATTTTCGAATGCCGCCACGTGAATCAATATCTAAGTCTTTCAAACCTTCAATATCAACTTTATCCTCAATATTTTGGCCAAGAAGAGCCAATTCGGGATCTAGCCTTTGAGCTTCGAGAATGCGGTCTAAAAGAGAAGGATGAGCCTCAAGGCTACATAAAACAAGAGATGAACATAAATCGGAAACACGATCTCGAATTTCACAAGTGGATAAAACTTCGAGATCATTCCATTCGGATATCATCATGGAAACAACCGCTTGTTGCTTGCGACTAAGAGCATCAGCAACTCGATTTCCCTTTCTGGGAGTATAAAGAATATCCAGATCATAAGAGGCAAGGAATTCGAGCCAACGCTGTTGACGCAAATTAAGTTCATTTTGAGAGAATACATATTTCAAAGACTTATGATCAGTATAAAGTATAAATTTCTCTCCCAAAAGATAATGTCGCCAAATTCAAAGGGCAAAAACGATAGCCGTGAGCTCTAAATCATGTGTGGCATATCTAGTCTCAGCCGGCTTCAATTGCCTAGAAGCATAAGCAATAACACGTTCTTTTTGCATAAGAACGGCACCCAAACCAACGCGACTAGCATCGGTATAAACAACAAAATCCTGATTCCCCTCGGGAATAACAAGAATAGGAGCATCAGAAAGGAGTTCTTTTAATTTCTGAAAAGAAGTTTCACATTTGTCCGACCAAATGTATTTAACACCTTTCTTTGTTATGCCCGTAAGAGGGACGGCAATTTTAGAAAAGTCCTTTATGAAACGGCGGTAATAACCTGCCAATCCGAGAAAGCTGCGGATTTCCGTTACACTCTCCGGGCTCTTCCAATTTTGAATCGCTTCAATCTTTGAAGGATCCACTGATATTCCGAATTCGGAAATAATATGATCGAGAAACTTCACATTAGATTGCCAAAAGTGGCATTTAGAAAATTTTGCTTTTAATTGATTGCTCCTAAGAGTTTCCAATATAATCCGAAGATGCTTTTCATGTTCCTCCTCGGTTTTAGAATACACAAGAATATCATCAATAAAGATGAGAACAAACCGATCGAGGAAATCTTTGAAAACTCGATTCATAAGGTCAACGAAATAAGCCGGAGCATTCGTTAAACCAAATGGCATAACTAGCCATTCATAAGATCCATAACGTGTATGGAACGAAGTCAAAGGAATACTATCCTCTGCAATACGAAGCTGATGGAAACCGGTAGCCAAGTCCAATTGTGAAAAGACTCTAGCACCACTAAGTTGATCAAACAGATCATCAATCTGAGGTAAAGGATATTTATTCTTAATAATAAGATCATTAAGCTTGCGGTAGTCGACGCAAAGCCTAAGTGTACCATCGGACTTATTTACGAAAATAGCTGAAGCTCCCCAAGGCGAGGAACTAGAGCGAATAAGTTGCTTCGTCTCCAACTCGGATAATTGTTTGCGCATCTCTTCATTCTCCTTATTGGACATGTGATAAGGAGGACGGGTAATAGGTTGAGCTCCAGGTATAAGATTAATTTTGAACTCAATTGCTCGCTTAAGTGGTAATCCTAAGACGGGCTCAAATATGTCGGAAAATTCACGAACGACGCGAATAAGAGAAATGACATCCTCCTCATCATCATTGTCATCATCACGAGGATTTAAAGAATATAAAGATGCAATCAAAGCGGAATCCGAATCTTTAAGAATAATAGAAATCTGATTAACAGATTGCGGATGTCGGAGATAAATAGTCTGCTCAGGACATAGGATATGAGCTTCATAACGGTTAAGCCAATCCATACCCAAAATCATCCCAAAGCCTAAGTAACGCATGACATGCAAATCGTCAGAAATAGTGGCACATCCATGGATAAACTGCTTGCACCGTACAAATTTTGTCAAACCTGGTAGATTTTGCCAAATTTTCAAAGACTTTGATACAAATTTCATGAATATTAAGGAGTTAAGTCTAATATATATCAACATAAGGGTTTTGTGAAGAATTCCCTTAAATCTCCTCTTTCCAATCAAATAAATGACGATGGGTTTTGTTCACCATCACACATGCTTCATACTAATTAGTAATTATACTCCAATTGGCAGGAAAATAAATAAAGTTAACAAAGTAAAGACAAATACAACATAATCCTAATACCGAACAGAATCTTACCATACAGGTACAACATTATCAACATATATCTTTTGACAAATTAATCCAAGGATTCCATCGAATTTTACTGCCAAGAAAGTGAGGCCAGTCAATTTAGTTGAAAACCTACAATATATAGTTCATATGAGTGCTACATTTTCACTTGATAAAGTGAGAAGTTGATTCTCAATATCCTAACCTGATCCTTGACAATTAAGTCACCAACTGTAACATGATCCTGGCTTAGAAAGCTTAAGATCGATCCAGTTCCATATTGAATTGCAACAGATTTTCCTATTATATAATATGACATGGAATCAAATCATAATTACATAAGTAATGCATATGAAAAACCAAAATGATTTGTGAGAAAAATGATGTTATAAAAAAACTACCAATCATGGAAAAAGGAAAATGTAATAGAAATTATGGGCACTAGCATTGTTTAGACTGTGATATCTTTTCTTTGTATCAATTTTGTATAACATACATATCACCCTGCTTATAAATAGTAGTTATAAGTTAGAATCGAATATAATTTGGCATGTAACATCCTTTCTTGTCCTCTGGTTTTGAAGGAAAAAAGAAAAATGTTAGTATAAAATATTTGATTTTAAATCTTCTATGAGCTAAAAAGGACAGTTTAGTATTGATAAAAAATGTTACAAGTATGAGTTGAGTACTGAAATTATTTTAGTATCTATTTTAAAAAACTCAATACGTGGAAGTTGCAACTTGCTAGTGCAAATTGCAAAGTGGCAGCTGAAAGTGCTGCTTGCAGCTGCAAGTAGTAGCTGAAAGTGCTATTTGTGGGAAGCAGCGCTAACATTTTGAGAGAATCACATATATTGTGAAGCAAATAAAAATGAGCCAAAGACTAGAGGTTGTCTGCGAACAATATTTATATGACTACTTAAATATAATTTTGAGAGAATTGAAGAGAAACGTGGAACTGTTTGAAAAGAAAGAAGCTGCCTAGAATTTTATAGATAGTATTTAGCTTATTCCCATTACATTCAATTTCAATAGCATCAGTTGCCATGAACACAAATGAGGCATAAGATTTATCTTCATAGTTGTTAGACATTTTTGTTTAGGAACAGAGCTCCAACATCCATGGCTGTATTCTGAAATGTGATTGTATAACTTTTCGTCTTCTTCCGGAGACCATAAGACTTTCCTTAGCTTTTGCTTATAGCAACAAGATTGCCTATCCCTAATAGCTTAAGTTATTCAAGTAATGTCAGCCAATGTATATCACCTCATCAAGTCCATTTCAGTTGGCTAATATGCAAGGGTATGAAATTAACACCTATGCTATAATTGTCACATTATTTATTGTCTCAAAGTATATATAAATGCAAGGACTCATATGTGTACACAATTTCTACAAAAGATGTTTGTTTGCATAATCTTGTACCTAACACTATTTTTTAGGTTATATTTTATTGATCAATAAAAGATGACATAGCACAATAACTACAAAGGATGTTTTATTGTCCAAAAGGTATGTCTAAAGTTCATAAAAACTCCATAATAAAGATAATACATTATGTGTTGGTCCCACACTCGCAACACCCCCTCCCCCTCCCCACAACCAACCAAACACACCCACACACACACAAAAATTGCAGTCATGCAACATTTACTTGTAACGATCTTTCATAATGGTTATAAAACTTAGATAACTATATAAAAAATTAGTTTGGTTAAAAAAAAGATAGGGATTATGCAAATTGTTTAACCTTTAAAGAAAAGCCACCAAGGTCTGAAATCTTAATAGAAGAAAATGCAACTATCGTCTTAGCTTTCTTGGTAAGCAACATGGTTGAGACTCCTAGAGAAAGCTTCTCGGGAATCTTGTCTTCTTCCATGACCCCTTTTGCATGTTCAATACAACTATTTGATCAGCAACTATCTGATAGTGTCTTCAAATCTCTTATCAGAACCTACAAATAAAGAGTTTAGGATCAAGTTTTATCAACCACAATCAAAATTCAGGGAAGACATTTTTATTCATTTGCCATGAAGATAAGCTATTACATAAAGAAATTGCATGATTAGACAGCATGCATGATTTTTTAACAGTGGCGTGGAAAATAATTGCATAAAAAGAATTCTGGTATTTATGATCATATCAATGCTCTAAGAGTTTTATAAGGGAATTTAAAAAAAATCAATTTGCAGACATATTAGTCTAACCAATAAAAGCTGGCTATAGGAAAGATATTAAGTTGCTTGCTCCAGTTAACATTACGGTAATTTTCAAACATATGCTCTTTAACTTGATGCACATTTAAAATCAGTTCACGGTAATTTGACAGTCAAACCATTGTTTACAGTCATCATTTAAAGTATGTATATAACTAGATGGGAAAATCTCAACCAGATATTGAAGTAGTTGTAAAGAACAATATATCAAGATAGTCTCCATTTTACCTTGTTTTGGTTATCAGTCATCTTAAGTTTCTACAAGGCATTATCCGTAAGTGAATAAGCATGACAAAATAAAGCATATGCTTCTGCTTTGACTCAGTTTCAATAACTGAGTCCGACGCTCAGTTTCAATAACTAAGCCAGGCTCAGCTTTCAGGACTGAGCGAGGCTCGGCTTCCAGGACTGAGCGAGGCTCAGCTTTCCGGACAGGGCCAGGCTCCCAGGCTCAGCTTCCAGGACTGGGTAAGGCTCAGCTTTCAGAACTGGGCCAGGCTCAGCTTTCAGAACTGGGCCAGGCTCAGCTTTTAGAACCGGGCCAGGCTCAGCTTTTAGAACTGGGTGAGGCTCGACTTCCAGAACTGGGTGAGGCTTGGCTTCCAGAACTGGGCAAGGCTCAGTTTTCATAACTGGACCAGGCACAGTTTCTAACTGAGCCAGGCTCAGCTTCCAGAACTGAACGAGGATCAGCTTTCAGGACAAGGCTCGGCTTTCAGAACTGGACCAGGCATAGTATTTAACCGAGTCAGGCTCAGTTCCCAGAATCGAGCGAGGATCGGTTTCCAGAATTGAACCGTGCTCAGTTTCCAAAACTAAGCGCCGCGCTCAGTTTCTCAGTTTCCAGAACTGAGCGAGGCTCAGTTATGCACATGTTCATGTATTTCTCAAATTAAATAAATTAAATACTTAAATCACATTATTTATGTATTATTACATAATTTTATGGATATCTCAAATCAAATAAATTAAGTTTTTAAATCACATTATGCATATATTATAATAAGCACGTGAGTTCGTGAGTAAAATTACAAAGTCTTAAATACATGGGGTGATTTTATGGTCATACATGAAAATAGCACATAGGTTTAGACTAATCAGACAATAATATTTTTGTGTCATGATGATTGCATGTAACATGATAAAATGAAAAAAGAAAAAAAAATAACATTTTCAGTTAATTAACAAACTTTTTCTGTCATGCAGAAAGTCAACTCATGCCATTAGATTACAGTGGTAAAGATCAAATAATAGTGTGTTTTCATACAAGTGATAGTCATGGCATTACTATTTTGAATCCATAAACACTTCAAGTAATCATAAAGAAAGAAGACTACAATGAGAATGAAAAGGAGCAGAATTTAATAACTTCAGGCCCATAAGATTATAGCGTTAGATATCTAGAGTATTATGCTTTGCTTATACGGTGGATCTTATATCAGTATAGTATGTTTTTATACAAGAGATCGATGTGACATCACAACTTATTTTGATGAGGTAAACAACATTGAAACCCATTGAAACTTAATGTACACATCACCAGTGGGTGATGATTGAAGATTGAAATGAGAACAAAATTAGACATAACTTAGTAGATTTTGAGCTTGTATGTGAGCTTGTAAGGACAAGTAAGGTAAATTTCTTATGCAAACTCATGTCATATTATCTTTGCATTAATTAGCAGATTTTCTTCCATGTAAGAAATAAGTTATATATTATTTGTAGTTGCCAAGTAGAAATTATAGGGTTGTAGAAGGAACATGGAAAGCCTCTAGTTTATGGTCGTAAACTCAAGTGTAAACTTATCATTGCATAGGGATGTACATTGTCTTACACTTAGCTTTGTAGATTGGGATAGACAATAGAGTTAAATAGTGGAGAAGCTGACAAAGAGGTGAAACAGATCGAACTCCTTAAACCAGACTCTTTACAAAAGAGGAAGTAATTTGAAGCTACTTCACAGAGATACCAATGCTTTTAATCATTCTACTAAATAAGGTAATTTAAACAGCAATAAATAGTTACTTCAAAATTTACCCACCTTTCTGCTCTAAATGTCGAACACATGAGTAACCATTCATCAACAAAAATGACTTCTTTGGCATTTCTTTCCCGAATAGAACTTACCAAATGGGATAAATCAGTTAAGTTCTGCAATAAAAAGGTAGAAAATTCAAGGATAAAAGCGCTGAATAATACAAGAAAAATCTCATTTAACAATAGTTGCATACCTGGATTAGGAGATCATACAAACGTGCAATCTCATCGGGTTTGGTGATCTTACCACCCTTGCTATCGATTTGCTTTGTGAACTTTCTTTTGGCAATCGCCACATGCTCTGTAGTGTGATGGCCTAATACAACAACAAATGGTCTTTGCCCCATGGATGATTATGAAAAATTCTTTACAACAAATTATAAGAATGGAAGAAAAATTACGGTACAAACCTCCATTAAGCCAAAGAAGTAGAGGTTTGATGTGGGGACGATGTGTAACTTCAAAAAACTAATAAAAGAGAGCTCTTTTATTGACTATAATATAACTTGTGTACTGCTTAAAACTGACTTTGGGTTGTCCAGGCAATCAGATAACCCTGCCAGCCTCTTGTTCTGCCATTTTTATCTAACGCAATTCCATAGTCGATTGCAATGAGAGAAGAAAAAATGAATAAAGGCATGGAATGTAAAATATGGTATCATTAAAAAAATTGAACCAATTAGTAGCAATAAATACCTAATTTCGAAAAATAAGTTAAAGTTGAAGTAATTACCTAATTTAAAATCAAAATTAGGTTGCAATCGATTGCCGAAATAGAACGGAAGCCCTAACCTTCCTTTGTCTTCGTCAATTTGGGGGAAAATAAACAACCAAGGCTGTGGCAGAACGATGGAGGCAATGGCAGAAAGATGGAGGTAGTGGTAGAATGGCGGAGGGGTGGAAGAATGGTAGTAGAACAAATTGGACAGGCAATAACCTAGAACGAAAGAGGAACGATGAAACATTATCCGTGAGAAATGGGATGAGCAGTAATAGAAGATAAAATTACAATCTTGTCCATATTACTTTTAACTATTTACAAAATACCCAGATTTAATAACGGTAATAACCGTGACAAAACTTCGTAATGGAAATATCTGTTGGAAATTTGTCACGGTTATTATTGTGACAAATTGGAAGTGGAAAAGTGTTACAAAATGAGATATTTGGTGTAGTGTAGGAAAGAAAAATCACACAAAATAATCTCGACATCTTTACAAAGCAGACTAAGAGTTGCGGATCCACCAACCGGATTCGCAATTCTTAAAGAAGTCATTAAAGCAACAACACTTAAAGAAAAAGTATCGACGAGTTCCTTTGATATAAAAGAATGGGATGCCCCCGTATCAAAGAGAACTCTAATAGGTTGATCATGAAATATAATAATGTCATCAAGGATAGAATGAGACATACCTTGACCGCGAGATGTGTTGCCAGGGGCTTGAGCCACGTTTAACTTTCCCTCCCTCTTGCCTTGACGTCTGGGGCATAAATGTATATAATGATCCGGGCTCTTACAATAGCGACAAGAACGGGGATTTGAACACTTGTTCGCAAAATGATCCTTAGAACCACAGTTATAGCATTGCCCACTACTTGGGGTAGAAGTCTTTGCTGTAGGAGGTGCAGGTTTACCCTTTTTGTCGGGATAAGGACCTTTGAATTTGTTTGGCCTCTTCTTGTTGTTGAAGTTTGGTTTGGCACCCACCACTTCAACATCACTTTCTCTATCCGCCTCTTCAAGACGAAGAGCGATATCAATCAGTTGATCGAAAGAAACTTCTAATTTTAGAAGTAATGGCTTCTTGAGATTCTTGTTTAAGCCATAGACAAATCTTTGATTCTTCTTCAATGGGGTGTTGATGTATTCAACCCCATATTTAGACAGTGACTCGAAGGATGCGACATAATCTGTCACGGAAGATTCACCTTGAACAAGGTCTATGAAACGTCGAGCCAATGTCACTTTCTCTGCTTCTGGTACGAATTTTAATTCGAAGCATTCCCGGAATTGCTCCCAGGTGAGATCTGCTTCATTAATTTCAGAAATAAGAAGTTCGTACCAATCCAAAGCTCTCTCTTAGAGCATACTGGAGGCCACCTGAACACGGTGAAGATCGATAAGATTCATGCGATAAAAGATTCGATCGCATGTTCTTAACCAAGTCTGGACCTCGATAATAGTTTCGGAACCTTTGAATGGTTTCCTACCCAAGTTGGTATAATCGTTGCACAAGCGTGCAAATCCAGACTTAGGATGAGTAGGTTCCTGATTAGAGCATCTCCAACAGTTTGGAGTGCGTAAATTCAATTTTCCGCACTCCAAAATGTTGGAGCCCTCATTTCTACAACAGAAATGAGGGCAGGCGCCTGTTCAACAGGCGCCCGTGTTTAACAGACCCCTGTTTCAACAGGGCCCATGTTGCCAGGCGCCTGTTGAACAGGCGCCTGAAGATGAGGCGCCTGTTCAACAAGCGCCTGGCCTACAAGCGCATGTTCAACAGGCGCCTCACTCTATCCTAATTTCTCAGCCCGAAGGCCCTACTTTCTGCACTATTGCAAATTCCCGCACTCTGTTGGGGTTGATTTCGGGTGCGGATTCGAGAATTTGCAACCTGTTGGAGATGCTCTTAGGACCAGCTGCTTGAGCATTCTTTACTAAATCAAGAAGTTGTTGAGCGGTCATAAAAACTCCATCCTGGGGAGTAACAGTAGATGGTCCGGCTCTGGGACGGCCTAGTCTAGACATTCTCTTCATTAAGGAAGAGAAAAGAAGAAAAGTTATTCTCCAAATAAATATCAAGCAAACCTTGATAGATAAAACGAGGATACATAAAAGGAAATAGGATGAATCGGTACGAAGACTCGAATTAAATCCTAAGGCACGACTCCTAAGTTGGACTTAGGACGATGATCCTTGTTAAGTTATTCTACATTGTTTCGAAGTTTGGCTCTGATACCAAGCTGTGACGCCCCACCTCTATACCCACACTAACCAAGAACACTACGATGTAGTGCTGTCAATTAGCACGGAGAATAAGGCTGTTGAGGAGCGACCATCCGTGTAATTTCTTTGTGCAAGCACCAATATGTTAGATAGTAAAACATGCATTTCATTTTAAGGAGGAAATCCGACACACCGACACAAACTCAAAGCTATCACACAGTGGCTTTATATAATCTTCGGAAACAAATATAGAAGTAGTCATAACATAAATCAGTCACAGACATTCATATCACAATGGCGGAAAAAGATATGAATATATAACACATGAAAGTGTACATCAGAGTAGTGGTCTGAAAGATCCACGATAATACAAAAGAATAGCTACAAGCTACACAAAAGGATAAGTATACATCACGGAGTCTATATCTCAAATGTATACAACAAAAACTACTAATCTAAGTAGTTAGCCAAAAGTCAGAGTAATCCCAGAGGAGAAGTCAAGCAGAAACACCTGTAACATCTCGGTCTGACCCGAGTATTATTTATAAGAAAATAATAAACAGATCAGTCTAGCTATAAATATCAGATGATATGGTACAAAATAAAAGACATGGCATGAACATGTAATAACCATAATGGCATACTACTATAAGTATGTAATTGAAAATCAACATGAGATTAATCAATATCACAAGAATCTTCTCAAAGATAAAAATAGGGCATCATACCCTAAACTTGTATTCATAACAAGTAAATGACACACGAATTCACCAATGCACAAAAATTGATAAATCTTATCAATGGAAATCCCGAAAATTGGTGAAGCACAAAAATTCCAGAAATCATCACAAGAAATCCAGAAATCACAAGAAGGGGGAGGCCTATCACAAGACGGGAGTATGAAAACTCACCAACACGTGTAACACAAGATGAGACGCTATCTCATGGTAGCTAACCATTAATTTTGAGCCGAAGCTCCACAAGAATGGCCCGAAGACCGTGGGGCGCTACCCCACATATGTGATGGTGAAACATCACACAAACGGGGTTTAGTCTCACTCGTAGACAAAGAGACATCGCACAATTGCTAGTCTAAATCAAATCACAAAAATGATCGTCATGATCATCAAGAAGTGTCAATCACACCAAGCTAGTAAATATATGAGTTTAGCTTCATGTTCCATAACCACTTGCTTAACTTAAATATTTACGAACAAACTGTAGATCTTCACTAGGAAATTGTCACAAGAGGTTCAATCGAACAAGTCCAAGAATTAACCGATGAAGTGAACGCAAGCGTTTCATACCACTCGTTTTACTAAGCCGTTTAATTAGATTTCTCATCCGAGTGAAGTAAAGGCTTGTATGTACTAGTAGATTGGAAAACGGTTTGAGAAAAAGAGTTTTGTAATAAAATAATGTTGAAATCGAGTTGATAAAAGAGTTTTGGTATTTACTACTAGTATTGAAACCTTCATATTTTTAAAGTGACAAGTCACAAAATTGATTGTAGAAACAAATCAATCCACTAAACTTCACATTCGAAGACGTGAATAAAATCCAAGGAAATCAGCTCAAAATGTATCAAAGTAGGAGTAGATGGTGCGGCCAAGCATGCCGAGCGACCTAACAAAATACAGGTCGAACGACCTAAGTGTAAAAAGGCAAGCGACCTAACGTCTTAACAAAGCCATGCGACCTAACGTCTTAGCAAGGTCGTGCGACCTAACGTGCTACGACCAAGAGGTCGAGCAATATAAGGGGTCATGCGACCTAAAGAAAATAAGGTCTAACGACCTAAAGTAATCAAGGCCAAGCGACCTAAGAGAGAACAGGTCAAACGACCTAGAGGGTTGCGACTTAGAGGGTGAGCGACCTAAGGGGTGAAGACTGAGCGACCTATCGACCCAAGCGACTCAGTGTGGTCGAGCGACTTAACGTGAACGACCTAAATGGTTGAACAGACCAAGCGACTTGACGTGGTGAGCGGCCTAAGGAACGAGCGAGCTATCTGCTGAGCGACCTAAGGCGAACGAGCCAGGCATGCGACCTAGTGTAGAACGAGCCATTGTCGAGCGACTTAAGGTACAAAGCGACCTAACGGAATTGCGACCTAACTCCTAGCGACCTACGACCTAACTCGTACGAACGACCTAACTCATACGAACGAATTAAGGCCGGAAACGAGTTATGCTCAGTGCGACTTCTCGACAGAACGACCTAATGCCAGGAAAATGCTAAAACACACGAAATTTGGAGTTTTTCACCAATTCGATCCAAACCAAATGCAAATGCACGTGCACAAGTGATAGGGAACCATTCCCAACAATCCAATGATAGTTATAGGCAAGAATGTGAGATAAAAATCTCACCTTTCCACAAAATTTGATGAAGATGAAGCTTGAGAGCAAAGCAAGAATCAACCACAAGCTTGAATCAATGTCTTCACTTGAATTTGGAGTAGATGTTGGATTAGCAATGAAGATTAAGACTTTGGAGTTTTAATTTCCCATTCCCTCCACCATTTTTTGAAGAAGCTTTAAGTGTTAGGAAAATGAAGAGGGAATTAGTGAAGAGGAGAGGGGGTTGGGCTGAGTTAGTAAGTGGTTCAGCCCAAACCAAAGCCCAAAGCAAAAAGTGACGAAAATTTCACTATCTCCAAACATATCGAAGTTTACACTTAAAAAGATTGCAAACGTCATTTTGAGCTCAATGGAGGTGGTCTCGAGTCCTAATTTGACCGTATGCAAAAAGTAGTTTTTCGGACCAAAATCCGACTAACGATAAAATATTTAAATATAAAATCGACAAATATGCGGGTTGTTACAGTTATAATTGTTATTATTCTTTTCTATCTTTTTAGTTATAACCACTAGTTACAAGCATGCTTGCAAACATCTCAAATTTGTCTATTTCAGCCTATCTTTTTTTATTACTATTTTTCTTATTTTACATCTAATTTCTGTAAATTTAATGTTTTCTATTTTAATCCATATTTGCGAATTATTATCTTTTTCAACATTCTTATATTTTATTCGTGCAAAAAGGAATAAAAAGAAACTAAAATTTAAATGCTAAATTCTAGCGTAAAACAGATGTAAATAAATGCAAATAACTGTAAATAACCGAATAAAATAGCTGAAAAAATAACTGAATAAAATAGATTAAAAAGAACTTTAAAAACTAGCTGTAAATAACTTATATAGAAATTGTCTCAAAATTGCAGAAAAACTACAACTATTGAGAACTCTATTATTTTAAATTACTTAAAAATCTAAAATAATTACTAAACACTCACATGTGGCCCTTAGTTCTATTCCTTGGTCTTCCTTGATCCACTTCTAGAGCATAGAATATTTTTATCAAAAAGATTTCCTCCTTAGAAAAAATTTCTATTTATGGTCCAGCCTCTGGCAATGAACCCAAATAGGAGAAAATCTGAATGAGAAAATAGCTAGGCCTAGGGCCTTATTTATAGTGTAGGTCTTATTTATAGTGTAGTTTAGGGATCTCATACCGTTGGATTTGAAGATTAAATCTGGTGTAACCACATTATAGGCTCACTGGGAACCGTCGGATGGAAGCACAGATGCATAGGATTGAAGAAAATTGGAAAAACATGTCATTTTTTAATCTGGACGAATGGTCGTCCAAATACAGGGGCGGGTCAACCTGGGTGTCGACCCATGTATGCTGAGGGTTGACCTAGCTATGGTGAGGGTTGACCCTAGGGTCGACCTGACCTTGTGTGTGTGTGTATTTGTTTTCTTATTTCTTGTTTAATTCGTAACTTCTTCGTTTTAGCTCGGATTTTGACAAATTATATATGAAAATTGACCAGAAAATTACCATAGACACAATGATGCAACTCCCGTGGCTCAATTCTGATAATTTCACAAACTTATTTTATTATTTAATTAATTCGTTAATTAATTATTATAGCTTAAATTTTGGGTTGTTACATGTACTGTGCATATAAATCTCGTTTCGTTCTTCTAGGAAAAATGATAAGGAAATCTGTCCACTAACAGTTAGGAGGTGATCTCTGATCTTACCTTTGACTGATTATTTCATAAATAACCGGGGTTGAGTTTACACGAAATTATTGAAAAGTTGTTTCGAAGAGACCGGGATCGGGTGCGTTACCCGAAAACCATTTCGATCCAACGAATGCGTTTCGAAGTGAAGACATCTTGAAGATGATGGAATTAGAGATGAAGCTCTAAAGTGTTTCGTTCAATCCTGGAACGAACTTGTATGGATAAATGCTAGTAATTCATTGTTGCTTGGAAGGCAGTATTAGCATTCCAAGTGGGAAGTGCTATATAAAAGGTAAAACGTAGCCTCAAGCCTCATCAACCGGGAATGACTAAAACAGAGAAGATGCAGCAGGCCTAATTGGATCACTCCCAAGTAGGGTATGATCATCCCTATCTAGAGTCGCTATTATCTCTCAGTGTATGCTTCGGGACCCATTAACGGAGGGATGATCATATCCGGTACTATCCAGTAAGGGGTAGGCCGGTTCTGTGTTGGCAGGGGTTGATAGGTTGGACCTCGGTGTTATTTTATCTAGAGATGCAACGTGACGGACGATACTCCAGTAGCCCAGTCATTGTATGGAATTTATTCTTCAATAAGCGTCGTGAGGACTTAGTTGTGCCCAACTATGCTGAAATGTGAGATGCAAGCATTTCAGCTATATTCATATTTTACTTTGACCCTAGACATTACGATGATATAAATGGATTTTCTATAGAAAATGGTTTGGTTATCGTAAGGTAAAAACCCATTAGTGTTTATGTGCGGCGTGGTCTTATGAGATACTTTTTTATTTCAAAGATTTTTGTATAACCTTAAAATCCAGTTGGATGTGTTTTTCTCACGTTGGTTTTCCAGACTAACTCGGGTATTATTTTATTATAATGCTCGGGTTAGACCGAGCATATTACAAATTAGTTTGGATGCTTTGGAGCTTCAGGAGACGAGCTGGAGGCCTAGAGACGTATTCACGTATATGGTTATTTTTCAACCGCGTCATTGTTGTATTTATCAGCAATTGTGAAGACATGTTGTTATAACTGTTCAGGTTGAAATAGGTTAGTACACTCTGATTGATGTTTGTGTGTGTTTTTATATATATATATATACACACACACACACACACACATATATATTATAGTTTGACTTTTGTGTAAAGATTTGTTGTAAATTATAGATTATTCATGCCGCTGTGAGATTCTGTGTTATTTAGTTTTCTTCTTATCTTCTTCCTTCTTTCTTTTTCCCTAACAATCGAGTTTTACGGCATTCGATTGCTCGACATGCAATACAGTGGACGTATTAGTGTCGATTTTCGAAGGTCTAAAATCTTGGTCGTTACAGTGTATATCTGTGTATACAATTATACATGTGTATGTGGTCATAAAATATATTAAAATTAATACAATAATATCACACAAACGTGTGTATTCGTGCGCGCGCATGCTTATACCGGTAAATATATCAAAATTAATACAACAATTATATTGTAAGTTCCGCTAGCTCAAGTAGAAAGATCTCAGAATTTAGAGGAACAAGACTCCTAACCATTCACCCACTCTAAATCCCACTCAAGCGGAAGTCTATATGCTAACGATTGCTAGTAATAGATTAGACTAATATAACCTCGGTAACATTTACAACAAAGTTGAAATCTATTATTTTATTTTAACCTAAAAAACGTGAACTTAATCACCCTGATGCGTACCCTCCTTTTGCTCAGCATTTCAAAATGCTCAGTACCCGTTCCTACTTTATTTTTCTTTCACCTCCACCTTCCTTGAAATTCTAAAATACTAGTGAGTAGCCCGTGCTTCGCACACGGGCATTGTTATACTGTGTAAAGTTTAATCATAACACGTGAAAGAGGATGTTCGGACAAACGAGTGACCATATCGTTCATATGCATGTTGATGCACAGTGTACAGCAGATACATATGTCAGCACAGACATTGCATGCAGTTAAAGCGGCAGTAAGTAGCCCGTGCTACGCACACGGGCAATTTATCGAATTGAGTGTATTAGAAGTTTAAATAGTATTGTTATTATTATTGTTGATGATGTTATGTATGAAAAAAAAATTCTGTTCAGTTCATACATCTGCACCAAAGGATGTTAGAAAATGCAGTTGATAGTAATAAAACAATAAGGAATGAACTCAAGATTGTTTGGGCAGAATTAAATAAATGTCATTCTATTGCCAACTGGACATAATAGTTTGTACATAATAGAGCGCTCAAACATGAATGATAAAAATGAAACATTTTTAGCATACAAACACCACTCTGAAATGAGTACATATCACAAAACTAAGATAATCTTTGCAGTGAAGATGCTTGGATGGTCGCAGTTAAATGCAATAATAGCAGTTTGATGGGTTGAAAATCCTTCTTATGAAGTTTGTTATGAAGCTTGCTGCTGTTTAATTCATAGCTTGTTGCAACTTCTTCAGCATCCTGGTTAAAAAAAATTAAGAGTTAATTTACTGACAGCATGTTCCACACTGTTGTGAAGATGAATATTGGTAGTGGTAAAAAAGTTATAATAAAAAAGAGCAGTAGCGTGTTCAGGTGAAAGTTCAATGGCAGTAGTGGATCTTGCTTCAATAATAATTCCAGTTCATCCTCCTTTTCTTCCACGCTTTATGAAGCTGTAGTATAATTTAGCATCAAATTTATCATTAATAACACCTTTGCTGTCAGCCTGGTTAAATTTGATTGGTTAGAAAAGAAAATTGGTTAGGCATTGATTTGAATTACAGAGCTTAAGATGAAATCTTGGTCATAATTTTTTACCCTTTGCAATCCGCAGTTGAAGTTTTGTAGTATCATTGGTTTGCTTATCCAGTTGGTTCGTGATTTGTTCGGTTGATGGAGTATCCTACAGAGGAAAATGCACAAATATATTGGACGTAAGCAAATGGTCAGTATGTGCAAGTGTCGTAGGCTGGAACTTTATTTCCTGCGACGCTTCTCCTGAACCTTGTTCTTAACCATCTCAGAATCAGTGTGTCTGTCTTCCGCATCCTAGTTATGGTATGTAAGTAGAACGCAGTCAGCACCATATTCATAACATATAATGCAAGATGTGGTTAACTGTGTATAACACATGATTGTAAAAGTTAATGGATCGACTGATGTATAATGTTACGACTAATGGTTTTGAATTAAACAGTATTAAATAATATGGTAATATGTAAACTTACATTAATGACGGCACATCTTTGTCCATTTGTTCAAGAAGTTGGAAGAATGGTGTGGTAATTAATTTTGTCAGCAGTTATATTGTCACCTTTGTCCTACCCAGAACACATACTATTGTAGGGCAGCTCCTTTTGTAAAAGGCGGTAGCTGTACAAATGAATCTAAAAAGGGTACCTTGTACACAGCTGATTTTCCATTCAAGTCCACTGCAAACATTGCTTGCTGACTATTGTTAGCAAACCCATTCTCGCAACTTGCTCTGTATTTGGTAGGCAGATAAATCTACAAGCAATTTTTTTTCTTGCCAACATAAGTACGTGTTATTTGTTTTCTTGTGAATTAAAAGTGGGAAGAAAACTTGGTTAATGGCAGATAAACACAGTTGCCTATTTTACATTATTTCAATTGAAACAATGCGTGCACCATACTCTACACTGATTAATGTAAAGAAATATCTGAGTCTGGGTATTTGGGTATTTATGTTTAAAAACCGATTTGCATGGAAGTGATTTAATTAATTCATCCACACCTATTAATGTACACAAAAGGTCATCAGTGGGTAATTATATAGTAGATATAATAGTCAGAAATAGGATTATGATGTCAATATAGCAGTATACTTTATGCTAACTTTCAAATCTTTAAATAACCGGTGATTAAAATTAACATGTACCCAACATCTAGCAATTTCAGCAAACTACACAAAATCTGAGTTGAAAGTGGAGAATGATAAGAGCAAACAGTAAATAACCGACCAATTATAAAATAAGTATAAGGATAGAGGAGGGTGTTGTGGTAGTTGATATTAAACATACAAACAAATTTGATAACTAAATTAAGCATAATTATTTGGTAGGTTAATATTTTTACCAGTGCATGATTTGAGTAAATGCAATGGAGTGATTGATTTTGGGTTGAAATTAACTTTCGCTGAACTAAAACAAATTAAGGCAAATGGTTGAAATAAATGGTCTGTCAAGCAAGTAGACAAAACTGGGTACTTAAAATAAGTAATCGCATATATCAAGTTACAAATATACAATAAGCTTAAAGGGATGTAGATCGTATTAGCTAACCATTGAACAAAATCGGCTGTTGTTTGGATTGAAAGTCATGATTTCATCGACCAGCTTCTACTGTTAAACAGTCTCATGCGGGAATTATCCAATTATGGCTGCATACAATATAATAATATCAACGGTACATATAAAACTAATAAAAAGTTTAGAATGAAAGTGGTTTTCCAATTCTAGAATCAGCCACCTAAATTCAAAGTACTACAGCACAACAAAGATTAGCAAACTCAAAGAAGCCGAGGTTCGAAATAAGGAAATCTTGATACATGAACAATTTTCAATGCGTATATGTGCAGCAACAAAATCAGGACTAATTTGATCAAAGATAACCGTCATTAAGAAACCAAATAATTCAGCAGTGATCCCAGTTTAATGTACTGTAATCATGGTCGATGCAATATAAACCCATAATTTTCCAACAAAAACTCAAGCAACAGTAATTTCAGGTAGGAATGAGGCCCGTGCTTCGCACACGGGAAGATGGTACTTCATTAATGGGTGAAATTTGCAATTATTATGGTAGTTAATTTGTCAGGTATATTTGGTCAGCTAACCATGCTGAATAAAAAGGTAGTGAATTTTGTTTTGTTAACATAAAGTTAAGTAGGATAATTATATGAAGTGTTGGAGTATAAGAAGATGAACACAGTACATGGTAAATCAGAAACTTGTAATGCTAAAAAATAGCTATATTTATTAATTAAAGGCTATTGTAGTACTTAGTTATTATGTATGGATATTAGAGGCACGGAACAAATGAACAGCGAAAACAAATTTGAGATTGCATTGTAGATGGAAGTGTTACATGTGCAATAAACTGCACAATATGCATATAAAAAACAGAGAGTGGTAAAAAACACTAATGGTCACATGGCATTTAAATACTAATAACATGGAAAAATGATTTCATGAAAGTAACTGTTTTCGTCTTTTTTGTTGATATTTGCTTGCGGTAAAGGCATGGTTAACCAAAATTTCACCCACATCCCGTAAAAAAAATGTTAGTTTGAAATAGCGACAATTTGCAAGAAGCAAGAATTCATTTAGTTGTAAATTCGGTTATTAATGAAAACAGCAGGATCCAGTGGCATTTAATTTTTCATGTAGCGGGCTTGATTTATCTTTTCTTCATATTTAAGTAGAGGAGGTGGTGTGAATTTTTTATTTTCAGAAGAGTATATGCTGCATAAATGTTATCTGCCACATACTTTCAAGAACTTAATCATCATTTTAAAGTACTTATTGAAGCAAATCTGGAGTAGAAAGTTACCTCTAATGCATTACTGAAATCTGGTGCGAAATAATAAGCAGGCAATCAGGAAGTAAACAATATATTACCCGAAGATTCCAATCAAAAAAGCTGAAGATATAGTGAAGATCATAACTAAATGAGAAATAACATTATCTATGGCCAACCCTTTAAGCAGACATTGTAACACAATGGTATAAAATGATGTTGAACCCGAAGTACTAATGCTCCCATTCACAAATCAACAAATCGTAACCTCCTCTTCCATTTTCCTGATCCCAAAATGTGTTAAGCCCACTACCACAACCGTCATCAAAAAGTGTAGCCAAAGAATATACCTTTCCTCACGTCTACGGTTGTAGTCGTATTAAAAACGTTTAAAATAAATGCGTTGCTTAAAAAAAAAATTTACCACCGTTACAAAGAGAGGAACAACGGAGGATAGGGCGGGGAGAATGAGGAAGGGGGAGTGTTCAGGGATGAAAACTGGAAGGCGACTGGGTCGTAGTTGACCGAGGCGCGGGCATGGTAGATGGAGAGGAGCTTGATGAGAAAGGCAGTAGGACCTTGAATGGAGCAATGATGGGAACGGAGTTGACGAAGATGAATATGAGGAAGCAGATAATGGCGGAAGTAGATGAAATGTTGAGGAGGTATTGTAGGCTGCCACCTATCCAGGATGTATCTAGAAATCAAAATGGGGTGGGTTCCGCCATGGAATAGTTGCAATCGAAACGATTAGAAAGGGGGGAAAAATAGATAGAGAAAGTGGGAATAGTCGGCAGGAAGTTAAAAGAAGAAGACAACGTGCAGATGGGTTAGTGGTGAGGAACGGTTGGGAAGTAAAAGGGGTGCGTATTGAAAGTTTAAAAAAAGGGCTCAGGGAGCAGCATTTTGAAATAAGAAGACCGGAGATGGTCACATCAACGTAGAGAAGTTCCTGTTTTAGTATAAAGTAATAGATAGATTCGAAGCCACTGACCCTAACCGAGCTTTCGTCCCCAATTCTTCAAACACAACTTTGTACCCAATTCTTCGACTAATTAAATTTTTCCGACAACTATTCAACATATACCGCCTAAAATACATCAGTATGCAGTAGTAATCCTCAACAAACGTTAAATTCAAAAACCGATTCCCGTAGGTCGTCATTCACCATATGATTTCGATGTTCGATTCGCCGTGGTTGAAGCTTAACTACACCAAAGATCTGTAGGACAACACCAATTCAGTTAAAATCTGTTCAGGTACTTAATGTTTGAAAGCAATTATGCTTATGATGTGTGTAATGTAACCCTTATGCATACCATTTTTTATATTGCGTATACAATACATTCGTCATATGTAATGTAAATTGATTTTATTTGTGTTTTCTAACTGAAGTATGTTTGCTTTGTACATTATCATCCATGTTTCACTTCTGGAAAATTTTTGGACGACTGATTTGATATTTTCATTCTTTTATCCTTATTATTCAGTTAGATGGACTATTTTTGTTGTAATTGCCTAATTGGGCATCAAGTAAAATTCAAACTTATAGCCCACTTCGATGACTCATGTAAAAAAAACATAGGCATGGGTCTTATATAAATTTCAAGTATTTAATCATTGTACCAATGAATGGTAGATTATGTACAATTTAGCAAAAAGGGATTTATCTCTCGTTTTGATCGACTTGTATAAGCCGGGTTTTTTTTTGAAAGTCAAACCCTATTCATTATGGCTTGGTCCAGTCAAAAAAGTTTAGTGAAACATTTTTAGTGAAACATTGATAACAATCCAAACGAGGTGCATTGATAACAAAAGTTTAGTGAAACAATAAATGCATGCTTATTATTGTTTGTGAAATGGATTGGTCCAGTCCATATTCATTTGCAGAACTGGTTTCTCACCATTTCATAGTTGATTGTCCCTTTATACCACAATAGGAAATGAGGTATAAGATATAAGACCACACGACCTTCAAGAATCAAGAGAGCTGTATCCACACTTCAATGCCACCTTATACCTCCCTTTATATATGTAAACTTTTGTATTATTCGGTCTGTTCATTCTCATTACTTTGATTTTAGTAATTCTATTACAATAATCTTTCTTTTTGCTCCATAGTCGTTGAGATTAGCCTATATATACAGAGACACACACACACACAAATGAGCAGAGCGATCCTGAGAAGTCTGTCTTGTTCTAGCAAATTGAGGAATTTTGATGGTGGTAATTATGAATGTCCCTCCAAGTTATATGAAAACGGAGCAAGGTAGTTGAGGTCGTGATTTTTTGTCGCGAGGCACAGAAGAGGCTATTTCGAGGTAATTAAAAACAAGAAGAAGCATATAAAGCAGTTAACTTAGCATAAATGTATTGAATGGGACTGTTGTATTTGACAGTTTAATTAGAGGTTAAGTAAGGCAAGCATTAATTGGTTACAAAGGCATGTCCTGAAATCTACTGCCATGTTTCGAAAGGGTTGAAGAATAGAAATACCCATCACTTTAAGTATTTACCTCTTACAATATCATATGTCGACCAAATGGAAAACAAAAATTAAAATCCAAAATACATTAAAATTGAACACACACAAGTATACAGTTTAGCAGAAAATATTACCATATGTATGTTCAACTATTAATAAACATTAGCATTTGAAAATTATTTTGTAATATTTATTATGCTCATTGTTCTTGCAGTATTTGCTGAAGACATGAACAGCATTTCCTGAAGACATGAACATGCAAAATTGGAGCAGCGTGCAAATATCACCATCCAAGAGAAAGATATGACGTGCCAGCAGCTCCACTAAATATGCTAGGATTACCGATCCGCCAGGTAGCTACCTATGATTTTGATTGCTTATACAGAAGAAGCTAGGCCTGCGAATATTGCATCCTTTCCAGCATATATGTTAGAGCTCGTGTTTTATGTACTGCTTTTCTTAAGCAAATAAAAATAATGCATTCAAATACATATTTTCCTTGCCTGTGTCGAGAAAAAAGAGTTAGTGAAGCAGACTAATGGACCACTCACATTACGTATCAGTCTATTCCTCCTGTAGATTCATGATTTTACTAAAATTTGTAATACTTCCTATTTATTACATACAATGATCTTTCAGAAATTTTAATTACGTAGTCTTTTTCTTCCATCATTCAATCTAATACATTTTTTCACATCTTTATATTGTTATTGTTATGCCTAAAGAGTTTATGCCATGATGTCAACCACTCTTTTCAAAGAAAATACGCATTTTTTTACACTTATTGCCAAAAATTGTGCTGACAATATCATTCTGATACACGGTCCTCATTATTATAATAAAATGCTGTACAATTTGGTTATAGAACCTACCATATGCAGACCTATTAACGCTCATATTTCATTTTGACAATATCATTCCTACTATTATTTTCTTTGTAGTCAACGCTAATGGTTCATTTGGATCAACTTAAATAAGTCGCTTTTTAAAAGTCAAAATGAATAGGTTTTGACTTTCAAAAAGCAAAAAAACGACTTATTTAAGTCGATCCGACATACTACATTATGATTACATACTATACGTTCTACCCCCATTTATTTTTCCAATTTTTCTACTTTCAAAATAGCTGCATTCGTTTCCAAATTCACTCTTTTTCAACCTCGGCCATCTTATTTCATCCGCTCCAATTCACTATGGTTATCGATCTTTCTTATGCAAATTGTTGCATGACAATTGACAAACCAGTGTACAATCTAAAAAATTATGCATTATGACTATTAAAATATTATTAAAATAATTTTGTTTCCTATGTAGCCATCTGCTTTCATACGACAACTTAATTTGCTATCTTCAGAAGACAGTCCATTCTTACCATTGATATTCTGAAGTAGTCATTATTCCATATTACTGGATTGATACAATGATTATTATGCTGTTGACGTTGCTGCTGTTGCCACATTTCTGGGCTGATACATGGTTTCAGATGTGCTTTGCTTGATAATGTAAGAGTTAAGGACTGTTTTTAGCACTGGTCTACTTTCAACCATTACAACAAACCATGGTGTAAGGTTCCGGCCGGAACCCCGGGATTCTGACCATCTCGGTTCCAGCCGGAGGCGAGACGAGATCAGGTTAAAATCCCGTTTCGACAACTTACAGCAAAAGAAATTAAAAAAATATCGAATTGACTAAGAGAAAAAGGTTAAAGACAGATAAAAACAAATCGAATTGAATATACAGTAAAAAAAAATGAATCAAAATTGTTTATAAATTCGTGAATTCGAAAGCATAACTTACCACCGAAGTCGAGCATAAGAAATTCACCCATCTCGAGTATTGGGATTAAGGAGGAGGAGCAATTCGAGCTTCGAGAGGGGCAATTCGATCTTCGACGGAAGTAATTTGAGTGGCAATGTTGATTTCGAGCATCGTAGAGGTGAGTTTTTATTCTTTCTTTTGTTTTGGAACGTGGCAGTTAGATTAGGGTTAGGAATGATAAAAATCATAAAGACTGGGTGGGGCTTTGGATAATGTATGAAACTAATGTGTTGGGCTGAGATTTTATCTGGGCTGAAATTTTATTTAAACATACTTGGCTGTGATTTAAATATATGGACTGAGATAATGCAGAGATCTTAATCAGTAATATAGCCGTATATACTTTTATGTTGAAAATATGAAAATATGATATCTGCACCGAAACAAAAACCGAAATCTTCGAAATTGGCCGAAATCAATTAAATTTCAGATGACCGAAACTGAATTCTCGAACCTTGCAACAAACCCTAATATGTTCCTGCGATGATTACATTTGTATGGAATATAGATTATCAACAACTGATGTTGGAAGTATCGATATGTAAAAGAGGAGACGGCAATTGCTGAGGTAGTTGGGATGCAAATTCATTTGATCGGTCATGCTGATTTTTGGAGGTTAGAAAATTTGGAGCTGTTATAGTTAATGTAGCTTTGTTCATAATACTAATAAACTACTGCTTCATGTGGAGTTTATTATTCAAATTGTGACTTATAAAATGTGCTTCATATTGTATAACTGCTGCTTCATATTGATTGAGATATTATGAACTGTAAGTATATTATCCAAAATCATTGTTGTAATTATTGCTACTATAATGCGATAAGCTACATATTGGAAAGAAAGATGAATGTTATAGCTGTGCTCTTGATATTGACGATCTGGGTAACAGTAGCAATATACTTTTGAAACATCTTCAACTAATGACCATTGAAATATCAAACATAAAAGGATGGATAGATCAATATTTAACTTGTTCTTGTCGATTTACAGTTTATGGTTGCCTCACCTCTTATGTACGTAAAAAGTCTAAAACTGGTAGTCGCAATAATTCATTTTTCTGTTACATTATTGCATATGAAACCATTGTATCTTCTTATTATAGTTTTAATTTACCAAACGCATGCGATACATGAAAATTTGTCAGCATTGAGAGGAAGGACACTTGCTTTCACTAGTGAAAAGTAAGGATGAACTTTTGATTGGTTTGATTTATCCGATGATGAAAATTGTTAAACCGAATTAAAATCAATAAAAATGAAAATCAAATTAAACCAATTGAACTAAGTTCGGTTGGTTATCCAATTTAACCGAACTAATTTTTTTTTTTTACATTTTATGTTTAGAATATTCATTGTAATTTAAAATAAAACATAAATGTATGATTAAAGTATTCTCATTTAATATTCTTATGCTTTCTAATAATAGTTTTGGTACATATATGATTAATAAATATTATTCGGATCAATAAACTAATCTAAAAAATTATTATAACATTAGTAATTTTGAAAATATAATAAATGTTTGGTTGATTTGGTTAAACTGATAACCAAACTAAATTATATGAACCAATTATAAACCAACCTTGTTTCAAAATCAAATTATATCGATCGAAATGAATCGGTTTGATTGGTTTATTTGATTTAACAGAAGATTAGTCACCCCAATGAAAAAAATATGGACTCTCTTATATGTAGTTTAAAATGCTTTAATCACTAGTCATCCAAAAGTATATGAAATTGATTTGGAATCATTTACTTTGTTTGTTAAACGGTTGCCTACTAAATTTCTAATCAAATATTTGTTTCTCAGATGTATGTGTTATTTTTTATTTTGTTCAAATTATGAATTTCACATGCAAATATTGCTCGATATTTACCCTAACGAGCTATATTCTTTCAACAAAAAATGAAAAGAACAGTGCAACAAAATAAAAACCTAACGAATGTTGTACTACCGACAGCCCATTTGCGAATAACGGACTATACTGTTAAAACCAGGTATGCACAACTGTGCAGACTGCAATGGGAGAAATGTGTACCTTTAAAAGGTGCACATATGGACAGGGTTGAAATCTGAAAGCGCAAGATTCAATTTTTATTTGACCTCCTGAAAACAGAATTAACTATAGGAAAAATATTGGAACTATAACCCATATGAAAATTAAGTTGTTGATAACGCTTTTAGCATAGGAAAAAAAAAGATGGAACTATAGCCCATGGTCAACCCATTAAACTTATATTTATGTTTCATATTCTCTGAAAATGGCATTAGTTTGTTTCATACCTTGGTTTGTGGCATTGTAATACAGCAGTACCTAGTAGCATTCTACACTGTGGTTTAACATAAATGTGAATATGCACTTTTGCGGATTTTTCATGCAGACCTATAAAAGATCGGAACGGATTCCGATTGTCATATTTCTATCCGTATCTAAAATCATTTTCAAATATTGAATATTTGTATCTGAATGCCGGCGTACATCGGATATTCTTTGACCAATAATGTAAACGTAAACAAATAAATTGAAAGTTTTGATTCACTATAAATTCAGTTTAGTACTAAAAAATTTTAAAATAAAAATAGGCAAAGAGAAATAGTTTGAAGTAGCAAATATTGAATTTTATACACATGAAATTTATTTTATCTAGATAAAATAGTAAATGCAATCATTTTATTTAATACAATATACAAAAAAAATAACTATAATCTTGATAAAAAACAATCGGATAATTATTGGATGTGGATATTGTTGTGCAAAATTTTAATTAATTTGCACTAACTCCAAAACTACAGCGGAATACTAAAGCGCAGAAGCAACCAAAAGAAGGATCTAGTTCATCGATTAATTATCAACCATCAATTCAATGAAAAATAATCACCAAACAAAGAAAAACAAAAGAGTATAGAACACAAAGATTTAACGTGGTTCGATTGGATTGTCTATGTCCACGGACCCAACAACTATTCTTTATTTCATCGAAAAAAGATAGTACAAAAGAGAGAGATTACAAAATTATAAATATTAAAGTGGAGAGGCTAACCTATAATTATAAATTGAATAATCAATTTCTCTAAAGACTTGTTTGCGCTCAAAACCCTAATTTGATTTGACAATAGAAATTAGAGTTTACTGAAGAAGATGATAATAGTGGATGCTCTCACATACATTCATATGAAGATGAACTTCCTTCATTTATATAGGCTTGAGAATGAAGGATTACTTGGAGATTAAGAAAATTAATTGTCCAATTGTCTTAAATCTTTTCAAATATCCACGATTTGATTTCTATACAAATGGATAATGGTGATCTTAGTTTCTATAATTTTCCTTGCTTAAATCAATCTCCGTCAGCAATCTTTTCTTTCTTCATATAACAAATTCTTTGACTAATTAATTTATTAGCTAATTAATTAGTTTCCTTTCTTCAAAAGCAATCACACATAACTTTCCCCTTTTTCCATCTATAACCTAATTGATTGATAAGATCAATTAGCTAAATTCGTTTCTTCTTTGGCAAATATTTAAATCACCTAAATTTAACACTTCACCTTGATTCAAATATAACAATCTTTCTTCATCATCACATCTTAACAAATTTATTGGGTCAACGCCACATGGCGTCGAACTTAGGATGAACAAGTTTGGACATTGTTATCCAAACAGAACTTCAAAATCTTTCCCAAGCATAAGAAAGATAGTATGCACATCAACAAACAAAATGCATATAAGAAAATACCAAAATTCTTCAACAAATCCGATGTTGGAGACGAACATGTAGATACTAAGCTTCGAGAGACCAATAGAAATTTAACAGCGCGCTTCACCTTCTTCATTCCAAATTGAGTGAGGACATACTCAACCTTATCTACTCCAATCTCCTCCACAAGAATTTTGCTAGACTTTCCTAAGTCAACACCAACAGACTCTCCAATTAGCCCCACAACATTTAAAGCATAAGATGAGGAATCATCGTTACAAATATGTTTACAAATAGGGTCAACTGAACCAAAAAGCCTTTCTTGCAACTGAGCTTCATCTCGAGTCCGAACCTTTGTAATCTTCTCATCAACCATGGTATCATCGGAAATACCAATATCTCTTCGAATATGGAAACAATTTGATGACTCCAAATGTGTGGCAATTTTCAGTCCTTCCAATGTCATCACATAATAGAGGCTCCACCTTCAACAAGGACCTCTCATCAAATATCGCATGCCTACTAGTCACAATTCTCCTAGTTGTTTTACACCACAACCATACATCTTCACTCCTTCTCTATAGCCTAACAAAATATGTTTGTTTTCCCTAAGATTCAACTTATCATGTCTCTCATCTTCTAAATAAGCTGAACAACCAAACACTTTAAGAGATGAATAATCCACAGACTCTCCTTTCCATCTCTTCTAGGATCTTCATATCTCTGGCAATAGAAGGTGTATAGTTGATGAGAAATACTGACATAGATATCGCTTCTGCCCAAAATCCCTCTTCTAGAACAGCAGTCATTCTCAAGCTCATAGTTCTCTCCCATAATATCCGATACATGCTCTCCGCCACTCCATAACAATATGACTCAACAGGAATAGAAAAATCTCTATCTACATGCTCGGATGTACAATAGTTAGTGAATTCTTGTGACATAAATTCACTACTAATTCCAACTTTGAGAACCTTTAAATGCTTCCTTGACTGCTTCTCTACCAAGATCTTCCACTTACAAAACTAGACAAATATTTCGTCTTTGACCTTTAAGAAATAGACGCATACCTTACGTGAGAAATCATCCACAAATAAGACGAAGTAACTGGCTCCACCAAAAGATGCAGCTGGGTTGGGTCCTCACGCATAAGAATGAACATACTCTAGAAACTCTGTAGTTATAGGTCTCCCAACATCAAATGTGACATGCTTCTTCTTTTCAAAAGAACAATTTCCACAAGAGCTAGGCTTCGATTGACAAACACCATCAATCAACCCCCGCTTCTTTAATACTTCAAGACTCTCCTCATCAACATGACCTAAATGAAGATGCCATAACTTAGTAGAATCTGAAACACTAGAACTAGTAGAAACTACCGACTCTCCTAAGACTGCCTCTCCATGAAGCATATAAATATCATCAACTCGCATCCCTTTCATCACTACCATGGAACCCTTCGCCACTCTCAAATTCTCTTCATCTATTACTATCCTCATACCAAGTCTACTCAAAGCTCAAACTGACAACACACTTCTACGCAGCATTGGAACATGTCTAACATCTGTGATAGTCCTAATAACACCATCATGCATCTTAAATCTCACACTTCCGACGCCCACAACATGACAAGATGTGTCATTCTCCATATGAACTGCTCCACCATCAATCTTCTTGTAACTAACAAAACAGCTCCTATCTGACGTCATATGACAAGAGGCTCCACAATCAATCACCCAACTTATACTCTCTAAAAGTGAAATACTGACTGAAAATAATGATGTATTACTATCGCTTCTATCTGCATCCGATCTAACTATTGTCGAAACTGAAGCTTTCTCCATCTTCTCTCTAATCTTTCTAAGAGGTGGACAATCCCGTATGAAATGCCCCATTCTTCTTACACTAATAGCAAGCATCTTTTCTAGGACCCTTGAAGTAGGATCTATGCATCTCTTCTACCTCCAAGGTGTTTCTGGCTTTTATCTCTTTCTCTAAATGAACGAAGTTGTTGCTGAAGAACACTGTCATTAGTCTTCACCTTCCATGTCCCAAAAATTCCTTTTCTAACAAATTTGGTGACGCCATAATTTTTCATAACACTACTAACAGAATTTGACATTGATAACTAATCTAGAACAAGACAGCTAGCTCTGATACCAATCTGTTGTGCAAAATTTTAATTAATATGCAGTAACTCTAAAACTACAGCGGAATACTAAAACGCAGAAGCAACCAAAAGAAGGATTTTTCTTGTCAATTAATTATCAACCACCAATTCAATGAAACATAACCATCAAACAAAGGAAAACAAAAGAGTAGATAATACAAAGATTTAACGTGGTTCGACTAGATTGCCTACGTCCACGGATCCAACAACTATTCTTTATTTCGCTGAAGAAAGAGAGTATAAAAAAGAGAAAACACAAAATTATAGGTAGTAAAGTGGAGAGACTAACTTATAATTACAAACTGCATAATCAATTTCTCCAAAGACTTGTTTGCGCTCAAAACCCCTAATTTGATTTGACAACAAAAATTAGGATTCACTGAAGAAGATGATAATAGTAGATGCTCTCTCACACATTCATATGAATATGAACTTCCTTCATTTATATAGGCTTGACAATGAAGGATTACTTGAAGATTAAGAAAATTAATTGCCCAATTATCTTGAAATCTTTTCAAATATCCACGATTTGATTTCTATGCAAATGGATAATGGTGATCTTAGTTTCTATAATTTTCCTTGCTTAAATCAATCTCCGTCAACAATCTTTTCTTTGTTTACATAACAATTTTTTGACTAATTAATTTATTAGCTAAATAATTAGTTTTCTTTCTTTAAAAGCAATCACACATAACTTTCCCCTTTTTTCTTTCCATCTATAACCTAATTGATTGATAAGTAGCTAAATTCTTTTCTTTTTTGGCAAATATTTGAATCGCCTAAATTTAACAGATTTACATCTGCATGTTTATCTATTTTTTGAATATCGAATAATTTGTCATATTTCGTATAAGGATACAGACGGATTTTACATGGATGCACATTAACAGTCCCACTAGTTTCATGGGTTACTAAAATACAAGGTGTACGGTAGAAAGCTATTAAAAGAAAACAAGGACACATGTAAATTACATCCACAAAAATATATTAATTTCTATACCAAAGAAACCATTGAAAAATAAAATATAATTTTCCAATGAGCACTATTTTATATTAGCTCGATACAAAACTTGAAGCACCTGCAAATATCAAGGATAAGCAATGATGATAGATTGGCATGCCTCAGGAGTCACGGATGGAATATAAAATATGTTAACATTGGCATGATGCCTCTTGTGGCACTCTTAACAACGCAAGCTAATTAGTCGCCAATGTGATTGGTTGATTTTCTAATATTTATCTTAAATAATAATAATAAATGCAGATCTCTTTAATTACTTGTCCAATACAGTGAGGCCTATCCAGTAAATAAAAGAGTTATAAGTTGAATTTACCACCCAAACAGAAAAGGTCATAACTAGGATGGTATGAGCTTTCGTATCATAATATACGAGTACTTTGGCACGTGTGATGCACGTATGCAAAATGAATTGGTATTAAGAAATGCTGTTTGGAAGTTCTTTTGATTGTACAAAATGAAAGTTCTTTTGATTGTACAAAATGACTTTGACGCGTACGTATTGTTTTGGCACGTGAGCAGTTGGAATTTTACAACTTGAATTTGATGTATACGTAATGTTCTATGTTCTATTTATATACATTCACAAATTAAATTTGTGAAAACAATAATAAGAGTAAGTTATTTTAGAAAACAATAAAACAGAACGAAGAAAGTAATTAACTATTATATTAATATGAAAAATGCAACAAACAGTAAAATTAGTGCTTTCTGTAGTTTGAAGCATGGAAAAATTGCACAATTTCTCTTTTAAAAAGTAATCCATCACCAAATTAATATATAGAGAATTGTTCTTGTCCGCGTTCGATGGGCATGAACGAAGAGACACGCAGGAGTAAAATCATATTTTTATAAAGTAATAGTAGTGTTAAGTACACATAATCAGTAATGAGAGATTATTGAACGCATGGTAGCAGGTAACTTCAAAATGTGAAACAAAAAAGTATGTATGAATGCTTAATTTGTGTAAAAAAAGAAAATATTAAAAATTTAACACACATTAACGGTTTCAAATTTTCAATTTTAGGATGATAAATTTGTTACCTGTTACCACTATGAATCTTGTTATGTACAAGAAAATTGATATTCGTTTGTTCAATTTGTTAATGAAAATATAAGATGCGAATCATGTTCGGTATATATCAAGAGAAGAAGAAAAGAGCTGATGCAAAATATATTTTTATATTTTTCAGCTTCCTCGGTATCATACAATGTTAACAACAAAAATACAAAGATATTGTGTACAACTTCACGGAAACCATAGTTGAAGACTTCTTTACATTCAAATGGTTAAAAGTGTAAAACCCCGCATTTTGCATTTTTATATAGTTAAAATGTAACGACGATAGATAATGAAAATAAATAATTTTGAAATTATCGGAATATGACTCCTGAACTTGTATCATTGCGTCCAGGGCAATTTTTTGATTAGTTTTCATATATAACTTGTCTAAAACCGAACCAATATGAAGGAATTAAGAACGAAACAAAATAAGTGATCGAACCGAAAAAATAATAATAAATAACACGGATATGGGCCGACCTAAAGGTCGACCGCCCGGTCGACCCCCGCACAATCTGGACGAAAATTCGTCCAGGTTTATATTGTGACGTGTTTTCTCCTTTTTGTGCGATCTTAGCCATACGTTCTTCAATCCTATGGCTCCGAACGACCCTGTGACGTGGTGGCTCCAGGTTCATTCCAAGAATCCGACGGTCTGAAATCTCCAAGCTCCAATATAAATAGGATCCTAGGTCTAGCTATCTTCTCACAATTAGATTTTCCTCCATGGGTTCATTGTCTAAGGCTGAACCCTAAAGAGAAAATAATCTCTAAAGAGAAGATCTTCTGAATTAAAATATTATACGCATTGGAAGAAGGGGATCCAGAAGGACTGTGGAACCACACGGAGCACAAGCGAAGTTAAGGACGACAGGTGAGTGGACTTATTTATATATCTTTTGAGTTTAAGGTCAGAAAAATCCATTAATTAAAATGAAGTTAAGAGTAGTTTATAATTTGAGAGCACGTTAACAAAACATCCTTATAAACAACATTTCGGGTATGTGTACCCGTTTTACAATGTAGTTTTCCATTTTTAATCAAAATTTTTATTGTTTTTTCATGAAATTCCTCGGGATAAAGCGACATAAAGCTGACCGTGACTGAAAACGTGGTCAGGAAGATAAACTCCAACATGTGGGACGATTTGTCCTTGTGATTTGTTAATTGTTAAAGCGAAAGCTAGCCTTACTGGGAATTGTTTACGAATTAGGTTGAATAGCATCTTTATGTTTTCAGAAGGCTTTAATGGTATACGTGGAATAAATACCCTTGTACCTTGAAATTGGTCGAATAAAATTTCAGCGTCTATAAGGTTTATATGGAAGACACGACAGATTAGTCTCATCCCATTACATAATCTAATTCGTGGATCAATATTACATAGTAACATTATCGGAGATCTGCTTTAATAGTTAATTTATGAGGTGGCATACCACCTAGGGTAAGGGAGTTCAAAAACTCAGGTTGATATAAGTTAGATGTATCATCTTCTACTCTATCAAAAGAATAATAAATGTGTTCATCCTCGGGAAATTTTTTTATGATCATGTTATTAATTTCATCTGTTGTTTTATTTCTTGGTGATAATATTGCTCTATTTAGTATATAGTTTGTATTACTAAAATTATCAGAAGACTTCATTAATCAAAGAATATAACAAACTTGTACCCTCTCATGATATAACAATATCTGTTGGTAGTTTAATCATATCTTCTTGTATGTTGGTTTCATTTCCACTGCCAATGCGTAAAACAAAATTTACGTATTGTTGATCATTTCATGCTCTCATATTTTGAGTTAAATGAAATACCTTAACGGTTGACCACAAATATTATCGAACTATACATGCATCAATTGTTTGAGCTCTAGTCCCTCCCGGAACAATTGGTAAAGCATGACGAAAATCCCCTCCTAAGATAACAATTTTTCCTCCAAACGGAATATCTACACCGGTCAAGTCTCTTAATGTTCTGTCAAAAGCCTCAAATGCGTGACGACGAGCCATGGTTGCTTCATCCCATAGCAGAACGGTTGCCGTCGATAAAAGTTTTGCAGTATCAGATTGTTTAGTAATATGACATGTGAAGGAAGAGTCTAAGTTAATCGAAATTTTAGATCGTGAGTGTGATGTTCTACCACCGGGTAATGTAATAGAAGCTATTCCAGAAGTGGCGGTTGCAATTGCAATAAGACCTTGGTTTCATAAATGAGCTAAAATTGCTTTGTATAAAAATGTTTTTCCTGTACCTCTAGGCCCATCAATGAAGTAAATGGAGTTGGTTTTGGAATTGACCGAAAGAATGATTGTTAGCACCAAAATTGGTCACAAACAACCAAGAATAGATTTGTGTAGAGAGATTAATGAAGATAGTAAATTAAAACAGAGGAATATATGCAACAGAAACTGCAGAAACAAGAACACCAATATAATAGTGATTCGACGTAACTGCCTACGTCCACTTTTAATGTAATCTGTATTACTTCTCTCAAAGGCTTGAATACAGATGCAATCCGTAAACAAATAACTCGAATACAAGTTAGAACTGAAAGAAGGAGAGTATCAAAAATGGCAGAGTATCATCGAAGTTCTTCCAAAAAAGATCCCTTTAACTGTAACCATGCCCCTCTATTTATAGACGAAGATAGGCTAGATATCCTGTGCAGGCCCAAAACCAAGGTATCTCGGCCCATGTATGGCAATCTCGAGTCGACTGAACCAGGCATTCCAAGCGACTTTCGGTTGATCGACAAATGCCGAACCAGTATGGACCGATCGGTGGTCATTGAGCAATTGACTCGAAGCGAACTCTTAAAGGACTCGGAGTAACTCGCGATGGATCTCGAAGTAAAGCAGCGTTGGCTTCCTCGCTTTGCTGTTGATTCCACGTACAGGCTAACTCCCTCATTGTGCACCGAACCAGATACAACGAACACACGTGCCGAACCACTTCTGACCGAACGGCAATGGCCTCCCAACTACGACCGAACGATGCCTGCTAGCTCGTCTAGGCCGAACGATATTTGTTGGACCATCTAGTTCGAACCACTTCGTCTTCCCAATCTGGCCGAGCTACTCTGAACGAAACTTTCTGAGACCGAACGAGAAATGTCAAGCCACCTCGACCGAACGAGGCGTGTCGAACAATTCAGACCGAGCGGCATCTGCTAACTACCTAGACCGAACCATCTCGTTTTCCCATTCCTGACCGAGCGATACGCGTTGAGTTCTTACCACCACCTTTCTTCAGTCCGAGCGACACACGCCATCTCACTAGGTTGAACGACACGTCCTCCCTTCCTCAGCTGAACCATGCACGCAGGCCGAACCACTCAAATTGAATCAATTTCATATATCTCCAAACTCTCACTGGCTTTAGTCGGGTCTCGATTCAATCAAGACCTCTATAATTATCATCTTGTAGCCGGCCCAAAATGCCGGGTAACATTTGCCCCCCAAAGTGTGTCGTGTGAAGCAATACGACACGCTTTGAATCAGTAATCGGTTCCTGCTTTTGACAACCGAACGTGTACGATCTCACGAAGGCCGAAACATGATGGACTTTACTTAGTTACATTTCTATCTCTCTTCTCTTCCTTTCTTTGTTTTTTTGACAGAGGGATCGGCATACCAAGGCCGTCCCACTCGTTCGGCCTATCCGGGATGGTTCAGCATTTTGCCTTGCCGAACCAGTGAAACACGATGACTGGGTCTTCAAGAGAGCGCCAATTCACATCCCCATCTACATATAAAAGCCCCGACCCTTACTTTATCTTCCCACATTAATTTCACTACTCCTTTTCTATCGGTTTTTTACTCTAAAACCTATACTCCATTCCGTTGCCGAACCGCTATACCCCTCCGCTTAATTACCCTCTCCAACACGTTCCCTTGCCATTCTTGACTCTAAGTCTCAAGAAACACTCGTCTCGTCCTCGAATTATCGTATAGGTGAGGTTCTACAAATTACTGTAAATTCCTAAACCCTATTCTCTGGAACTTGAACTAGAAGGTCGTGCCACGAAGGAAATCGTCTTAGCGTGCTAAGCTCGAGAGGAGAGGAACGCAGTAAATAAGTGTACGGGCATCGATGAGGAAATGCTTTTTGCACGAGTAGACTTTGACTTGAGGGAAACAGCCATGGACGACTTTAGGAAGCATGGTCGGAGATGTGTAGGAGTAAGCAGCCGGTTGTTTTGCTTCAGTGAAGAGGTCATCGTTCTGAGAGAGAGAGAGAGAGCTGTTATCCCTTGAGGTGCTATGGATTAGTAGGAGTTTGTAAGGGTATCGAACATAGGCCAAGTTATGTGCTCGGTAATTAGAGTGGGAAATAGGAAGTAAATGGGTCGGTCGGCAATTCGGGGAAGAGTGCTTTGATACCGAACGGTGTAGTACGGCTCGGTGTCTAGGCTTGTGTTGGTGGGTCGGTAGGGACCTAGGAGAGTGGATAAGCGATTTGAGAAAGTGAGAGGGAGGAGAGTGAGTGGGTCGGTGTCGTTGGTCTAGAATGTCGTTCGGTAGTTTATAGGTGAGGGGTTCGGTATGCATGCTTAGAGAGTCGTTCAGCTTCGGGCCTTGGGGTCGGCATTGATAATCAAAATCACCTTAACTTGAACACGACATATGCCAAGTCCACTTATCCCCACACCGGATCATAGAACAATAAACAATGACAAGAACTTAAGCACATGAGCATATGGAACTGGTTCGGACTAATAACTCCATAGTTTTAAGAACTATAAACGCGAGTTCAACTTAATAAAAGCAAATAACAACCTTCAGCATATAATGCCAATGTCTGATTTCAAGACCCCTACTACCGAACATAGGACAAGCTTTCGGAGACGGTCAGCGATGACGGTCTTCGAAGATGATAGTTTAATGCTCAATCACACTTCATCGGTCTTTAAATCTTTAATTCTTTTATACTCATGCTTGAATGATTGCACTAGTCCACACACCATACGGAGGGAATATTTTTGTCGTTATATCTAATATCGATTGTCTTTCAAGCATAGTTCGAACAGGTATCTACCCATATCTGATGCTCGTTGAAGATGTCCAAAAGATCGAGCTCTGCCACAGTTTCAGACAAGCTTGGGGCAAGTTCTCGGCAGGAAGTAGTAGGAACTTCAAGTCCACCGGCAACTCCTACGCAGGGTATTCCGAATCCATCAGCTGTAGTTATTGGCCTGGCTCCTGACGTTATAGACGGGGCAGTCATTCTGGACAATCCTATTGATTCACAAGCTTCAAAAATCGGCGAAACGGCTCTTCGTCGGTGTATACAATTCATGGGATCCCTTTCGACGATGTTTTAGTTCCGTCGGGCAAGATCGACCTCACCTGCCCCCAGATGGATATACAGCGGGCAATAAATTCATGTGATGGGTTGGTAGCGTGCCACCTTTCAAATCATTTCTCCATGAAGTGTTACAGTATATCGGGATCGCCCCGGCACAGCTACATCCCAATAGTCACGCGTTCATTTATGACACTTGTATTCTCTTCATGAGCATCTTATTCAGGCTCCCCACTCCCGGCGATATCCGCTACATTTATCGCTTCAAAAGACGGTCTGACAGTCCATCTTTTATATTCCTCGAGCCACACTCCAAGTGTCAGATCCTGACGGGGGCATGGAGTAAAATATCCCAATATAAGTAAGAATGGTTTTACGTACGCTGCCCCTCTTTCTTTGCGAGAAGATGGCTGGAAGGGAGTAAGTTCTATTTTCGGACCAATATTTGTCTAAGGCACGAAGTGTATTCTTTCTAAACTTCTTTTGACTTTTACAGGCATCAGCCCACGCCCCGAAGGCACTGGGTATTCTGAGGCCGTTGAGGCCATTCGAGCTATTCCCGTGGAAGATCGGGAGATCAAATCCGTCATTTCCTATGAATCTCTTTTAAAGTTTGGATTGTTGGCGGAAAGTCGTCGAACTGGTCCCCCAACTGGCGCTGTTACAACCGGATCTGCTGTAGAGAAAGGCAAAGGGCAGGCCGGACCTTCGATGCCTCCTGTAGAAGGGGCCCCCAATACAACGGAGGAAGACGAAATTAAGGAGACCGGGATGACAGAAGCGGCCGACGAGAATATAAGTCCCGACTCGGCGCCAATAATCGACGCACCCATCATCGATGAACCTCCCCCTCCTTCAAAGAAGAAAAAAGGTCTAGCCTACAAACTGAGAAAGAAATCAGTGGGCGGAACTTCAAAAGTTACAATTACTCCGGTTGAGAAAGAGTCGTTTTTCCAACATTTAGAGGGTTCGCTAAAAGGTCTATCAGACCTGACCATCCCCGACGACTTGTTAAATTACAGCTTCAATGATCCAGGGGCTATAGGATTTAATTCACCCGCAAGAGGCGATGACGGCGAACAAGCTCATCATCAAGGAGAAAAAACTCCAATAAGTAAAGCAAAAGAAACTGGTCCGTCGGGGGGAAACACTAGGACTCACACGAACACTCACACTTCACCCCACACTTAATTTTAGTCACTGTATGATCCTCACTAACTTGTCTTCACTTGATTTCTGTGCAGGTGATATGGGACGCTCACACGGCTTCGATCGCCTTCACGGTTCCTCAATTTTCCATCATTCCGGTCGAGATTCGGGATCAGGTAGACGCCGAGACAAAGACGATAGCGGCGATAGGGACTACCGCCCCCGTGACTCGTCGTCTTCCCGAAGAAGAACTCACAACCATTCTTCACATCCCAACGATCCTCTCCCTCATTCGAAGCACAGTAGAGAAAAATCTACTCAGAAAGGACCTCAATTCGAAGCTCCTCGCGACCAACACTCCGGTTCATCCAACACCAAACAATCTCGTGAGCCTTATAAAAAGTCTCGACTCCGGCTAGGCATACTCCTCTGATCCCTGCACATGATCCATCGACAGCTGAAAAATTATCTGAGCTTAAAGCCACATTTCCAAAAATATGCTTCGACGGGTTGAAATTTCTTCCAGCGATTCATCCTATTCCAAGGCACGTCAAACAAAGTGCCATCGCCTGTAACAATGATGTCTATGTCCAACATGATGCGTTCGTTCATTTGGTAGAAAAGGTTTCAGAAGTTTCTATAGAATGTCGGCATGAAATCAATCGACTGAAACTTGAAGCCATTCATGACAAAGACATTATTAAAGTCCAGGATGAAGAGCTTTCCTCATACAAATCTCAACTTGAGGCCGCTCAACAAAACGCCAAAGATACAGCCGAGGCAGTCAGCCGTCTGGAAGCCACTCACAAAAAGGAAATCGACGAGGCAGTTCAACGTAGCGGTACTCTAGCCTTAGAAAAAGACTCTATCCAGAAAGAAAAGGATGTCCTCGCTCGGCGAGTTAAAGAACTGGAGGAGATGCTACTTAAAGAAAAAGAAGAGAAAACCGCTGCACAGGAAGAGTCGCAACGGTATTGCGAGGAAATCGTCACAACACGGCTCTTAAAAAGAAGCTCGACGAGGAACTTTCTAAAGCCGAAGCGTTAAAGGATGCATCCCGTGAAGAGGGCAAAAGAATGGCATTGACAAAAATTGATTCTCGCCTAGAGGCAGCTGCCGAAGCCGGGAGAGAAGAAATTAAATGCTTATTCGATCCGCTTATTGCTGAATACAATGCCCGAGTTCTCATGCATCGGGATCTATCATTTCTGGGCGAGGGTTACCTCGAATCGTTAGCCGAAGCATGGAATACTCTAATAAAAATCAAGCGAGTGGAGTTAGGCACCGAAGAAATTGATGAGGAGTCCCTTGTGAAGGAAGTGCTTCGAGGAGATGAGCCTTCCGAACTATCCGCAGCCATAGCCCTCTACGGAAAAGATTCCTCCTCATCGAAAGGGAGGGACGACGTTGTTGGATCATCTGGAACTAAGTCTCCAGTTCCTCCTTCCGCCCATCCGACTGGTTGCTCATCACTAGATCCCTTTGAGCAGCATGTTGGGTATGACCCAGAGAAACCCGGGCTTGATGTTCATGTTCTTTCCCCTATTCCCGAGGGTGAGACTCCTAAAACAGCTGAGAGTCAACCGGAAGCCGGTGTGTCATTTTTTTTCTCTAGGGTTGAAAGGACCATTGCTTTTGATGAACAATAGATGTATTCTAACACTTATCCTTTATGACTCCATGTAGGTCATTCTGATCCTGAACCAACTCCAAGGAGCGATGTCGCCACGGAGAAGAAAGAAAAAATAGCGGAAGAGCCTCACACTGGGGATGCTCCCGGACCCGATGCCCAAGTAATCGGAGCACTCGATGGGGACAAAGCCGAGAATCCCTCGCCTGCGGACGAACATGACGAGGTTGAAATCACTGGCGCCTCCTGACCTACTTTAAAACTTAGCATGGGGGAGCGAGTCGCGGAAGAGGAGAAGGAGAAAGCCAAAGTTAAAGTCGAACCTCAAGTGATGGAACTTGACGATCCTTTAAATAGGCCCTTGAAGATAATTCTCCCCGGGGGGATCACGCCACTGGAAGTTCCTCCTCCTTCTCCGGGCACCATCTCGCTAGAAAGCAAGGCGTCCAAGAGAAAACGCTTGGATGAGGAGCCTTCGAAGAAGCCGAAGAAGGAGAAAAAATCAAAAAAGTAGCTGTCCGGTCGTGCCACATCCAATCCGAATAAGTCTGAATTATGCAGTTATTTCTATTTATTTTCATAGTCATTGTAAATAGACTTTTTGCTCCAAACTCGAGGAAAGTTGTAATGGAACTTTATTTTGGATTAGTAAATAAAATTTTGTTTCTTTGTCTTCGATGATTTTCGCTATTTAGCTTACTGTCTAACTTGTAGTCGAAATTTTAAGTCTTGTGGGTTACATAAGCTCCGGTCCGTTTCCACATGACTTGGAAATTTTTTGAATCGTAAATCTTCTAGTTCGCGCTTTGGGGACTTAAAAAAATTTTAAGTCGTTTATACTCTAGTCCGCATTCTGGGGACTCAGAGTACTCTAGTCCGCACTCCGGGGACTTAGAGATTTTTAAGTCGTTTATACTCTAGTCCGCACTCCGGGGACTCAGAGTACTCTAGTCCGCACTCCGGGGACTTAGAGATTTTTAAATCGTTTATACTCTAGTCCGCACTCTGGGGACTTAGATATTTTTAAATTGTTTATACTCTAGTCCGCAATTTAGGGCTCAGAGTACTCTAGTCCGCACTCCGGGGACTTAGAGATTTTTAAATCGTTTATACTCTAGTCCGCACTCTGGGGGCTCAGAGTACTCTAGTCCGCACTGCGGGGACTTAGAGATTTTTAAATCGTTTATACTCTAGTCTGCACTTTGGGGGCTCAGAGTACTCTAGTCCGCACTCTGGGGACTTAGAGATTTTTAAATCGTTTATACTCTAGTCCGCACTTTGGAGGCTCAAAGTACTCTAGTCCGCACTCCGGGAAATTAGAGATTTTTAAATCGTTCATACTCTAGTCCGTACTCTGGGGACTTAGAGTACTCTAGTCCGCACTTCGGGGACTTAGAGATTTTTTATTTTATCGATTGACTTTTAATTTTGTGCGCGCGTTCATACGCCGGACATAATAAAGTGATTTAATTTTTGCCATGGAATTATAAAACACGGAACATCAACCGTTCATAGAAAAGCGGCTTCGAGCCTTTATTGATCATAACAAATAGGAACAAACTGAATTGCCTTATTACATGCCGAAGACAAAGAACAACAAAAGAAAAAAATACTGGAAATTATTACTGCTAAAATGCGAAAGAAGTGGGCTAAGTGTAATAACGGCACAAATGTTCGCTACTCCATACTCGGGGGAGCGTCACACCATCGACGGTCGCTAGCGTGAAAGTTCCTTCTCCAAGCTTCCGTTCAATGACATATGGACCTTCCCATGTGTGATTCATATGTGATGGGATCAGAAAAACTCGCTTCAAAACGAGATCGCCCACATCAAAGAATCTCGGTCGAACTTTTTCATTGTAATAGCGAGCGACTCAGTGCCTACATGTGGCCGCCCTTAAATCAGCTTCATCACGTTTTTCGTCCACAAAGTCCAGCGATTCCAGTAAAAGATCCTGATTCATCTTAGGATCATAGTGAGTCACCCGATGAGAAGGAACTTCAAGTTCCACGAGTATAACAACTTCAGTGCCATATGCCAATGTGAATGGACTGTGGCCAGTCGCGGACTTGTGGGTGGTTCTATAAGCCCAGAGTGTTGTCGGAAGTTCATCCACTCACTTGCCTCTAGCCTTCTCCAAACGTTTTTTCAATATGGATTTGATTATTTTGTTTACGGCTTCAACTTGTCCATTGGCTTTTGGGTGAACGACTGCCGCAAATCTTTTCTCAATGCATTATTTTTGGCAGAATTCTTTAAACTCCCTACTCTCAAACTGAGTTCCGTTGTCCGTAACGATAGTCCATGGGAGGCCAAAACGGCATATGATGTTTCGTACAACGAAATTAATGACCTTTTTGGTGGTGATCGTAGCTAAGGGTTCTGCTTCTGCCCACTTGGTAAAGTAATCGACCGCAACAATTGCGTATTTTGCATCACCTTTGGAGATTGGCAAGAAGCCGATTATAACGATCCCCCATATTGCAAATGGCCAGGGACTAACCATTTGTGTGAGTTCCGTCAGCGGAGCTCTCGGAATCTTCGCATACTTTTGACATTTGTCGCATCTTCTCATATAGTCTGCGGTGTCTCGATTAACTGTTGGCTAATAGTATCCATAGTGGAGGATCTTTTTGGCTAGTGTCTGACTCCCAGTATGGTCGCTACATTCTCCTTCATGAACTTCTTTCAAGACCCGCTTTATCTCATCGTGGGCGATGCACCGAAGTAAAGGAACCAAGAACCCTTTCCGATACATTATTCCATCTTGCATTATATACCGCGAGGCTTTGCGAATGATTTGTCGTCTTTCGTTCTTTCTTTTTGGCAAAGTCCCGTGTAGCAGCTATTGCTTGAACGAGGTTATCCACGACTCCCTCTCAATTTCTGTTTCTGACACAGAGTCTACTTACATCTCGTTTATACTCGGAGTACGTAAGATTTCAACGGGAACCAAACTCATCTGCTGTGCATCACCAGTAGTTGCGAGTTTTGCCAATAAATCGGCTTCTCCATTTTGTTCACGCGGGATATGCGAAATATCGTAATATTCGAGATCTGCCAACAGTTCTTGAACCCGAGCAAGGTATGGGGCAAGTCTCTGCCCCTTTGCTTGGTAGTCTCCTCGTACTTGATATACCACCAATTGTGAGTCACAAAAGATTTCAATTGATTTCGCTCCGAGTTTCCTGGTAAGTTTTAAGCCAGCAATCAATGCTTCATATTCGGCTTCATTATTTGTAGTTGGGAAATCGGGCTTCAAAGCATAACAAATGGATCGGTTTTCGAGAGTTACTAGAATAACACCAGCCCCAGAACAACAGTCGTTGGATGCCCCATCGGTGTATAGTTTCCATCGAATGGGGGGAATGACATCAACACCACTTGGCTCGTCTGATATGGTGAATTCTGCGATGAAGTCTGCTAGCGCTTGCCCTTGGATAGCCCTCCGTGGCAGGTAAGTGATATCGAATTGACTTAACTCAATGTTCCACTTGAGTAACCTCCCAGAGGTTTCTGGTCGTTTGAGCACCTGTCGCAAAGGTTGATCGGTATAAACATTGATCGGGTGTGCCTGAAAATACGAACGAAGCTTGCGTGATGCAATCACCAAGCAGTAAGCTAGCTTTTCAATCTTGGGATAATTTCTTTCTACCCCCGTTAAACGTTTACTGACATAGTATACTGGCCTTTGAATTCGATCCTCCTCGCGAACCAAGGTCGTACTGATGGCATGTTGAGACACGGCCAAGTATACATATAACACTTCATGGTCTACAGGCTTTGACGGAACCGGGGGACTTTCCAAGTGTCCTACCAGAGCTCGGAACGCATCCTCACAGTCGGGCGTCCATTCAAAATTTCTCCTCCCTTTCTTTATCACATCAAAGAAGGGAATACACTTGTCGATCGCTCTAGATATGAATCGACTCAACGCGGCGACTTTTCCATTCGGGCTTTGTACTTGCTTTAGAGCCTGAATCTTTTCTGTGTTAGCTTCAATTCCCCGTGCATTGACAATAAAACCCAATAACTTTCCCGACGCTACACCAAAGGAACACTTCAGTGGATTGATTTTCATTCCGTAGTATCGAAGTATATCAAACATCTCCGCCAAGTCACAAATGTGGTCGTTTGACTGTCTTGACTTCACAAGCATGTCATCCACATAGACTTCCATTGTTCTACCAATTTGGTATTTAAACATTCGATTTACCAAGCGTTGATAAGTCGCTCCGGCGTTCTTTAACCCAAAAGACATCACCACATAACAATACAATCCGACATCTGTGACAAAACTAGTGTGCTCCTGATCTGGGATGTGCACCGGGATTTGATTGTATCCCGAATACGCATCCATGAATGACAATAATTCGTGCCCTGCTGTTGAGTCGACCAGCTGGTCAATTCTAGGTAAAGGGAAACTATCCTTAGGGCATGCCTTGTTCAGGTCTGAGTAATCAACACAAGTCCTCCATTTCCCATTCGCTTTTCTCACTAGTACGGGGTTAGAAACCCATTCAGCGTAGAGGGCGTCGCGGACGAACCCATTGGGTTTAAGTTTGTCCACCTCCTCTTTGAGAGCAGCAGACCTCTCCGGGTCCATACCTCTCATTTTCTGTTTTACTGGTACATATTTTGGGTCAATGTTCAACATATGACTTGCGATGGCGGGAGAAATCCCGCACATATCAGAGTGGGTCCAAGCGAATATATCCAGGTTCGCTCGGAGGAAGTCAGTTAGATCCTCAGTCATCGAGGGAGCGAGTTGTGATCCAGTCTTAAGCACCCGTGATGGGTCATCATGGCTGACCGAAATGTCAATCGTCAGTTCAGCCGATGCAGCTTTAGACTCCTTATGTTCTTCATCATCGTCTCTCGGATCTATGTCTCTGTAGATCCGACATTGCTGCCCGAGCCAAGACTCGGGCACTATTTGTCAATTTTGTGCAACCTGGATGCGGACAGAGTTGTCCACAACCATTCCCTTCTCTTTTCGCTGAGCCTCTCTCAGCTCAACCACATATCATGCACGACCAGTCGCTTGATCACCATGCACTACCCCAACTCCTCTATCCGTCGGAAACTTCAGAGCCAAACACCACGAGGCCATAGCTGCTCTAAACTCCGCCAGGGCCGGTCGGCCCAGAAAAACATTATACGGGGAATCAACATCCAAAACAATGAACCGTAGGATCCGTACCCTCCTACGTTCACCTTCTCCTAACTCAACTGGTAATTCAACAAAACCTATCGCATCAGTTGCTGCACCATTAAAACCGTGAATGCGGACTTTAGATGGCTTCAAATCCTTTTCCTCCATCTTCATTTGGTCATACGCCTTTTTGAAAATAATGTTCACAAAACTCCCGCAATCAATTAATATCCTCCTCACAAACGCCGGCCCAATCGTTGCCGAGATGACCATCGGGTCTATGGTAGGTGCCTCCACCTTATCGGCATCTCTGCTCCTGAACACTATATCATCTGTCGTCATTTGCTGCTGTTTCGCTGGGGTCCCATCTTCTGTGTTTGAACAACACTCAAAATCTGCATGCTTTAGAGAACTAGCATAACGCTCCATTTCTTGCCAATTCTTGTCTGTCGAGTGGGGCCCACCAACTATCGTGTTTATGATCAGTCTACCTACAGTCCGAGCGGGTTCCTCAGGTCGATGTGGAGCCTGCCCACGATTGGGGTCGGATGTCCCCTGTCCGCTTTCCTACGGATTCTTAACAAATTGTTGTAACTTCTTTTGCCGAATCAGATTTTCTATAGCATCATGGAGGTGTCTACATTCCTTGGTGTTGTGCCCGTAGGTCTCGTGGAACCGGCAGTACTTTCCGGTTGTTTTTGCTCCTCAGTGGATTCCTTTGGACGTGGCTTTCGATATTGGAATGTATTACAAGTTGATAAATAAATATTCTCCAGAGATGCGTTCAGAGGAGTGTATTCACTGTATGTCGGGATCCTGGGTTTCCACTTTCCTACCTCCCTCTTCTTACCGGAACTTCCTCCTCCGGATCCTTTAGATTGCTCGGGCTTGTTTTGAACATTAACCTGGACCCTTTTAGAATTGTCGCCAGATTGCTTTACCGCAACATTGCTTTGCACCGTCTCTTTGCCAGGCCCGGGCGCACTGCCACACCTCGTCCACCTGGCTTCCTCCATTCTCATGAATTGGTGCGCCTTTGAATAAAAACACTCCAAGGTAGCCGGAGGTTTTCCTGCCAGCCAATCACCAAACTCCGAGTCCTGATCTACCCCTCGCATCACGGCCATGAGAATAGCATGGTCATTCGGGTTGTTTACTTCGGTAGCAGCAACGTGAAATCTCTGCAAGTACTCCTTTAACGACTCCCCTGGAGCTTGGATCACACTGGATAAAGACATCACGTTCTTTGGACGAGTGGTATGAATTCTGAACTGTTCTACAAATTTCGCCGATAACTCATCAAACCTGGAGATCGATCGCAGAAGAAGTCTGGTGAACCACATGGTGGCGATTTCGGATAAGGTTATTGGGAAACACCTACATTTAGTCACATCATTTGCCCTAGTCGAGTCCATCATCCACTCGTATCTCATTACATGCTGTCGGGGATCAGTCTTCCCCTCGTAGGCCGGAATAATCGGCATGCTGAACTTCCGGGGGTACTCAGCTTGTTGGATATCATCTGTGAACGGAGTATGACTCCTAGTTGTAAACCAATCGTCGTTAGACAAGCCCTGATTTTCTCTCATCAGCTGTCTGACCATAGCTGATGGATCCGGGGTCTGAATGGGAGGCGGTAGGTTGGACTCCTTCCTGCATGACTGTTCTGGCTGGTGCCTCCTTGGTAAGTGATCTCCCAAATGCATGTCATAGGGACCCGCTTCGCTACGACCCTGGCGTGGTGGTGCACCAGATTCCACCTGTGCTCCAGATCTTAAATTTCCAACTCCAGCTTGAGTGCGATTTTCTCGGAGCAGGTGAGGGGCCGTGGTTCCAGGTAGAGTGCTTGGACCAGTTCTGCTGCAGTTATTTGTGCCGCTTCAATTCTACGACGTCTACGCCTATGATGCTCATCCGACGAAGCGGAGCTGTCAGATGATGAGTAGGAAACGGGGCTTCCTCTAGAATTCTGATGTTGTTGCTGAGCAATCTGGGTCATGAGATTGGCGTTAGCTTGAATCTGCTCGTTAAGTTGTCTCCTGCTTTCCACGAGTTCCCTCATCAGCTCGTTGAACTATGTTCTAGTTACAACTTCTGTTTGGTTTAGGACGACGCCGGTCCTTGCGCCCGGATTAGCTTGTTGGTTGTTGGGTCCTACTTGTTGGACGCTAGCGGTCTCGTTGACATTCGCATTGTGGCAGGCTGATCTGGTACGTGGTCTTCCCTTTATAGAGTTATCGGTCGAAACTCTGAGTAGAATCTGTAAACTTCTTATGAATGAACTTGGATCTTCTTTGGGGGATTCCTTCAATCCAGTAGCGACAAAGTAGGTCCTAACAGCCTGAGAACACGGTTCTCAGTGAAAGCACCAAAATTGGTCACTAACACCCAAGAATAGATTTGTGTACAGAGATTAATGAAGATAGTAAATTAAAACAGAGGAATATATGCAACAGTAACTGAAGAAACAAGAACACCAGAATTATAGTGGTTTGGCGTAACTGCCTACGTCCACTGTTAATGTAATCTTTATTACTTCTCTCAAAGGCTTGAATACAGATGCAACCCGTAAACAAATAACTCGAATACAAGTTAGAACTGAAAGAAGGAGAGTCTCAAAAATGGCAGAGTATCCTCAGAGTTCTTCCAAAAAAGATCCCTTCAACTGTACCCCTGCCCTTCTATTTATAGACGAAGATAGGCTAGATATCCTGTGCGGACCCAAAACCAAGGTATCTCGGCCCATGTATGGCAATCTCGAGTCGACCGAACCAGGCATTCCGAGCGACTTTCGGCCAATCGACAAATGCCGAACCAATATGGGCCGATCGGTGGTCATTGAGCAATTGGCTTGAAGCGAACTCTTAAAGGACTCGGAGCAACTCGCGATGGATCTCGAAGTAAAGCAGCGTTGGCTTCCTCGCTTTGCTGTTGATTCCACGTACAGGCTAACTCCCTCATTGTGCACCGAACCAGATACAACGAACACACGTGCCGAACCACTTCTGACCGAACGGCAATGGCCTCCCAACTACGACCGAACGATGCCTGCTAGCTTGTCTAGGCCGAACGATATTTGCTGGACCATCCAGTTCAAACCACTTCGTCTTCCCAATCTGACCGAGCCACTCTGAACGAAACTTTCTGAGACCGAACGAGAAATGTCGAGCCACCTCGACCGAACGAGGCGTGTCGAACAATTCAGACCGAGCGGCATCTGCTAACTACCTAGACCGAACCATCTCATTTTCCCATTCCTGACCGAGCGATACACGTTGAGTTCTTACCACCGCCTTTCTTCAGTCTGAGTGACACACGCCATCTCACTAGGCTGAACGACACATGTCCTCCCTTCCTTGGCCGAACCATGCACACAGGCCGAACCACTCAAATTGAATCAGTTTCATATATCTCCAAACCCTCACTGGCTTTAGTCGGGTCTCGATTCAATCAAGACCTCTATAATTATCATCTTGTAGCCGGCCCAAGGTGCCGGGTAACAATGATCATATCAAATGCTTCCTTTTGTTCGGTGGTTAAGTTATTTATTGATTGTAAATCTATTAATGGTATTTGTATTGATTATTCTTCTAAAATAAGTGTAGAAATATTATAGTCCGGTATTGAATCTAGAGAGGTATGTGGTAAATCATAATAAAAAATGCTTCTATTATATTGTTTTGGTTTAGAAGGTTGTTAAGATCAGAGAGACATCGAGCAATTAAATATGTATTTGGGACAGTGGTAGAAGACGTAAATGGATAATCTTGAATTAAAAAAGGCCAAAATTCTGCCCACAATTCACATACAGCACACGGTTCACAATATACTAAAATGGTAACAAATAATCGCCTTAAAGCAGTAGGCATATGGGTGTTTGAAGCATCAGTTAAACAATCCTTAACACTGTTATTATTTTCCAACAGTCCTCTATGTTCGGCTTGGTTTGAGAATTAGATAGGTTTTGCGGGCTTTGTTTGAGAATTGAATTTTGATCTATACTCTAAGAGTAGAATCGGGTGGAAAATGGTCAATTTGAAAAAAAAAGTTTTTATATATAAAATTAAAAATGATTATTTTGTGTTTTCTGCATTTTGTAAAATATCAAAACCATCTCTTCTTCACATTGTTGAATTAACTATGATGCTTCAATTCCTCTACTCCCACTCAAGCACTGAAAACCAAACACACAAAACTTGTTTTTAAACTAAAAAACTACCTTAGTCTCGTCTCCATGAGCAAGAACCTGAACGCATGGCTTATGGACATAATGTCTTGGAATAGCAGTAAAAACACAATTGAACTTCCGCTGAGGGATGAGAGTCCCAGCATCTTTAAAACAGTTCTCGTACAAAAGCGTTTCATCATTCTTCTAACGGTTTCATCGCAAAACGACATAATATCAAATTTGAGAATGATGAGAAAGGTAATGTGCCAGGAACTGACTCGCCTTTTATGCGTACCTTGTCCAAAAACCATCCACAATGTGGTCAATGAGGACCCGCTTAACAGGGAATTTGAGGTATATTATAGGCATTCCCAAATCCGGTGCTGATGCAGCTGACCTTCATTACACATTGCAAGGAGCAACCAGCTTATATAATCATTATTCAGTACTTGGGACTGGGATGTTCATACATGAGATTGACCTTCATAAAAATCTAATGAACATGTAATCATAATTTGGAAGGTGAAAAGTAAGAGGATGTTTGGGAATATTCCATAAATAGCAAAATTATAAGTTGCTTTTATTATAAGTATTTGATAACTTGCTGTGCAGATCATTTACATGTACTTCGCGGAAAACTATATCAATGTGACCAAATGAAACTCAAACTAAATCATTATTGGATAACCAGGTTACCAAGATTTTGGAAATTCATACTATACAAAACCACATATTATGCACCTCTGGAACAAAAGTTAATAATCCGTTTCTCAAATACTTTCAAGAACTATTGTATATGGACCTGGGCCAGGTCATCCGTTAACATAGTAAAGGTAACATTTGCAAGAATCCCTTAACTAAGATACATGTATACTCAACAACATCAATGGACCAAAGGCTGCAGCTTTTGCCCTAATATGTAATTTGCCAAAGAACGTATGTTTCTTTTCTTTAGATTTGATAATCTGATTTGATCTCAAGTCCTAAAAAGCATGCACTAAAGTTTTATATTTACCTCAAAGTCCGTTTGACAACATCTAGTTTTGAAACTTTTTAAACGGAGTTTTGAATGGTAATATTTAGTAGTTTAACCTAGTAATTTATAAATAGAAGTATTTAGATGCAATTTAATTTTTAAGTTAAAATAAAAATAAAAATATTTGTCAGAATAAACTATGAAATATGTTCATAAAAGCAATAAATTGTTCTCATATTTCTACTTATTGGTCAATTTTCCTAAGCTCTTTATAACAAGGTGTGAAACAAAAAAATTGAAATGGCTTACAGACAGTTTTAGGTCTTATGGCTACTTAGAAGTAGGTCTGTCAATGGGCAGGGTTCGGTCCGGGTATTATAAAACCCAGACCCGAGTCCAATTACAATAATTAAAACCCGAGCCCGGCCCGAACCCGCAAAGTATTTCAACCCAATATCCGAGCCCGGCCCGTCGGTCTTTTTAAGCATGCTGGGTAATAACTATATACCTAACTCAGAATATTTATGTTAAAACAATATTTTAAAACTACAACTTTGGTAAAATTTATATACAAACAATGTTAACATATAAATTGGACGGTGATGTAGTCAAGCTCATAACAAAAGTATGTAAAAACATCTACATTTAAACAAACAAAATGGTAAATAAATAACATACGCACTCATGTTTTGATACGATGAAAAACTAATAGTCGGGTCGGGCTAACCGGACCGGGTTTTGATAAAACCGTACCCGACCCGGATCGGGCCTGAGTCGGGCTTGGGTAGTAAAAGGCAAAACCCGTACCCGCATAAATAGAGCGGGTTCGGGCCGGGCCCGGACCGAAGCCCGTACCATTGACAGGCCTACTTAGAAGTAGATGCCAGACATGCTCTTAGTATACAAAGTTGATTACGCAAGCATACACTGTACCAAAGGATTAAATAATAAAATACAAATCAAAGGTTACAAGATAAACTAATGTATATATAAACCTCCAAAAATATAAAATATTAAATGTACAATAAACAAGGGATTTGACTTTAAAACTACGTACTTGTTATAAAGCATATAAGTTTTTGTACATCCACCTCAAGCCATTCGATGGTGTTCAACTAAACGGTGGAAAAAAAAGAGAGACGCAAGGGGAACATTTAAACAGTGAAACCAGACAAACAAATAAAGGATTGGAATAACAAAGCCCTGAGTCCAAAAAACTGTATTTTTTTTGGTTGTGAGGTTTTTTTTTGTGGGGGGAGGCGGTGGGAGGGTGTTTGGGGGGGCGGTGGTGGGGGAGGGACTTTTTCTTTGTTTCCATCACAACATGATTCATTATTAGTAGTGGTATTATATTATTTTTTTGGAAAGTAGAACCTACAAAACATGAAATGATCCTTCTTCTTTTTTCCTTTCCATAATGTTGGTTATTGAACGCTTGCACAATTTATACAGAAGAATCTGAGATCATATCAAATATTTTGACTGTGAGCATGATTATATCTTAGATCTACTTGATAGTGTTGCATCTGCATCTTCAGGCTTGTGTGCTATAGGTAGCCACAGTTAGGATCAGACATAGAAAGAGATTCCAAAATTGCATCAATATGTATGAGAACAAGAGAGTGGATTCCATCAACTGTTTCCTTTGCTTCTTAGTACTAAGCAAGGCACCGCTTTGAAGACCGAAAGATGGAGGGAAAAAAGTGAAACCATGACCGTTTTGATACAAACAAAGACCGTAAATATCCACAAATTTATATATAAAAAAAAAACGGAAAATAAAAACAACAAAAACAAAAACCTTTAAAAATAGTTTCACAAAACAATCTCAAAAACCTACGTTCTCCCACATATTCTGATTATTGAACCGGTTAAACAAACAACCTTGAAACCCGAAGTTCTCCAATAGCTTTTTATTAGTCAATGTATTACGCAAGTAACATAATTTTCACAAACTGATTTCGTAATGTTGGAGATGTGTTCTCTCAGTAGTTGATTTCGATGAACGAAAATCATGGGGTGAGAGTTTAGAGGAGAAATAACGGAGGAAAACAATATTCATTGTATATGAAAAAGAACACTGCAGGACGAGAGCTTAGCAACAAAGTAGGACAAGAGAAAACACTGAATATCTTTATTCAAATAAAATTGACCTCAAAAGGTTTTATTTCGTAAGACTAACGATAAGGTAAATCTCCATATCCGGTTTGATAATGAGAGCTTACTGATCCACTCCTAAGTCACGTTTGCAGAATCCAGCATAACAAGAGTTGTGTGAAGACTGCAAGTACCACAAATTTGTTCAAATTTTGCATGTTACAATCTATACAGCCATCTAGCATTCGCTTGTAATCGTATTCCAATGGTTATCAAAGTAGCAAAAGATAGTATTCATGAATAGGTATAAGATCCACGAACATGCGCTGTTCAACCGCAGTTTACAGTATCAAAAGTGCAACCAATCCTGCTGCCTATTTTCTAAGTGCAACTATTTGCGCTAAATAATATATATTTTTATTATATATATTAGTAAATGCAAATATATACATTAATTATATGTGAATTCTGACTTAATTTTTTATGACGTTATGATAGGTGGAGGTTTATAGAAAAAAGACAAATTTCGTAATTTTATGGTGAAAATAAAACTTAAATCCTGAATTTCTACAAAATAGGATATTGATTATTTGTGTTGGACTCGATATGGGATGAAAAGTTTATTAGCATGTTTAGATGTAGGGATAAGATGAGTATTGGTAGCATCAAAAAATAGTATTTGGATTTTTATACTTGTAATGCTAGGGAGTTTCTGCTTGTCTACCAACATTACCGATAACTAAAACTTGCTATTTTTGATCCCTCTACAAATGGATAGGTGGATGTGTAATAGAAAGCAAAAGTGGAAAGATGTTGGGCGCGGAGGGGAGTGGTAGGATGGAAGAGGAATCATGGAAGAAACGAATAAAGCATTAAATTGATCGCATGTGAATTTTATGCTTTCTTGTGCACAATACAAGTACATTTATTATGCATCATATATTCACCGTAGGTGCATATGTACTCTTTTACATTGAATGCTTTTCTGTTAGAAGTGAACACAAAAAACAAACAGTGTGTGACTAAAAGGGGAAACCGTACCTTAAGGGCATGGAAAATAGGGAAAACAAAAGTTTTTTTGTTATGACCCCTTATAAAACATTTCACAGTTACTAGTTCATCATTACTTCAATTATCTTTCCTTTAGCTAATGAAAACATTTCACGGTTGCTAATTTGTCATTACTTTAATCTCCATCGTATTTTTCAATGGACGGTAAGGCATACCGTCATTGGATATACGTATTTAGGATTTCCTCAGAAAATAGTTCCTCAATCTCGCCATCAAATAGAGCTTCGTCCCCGACATTCTGGGCTTGCACACGGTTAAGTTGCTAGCAAAGACGATTCATTTCCTCTTGGAGGTCAGCATTTGTCTGCTGTGGGATTGTTTGGCGGATCGTCGGCACTAGGCTTTGCCGACGTCAGACCAGTGGCGATGATAAGTTGGCGAGTGATGGTGACGATGATGACATGGAGATAGAGTCTCCCTCTCCCTATGCACAGAGGACGACCATGAATGTCCGGTCTGCCCCTCTCTTGATCTAGACCTGGACACACCCTTATAGATCGGGAGTGTACCAAGGGGACCCTTTGTTCTCTGTCAATGACATAAGCTCTACCGTTATGAAGCTCAAATTTTGAGCTCCGTTGTAACAACCCGCATATTTTACAATTGTATATTTAAATGTTTTATTTAAATATAGCATCGTTAATCGAATTGAAGTCCGAAATGTTACTTTTTGTAAACAGTTGAATTGGGACTCGAGACCACTTCCATTGAGTCCAAAATGGCGTTTACAACTTTTTTGAGTATAAACATCGATATGTTTGGAGTTGAGTGAATTCTGCTATTTTTCTATTTTGGGCTTTGGGTTTGGGCTTCAGCCCACTAACCCATCTAATACCCTAATACTCCACTCAACTCCTCTTCATTCACTCATTCCTTTTTCTAACACTCTACTCAAGAGAAATAGGGGAAATTAGAAATTCCTAAGCCCTAATTCTCTTAGGAAGGATCAACTTCAAGCTAGAAATCAAGTAGAAGCTTTGGTAAGCATCCTCTTCATCTTCTCCATCTCAATCCCTCTTCAAATTTCCGAAAATTCCTAAACCCTAACTTAGAAAATATTTTTCTTATGAGCTTAGATTGAAGCTTCTTGAGTTGTTGTTGAAGAGGAATTGATCTTAGCTTGTTCTAGAGCTTCTCATTTGTTGTTTTGGATTTAAAGGTGAGTTTTTGAACTCACATCTATGTCTATAACTTTCATTATTGTTAGGTATGAATTCCTAATATCTATTCCTTATTCATTTGTTTTTCAATTGAATTGGTTTGATGAATATTCCAATTTTTGGTGTTTTGAAGTCAAATCTTTAAAAATCATATCTTTAATGTTTGAACACGTTGTTGGGGTGTATCGAAGAGCCTATAAGGCTGGGTTGTCGCTTGACATAAATCCCTAGTCTCCGTTGCTCGGCCGGTCACTTCCATTTGGATTTTAGCCCCACTTGGGCTAGGCTGAAAACACTGCAATTGACAGTTCAGTCGACTGAACGTATATGGCCAGTCGACTGAACGTATATGGCCAGTCAACTGAACCTGGAAACAGAAAAGCTTCTGTCCATCTATCAGTCGACTGGCAGTCGACTGAACCTGGGAACAGAAAACTTTTTGTTCCAGCGTCAGTCAACTGACCATATAGTTCAGTCGACTGAACCTGGAACCCGAGAATTTCTGGGTATGGATCAGTCGACTGACCTATTCAGTCCAGTCGACTGAATCCGGGCAAAGAGCAGTTTGCCTATTTTAGGCATTTTTGTGTGGGTTTCCGGTTTTTTATCGATTTTTGATGATCCGAATTGTTGTTATCATTTATCGACTTTGATAACTTCTTTTTTTGGGATTTTTGGGAATATCTATTTTGATGGATTCGGTATCGATTTTTATGGTTTTAATTCACGTCGTCGAATGTGGATTTTGGTGATTGATTGTTTCTACAATCATTTCTGTGATTGGTCACTTTAAAATATAAAGGTTTTCTATACTAGTAGTAAATACTCAACCTCTTTCACCAAAACGATTTCAACACTACTTTTAAATACAAAGCTCGTTTTTAAAACCGTTTCTCAATCTATTAGTATATACAAACCTTTACTTCATTCGTATGAGAAATCTAATTAAACGGCTTAGCAAAACAAGTGGTATGAAACGCTTGCGTTTACTTTGTCGGTTAATTCTTAGACATGTTCGATTGAACTCTTGTGACAATTTTCGAGTGGAAGTCTACAATTTGTTCGTAAGTATTTAAGTTAAGCTAGTGGTTATGGGACATGAAGCTAAACTCATCTATTTACTAGCTTAGTGTAATTGACACTTCTTATTGATCAATGGTGATCATTTTATGATTTAGACTAGTGATGTGCGATGTTTCTTTGTCCGCGTAGGGGACTATACCCCGTTATGTTGAGCTTCGGCTCATTTGGAGGAGCTTCGGCTCATTCGGAGGAGTTTCGACTCATAGTCTGCAATGGGGGACTATACCCTGTTTGGAGGAGCTTTGACTCATAGTCCGCAATGGGGGACTATACCCTGTTTGGAGGAGCTCCGGCTCATTTTATGGAATAGCGTTCCATTTGCGTTTCTGGATTTCTAGTTGATGATTTCTAGTATTTGTGTCTCACCGATTTTTGCGATTGACATTGATATGTTTTGTCAATATTTGTGTTTTGGTGAATAATTTAAAGAATATGACATTCTTTTTGGTGCTTGAGTAGATTTGAGTTTTTGTATGATTTTTGTTGTTATCTGATGTCTACTTGCATAGTAAGGCATTGTTGTTATCATACGTTTTAGTCAAATCTCTTATCCTATCTCATTTTATCTGATATTTATAGCTAGACTGGTCCGTTTATTATTTTCTTCTTAAATAATACTCGGATCAGACCGAGGTATTTCAGGTGCTCATGCTTGACTTCTTATCAAGGTCCTTCACCTGATTTTTGGCTAACTACTTTAGCTTAGTAGTATTTGTTATTATACATTCGAGATAGTGACTCCTTTATGTATACTTATTCTTTTGTCTAGCACTTGTATCCATTCTTTTGTGATGTAGTGGATCTAGTTTGACCACTACTTTGATGTACGCTTTTATGTGTAATATTCATATCTGTTTTCGCCTTTGTGATATGAATATCTGTGACTGATTTGTGTTATGTTTATTTCTATATTTGTTTCCGAAGTGCGTATAACCACTGTGTAGTAGCTTTGAGTTTGTATTTGATATGTCGGATTTCCTCTTGAAATGAAGTGTAAGTTATATTATCTGACATATCGGTACTCGCACAAAGCAATTACATAGATGGTCGCTCCGCAACAGTTTTATTCTTCGTGCTAGTCGACGGCATTACCCCGTAGTGTCCTTGGCCAGTGTGAGTATAGAGGTGGGGCGTCACAGCTTGGTATCAGAGCCAAACTTCGGAACAACGTAGAATAATCTAGCAAGGATCATTGTCCTAAGTCTTTCTTAGGAGTCGTGCCTTAGGATTTAATCCGAGTCTTTGGACACGTTCTATCCTATTTTCTTTTGTGATGCCTTGTTTATCAATCAAGTTTGTTTGATATTCATTCTGAGAATAACCTTTTTCCTCTTCTTTCTTTTTTTCTTTCTTATAGAAGAGAAATGGTTAGACCAGGTCGTCCCAGCGCCGGTCAATCTAGTGCTACTCCTCAGGATGGAGTATTTATGTCTGCTCAGCAACTTTTAGATCTTGTGAATAATGCCCAAGCTGTCGGACCCGTTCCAGTGCCTACTCACCCTAAATCCGGGTTTGCACGCTTGTGCACAGATTATACCGCTTTAGGTGGAAGGTCATTCAAGGGATCCGAAAATGTTATAGAAATCCAAGCTTGGCTTAGATCATGCGATCGCATCTTTTCCCGCATGAATCTTATTGATCTACATCGAGTCCAAGTGGCTTCTAGCATGCTCCAAGAAAGAGCATTAGACTAGTACGAGCTTTTGATTTCTGAAACTATTGAAGCGGATCTTACTTGAGAGCAATTCCGGGAAAGGTTCGAATTGAAGTTTGTGCCGGAAGCTGAAAAAGTAACTTTAGCCCGACGCTTTATTGACCTTGTTCAAGGTGAATCTTCTGTGACCGACTACGTCGCATCTTTTGAATCTCTCTCTAAATATGGGATCGAATATATTACTACCCCATTGAAGAAAAATCAGAGATTTGTTTATGGGTTGAACAAGAATCTCAAAAAGCCCTTACTTCTGAAACTAGAAGTTTCTTTTGATCAGCTTGTAGATATCGCTCTTCGGCTTGAAGAGGCCGATAGAGAAAGTGATGTTGAAGTTGTGTGTGTCAAACAGAACTTTAACAATAACATGAAAAGGCCTATTAAGTTCGAAAGTCTTAATCCCAACAAGAAAGTAAAGCAAGTAACTTCGCTAGCAAAGACTCCAATCCCTAATCGTGGAGAGTGCTACAATTGTGGCTCTAAGGACCACTATATAAATAGGTGTCCAAGGCCTATTTCTTCCCGCTATTACAAAAGTTTGGATCATTACATATCTTCATGTCCCAAACTTCAAAGCAAGAGAGTGGGAGAGCTGAATGTTATGCAAGCACCTAGTAACACTTCTTGCGGTCAAGGTAATTCTCCTTCTATCCTTGATGACATTAATTTGTTTTGTGATTACCCTAATCGAGTTCTTTTCTTTTGGCACGGGTGCATCCCACTCTTTTATATTAAAAGAACTTGTTGATTCTTTTTCTTTTACTATTATGGGTTTGATGACTTCACTGAGAATTGCAAATTCGGTTGGTGGATCCGCAACATTCAGTTTACTTTGTTGAGATGTCGAGATTATTTTATGTGATTATTCTTTTCGAGCCGATTTGCATGTTATGCATTACTTAGGCTTCGAAATTGATTTTTGGGAAAAGATTGGCTTGATCATAATGAAGCCCACATCCTATGTCCTGAGCGGACTATATATCTTCGACATTCTCAATATGTTAAGCAGATTTCTGTTGTTCTTAATGATTTTGATTTCCAATTCGTTGACATCATTTTATTCTTTAAATCCACTTGACGAGGAAGATGTTATTTCTCTCATTCAAGTAATTTGTGAATTTTCCAGTATATTTAAGTTTGTCTTAGGATTATCACCTAAGCAATCTATTGTAGGGTGCTAAGGTCTTTTCAGCTCGACCTTGCCACCGGTTTTCATCAGCTACGAGTTGCGGAGGATAGCATTCCACTTACCGCATTCCACACTCGTTATGATTCTTATGAGTGATTCGTTATGTCATTCGGTTTGACGAACCTTTTATCTTATTTCATCCATCTTATGAATCGAGTATTCTACGAATATCTCGATGAGTTCATCCTTGTATTCATTGATTATGAATGACAACAACAATTTAAAATTTGCAAATCTTTTTAATAAGATATTTATAAGTAAGATTGGATTTTGTTCTTAAAACGAGCAAGGAATATTTGTAAATTTTATAAGAGGCATGTTTATCATATAGAAGATGATTTTGTGTTGTTTTACTCATTGAGTGCTTTAAGAATTCTGGTCGATGCGCTTGATCAACGTTATCGATAGGAATCTCCTAAACGCTATGATGAGACAGTCAGACACAGTAAATTGACTTGTAATAAGTTAATTTTTCTAAAAAAATGAATATATAAAATTAATTATAATTTTGAAGGTCTTAGCTTTTCGGGAAAGAGGATCAATTAAAAGAACTCTTTTCCGATGCTCCTTTTCTTGTGATTCCCGAAGAGAACCAAGATTTAATTGTTTATACCGATGTTAGTCGTATTGGTTTGGGTGTCATTCTCTTGCAAAGGGAGTGTGTTATCACATATGCTTCTTGACAATTAAAGCTTGTCGAGACTAGATATGCCATTCATGATCTAGTGCTCGCGGCCATTGTTTCCGCCCTTAGAATTTGGCGACATTATCTTTTGGGAGAGAAAATTTGTTCTCTGCACCGATCATAAATCTTTGAAGTATTTATTTTCTCAAAAAGGAACTTAATTTGCGTCAACAACGTTGGCTCGAGTTCCTTGCATCTTATGATCTTGATATTCTTTATACTCCGGAAAAGGGTAATCGTGTTGCCGATGTCCTTAGCCGAAAGCAACAAGCAGTTGTTTCAATAATGATTTCCGATAGAATGATCTCGAGACTTTATCCACTTGTGAGATTCGAGATCGTGAATCCAATTTATGTTCATCTCTTGTTTTGTGTAGCCTTGAGGCTATCCTTCTTTTTTTTGGACCGTACATCTTTTGGCTAAACTCTATGTCAAAGAAATTGATAAATTGCATGGAGTTCCTACCTCTACTGTTAACGATCGTGATCCATTATTTTACTAGTGGACTTTTGGTAAGGTCTTCAAAAGCTTTGGGAACAAAGCTTAATTTTAGCACCGCTTATCATCCTCAGTCCGATGGACAAACCGAGCGTGTGAATCAAACTCTTGAAGATCTCTTTCGTGCATGTGTTCTTGATTTTGGTGGAAGTTGGGAAGATCATATTCTTGTTGAGTTTTCTTCCTATAATAGCTTCCAATCTAGTATTGGTATGGCATCTTTCGAGGCACTCTACGGAAGGCCGTGCCGATTTCTTTGTGTTGGCTTGAAGCCGGTGAGAAGCTGGTTTTAGGTCCAAACTTTATTGGTGTTCATTCGTATTTCAGTCGATCGGGAAAGTTAGCACCTCGATTTGTTGGTTCATTTCTCATCGCCGAACGTATTGGTTCTGTGGCTTATCGCCTTCTATTACCGGCTCAATTTTCTGCTATCTATGACGTTTTCCACGTCTCTCAACTACGGAAATGCCTTCGTGATTCCGATTTTATTCTTGAGCCCGGTGTAATTGAAGAAATTGAAGTTTTACCAAATTTGACTTATGAGCAACATTCTATTCGTATCATTACTTCGAAGGTTAAACGCCTTCGAAATAAAGATGTTCTTCTTGTGAAAGTTCAATGGTCCTCAAATCCTAAGGATTGCTCTTGGGAATCTTGAGAATTCATCGAGCAAACACATCCGGACTTACTCTTTCGTGCTCTTTATGGTGAACTTCTTATTTCAAATTTTCTTTTGTGTTGATATACTTTTATGGTTGTTACTCTTTATTTTCCTCTTAATTATTGCGAGGACGCAATTTCTTTAAGGAGGGGAGTCTGTAACAACCCGCATATTTTACGATTGTATATTTAAATGTTTTATCTAAATATAGCATCGTTAATCGGATTAAAGTCTGAAATGTTACCTTTTGTAAACAGTCGAATTGGGACTCGAGACCACTTCCATTGAGTCCAAAATGGCGTTTACAACTTTTTTGAGTATAAACATCGATATGTTTGGAGTTGAGTGAATTTTGCTATTTTTCTATTTTGGGCTTTGGGTTTGGGTTTCAGCCCACTAACCCATCTAATACCCTAATACTCCACTCAACTCCTTTTCATTCACTCATTCCTTTTCCTAACACTCTAGCTCAAGAGAAATGGGGGAAATTAGAAATTCCTAAGCCCTAATTCTCTTAGGAAGGATCAACTTCAAGCTAGAAATCAAGCAGAAGCTTTGATAAGCATCTTCTCCATCTCAATCCCTCTTCAAATTTCCGAAAATTCCTAAACCCTAACTTAGAAACATTTTTCTTATGAGCTTAGATTGAAGCTTCTTGAGTTGTTGTTGAAGAGGAATTGATCTTAGCTTGTTCTAGAGCTTCTCATTTGTTGTTTTGGGTTTAAAGGTGAGTTTTTGAACTCACATCTATGTCTATAATTTTCATTGTTGTTAGGTATGAATTCCTAACATCTATTCCTTGTTCATTTGCTTTTGAATTGAATTGGTTTGATGAATATTCCAATTTTTGGTGTTTTGAAGTCAAATCTTTAAAAATCCTATCTTTGATGTTTGAACACGTTGTTGGGGTGTATCGAAGAATCTATAAGGCTGGGTTGTCGCTTGGCATAAATCTCTAGTCTTTGTTGCTCGACCGATCACTTCCGTTTGGATTTTAGCCCCACTTGGGCTAGGCTGAAAACACTGCAATTGACAGTTCAGTCGACTGAACGTATATGGCCAGTCGACTGAACCTGGAAACGGAAAAGCTTCTGTACATCTATCAGTCGACTGGCAGTCGACTGAACCTGGGAACAGAAAACTTTTTGTTCCAGCGCCAGTCGACTGACCATATAGTTCAGTCGACTGAACCTGGAACCCGAGAATTTCTGGGTATGGATCAGTCGACTGACCTATTCAGTCCAGTCGACTGAATCCGGGCAAAGAGCAGTTTGCCTATTTTAGGCATTTTTGTGTGGGTTTACGGTTTTTTATCGATTTTTGATGATCCGAATTGTTGTTATCATTTATCGACTTTGATAACTTCTTTTTTTGGGAACACACTAGATAGATATCATATTCATGGAATACGATTCACTTTCAATTTTGGGAATATCCATTTTAATGGATTCAGTATCGATTTTTATGGTTTTAATTCACGTCGTCGAATGTGGATTTGGTGATTGATTGTTTCTACAATCATTTCTGTGATTGGTCACTTTAAAATATAAAGGTTTTCTATATTAGTAGTAAATACTCAACTTTTTTCACCAAAACGATTTCAACACTACTTTTAAATACAAAGCTCGTTTTTAAAACCGTTTACTAATCTATTAGTATATACAAACTTTTACCTCATTCGTATGAGAAATCTAATTAAACGGCTTAGCAAAACAAGTGGTATGAAACGCTTGCGTTTACTTTGTCGGTTAATTCTTAGACTTGTTCGATTGAACTCTTGTGATAATTTTTGAGTGGAAGTCTACAATTTGTTCGTAAATATTTAAGTTAAGCTAGTGGTTATGGGACATGAAGCTAAACTCACCTATTTACTAACTTAGTGTAATTGACACTTCTTATTGATCAATGGTGATCATTTTATGATTTAGACTAGCGATGTGCGATGTCTCTTTGTCCGCGTGGGGGACTATACCTCGTTTTGTTGAGCTTCGGCTCATTTGGAGGAGTTTCGACTCATAGTCCGCAATGGGGGACTATACTCTGTTTGGAGGAGCTTCGGCTCATTTGGAGGAGCTTTTGACTCATAGTCCGCAATGGGGGGCTATATCCTGTTTGGAGGAGCTTCGGCTCATTTGAAGGAGCTTTTGACTCATAGTCCGCAATGGGGGACTATACCCTGTTTGGAGGAGCTCCGGCTCATTTTATGGAATAGCGTTCCATTTGCGTTTCTGGATTTCTAGTTGATGATTTCTAGTATTTGTGTTTCACCGATTTTTGCGATTGACATTGATATGTTTTGTCAATATTTGTGTTTTGGTAAATAATTTAAAGAATATGTCATTCTTTTTTGTGCTTGAGTAGATTTGAGATTTTGTATGATTTTTGTTGTTATCTGATGTGTACTTGTCATAGTATGGCATTATTGTTATCATATGTTTTAGTCATATCTCTTATCATATCTCATTTTATCTGATGTTTATAGCTAGACTGATCCGTTTATTATTTTCTTCTTAAATAATACCTCGGGCCAGACCGAGGTATTTCAGGTGCTCCTGCTTGACTTCTTATCAGGGTCCTTCACCTGATTTTCGGCTAACTACTTTAGCTTAGTAGTTTTTGTTATTATACATTCGAGATAGTGACTCCTTGATGTATACTTATTCTTTTGTCTAGCACTTGTATCTATTCGTTTGTGATGTGGTGGATCTAGTTTGACCACTACTTTGATGTACACTTTTATGTGTAATATTCATATTTGTTTCCACCTTTGTGATATGAATATCTGTGACTGATTTGTGTTATGTTTATTTCTATATGTTTCCGAAGTCCGTATAGCCACTGTGTGGTAGCTTTGAGTTTGTATTTGATATGTCGGATTTCCTCTTGAAATGAAATGTAAGTTATATTATCTGACATATCGGTACTCGCACAAAGCAATTACATAGATGGTCGCTCATCAACAGCCTTATTCTTCGTGCTAGTCGACGGCATTACCCCGTAGTGTCCTTGGCTAGTGTGAGTATAGAGGTGGGGCATCACATCCGTCTGTCGTCCGAAGGCATTCAAAAACTGATGGTCGTTCTACTGAAGGAGAACAGCGATATCTTGGTTCCCTGTGCGTGACCAATTCGGATCAATCTCAAAAACATGACTTGACACGTGCACAACATGCTCTCTTATGTTGTGAAAAAGAGCTACCCGACCGGGATTTCCAACCACCACCTCTCCTAGGCGGTATTATCAAGATTGTAAACATTGAGAAGAGCGGGTTGAATAGAAGTAAGATCAACCACCGGAGGGGTGGATGGCCGAAGTTCACAATCGTTTTAGAATCCAACCTTGTCCTTAGATCGTTCACCTCGTGGGCTAAAATTCTCACGTTGGATAAGCCTTGAAGCACACATCGCGACAACCCAATGATGGGGCCAGCGGTGCTGACGACAGTGTTACCGTTAGGTCATTAAATTTGATAACCTCGTTCTCTTCTCGCCATTAAGATTTGACATGGTGCAAAATGTGAAAAGAGCATAGAAAAGAAAAGGTGAAGAAATGTGAGAGCTTTTAGAGGGGGCTCATTTTAGTGTCAAAATATTAACTAAAAATTTAGTCAACCTCGAAATTAGACTAATACGTACGTATTACCAAAGCTTACTTGCTAACACTAACTTAAAAATGTAAAATGAAAAGTAAAGCGAGCAAATAATATAAATGATACAAGATATAGAGTGGTTCGGCAGAAGCTTGCCTATCTTCATTATGAAAATTTCTTACTATGTTTATCTCTTACAATCACAAGGAATCACAAGATAATAATAACAAATTTAGCACTTAATCTTACTATGGTACTAAACTTAAGAGCTTATGAAAAGTTGCTTGTTGTGGATGAGAATTCTGAACATACAAACCAACCAATTTTCAACCCATTTGATGTGGTATGACATGGGTATTTATAGCAGCTGTAGTGGATCATGAATGGCTGAGATTATGATGCAAATAGACGAAAATCATTCCCGACTGTTGATTTGGCTGCTTGGATGGATGACAGAAAAGACACGGTATGAATATGTGGCTGTGAAGCATGTCAACTGTAATTCCGTACGAGAAGCATGTTTTGTGTTGAGAAAGGCAGTATGCTACGGGAGTTAGTAAGCTTTGGGCAGACAGGCTGCAGTGGAATGTGTACTAAGTCGTACTATGTTGTACTTTTCGACGTCTAGCATACTTTTCTAGGCAGCAAGGTTGGAAAAAGCTTCTTGCCCAGTAATGATCGGTTGCTTATTACCGAAGCTTGTTGAGAACAAAGCTGAAAATGCTAAGGCTGGAGCGTAAAGGAATAGGCCGAGATATAGTGACGAGACGGACTCTTGAGATTTATCGTAGCCGGGCTGAGAGAGTCAGACCATAAAATGGATAGCTTTGAGCCGGACCATAGATCGGTCGCTTTGAGCCGAATCAAGTCATTTGAGATGACCGTCGACTCGTGTCGGGTTGGATCATGTTAGTATCTTAGGTATTAGTTTTGATGATAACAACCATATGAGATCATATAAAATATAGATACTAATGTTTTATCATGTTATATATGATATATAGTGCAGAATAGATGTTGATTAAGAAGACTGTACAATATCAAGAGGTTGATATAGAGATTCAAGAGTTAGAGATTGAAGACTAATGAGTTTGAAGATTCAAGATATAAAGATAAGATATATAGTCATAGATTATTTTGTTAAAGCTCCGATAACACTTCTTTGATCTCACTTCTTTTTTTTTTCAAAAAAGTTTTTAAAATCTGTTTTCTGATTTTTAATGATTTTCAAATATCCTGGTTTTCAAGGAAAACGATTTTTAAGAATCCATGTTTTCAAAATGATTTTCCAAACATCTTTTCAAAATAGCTTTCAAATGATTCCTAATCTTTTAATTATTTATTTACAAAATTATCATATTAAGTTTTTAAGTATTTTATATTTTAATATATACATTTTATATATTGTATTCAGATATAGATTTTTGGTTTTATGTTTTATAAATGTTTATGGTATCTAAAAGTATATTTTGACATTCATTAATATTTTGATATATATATATACACACACTTTATATATTATTTTACTTTTCAAAAGAAATTTATATTTATAACATGTATATATTAAAATATTTCAAAATAATTTTATAAAGTTTTCTTAAGTTTTATTACGATTAAAATGTGTATAAATTATGCTTAAATTATTTTACAAAGTATCAAAATATTTTACAAAACTTAATATTTTTCAAAACAATTTTTATAAAGTAATTTTTCAAAATACAAAAAGATATGTCGACATATTCTCCTTATGCGTCAACATATAGGTCGGGATTTTCAAAATTCAAATTCTGAATGGAAGTGTCTTTTCGTCGTATCTCTTCACGAATGGACATGACTGTTGTTTCTCTATAAATAGGTGTTCTCTTAACGAATTTTAAACAACTATTTTCTTATATTTTCTCTCCTCTTCCATTCTCTTGATTTCTAAAAGAATTCTATTCAAGATCTTCTCAAATTTAATTAGAATCAAATTCAAACTTATTGATTTGATTCTTTATTGAATACTCTTTGATTTCTCTCATTTCTCTCACTCAAATCACGATCAAAGTGTTAATCAAGAAGCTATAGGATTGTTTGTATTCAAGATCAAGAAACTGATTTTGTAAACTCTATCGAATCATACTCAAATACCCTTGGGTGTGCTTGGTGTCCCTGAAATCCAAGTGGGTGTACTTGTATCCCGTTTGAATCAAGTGGGTGTGTTTGGTGTCCCATTTGAATCCAAGTGGGTGTACTGGTGTCCCGTTTGAATCCAAGTGAGTGTGCTCAGAGCTCGGAAAATCTGGAGAGTGTGTCTCGTAGCCTTGAAATCGAGATTGTATAAACTTTGATATTTGAAAAGAAATCTGTACAAGAAATTGTACAGAATTAGATGTAGGATAACTATGAACCAGTATAAAAATCCTGGTTTGATCTCTCCAACTCTTTGCTTTTTATTTTTACTGCATTTATATCTATCTGTGATTGTCAATTTGCATTGTTTAAACTATAATCTTAAAATAATTCAAAAAGTTTCGTAAAAGTAAGTAAACACTATTCACCCCCCTCTGGTGTTAACTTAGCCTTAAGCTCCAAACTCGACGAATCCAACTCCAACACGTAAATAATTCAGATATGAACGCAACGACGAAAACGACGCCTCGATTGGATCTTGTATGCAAAAGCTACGCGTTATATAAGAATTTCAAATTAAATAACTTAATTAACTTAAATAGTCAAATAATTAACTTAATCACCTTTTTAATCCCTCCCTCATCTCCTTCTCAAATTCGCGCCTGCACAAGAACAACCGTGCACAAACCCACTGTCGTGCATCCTCCGCCGCTTTACGAAACCACACGCCAGTCGCGCCAACCAAATTCTCATCGAACACTCGTCCCAATGGCATCAACTTCGACCACTCCAGCCGACTCCTCCCTAATCTGACCGATTTGCCCCAAAATCACCTCGTACATGTCGTGTTTTGAATCTCTCCCTCATATCGCCTCCAACCGATTCCAAACAACTCCATCGCCCTCATCGAATCGCAGCCGAGTTCCCATATACAACAAAGAAAATGTCCCTCCACCCCATCAAGCGTCGCACCACCCTATCTCACCTCCACACACTCACCTTTGCACGTGCTACTCAACGTAAATAACTCCTTTGACAATCGTTGCTCCAAACTCCGGCAAGGCCAAGCCCTAATCACTGCTCAACCAATCGAACACGACAACACATCACCGCAACCAAAACAAAGCACACTAAAATGAAGCTCCGCCCTATACAAGGCCAATGGATCAAACAACACTCGATTTCATTTACTAAAACTCTCGAAACAATTGATTGAATACAAGAAGTGGTGGCGGCAGGCAAACATTTAAAATGAAGAGGAAGAGGGAAAGAGTGGAAATCAGGTTTGAGTGTGATGATGTATTTATAGAGAAATATATATTATATTTTATCCTTTTAAATTTAAGGTTACATGTTTCTAACACGCACGACCACACGGCACGTCTGATCGTTACGAAACTCGTCGGTGTATAACAATTCATTATTCTGGATCCAATGGCACTAGTTACGTCAAAATCCGAGACACTGCCCCAGAATGATAATTTCACACGTTAATTAAAACGAATTATTATTAAAACGAATTTAATCACTTTTAATTCTAAACTAAAAGTTTACGGTAACCATTCTTATTTAAACAAAATTTAAACAAGCTTTTGAAATCATTTTTTTATTCACATTAAATCCACGATTTAAATATTTAAATAATTCCAATATTTAATTATAAATTGTTCAAAAATTCGGGTCTACATATATAGTACATTATTTATTAAAAGAAATAACAATGATATTCAATTACTACAAATATATATAGATGATATTATTTTTGGATCAACAAACGAACAGCAAAACAAAGAATTTTCTAATATCATGACAAAAGAATTTGAGATGAGTCATATAGGAGAACTAACATTCTTTTTAGGATTACAAAAAAGGCAATTAAATAATGGAATCTTTATAAATCAAGAAATATATGCCAAAAAATTAGTTAATAAATTCGGTATGTATAATACCAAAGGTAAACCAACTCCTATGGCAACCAATGAAAAATTAAATAAAGAAGATAACTCAAACGATGTAGATCAAAATTTTTATAAAGGTATGATAGGATCTTTACTCTATATCACTGCAAGTAGACCTGATTTAATACACTTGATTTAATACATAGTGTTTGTCTCTGTGCAAGGCATCAATCTCAATCTAAGGAAACTCATCTTAAATCCGTAAAACAAATGTTAAGATATGTAAATAACACACTAAACTATGGACTTTTCTACCCAAAAGAAGATTCCTTTGATCTAATTTCATATAGTGATGCTGATAATGTTGGTTGCAAATCAAATTAGAAAAGTATAAGTGAAACTTGTCACTTTATAGAGCACTCTCTAGTTTTCTGGTTTAGCAAAAAGCAAAATTATGTATCTCTGTCCACAACAAAAGTATAATATATTTCAGCAGCATTAGCATGTCCACGGGTTATTTATATACAACAAACATTAAAAGATTTTGGTTTAAATTTTACTAAATCACCTATATACTACGACAATACTAGTGCAATTAATTTATCTAAAAATCCAACTCATCATGGAAGAACAAAACATAAAGATATACGACATCACTTTCTAAAAGACAACGTAAATAAAGGAATAATCTCACTCGAATTTATAAATACTGAAAATCAAATAGCAGATATATTAACAAAGCCATTAACTCAAACATCATTTATTAAGTTAAAAAAAGAGTTAGGAGTATGTTCTTTCTCAGAAATATAAAAGTAATAACATACAAATTAAAAATTAAAAAAAAAGAGAAACAAGACATAAAAACTACACTAGATATGCCGACATATCTATACACTGTATGCCGACATGTGCAGTTATTTTCAGAAATCAGATTTCCCTCCTTAATTCAAAATTTGAAATGGCTATATATAACCACTATATTTCGAAATAAACTCATTTCACTTTCTTCTTTCTGGAAATCATCAATAAAAATAAATTAATGGTAAATACTAATTCCAAACGTCCAAGACATGAATCCACTTCATTTTACTTTGATTCTCCCACACCAGACCCTCTCCAACCCTCTACCATGGCCAAAATAACTAAGATTGAGAGTGACCTAAAGCATATTCTCAATATGCTTTCTGAAATGGAAGCAATTTAAATGAGAATGATGAAGGAACAGGAGAAACAAGGGCATATTCCCAAGAATCTACAAAAACATCTATTGGATAACCTCGCAAATCCAATAGTAATGAGGATGATGCTCCAAATGTGGTCGTTCATGATCCTGTGAATAACAATGAAGAGGAAGAGGAGGAAGAGAAAGAAGAGGAGGAGGAATTAAGGGAAGTAGAGGAAGTCGATGACGATGAGGTCAAATGTGTTGGAGAGGTATGCTTTGACAAGTATAAAAATTTAGTTGAACAAAAAGGAAATTTCTATCTCCATTACCCTTTCTGTCATATTCATAAATCCCCAATTATTAAGAAATCATGTTAGTTTAGATTAACTAGTTTAGGATGTATATATCTAGGGTTGTTTGATTTGTTTACATTGTTGATTGAATTGGTTTGGATTATTTGAAATAAATGATTGATTGAATTGGTTTGGATTGATATTGACTTGGATTGGTGTGTATAGATTTATATTAGGATTAGAATTGACTTGATTTTAATTTGGTTTGACTTTAGCTTGATCTGAATATATGTTTATATTGACTTGGATTAGTTTGAATATTTGTATGTATTGGATTGGATTGAGTAATAAAATTATTTTTTCTTATTTATCAACATATCACTCATATATCACTTTTATATATTATATAGTACTTTAGTTAAGGGGAGTTTTGATTGTATTTTCGTTGATGACAAAGGAAGAAAAAAATATATAATCCAGGCATGGATTAAAGGAAAGTTTTCTAACTCGGTGGGAGTTATATCATATTTTATATACATGGTTGTCATCATCAAAAATGGAGAGATTGTTAGTACCTTAAGTATTGGTTTTGATGAGAACAACTGTATGAGATCATGTAAAATATAGATACTGATGTTTTATCATGTTATATATAGTATATAGTGCAGGATATTAGACATTTGTTGATTAAGAAGACTGAACAGTATCAAGAGCAGACTCAAGAGGCCGATAAAGAGATTCAAGAGTTAGAGATTGAACACTCATGAGTTTGAAGATTTAAGATACCAAGAAAAGTTATAGTGCATAGATTATTTTGTTAAAGCCCTCTTAGCGCTTCTTTGATCTCTCTTCATTTTTTTTCAAAAAGGTTTTTAAAATCTGTTCTCTGATTTTAATGATTTTAAAATATCATGTTTTCAAGAAAAATGATTTTTAAGAATCCCTATTTTCAAAATGGTTTTTCAAACATCTTTTTAAAATAGCTTTCAAATGTTCTTAACCTTCTAATTATTTATTTAAGTTTTTAAGTATTTTATATTTTAATGTATACTTTTAATTTATTGTATTTAGATATAGATTTTGGTTTTATGTTTTCTAAATGTTTGTGGTATTTAAAAGTATATTTTGACATTCATTAATACTTTGATATATACTTGTACTTTATATATTATTTTATTTTCAAAAGAAATTTTATTTATATCTTTATATATTAAAATATTTTAAAATAATTGTATAAAGCTTTCTTAACTTTTATTATGATTAAAATGAAGTATCAAAATATTTTACAAAGCTTAATATTTTTCAAAATACAAAAGAATATGTCGACATATTCTCTTTATTTATGTATATATATATACCGAGATTTTCAAAATTCAAATTTTGAATGGAAGTGTTTTTTCGTCGTCTCTCTGCATGAATGAACATGACTGTTGTTTCTCTATAAATAGAAGTTCTCTCAACGAATTTTAAATGACTACTTTCTTATAGTTTCTCTCCTCTTTCACTCTCTTGATTTCTAAAAGAAATTCTACTAAAGATCTTCTCAAATTCAATCAGAATCAAATTCAAACTCTATTGATTTGATTCTCCATTGAATACTATCTGATCTCTCTTATCTCTCTCACTTAAATCACGATCAAGTGCTATTCAAGAGGCTATAGGTATTTGTATTCAAAATCAAGAAATTGATTTTGTAAACTCTATCAAATCATACTCAAATATTCTTGGGTGTGCTTGGTGTCCCTGAAATCCAAGTGGGTGTGCTTGTGTCCCGTTTGAATCAAGTGGGTGTGCTTGTGTCCCGTTTGAATCAAGTGGATGTGTTTGGTGTCCCGTCCAAATCCAGTGAGTGTACTCGTAGCTTGGAAAATCTGAAGGATGTGTCTCGTAGCCTTAAAATCGAGATTGTACAAACTTTGATATTTGAAAAGAAATCAGTACAAGAAATTGTACGAGACTGGATGTAGGGTAACTCCGAACCAGTATAAAAATCCTAATATGATCTCTCCAACTCTTTACTTTTTACTTTTGCTGCATTTATATCTGTTTGTGTTTGCATCTGTGATTGTCAATTTGTATTGTTTAAACTATATTCTTAAAAGAATTCAAAAGGATTCATAAAAGTTAGTAAACACTATTTATCCCCATTTAGTGTTAAATTAGCCTTAAAGACTCTTACTTCCGCAAACTAACAAGCCAGGCTTAGAAGTCCAAGCCGACCTATCTATGACTTGCTCGTGGATTTGCTGTGATGGAGCCAGGGTGAACATTGGCCGACTCAAACTAGACCGGGCTAAAAAGTGTTAGCTGAAATGGTTTGGGCTGGGCTTAGATTTGCTGACCGACTAATCATACTTATGAGAAATTTGACCAACAACAATATCATAGCTATGAAAGGCGCGTCATGGCGCGTGCCATGGCGCAAGGCACGACGTTTGCGCCTTTCTTCCTTGTGGCACGACGCACATGAAAAGACACGGCGAATGGTGCAAAATGGCACGCCTTTTTATTATATTATTGTTTTTTGTTTCTTTTTTATTTGTTTTTCATTTTTTTTAATCCAAACTGTATAAAAATTAGTATTCATCATATTATGGAACATTAAAAGGAAGGTATAATACAACATCCATGACACCACTGATCCAATATCTTTGAAGGATATTGATGATTGCAATGAATGATTAACGAGAAATATGAATGATGCATCCGATGTTGAACATGAGCTTGTATTAGATGATGATGACGACGACTTGACTTGCAGTGTTGCTGCTAGAGCTGTAAGAGTGAAGGAAGCTAGATATCGGGGTAGAAGAACATCTACATCGAGAGGTTTTTTGACACCAGCTTCAGCTCCTTTACATCTTCACGAAGAAGAAACAAATCTAAATGAGATAGATGAAGAAGATGTAGAAGCTTATGAATCTGATGATGCAGACATTGAAAAATATAATTATTGAATCATATTCAGATTTTTAGTTTATCGATAATATGTATAATTATATAGGATTTTGGCTTTAGGAAACTATTATGCTTGAAATTCTATGTTTATAATATTATATTTGATGATTTTTGAGGCAAAATGCCTATAAAAAAATCTTTGTTGCATATGTTTAGTAAAATATTTAACTTTTTAAATTTATTGATATATATATATATATTAAATTTATAAAAAAAATCTAAAAATGCGCAGTAAATTAAAAAGGTGTGCGTCGTGCGTCAAGGCTTTGGAGAAGCTTTGCGCCTTTTTGCGCCGTGCGCCATTAATAAATCTGAATAACATACATTTAAATAGTAAATAATTTGTGTAAAATGGAATTTCTGAATCTCATTCAGAGTTTGGCAATTTTCACACTGAAATAGAATTTTATCTTGAAGTTTTTAGAGGAATTAGGCATTGTTTGATAGAAAACAGTGCCCCTAGAGATGGAATGGGAAAATGAAAAGAGAAAGAGAAGGCAAACAATCTTAGAAATGAGAGAGGGGAGTTTGGGAGAGATTTTCCTTTTTTTCCTCTAAAGCAATGAGAATTCAGAATTAGTGAATTTCAGTGTTTTGAGGAGCACTGCTATATTATTTTATCTTAAAAGAAATCTACATTTAAATGTTCTCCCCTTATACATTTTATTAACTTGATTGATTCTTCCCTATCCAATATTTTCCTTCAAAATTCCCTAATTATGCTCACACTCCGTGTATCAATAAATATTACAATCCACCTAAACCCGTAGTATATTATCATCAAAAATAACATAGCACGCATAGAACGTGTGGGTATACTAGTTCAATAACAAGGACCTACCAACAAGAAGCCCCTACTCTAATTTGTACATTTTATGCACACATTTTATATATCTAGTTTGTTAAGTTACAAAATACCAAATTAACCAATTTAACAACCATGTTCTTTATTCCTCCGCTGTACACCTACACAACTATAATTTTTCCAGCAATCCAGTTTCAATAATCTGGTTCTATCTTAAAGTCATGGGCCTGATTACGATCGGCGGTGCTACTGGATTGATGCCTATGATTGGTCAGGGAATTTACTCCAGTCTCTTTCGTGTTTTTGAAAATTTATGAACCAGGAAAACAATATGGCTCTGAAATTTGCCTAAGTGAAAACGAAGCTAATCTGGGGCAAATGAGCTATATATTTTTGGTGCAACGCTTTCCAGGGCAAAAAGGATGAAAAGATTACAATAATCTGGGCAACAACCTTGAATGGACATCATCGGCATAGTAGAGACAACAAGGTCATTTTTAGATGACTGTGAGCATTTGATAAACATATTATAAATACTATTTATTCGAAGTATATACGCTAACTTTTAGAAAAATAACAAAGAAGCTTTTGTTTTTGTTTTCTTCGCTGAAGCTGAAACTGGAGCAATAAAATAGACATTCTACATAAGCTTCCTGATACAGGTCCAGTCAGTAACACAACAGCAAGCACAAACACCACCTGGTCCAAGAGAAAACGTCTGGAATCTACCTAGACTACTGAATTAAGAGGGGCACAATGTACACAACAAAAGTTTATTTTCAAAAACAAATTATCATTCTGTTTTAAGGCAGTATGAGCGGTCATTTCTCTTTTTCAAAATTTGTTGTAACTTTTACAAATCCGTTAGAATCTTACTTGTGATGTACTGCTATATATATAACAGATAGGATCTGGGATGGTAGGATACTAGGAAATTACAATAAACTCACTCTCTCTTCTTCTTCGCCTTGTCTCCAACTACATTTTCTATATCCTTGACTAAATATATCAACAACCCTATCACATTCTTCTAAATGTAATAGTTTTCACAATATTGGTATTCTCAACTCCTATTTACACCTATCAGAATTTCTGTCTCTGAAAAAGAACAATCAAGTAAAATGACCTATAAGATTATATGATTCTGAATTTCTTCGCTCTGTTTTAAGACTGATAGCCTATAAAATAGGCATTTGCTCTATACGGATTTTATTATAAAAAATCTAAAACAGCTATTTGATTAGTTATTGATGCTTAGAAATAAATGTGAATTCAGACATAATAATGCCATGATAAATCAACTTGAAACGCTTTCTTGTCCCTGGCCTAACAGACTGTTGATGTTAGTAATACTGCTAAAACGTAATCTAGCTCAACTAATTTTTCACTATTAAACAGTGTTGTGCATTTAACAATCATAGCACAATTCAAAAGCCTCACAATACAGACACAACATAACATAAACAACAATGAAAATCAACAAAACTAGACTAACGAGTAAAGGCATAGAAAATGATACCAACATAGACAAGCATAGCAGCAGGAATAAGAGTAACAAGAGGAATCACAGCCCCGACAGTAGCCCCACCACATTCAAACTTCCCAAGCTTGACCTGAACCAAACAAACAAGCGCCATCATCAAGAACCCGCACCCACAAACCGACCCAACAGCAGACCCCAATATCCCCACACGAAGCAACCTCTTATTGACCTTGGCCGCACGTGTGCCATCAGGCGGATGCGGCAATATGCGTATGCCTTGCTTGAGGCACAAGGCGATTAGAGAAGATAGGAGGAAGGAGGAGAAGGAGTAGACGTGGAAGGAGACCATGGACTCCGCAACGTGGATGGAGGGGAAACAGGAAGAGGTGGTGATGGAGGTGGGGTCGGATGGGTTGTAGGAGATGCCGATGAAGATCGCGAGGGTGAAAAGAGAGTTTACGTTTATGATGCCGTCGAGTGCTGTTATGTGGATGCTAGTGGCATCGAGGGCGGTGGAAGCTGCGGTTGTTGATTGTACGTAGTGGTGGTTGTGGATTTCTCCGTCCATGGTTAGGGTTTCTGTATTTCGATTTGGAGATGCGAGGATGGTTTTGTTTGAACACGGTGGAGTGAAGCTAAAGAAAGAGGGTTCAGATTAAATTTTACGACGGGCAATTTTCACTTTTTTTTTTCCACCGTGGATGACATTAAAAGTGAGTAAAAATTTTCTCTCCGTTTTCTCAGCTCTGTTAAAGTTTTCTGCATTTGGTACGTGACATCTCCGTTCCTCTGCATCTTCTCCTCTCCCTTAAATTTTAACCAAGCTTCTTTCTTTTTAAGCTACAAAATAAATTACTCCTATCAATCTTCAATAGATCGGATTTCTCAATAAAATTTGACTTTATTTTTCTAATGTTTTAATCATAGCTAATGTTAGAAATCGATTATGTTAATCATGATATTCATTTTCTTTCATCCTATAGTAGAGCATGCAAGGTAATCCAAATATTGATTCTTGTATGTATATACAAATAAGTGTGATTTCGTTTTTACGAATTTATCATACGCTTCAAATAATTAATTTCATTATAGTGTTATATTTATATACACTTTCAACTCTTAATTCGCTTATTCATATATGTACACCTTCCACTTTTATCATTTTCTATTTTACTTTTGTGACGACCCGCATTTCGAAAGGTTTAAGTCAACAATAAACCACACATGTCCAACTCAAAACGATCCGGAACACAGATAATCAATGGGGTTAATTAAGAAAAAAAAACAAATACAAAATCCCACAGTGGAATGACAAAATATAATAATCAAATAAACAATTCATAAAGCTGTTTATATTATATATTTTGATTATAATTTATATAACATCTATTAGAGTTATACATATAACAGAATAATAGAATAATGCAACAGAACAACATAATGCAGGAAAATAACACTACAAGAGATTAAGGCTATTCCAACGGCTCCAAGTCGTTGGCGGCCGTTGGGAGCCGTTGGAATAGCGTTCACGCTTTCCAACGGCTTCCAACGGATGCAACGGGGATATTCCAACGGCTTTTCCAACGGCTACCAACGGCAATTAGCCGATGGACGCCGTTGGAAGCCGTTGGAATAAACTGACCAATAAGCCGTTGGTAGCCGTTGGTAGCCGTTGCTAATCTGGGTGAATTATTTTTTACAGCAGCAAGCCATTCACCTTCCAGCCATACACAATCAATATATATCAATTTCCATTCCATTTCCACTCCATTTTATATATATATATATATATATATATCACATATTCAACACATTATACCACAAACAATATAAACAACCAAAAATCAACATCAAACATTACATTTTCAAACCAAACTCCAAGTCAATATGTATATAAACAACAAAACCCTCACCAACTCCAACTCCATATGCAAGTCAATATATACAATGCAAACACTTAAACCTCACAACCTCAAAGTCAATACATACACAATAACCATCAAACACAATCCTCACCACCTCAAAGTCAATATATACAATAACCAACCACAAAGACAATAATCATCATACCTCTCAAGCATCATCATCACCTCCGGAAGCACCAGACGACGAAGGGAAGGAACCATGCCTCTGCGCGTACTCCGCTAAACGTTGATTCAGCTGCTCCATTTGTATAGCGCGAATACGGTCCTGCTCTTGCAGTTGCTCAACCATGGTTCTAAGCTCTTTTATTTCAGCTTTGTCACACGCCTTTTGAGCTGCCCGAACCTGCAAATAGAATATAAGATGTTCACATTTGTATTATAATCATTTTCATCACATATCTTTGTATATTTTTCCTTTTTTACTTATCTAATATTTATAAATCACGTATATGTTAGATTTAACTCAACTAGAAATCATCATATGTATAGTGTATCTATAGGTTAATTTATTAAATATAATATAGCAATGTTTATAAGATTACTGCTTGGTTTCCATAGCCATAGCGTCTATTCCACTGCGTCGGATCCATAATAACGTCGAAAATATTATCTTCCTCCTCTACGTCAACTCATCGCGATCCGATTCTGAAAGTAGCTCTGCCTGTGCCTCTTGAAACTTTGCCTAAAATAAAAAACAATTATAGGTTAAAATTAGTAGAATAGGATTTAAACATATCGATATTAATAAAATAAGATTTAAAATATGCATACATATGCAGCTGTCGCCTTATCATCATCATCCCACTGATATGTAATATTGCCAGCATTGTCTACTTGTCTTGATGCGTGGGTGCGGGTAAATACCTCCATCATAGACACGCGACGTCCAACCGATCTTTCCTGCAATAAATAATTTATATATTTTAATTTTTCATAGCTAATTGCCGAACAGATTAATATACAAAATGTAATAATGGTTTAGATAAATTTACCAAGTCCTCATGGTGATGCTGAAAAGACTTGGATCCGCCACGATGCGTTACAGGATTCCTACTTCTATTGGCAGAGTTCCTCTCCGACTCCATCTGGAATTTAAATTGAATATTATATATATACTAATTGCGAAATAATTAACTATATATTTGGTAGATTTACCTTGAACTCGTCGGTCTCCCACCAACTCATCCAAGAATCCCATACGGAAGCGTCCATCCAGTTCGGTTTCTTCCCCGATTTTTTAAGAGCTGACATTACCTCCCTGTACTTTTTGGCGACCTTCGAATTCCAGTGGCGCTGAACCATGGCGACATCGGCCTCCGCCAAGTCCACTTGCCCCTGTACAAAGAGAAAACATTACTAATTGTTCATTTATACTTATTCATATAGTAAAGTGGTATAAACTCACTAGAAAATTCTGCCAGAAGGCCTCCCTGACATGGTCAGGGATCTTACTCCATTTAGGCTAGCAATCTGTCATCCTGCTCATATATGATTGCTTGAAAATGCCAAGCACAACTCCTGAGGGCTCCAAATCAAATCTCCTGTGTTAAATATAAAACAAATATTTAGACAAGTATATATATATGTATGAACAAATTTATATTGTTATCATTTTAATTTTGATACTTACGCTCCATCAGCCTTTGGCTGCAAATATACAAGTGGTCGAGCTGGAGGCTCACCACTACTCTCGCCGACCGAGTGAGAAGAGCTACGACGTCTGGAGCCTGACATAATACCTGTTGAAAGTTTCATTTTTAATTATAGACATAGGTAAAATGATGATGATATGTGGTGCATGTAATGATGATGATATATATATGTGATGCGTGTGCGTGAATAATTGTAAAAATTACCGGATATTACTCAGTCCTCGTCGTTTTCTGATTCAGACTCGATCTCGTGTTCTATATCGTTTTCCTCGACGCTCTCAAATGCTTCGACTAATACATTTGTCTCATCATTTAATTGTCCAAAATCAGTTTGATCGTCTGTAATTGTGATTTCAACATTTTCTTCGATATCTGCTTGATAGGCTTGTTCTTCTGGAATATTTTTTCCATCGAACGTAAATCTCACCTTGGTTTTAAAAACCACAAACCAATCCGCTTTATCTCTTTTTAGAGACGGATAAGGGGCATAATAAACTTGTAGGGCTTGTTTGGCTAGTACAAACGGATCGTACTGCTGATAACGGGAGGTATGTTTTATTTCTATAAGATTATAATTTGGATGCACGTTAATACCAGAACCTGGAACATTGCTGAACCAGTTGCATCTAAACAAAAAAACTTCCTCTACGGGTCTTATAAAATATGTCAATTGCAAAATCTGGGTTAACACGCCATAAAAATCATGTATATGATTATTAGGATCATCACTGCCTTTAACAAATACACCGGTATTGTTTGTTAATTTTTCAGCATCGTATTCTTTGGTGTTGAAATTATATCCATTAAAGAAAAATATTGGATACGTTTTAACTTTCCTTTTCGGTCCCAATGCCAAATGTTTTAATCCTTCATCGACCATATTATTTGTAGGATCACAAACGTAGTTCGAAAACCAAGTAGCGAAATTTTTGCTTAAACCGCCGTTTGGATTTTGTGATTCATAAACACTGCAAACAAAAACAATATATTGCTTTATTATTAATTTACACATGCAGTATTAAATTAAATTTATCAAAACTTGTAATCTGATAATTACCTAATAAATGGTGCAACTTCTGGACAATTAAGAAGAACATATGTGTGTGCTACATGATAATCTCTATCATCTAACCATACTTCTACACATTTTCCAACATGTCGACCATATTGTTTAAAAATAGATAACATTGCTTCAGAAGAAGAATCTTGTTCAACGGCCTCATCATTACGCGCAATACTTTGAAATGATAAATTCACATGATCATTGAAATAATGAGAGAAAAAGAACGATGCTTCTTCTTCGATATATGATTTGCAAATCGAATCTTCAACTCGAGCTTTTTGTCTCACTTTTTTCTTTAAATGATTTAAGTACCTAATAAAAATATTTCATATCAATATTGATTTTTAATTATAGTTAAATTACATACTCAGTATTAACAACATACCTCTCGAATGGATACATCCATCCATATTGCACAGGACCTCGAAGACGTGCTTCAAATGGAAGATGAACAGGTAAATGCTCCATTACATTGAACAAACCTGGAGGAAATATTTTCTCCAGTTTGCAGAGCAGTATTGGGATTTCTACCTCAAGTTTACGAAGACGGTCAACTTTTAACGTAGTTGAATAAAGCTCCTTATAAAATAAACTAAGTTATGTTATAACCTTCCAAACTTTTACGGGCAACAGTTCTTTGAAAGCGACGGGTAACAAATTTTGCATCATTACATGACAATCATGGCTTTTCATCCCACTCAGTCTTCCGTTCTTATAGTCGACACATCTATGAAGATTAGATGAAATTCCATCAGGAAATCGTAATCCTTCCACCCATTTTAACAGTACTTTAACTTGGTTGTTATCTAATTCATAACATGCTTTGGGTTTTTTAGTGTCATTTGGCTTCATATGAAGCTCAAGACGATTACATATTTCTTCTATATCACGCCTTGATTTCAGATCGTCCTTAGTCTTTCCCTTAACATTCAAAAGTGTATTAAACACATTATCGAATACGTTTTTCTCGTTATGCATCACGTCAATGTTATGACGGATTAAGAGATTTTTCCAATAAGGCAACTCCCAGAATATACTCTGTTTGCACCAATTATGAAACGTCGATTTACCTTGGATTTCAGTTTGCTGCCCGGTTTCATGTATCTTTGGATAATCTTTTACAAGTTCATATATATCTTCACTTGACCAAATCATTGGTGGTTGTAAAGTCTCATGTCTATTAGCTATGAAGTTTTTTTTGTCTCTTCTGAAAGTATGATTAATATGGAGAAAACGTCGGTGACAATCAAACCATGAAATTTTCTTCCCATGCCGTAAAGAAAATGCTCGTGTTTCTTCCATACAGTAAGGACAAGCAAAACGACCAGCCGTACTCCAACCTGAAAGCATTGCATATGCAGGAAAATCGCTAATAGTCCATAACAAAGAAGCGAACATCCGAAATTTTTTTTCTTTTCGATACGTCGTATATTTCAACTCCTTCATACCACAATGTTTTCAACTCTTCGATTAGGAGTTGTAAGTAAACATCGATACCCTGTGTCGGATCATCAGGGCCAGTGATGACAATTGTGAGAAACATATATGGAGTTTTCATACACATCCACGGGGGTAGATTGTAAGGTGTAATGATTATAGGCCAAGATGAATATTTAGAACCAAACTGAGAAAACGGTGAAAATCCATCAGTACACAAACCTAGTCTAACGTTACGGCTCTCCGCTGCGAAATCGGGATATTTCTTATCAAAATACTTCCATGCTTCTCCATCAGATGGGTGTGTTAACGTACCTTCTTCAGGTGTTCTCACACTGTGCCATCTCATATGATGCGCTGTTACAGATGATGCATATAACCTTTAAAGTCTAGGAGTGATAGGTAAATAATGCATACGCTTGTATGGAACTTCTTTTCCCTTTTTTCATTGGTTTGTATCTTTCTTGATTACATATTTTACAATTCCGAAGACTGACATCATCTTTCCAAAACAACATGCAACCATTTAGACATGTATCAATTTTTTGATACGGCAAACCGAAAGATGACATTAGTTTTTTCACTTTATAATAATTTTCGCACATTAAATTATCTGATGGCATATGACGTTTAGCAGCTTGTACAACAGCCGTAAATCCGGCTTCTGTGAAGTTGTACTTTGATTTCATCACAATATACTCTGCAGTTGCCGATAATTGAGTGCCGCTAGTACATCCATTCCAAAGAGGTTTCTTAGCAGCATCCAATAAATCATATATTTTTTTCGCTCCAACATTTGGTTCCTCTTCGACGTTAATATCGTCGTTATTAATTTCAACAGTAGAGAACATTGATCGTGCTGCATCTTCAACCATATGTTCTATGAGATTCGTCATACTAACTTCATCACTAATGACCTCTATTGACTGTTCTTCGTTACGTGTTATAATTTCTCCATGACGATCCCACACCAAATAATTGGTTACGAAACCATAGTGGCGCAAATGAATCCTAACCATATTCGGTACTAAATGCTTCAACAATTTGCACCTACTACATGGACAACGAATTTCTACGTCGTTTCCAATATTACTTAAAGCAAATTCGACAAACACATTTACCCCGTTAAGAAAATGTGTACTTATTGAGCCTCCCATTTCTCTTCTTTGATACATCCAGCTCCGATCAATAAAATAATTGACCATTTTTCCTACTGTAAAACCTATGATCAATAGTAAAAAAACTATTAATCAAATTCGATAAACACATTTTAGATTTTACTGTTTTTTATAATCCATTTTCATTTATATACAAAGTTATATTTCTTGCTATTTTGTTTACATTTTTGTACCTTTTGTGATGGTCGGTTATCCTACTTCCCATTACAAATACAATAATAATTACATTTCTTAAATCATATCATTATAAATGATTTCCCAAAATTTCGGCAGCACTTCCCCGTGTTCCTTGTATCGTACACATATGCATGTACACAAGGAACGAAAAGGAAATGCCGTCAAAATTTTGTGAACCGTTTATAACGATATGATTTACGAAACGTAATTACTTTATAGTGTTTGTAACTTGTCCAATACAGGGACAAATCCAACAAACATTGTATCAGATGAATATGAATATCCGTTTTGAAATAAAAACGAATATCCATACAACGATCATATACAACACTTGTCAGACGGGGCCAAAAATTCACTAAGAGATTTAAATTTTGTTTGTCTAATAATTTAAAAGATATAATTTAAAGCAATCATATAGGCCAAAATTTCACTAAGAGATCATATTACTAAAAGATATAATTCATGTTCGTAAAATATTCGACTAATTCATGTTTGCCTAATATTTTACAAAACATACACAAAATAATTTAAAGCAATCCTAACTAATCTAACGCTAACTCAAATGCGCATTTACACTAAATTATCAACATATGTATATATGTGCATAATATATATACACAAACAATTTGGACATTTGGATGGTAATAATTGTAATTAGCAATTAGTTTGGTATAATAAACAATTAATAGGCCATTAGATACAACTATAACAAACAATTAAACACAAAATTAGCAAAATTTTAAAAATTAGGGTTTTAGGCAAAACCTGATTTTGGAGTGGAATTGGATGGAGAGAGGCCGCTGGTGTTGATTGATGGCGTCGGAGGGGCTGCCGGTTGCGTGGGGAGGCTGGGAGCAAGAGAAGAGGAGGAGTGGAGGAAGAGGTGGAGGTTTTGGGGTATTTTGTTAAAGGAAGAAGAATGAAATCTGCTCTCGGCCAGCTGCAGGTTTACACGAATATTTCCAACGGCTTCCAACTGCCGCAAACGGCAATTTTTCAACGGTTACCAACGGCTACCAACAGCTTGTTAAAAAAATAACGAGCCGTTGGAAAACCCCGTTGGCGACCGTTCGAACACTGTCGTGGCTATATACTATAGGTAATAATAGTAATAATATATCAAATCTTCATCTCCGTCCTCCGGAATAATCTTCAATGCACTGAAATATACTCAGGGTTGACTCGAGCATAAAGTAAAACAATACACTCGAGTCAGAACTAAAATATCTTATGTGAGTCAAATCGATGTCACGTATAACATGAGTGTAATAACGTCAGAGATGTTTACGAGGTTTTACATCTCCTATCCAGTGTATAACGTGCGTGCAATAACCCAAGAGATATTACGGGATTTTCCATCTCTTAAGGATCCGTCAAAATATCTATATATAGTATAATATGCTATATGTGTAATGTCTAATTAATAAAATAAATATTTTTCCCTAACGTTAAGGCTTTACATTAATCCTCCTTACCGCGTTTTTAAGCATTGTCGTACAGTTTGCATATAATGCCCCAGTAGCACGTTGGGGGATAGGGATGCGCCGTGATACGACAACACTAAACCAAACTCGTAGTGGTCTCGTATAAGGATAAAGTATGATAAGGCACATGAGGCAATGCCCAATGTAGGATACTACCAGTTTGGATTGCAGGGCTGGTGGTAACGCATCGTAGCCACGACCGCCCACCGCGTACATCCGTCCCATATCGAGTCAAAGGGAGGTCAACCCAAATCAAGGTGCACCAATCGAAACTAACATCAAGGAAATAGTATAACCAAGTCCAAAATGAAAATCGAAGAACGGATGTCCGCTAGAGGTAGCTACCCTCATTGGCCCTGTCAAGTTGTCATGTTTTAGTCATTTCAATTTGGCACAAAGTGTCGGGGCTATCCATCATCGTTCTCTTTCTTCAAATCCAGCAAACATACACCAAATCCAACCACTTCATTATGGAGTCTCCTCCACGTACATAGTTGTTAAAGTAGTTCCAATATTGATAGAGAGTATGCCAATAAGAGGCTTCGGTCTCTTTAACAACCAACATCGTCTTACACATCGGTTGGTTCTTTTATATTTCGAAAACGATTCATACTTGATATCAAAATATCATATTCACTTCAAAATACCATTCATTTCAAAATTATCATATTCACTTCGAAATCAATTTCATTTCAAAAATCATTTCGAACTTCGACTTTGGTTATAATTTCATTTTTACCATATTCGTATTTAAATCAACGATTTAAATACAAAATAGTTCCCAACTTTGCACAGTTTGAATTTTTTAGAAAATAGTTTGAACAGTGAAAATAGTTTAAATAGTTTAGAGGTTTAAAACAGTTTGATATAAAATGGTTTGAGTATTGAAAATGGTTTATATAGTAAAATAGTTTGGAAAATCAAAATAATTTGAATATTTAAAAAGTTAGATTTTAAACAGTTTATATTAAAATAATTTACTTTGAAAATAGTTTCAAATCAAACTTCTTCTTTCCATTTCAACAAATCTGGACCCAGGTCAAAATTTCAAATCAAACAGATTCAATTTCAAATCTTTCAATTCAATCGATTCAATTTCGATGTAAATTCAAATCAACTCAATTTCGACTTCAATTCGAATTATTTCAATTTTGAACGTTTCATTTAAACTTCAAACTCAATTCAATGGTTTAAATTTCAATTCAATTCTTATCTTAAACCACTTCAATTTATATAAATTTCGAGTTCGATTTCAAAATACCGATTTAAATCACTTAATTCAAATTAACTTCAAAGTTTAAATTTTAGATTCAAGTCTTTAAATCAATTCCATTTCGAATATTTCAATTCCAAGCCCCAATTATGGAATATCAAATTAAATTACTACCGAAGATAAATTTAAAAGTTCGAATAAATGTTCAATTATCTAAAACAATTTCAATTTCCATCATTCAAATGATTTCTCAATTATAACTTCAAAATTTCAAATTCGATTTCTTAAACAATTTCTGTTAAAAATTTATAAATTCAACATTTCAGAACTTGAATCCGAAATTAATTCCTTCTTTAGAAATTCAATTTTTATTTCTTTAAAACAAAATCATTTAAATAGATTCAAATTCAAGAATTTAAAACAATTTAATTTAACCAATCCGGTGTTTGTATATAATTTTCTATCCTATGGCCAAGTGATCGGTTATTTCGATATTAATTTCAGGGATGGATATATATCATTTCAATCCAAAATAAATATCATAGGTATATATTATTTCAACCTATTTCTTAATTTATTCGAAATAATTCCAATAATATTTTCATATACTGTAAAATAATATACATGGTGATAACATGATATATATAAAACAAATAAACATCCAATCATCCAAAATATCAACCAATCATCCAAAATATCAACCAATAGTCATCCATCACAATCAACATCCAAAACAGTTTATATATCACAACAGTTAATTAGTTATCAATATCGGGTGTTTAACTAACAATTTAATTTCAATTTCAAGTTTAACTATCGGTTAAAATTTCTAACATTTTAATTCAAACGGCAATTTAAATGTCAGTCGGATTACTAAATAACGATCAATAAAAATAAATCACTTCATAATTTCAATTTAGATAACATCAGAATTTTCTAGTAATTTGTGAGCGGTTTAAAACACTCACCTTTATTTGAAACCGAAAATTTTTTAGATTCAAATAATTACGAATCCAATTCCATGTCGTAGCCTTCGTCGATACAATCGTAACGCGACTTGTTTCGCTCGAATCGGATCTCGTATGAAAAAGTTACGAGTTTATTAATATAACGAGATACTTAAAGTTTGATTAACAAAATAATTAATATAATTAATAACTTAAACCCTACCTCTTCCCCTCGTCCAGGCACCGCTCAACTTTGACATGCATCCAATCGCCTTTAGCCCACTGCCGCTCCAGGCGAACCGCGCCTAGCGCCTCCATCGCTGTCGCCCTCGCCTACGCGCATGCTCGATGCTTGCGATATATATATATATATATATATATATATATATATGAAAAACGCAATTGTGCCCCAGCCCAGGTCACCGACCGGACCTACTGCGCCACCGCTGAGGCCGCCTCGCCCATCCAGCTTCACCTGCCTTCCATCGCGACTGCGCCCGTATGCGAGAAAATCCACGACGAACCCAATTACTGCAGCCCGAACGTGAGGCAATCGATGCCGCCTCGGACCATCGTTCTCTGATCTACCACCGTCGATAGCTTCCTCCTGGCTCACCGTACTTTTATGCTATTGGATGATTTGCCTGAAAACGCCTCGATCAACGTAGGTGACGTTGGTCGTTGGATGGACGATAAGAAAATAGCGGCTAAGGTTTCGTTTCGCAAAATGAAGGAAGGGTTACAGCTATTTATAGTAAATCTCGCACGACACTATTAATCCATGAAAATTTCGAGCTTCAAATGAAGTGTGCCGCCTGGCATTTTATATGTTATACCCATATTCCGAACACAATGGAATGTGTATCGGGAGCCAATTCCATCATATTCGGAAGATAGCTTTTCAAAATCGAATTATTTTAACTTAATTCCTTTAATTAAATTCTACGCGTTTCAAGCTCGCACGACCAAACGATAAGTCTGATCGGTTCGAAACTTGAAATCCTATAATAATTCACTATTACGGATCTAATGAAACTAGTTTCATTGGAATCCGAGACAGTTGCCTGAAAGGCTATTTTTACATGTTAATTAAAACAAGAATTTTCCCAAATCAATTTAATCATTTTAAATCCAATTTTAAAAGTCAACAATCTTCATTCTTGTTTAAATAAAATTTAAATCAACTTCCGACATCATTTTCATTGGTATTAAATTCAGGATTCAATTATTTAAATAATTTCCAATATCAAATTTAAACAATTTTAATTATTCAATAAATCGCTGTATTTGAAATATAAGTTATTTAACTTATAAAAATTAACTTTTAAAACAAATTCAAATATTAAAATAACTACTTCTATTTTACAATAATTCAACATTATTATTCAATTCTTGCTATTGATTACAACACGTTAAATATATTGGACTTCATTCTATTACAAATAATTTCCTTAAATCTTATCGAAATTGTTACTTCAAATTTTTTTCAAGTTCATATTAAATAAATTGCATAAATAAACATTAAATTTTTATTTCTAACCAATTTTGTCCAATAATTTATTAAATTTAATAATTTAAAATAGTTAAAAATACGGGTCGTTGCAATCTCCGCCACTCAAAATTTTTCGTCCTCGAAAAGGGGTTAAGTTGAGAATCAAACCTTTGATAATTTATTCAAAATAATCAACATACAAAACATTAAAATCTTATTTACAAAACCTTTACCACGCTTCCACTACGCCACTCCGATACCGGCTTTACGGAAATTATAATTTATTTATAAAAGCAAGTTATAAAATTTTAGAATCTCAAAAAATTTCTAACATCCGAATTTACGGAAAATTTCGGCAGCGTCTCCTTTGCGCGGCTCGATCGTAAAAATTTACAATATAGATATATAACACAAATATACATCTCATCTCAGTGATGAGGCATCCCGTAGGGAAAAATATAAAAGTGCGATATGTAATCCGAGATATGTACCTTATTATTATTAATACGAGCGAGTTCGCTCATATTAAGCGAGCAAAAGCATGTCGAACCGCATATACGTCCAAACGGTCTTCATATGTACCTATCTCTACTCAAATTAGAATATTAGTCATTTATAAAAGATATAGAAACATGTATGAGTTTAATAGAACTATATAACATATATTCTTGCTTCAAACCATAAGTAGTAATACACAACATAATAATCATATGCAATAAAAACAGTAATAACAATGATTTGTAACAAGAGAAACCATTCAACAATTAATATTCATTGAATTATTTCATAACTGTCACAATTTACATTTTCCAATGTCGATAGTTAATTTATACATTATCATTTCTTATTAACATTCATTCTTTATTAGCATTTAATTGGTTTTACTTCTAATTTATTTACATCTATTCCATTCAAGTTCAATTTTATTCAAATTTAATTATTTCACTTTATATTAACACATTTCATATCAATTTATTTATGGACCATTTATAAAATCATTTTATTAATTCATTTCAATAAGTGAAAATTAATAATTTATAGAGAATATAAGAACTAAACACCGGTTTTTTTCTCTATTTCCAAATCATTTTGAAATAATATATGTACTCATATTCTTATATATATCAAATCTTATTTATAAATTTTAAATCAAAAATCTATTTATTAAATTAAATACATAGCAAAGCTACTAAGTGGCCTCCCCCACTTTGAAACTCGAAAATGAATGTCGATGATGCGGCGGTCATCACCGAAATTATTTTCCAGCGACAGAAGAGGGACTTACTTTCTTTTAAAATCCATTTTTGAAAGCAACTTCTATTCTTCAATATTTTTAAACAATACTAATATTATTTTCAAAAATCTTAGAAAACAATTTCAAAAGCACCGGGATTCAAGTTCTCAAAGTCTCAGTTTAAATTCATTTTTTTAACTTAAACTAAAATTAGATTTTAATTTCATAACTCATTACTTAAGTTTATAAACATTTTATACAACACTTCTTATGTTTATTTCACTTTACACTTAAGTTCATATTTGTTTCTGTAGACAACATTCTAAAATATATTCAATTCTCTTTTTACAACTCTAGTTGAATTACAACTTATAACTTAAGACATTTTCATTTCTTTGTTCCATTACCAATTTTACTTTCTTAAGATTAATTTCATTTTATTAACTAAATTTATTTAACTTTACCTAAGTTAATTCATTTATTTCATATCTCAAATTCAAATTTTCTCTTGTTTGCTTAACCAAAATGTCCAACCATTTTAAAATTCGGTTTTACTTTCCTATTCAAATTCATAAATTATAAACTTATTTCTTATTTATACTATTTTCAATTTAAAAGTTCAAAAATTATTTTCATATATTTATCAAATCATACTTGGAAAATTTTCCACAATTAAAACTTGTTTTAACCGGAAATAAATTTCTTTTGCTATCAATTCTCACTCAGAAACTCGAAAATGAATACTGACGATGCTGTAGTCATCCTCAGAATTATTTTCCAATGACTAAAGTGAGTTCAATGCTTTTATTTCTTTAAAAAATCTTTTCAAAATATATTTCTAGTCAAAAACACTTTCAAATAATTTTATTATGATTTCCGAAAACTTTGAAAACCATTTCTGAAAATCCACAGGATTTTAAATTCTAAAATTCTCAGCTTTTAAATCCTTTCTATTTATAAGATATGTTATAAATATGCTTATACAATTCCATTACCTTATTATGAAAACATTTCGTTAATTTACATTTTTGTTATTCTTATTGTAATTAGATTTCAATTCAATCTAATTATTGAACGCTTCGTGAAATAGAATTCACAAGGTATTCATATTTAGTTTAATTCAACCAATAATCGATGATAACTAAATATATCATCTCCTAACAAACAACATTCACTAATAATCATACATGTTTATGAAAAATATCATTTTATATATAAAATATAATTTAGGTAAAATTATTTCATTTACCCGATTTTAAAATAATTTTATGTCGACTTGCCTTGTTTAAGTTTTTAGAAACCCCTATTGATAACATGGCGCCTCATGTACCGACCGAAATTCATAAACAACTCAATGGATAAGTAAACACAATATAAAACATTTTATGACACTAATAAGTACACGCTCTCATATATATACAGACACACACTCAGACAAACTCATTCTAGGGTATTATTGCCCTATCTCTAATGAGTCAATCCCTATCAAAGCTCAGGTTATCGCTAAACCAAAGCTCTGATACCAACTGTGACAACCCACATTTCGGAAGGTTTAAGTCGACAATAAACCACACATGATGTGACGACCCGAAATTTTTGAGCATTTGAAATAGGAATATTTAATTAATTTTAAATATTCAAAAGATAAATATTAACTTTAATTTCAAATATCATTATTGATTAGACAAGTAATTGTTGAATTTAAATTATTGAAATTGGTAAATTATTGAATCTGGAGCTTTAAGCCTGTTAAAAATAATTTGAAGACTTATAAAATTTATATAGACAATACTGAAAATAATATAAGAGTTCGAATTGAATTTAACGATGATTCGTTCAGCTTTGAAAATTTTACTTGTTTAAATTGAATTTAAAAATAGCCTTCCGAGGCACAGTCTCGGAATTCGACGAAACCAGTTCCATTGGATCCGTAATATTGTTTTATTATCGGATTTCAGATTTCGTAATAATCGGGGTTTCTGTATGAGTGTACGGTAAGGAAACGCGTTAAATTTAATCGGAGATTTAATATTATAACTGGGTTCTGGAACTCTCTTTACTCGAATCTTCTGACAGAAGCCTGAAACCCTTTTTATCTTACCACCCCTAATCTCCTTTGCCCAAATCTTCTACGACAGTTTATATAAAATAAAAATCCATTCGTTTCTAAAAACAAAAGAGGGATGGCCGCACCAAATCCTCCTTCTCCAAACTGAATTCGTTCGATTAAGAAAAATATAATATATAGGAGAATCGATTAAGTTCGACTGGATGGCGAGTTACTTCGTTCCGTTCGAGTTAGGTTTGGGTTGAGGAGTCTCGCGAGCAATTGAATTCGCCAGATGCTCATGACTGTGGTGAGTACGAGCGCCAGGGATGATGAATCTGGAGTGTAGTCACGAGGCGGGTTCGAGCGATGAAGGGCTCGGAGCGAGTCGTTCGAATAGGTCAAAGTCTCAAGATTGATAGGCGCGACAGTAGAAACTCGTTCGATTGTCTGAGCTCGACGTGTTCGAGTTGGGATGGATTGCGAGATGATTCTCGTTCAAGGGAGCACAGCAGCGAAGCTATGGCTCGCGATTAGGATTTCGAGTTCGACTGGAAGAATGCAGCGTCCTAGTGTAGTCGACAGCGTTGGAGGCTCGCGAACACGCGAACTAGGGCAGTAGGCGATTGCCTGGGAATCGATTGTAGTGTGTTTTGGGCAGGGCTCGAGTGAAGACAGCTAATTCTGAGCGAGAAGCATCGATTTAGGGTTGCGATTTGGTGGTCGAAGTGCAGGACCGAAGGTAGTGAAGGTAATTATCGAGTTTTGATGTATGGATGTAGATGTTTTGTTGATATAATCGTTAACTTATAACTGCGATATTTAATTTAAAATACTCAGAGAGATAATTTGTTTAATTTCTGAATTTAAATTTTTACTGGAAAAGCTATATGATAATTTGATAGGAAAATTGGAAACTTATTTTAGTTGAAAAGGAAAATTTATTTATAATGAAATTTATAATTAAAAGCCATAGTATGGGAAATAAATTGATCGAGTAATTCGAATATTAATAAAATCTATGTAATTGTTTATTCAAGGTCAATAATCACAAGAATCAAGTCGAGATGGGGTTTGGATGGCAAAATAAAAGGTGAGTTAATCTCACTCAGTTTAATTTTATTTAAATTTAATTGGTTAAATTTAAATATGGATGAATGATTGAATTGATTGATTTGATTGATATGGTATATAGTAGTATATACCAATATATATATATTGGCATATGTATATATTGGAGTTGTTGATATTCCCACATTATATAGTGGATGAGACCCTATGCGCCGCATAATAGCGGATGATATTTTATAAAACCCATATACCGCGATATTCCACTTTGAAGTGGAATTGGTATTGTGCTAACGTCTGTGGATGCAGGGAAACAGGTTGGAGGGATCCAACTGGATTCCTCAAATATTTAATTTGTTTAAATATTCTATGTTATGATATTGATATCCTGTGATGATTTTATTGGTAATTGAAATATTGAATAATATGGTTGGATTGAATATTTCAGAAAAAGAAATTATCAAAATGTATTGAATTGGATTTTTGGAAAGAAATAAATCTTAAGTTAAAAGTATTTTGAAATAAATGAAATGAGCAAGGAATTTATTTCAAAGTAAAGTAAATCAGAAATCAATTTGGGATTTGATTTAAGCGTTAAAACGGGATTTTTAAAAGAGAAGTGAGATTTTGGAATTTATAAACTGGGTTTATAAAGTAAAATAAAATATCAGTGGATATTTGAAAAGATAAATTCAAGGTGGGAATTTATAAAGGGATATGAATTGGTTTAAAAATAAATAGTGATTTATTTTGAAGAATGTGAAAGAAAAGTGTATCTCCCTGAATAGCCAAGTATGTTTTCAAAATAAACTTCTAAGTATAAGCTAGAGGTTTAAAGTTGATTTAAAATATGTTTTTTTTGGAAAATCTATTATTTATAAATGTTAAACTTTAAAGCGAGTATCTTTCAAATTTATTTTAATAGTAATTGTTTAAAGATGGTTTGGTATTATGTTTTAAATGATAAAAATCTAGTTTTATATTTTATTAAGTAGCTTCATTTTGAATATTCTTAAAGTATAAATTTTTGAATAAAGTATTAAAATAGTTTTAAATTTAAATGTTTTAAAGTATATTTTATAATAAAGTGTTTTAAATTATTTTTAAATCTAAAAGTATTTTGTACTTGGTGTTTCAGAGGAAATAAACATTTGGGAAATGTATTCCGTAAGCAAAAACTTTTTGAAATTATTTCAAATGAGTTTTGAAAATTTGGAAATATATCTAGCGAAGATATTTGAGATAAATAAATAATTGGGAAATTATTTATTGTTTGATGGATGATTGTGAATGTTAATTGATAGTTAAAGAACCGACTATCAATATTGGCCAATGCGTTGATCGTTTCGAAGAGACCGGGATCGGGTTTCCGTATACCGGGATTCTAGGTCTGGAGACTCGAATACCACTTCGATTCGGTTTGTACGTTTCGTGTAACGTGTTCAGAGTCGAAGATGGAGCAGTGAAGTGCAAGGGCTAGTCGCTACTAATCCTGAGGATATTTCCAAAATGGATGTAGTAGGAATAGTGCCTTCGGTTCCGTTCGGACCCGGGACGGACTTGTATGGACGAATGCTTGCGAAACATCGTCAGCGGACGATGGGCATTCTAAGGGATATGTTCTGAAAAGGTATCGTTTAGCCTCGAACCTCATCAACCGGGAATGACTGAAAATCAGGGGTTATGCAGCAAGGCTTCGTGGGTAGCTCCCACTGGAGGGTAAGGTCATCCCTGTCTAGATGTCCCTTTTTATTTCGGCTTAGTGGTGCGGTTGCTGATCCCAACCGTGGGATGATTTTATTCGGGATCATCCAGTAAGGGATGGTTCCGGCCTTGTGTTGCAGGGGAGCGGGCGTACTCCTCGGTACGGTGATCTAGGCCACGTACTGTGATAGGTGGTACCCCAGTGCCTAGTCATTCGTTGGAAATCCATTCTCCCTACGTGCCTGTACGGTTTTGATTGTGCCCAACTATTGTTGAAATGTGAGATGCAAGCATTTCAGCTAGATTCTATTTTACTTTCTGTAGACACTATTATAATATCAGAGGATTTTGATATAAAGTGTTTTAGCTATCGTAAGGTAAAAACCCGACATGTTTATTTGTGGCGTGGTCTTACGAGATGGTTTTATTTTCGAAAGGATTTTTGAAACTTTAATAATCAATTGAGTGTGATTTTCTCACGCTGGTATTCCAGACTGACTCGGGTATTGTTTTATATGATGCTCGGGTCAGACCGAGTATTATAAATTACAGGAAATGATGCTGTGGAGCTGGATGGCGATACGTACTTTCGTATTTGAGTTATATATTCCGCTGTGTATTCAGATTGTGAGGACAAATTATGATTACTGTCCAGTTGTATGATATTGATGTGATGTACTCTGATGATGTATTGGGATGATGTATATATAAACAGATATAGATTTCTTTTTGTGTAAAGATCTATTATTACCTATTATAGTTTATTCCGCTGCGTATGAGAGATTCTGTTGTTGTTTTCTATTTTTCTTCTTCTTCTACCTCTTCTTCTTAACTCAAATGGTCCGGTTTTTCGTGTTAGAAAAACTCGGGTTGTTACAGTGGTATCAGAGCTTAGGCTGGCGACAACCTTGGCTCTGGTGGGGATTTTGAGAGTATTAATAGATATGAGCGCGTATTTGTTAGTGAATATAAAATTGTTTTATATTGTGTTGATTGGTTTATTGAGTAGTTTATGGATTCTGGTCGATGTGTGGGACGCCACAACATTGATAGGGATCTCTAAACACTTGTATAGAACAATTCGACACAGTATTGTTTTAAAGTAGGGTAAATGAAATAATTTTACCCAAATTATTTTTGTATAAAAAGAAACGTTTTGTAAACTATTCTAGTTAATATATATGGTTGTTTGGATGTTAGAAGTGATAATATGGAATTATTATCATTAATATATGGAAACTTAACTAGAAATTGAAATTTATAACCAAAGCAAAGAATAAAATTTAATAATAAAATAAAATTTGAGATATAGATTACAAATGTAATTTATAAAATTGAAATAAACTTCATATACAAATGAGATTTGTACTTTAAAATAGAATTCCAGAGAAATGTGGAAAATAAATCGGAATGGATTTTAAGTTTGGAATTTTGGGAAATTGTTAAAAACTCTGGAATCTTATTTTAATTGTATATAGAAAAACAAATAAAAAATTGTTTGTATTTGGGAAATGAATAAAATCCAGAACTTGAATTATAAAATAGATTGAACTCAAGTAAAATGGTTAAGAGTGATTTTTGTAATAAAAATCGGATATTGGGTATAAAATTTGGAAATACACTAATAGGTGATTTATTTAGTTAATGAAATATGAAAATGAAATTGAATTGGTTAAATGGAAGTTGAATTGTGAAGTTAATAATGAAAATTGAAATAAACTTGAATTATAAATGGAATTCGATTTGGATCGATAATGAATCAAAATAAGTGAAGTATTGTAAAAAATTAAATTAGAAGTAACTAAACCAAGTTAAGATAAATCCACTATTGAACTTATATAGAGAAGTCGATATTAATAAAAAAGGAAATTGAAATTTTAATCCTGGAATTAGAAATTTAAATTAAATTTGAAATCGGAATCAAATTAAAATAAAATAACATTGATATAAGAAGAAATGAAAGTATTATGAAATTGAAATGCTAATTAGTTGATAACTAAAATACTTTCATCTTTTGAAAGTTAGGCATTTGTTTAAACTAGCAATCTGACATCTCTTAAATGGTATAATAACACATATGGATTGTATTGACTTATTAAAAGTTTTACTTAGCAGCCGATTATTTTTAAATACATAAACTAAGTGATGTTGGTTTTATATGTTTACGCCTAAGTTCATATAGGGTCATACACATTTTAGATTTGAAGTTCTAATCCAGTTAATAGCCAATATATTTGCATATTCCAGGACCTTGTTGTGTGATAAAATGGTTTTCTATACATATCACTAATTAGATTATGGCATATATTGGTTTCAAAATTTACATGCTTATATTAAAGGACCTGACACATTTTGCCTGGGTGTACATTTTTTTCTCTGATGTTTTGAATTCAAAAAGTGAGCCTTGCTTCAAACTAGTTCAACAATATGCCCAGGTAGTAAATGCTTTCACCCTGTTGTTTTAGTTACTATGACAATAGGACCTGTATATGTATTTTGTTTTGTATTTTCCAGTGTTGTTATCAATTTGGTACAATACTGAACAAGTTTATAATCCTACAACCTTATGTTCACTAAATAATTGCATTCAAAGAGAAAATAAGTGTCAGATATAATGGCCATGCTTGTGAAAATAGTAATAAAAAGTGTCAGGCTGCATTTGCACTAAGATAGGCTATATAGTAAAAGTTAGTGATAGGCTTAAATGTCAATAGTAATAACCTGACATGCATTTGAATATAAATGGCCATGCTATGTTTGCTGTCTAGTTTAACAAAGTTTAAGCACACATTGGAAATTATTTTATTTCACAAATCCTTGTCATATAGTTGCATGCGTTTTTATTTTTTCGGATGCCTTTTGTTTTGGAAAGAGTAACCTGATATTAAATATAAATGATAGGCTATGTATAGAAGCTTGAAAATTCGAATCCATGTGTACTATTTTATAAAGTTAGACTATATATATAATGGGAAGCAGGAATTACTACTAAGATTTTACTAGTTATTCATGTACCTCTACCTATCTTACTGTGTTTAGTTATTGTAATTAAGTAAAATATTAATAAACTTTGTGTATTGGTCACTTACCTGTTTAAGTTGAGTAAGTACAGGTGTTTGGAAGCCGCTAGGCTGTATTTGCTTGTGCAATATGCTATTTAGTAAGCCGCTTGCTTTAAAATGCTAAAATAAGGTAAGCTTACGCAAAAATTCAAAATAGGAGATATGAACTGCATATATTGATATATATCGTGATTTCCGGCCTGAGGCCGATGTATATATATATTTGTGCATCCTGCGATATCGCAGAAGTCCCTCCGTACAAGGGAGACTCCGCCAAAATTTTCCGTAAATTTTGGGAGTTAGAAAATTTTCAAAATTTTCATTAACAATAAATAATCTAAATTTGTTAAGCAAATGGAATTGGAACCGAATAATTGAATCTAGTTTAAATATGAATGTAAAGTAAGTGAAATCGAAAGAACTAAGGAAAGTAAGCTTGCAAGTAAACTTTTAATTGAGATTTAAATTAATTAGTAAGTGCAACTAATTCAATATTCAAAGTGGAAGATAAATTGAATTCAAGTGGAAATGTAAACGCAAAAGTGGATAGAAATGGATAGGAACTTCAATAGTGAAGTGAAAATATGTATAAGCAGTATGTAAAATGTTTATCTTAAACTTAAGAAATGAATAGTGAATTCTTAAGAAAGTGTGGTACTGAAAGTATGCTAAGTGAATAATTGAATTAAGGTGAAACTGAAGTTGTGAAATGGGATAGTTGTGAATAAGGGGATAACAATCAAAAAGGAAGGTGAATAAAAGAGAATTGATATAACTGACAATCAATTGGAATTTATACGTAAGATGTACGTATATTATTTTATTCGCATAGCTATTTGGTCCAGATGTCGAACACAGAATTTCGAGATAGATATATCGATCCGAGTTGGAATTTTTCACTCGATTTTCGACGGCGAGCCTGGATATGGATTGTTGATTGATTCTGGATATTCTCTATCATAGTTTGTGGCTATGCAAGGCGAATGACGGTTTCTGATCAAGAAACCAAATCTGAGTCCGCACTAGGAAGTCGGGTGGACGATACTAGTTCGGAAGTGAAATTGTGTGATCGATTGAGCGATCGAATGTGATATTGCGTACGGATAATATATGTGCATCGTACGAGCTTAAGTAAAGCAAATATTGGAAATTTGTAAAGAAAAGTATAAAATGACTTTGGAATTGTGATTGAATATTATTGCTTAGTAGGATATACAGGTGTATAAAAGCAATGGATAAATTTGGATTTTTGATTTTAGAAGATAAAATTTAATGGCCCGACAAAAGGTATGTATTTGAATTTCTATATGAAATTTGATTGGGTTTTTGATCCAGCCACTTGGCTTTTTGTTTTCTTTTTGAGATTGGGAGGCCGTAGAGCCATTTTGTAGTAGTACCGAGCTAGCCGCGCAAAGGAGACGCTGGCGAAATTCTTCGAAAATTTAGAAAGTTAGAAAATTTTTGAGACAATTTTGATAGTTCAAAATTTGAATTCAAATTTAAATTTGAATGGATAAGTAGGTGGTATGGGTTGAACTTATGAATAAGTTTGAAAGTTAAAAGATGATTAGTGTATCATTAATAAAAGATTGTTTGGGTATTGTTAAAACTGTTTGAATTTGGGAAATAGTTAACGGGGATTGAATCATTCTTCCTAACTAGTAATTTCGGGGACGAAATTCTTTTAAGGGGGGAGGAATGTGACGACCCGAAATTTTTGAGCATTTGAAATAGGAATATTTAATTAATTTTAAATATTCAAAAGATAAATATTAACTTTAATTTCAAATATCATTATTGATTAGACAAGTAATTGTTGAATTTAAATTATTGAAATTGGTAAATTATTGAATCTGGAGCTTTAAGCCTGTTAAAAATAATTTGAAGACTTATAAAATTTATATAGACAATACTGAAAATAATATAAGAGTTCGAATTGAATTTAACGATGATTCGTTCAGCTTTGAAAATTTTACTTGTTTAAATTGAATTTAAAAATAGCCTTCCGAGGCACAGTCTCGGAATTCGACGAAACCAGTTCCATTGGATCCGTAATATTGTTTTATTATCGGATTTCAGATTTCGTAATAATCGGGGTTTCTGTATGAGTGTACGGTAAGGAAACGCGTTAAATTTAATCGGAGATTTAATATTATAACTGGGTTCTGGAACTCTCTTTACTCGAATCTTCTGACAGAAGCCTGAAACCCTTTTTATCTTACCACCCCTAATCTCCTTTGCCCAAATCTTCTACGACAGTTTATATAAAATAAAAATCCATTCGTTTCTAAAAACAAAAGAGGGATGGCCGCACCAAATCCTCCTTCTCCAAACTGAATTCGTTCGATTAAGAAAAATATAATATATAGGAGAATCGATTAAGTTCGACTGGATGGCGAGTTACTTCGTTCCGTTCGAGTTAGGTTTGGGTTGAGGAGTCTCGCGAGCAATTGAATTCGCCAGATGCTCATGACTGTGGTGAGTACGAGCGCCAGGGATGATGAATCTGGAGTGTAGTCACGAGGCGGGTTCGAGCGATGAAGGGCTCGGAGCGAGTCGTTCGAATAGGTCAAAGTCTCAAGATTGATAGGCGCGACAGTAGAAACTCGTTCGATTGTCTGAGCTCGACGTGTTCGAGTTGGGATGGATTGCGAGATGATTCTCGTTCAAGGGAGCACAGCAGCGAAGCTATGGCTCGCGATTAGGATTTCGAGTTCGACTGGAAGAATGCAGCGTCCTAGTGTAGTCGACAGCGTTGGAGGCTCGCGAACACGCGAACTAGGGCAGTAGGCGATTGCCTGGGAATCGATTGTAGTGTGTTTTGGGCAGGGCTCGAGTGAAGACAGCTAATTCTGAGCGAGAAGCATCGATTTAGGGTTGCGATTTGGTGGTCGAAGTGCAGGACCGAAGGTAGTGAAGGTAATTATCGAGTTTTGATGTATGGATGTAGATGTTTTGTTGATATAATCGTTAACTTATAACTGCGATATTTAATTTAAAATACTCAGAGAGATAATTTGTTTAATTTCTGAATTTAAATTTTTACTGGAAAAGCTATATGATAATTTGATAGGAAAATTGGAAACTTATTTTAGTTGAAAAGGAAAATTTATTTATAATGAAATTTATAATTAAAAGCCATAGTATGGGAAATAAATTGATCGAGTAATTCGAATATTAATAAAATCTATGTAATTGTTTATTCAAGGTCAATAATCACAAGAATCAAGTCGAGATGGGGTTTGGATGGCAAAATAAAAGGTGAGTTAATCTCACTCAGTTTAATTTTATTTAAATTTAATTGGTTAAATTTAAATATGGATGAATGATTGAATTGATTGATTTGATTGATATGGTATATAGTAGTATATACCAATATATATATATTGGCATATGTATATATTGGAGTTGTTGATATTCCCACATTATATAGTGGATGAGACCCTATGCGCCGCATAATAGCGGATGATATTTTATAAAACCCATATACCGCGATATTCCACTTTGAAGTGGAATTGGTATTGTGCTAACGTCTGTGGATGCAGGGAAACAGGTTGGAGGGATCCAACTGGATTCCTCAAATATTTAATTTGTTTAAATATTCTATGTTATGATATTGATATCCTGTGATGATTTTATTGGTAATTGAAATATTGAATAATATGGTTGGATTGAATATTTCAGAAAAAGAAATTATCAAAATGTATTGAATTGGATTTTTGGAAAGAAATAAATCTTAAGTTAAAAGTATTTTGAAATAAATGAAATGAGCAAGGAATTTATTTCAAAGTAAAGTAAATCAGAAATCAATTTGGGATTTGATTTAAGCGTTAAAACGGGATTTTTAAAAGAGAAGTGAGATTTTGGAATTTATAAACTGGGTTTATAAAGTAAAATAAAATATCAGTGGATATTTGAAAAGATAAATTCAAGGTGGGAATTTATAAAGGGATATGAATTGGTTTAAAAATAAATAGTGATTTATTTTGAAGAATGTGAAAGAAAAGTGTATCTCCCTGAATAGCCAAGTATGTTTTCAAAATAAACTTCTAAGTATAAGCTAGAGGTTTAAAGTTGATTTAAAATATGTTTTTTTTGGAAAATCTATTATTTATAAATGTTAAACTTTAAAGCGAGTATCTTTCAAATTTATTTTAATAGTAATTGTTTAAAGATGGTTTGGTATTATGTTTTAAATGATAAAAATCTAGTTTTATATTTTATTAAGTAGCTTCATTTTGAATATTCTTAAAGTATAAATTTTTGAATAAAGTATTAAAATAGTTTTAAATTTAAATGTTTTAAAGTATATTTTATAATAAAGTGTTTTAAATTATTTTTAAATCTAAAAGTATTTTGTACTTGGTGTTTCAGAGGAAATAAACATTTGGGAAATGTATTCCGTAAGCAAAAACTTTTTGAAATTATTTCAAATGAGTTTTGAAAATTTGGAAATATATCTAGCGAAGATATTTGAGATAAATAAATAATTGGGAAATTATTTATTGTTTGATGGATGATTGTGAATGTTAATTGATAGTTAAAGAACCGACTATCAATATTGGCCAATGCGTTGATCGTTTCGAAGAGACCGGGATCGGGTTTCCGTATACCGGGATTCTAGGTCTGGAGACTCGAATACCACTTCGATTCGGTTTGTACGTTTCGTGTAACGTGTTCAGAGTCGAAGATGGAGCAGTGAAGTGCAAGGGCTAGTCGCTACTAATCCTGAGGATATTTCCAAAATGGATGTAGTAGGAATAGTGCCTTCGGTTCCGTTCGGACCCGGGACGGACTTGTATGGACGAATGCTTGCGAAACATCGTCAGCGGACGATGGGCATTCTAAGGGATATGTTCTGAAAAGGTATCGTTTAGCCTCGAACCTCATCAACCGGGAATGACTGAAAATCAGGGGTTATGCAGCAAGGCTTCGTGGGTAGCTCCCACTGGAGGGTAAGGTCATCCCTGTCTAGATGTCCCTTTTTATTTCGGCTTAGTGGTGCGGTTGCTGATCCCAACCGTGGGATGATTTTATTCGGGATCATCCAGTAAGGGATGGTTCCGGCCTTGTGTTGCAGGGGAGCGGGCGTACTCCTCGGTACGGTGATCTAGGCCACGTACTGTGATAGGTGGTACCCCAGTGCCTAGTCATTCGTTGGAAATCCATTCTCCCTACGTGCCTGTACGGTTTTGATTGTGCCCAACTATTGTTGAAATGTGAGATGCAAGCATTTCAGCTAGATTCTATTTTACTTTCTGTAGACACTATTATAATATCAGAGGATTTTGATATAAAGTGTTTTAGCTATCGTAAGGTAAAAACCCGACATGTTTATTTGTGGCGTGGTCTTACGAGATGGTTTTATTTTCGAAAGGATTTTTGAAACTTTAATAATCAATTGAGTGTGATTTTCTCACGCTGGTATTCCAGACTGACTCGGGTATTGTTTTATATGATGCTCGGGTCAGACCGAGTATTATAAATTACAGGAAATGATGCTGTGGAGCTGGATGGCGATACGTACTTTCGTATTTGAGTTATATATTCCGCTGTGTATTCAGATTGTGAGGACAAATTATGATTACTGTCCAGTTGTATGATATTGATGTGATGTACTCTGATGATGTATTGGGATGATGTATATATAAACAGATATAGATTTCTTTTTGTGTAAAGATCTATTATTACCTATTATAGTTTATTCCGCTGCGTATGAGAGATTCTGTTGTTGTTTTCTATTTTTCTTCTTCTTCTACCTCTTCTTCTTAACTCAAATGGTCCGGTTTTTCGTGTTAGAAAAACTCGGGTTGTTACACATGACCAACTTAAAACATTATGGAACAAAGATAATCAATGAGGTTAATTAAGAAAAATAAGATAAGAAGAATACAAACACAGAATCTCTCAGTGGAATGACAAAATATAATAATCAAATAAACAGTTCATGAAGCTGTTTATACTATACATTTGATTATAATTTATATAGCATTTATCAGAGTTATACATACAACAAAATAATAGAAAAATGCAGCAGAACAAAATGATGCAAGGAAATAGTACTAGTAATTATATACCAAATCTTCATCTTCGTCCTTTGGAATATCTTCAATGCACTGAAATACTCAGGGCTGACCCGAGCATAAAGTAAAATAATACACTCGAGTCAGAACTAAAATATTCTTATGTGAATCAAATCAATATCACGTATAACATGAGTGTAATAGCATCAGAGATGTTTACGGGGTTTTACATCTCCTATCCAGTGTATAACGTGCGTGCAATAACTCAAGAGATGTTATGGTATTTTCCATCTCTTAAGGATCCGTAAAAATATGTAGAATTCGCTATATGTGTAATGTCTAATTAATAAAATAAATATTTTTTATAGCGTTAAGGCTTTACATCAATCCCCCTTAACGTGTTTTTAAGCATTGTCGTACAGTTTGCATATAACGCCCTAGTAGCACATCAGGGGATAGAGATGCGCCGTGATACGACAATACTAAACCAAACTCATAGTGGTCTTGTATAAGGATAAAAGTATGACAAGGCACGTGAGGCAATGCCCAAGGTAGCATACTACCCGTTCGGTTGCAGGGCTGGTGGTAACGCATCGTAGCCACGACCGCCCATCGCGTACGTCCATCCCATATCGAGTCAAAGGGAGGTCATCCAAAATCAAGGTGCACCAATTGAAACCAACATCAAGGATATAGTATGGACCAAGTCCAAAAAGAAAATCGAAGAACGGATGTCCGCTAGAGGTAGCTACCCTCATTGGCCCTGTCAAGCCGTCATGTTTTAGTCATTTCAAATTGGCACGAAGTGTCGGGGTTATCCATCATCGTTCTCTTTCTTCAAATCCAGCAAACATACACCAAATCCAACCACTTCATTATGGAGTCTCCTCCACGTACATAGTTGTTAAAGTTGTTCCAATATTGACAGAGAGTATGCCAATAAGAATCCTCGGTCTTTTTAACAACCAACGTCGTTTTAAACTCCAGTTGATTCTTTTACATTTCGAAAACGATTCATACTTTATATCATAATATCATATTCACTTCAAAATATCATTCATTTCAAAATTTTCATATTCACTTCGAAATCAGTTTCATTTCAAAAATCATTTCAAATTTCGACTTTGGTTACAATTTCATTTTTACCACATTCGTATTTAAATCAACAATTTAAATATAAAATAGTTCCCAACTTTGCACGGTTTGAATTTTTTAGAAAATAGTTTGAATAGTGAAAATAGTTTAGAGATTTAAAACAGTTTGATATAAAATGGTTTGAGTATTGAAAATGGTTTATATAGTAAAATAGTTTGGAAAATCAAAATAATTTGAATATTTAAAAAGATAGATTTTAAACGGTTTATATTAAAAAAAATTGTTTTGAAAATAGTTTCAAATCAACCTCTTCTTTCCATTTCAACAAATCTGGACCCAGGTCCAAATTTCAAATCTTTCAATTCAATCGACTCAATTTCGATTTAAATTCAAATCAACTCAATTTCGACTTCGATTCGAATTACTTCAATTTTGAAACATTTCATTTCAACTTCAAATTCAATTCAATGATTTAGTTCAATGGTTTAAATTTCAAATCAATTCTTATTTTAAACCACTTCAATTTATATAAATTTCGAGTTCGATTTCAAAATACCGATTTAAATTACTTAATTCAAATTAAATTCAAAGCTCAAATTTTAGATTTTTCTTTAAATCAATTCCATTTCGAATATTTAAATTGCAAGCCTAAATTATGGAATATCAATTTAAATTACCAACGAAGATAAATTTCAAAGTTCGAATAAAGGTTCAATTATTTAAAACAATTTCAGTTTCCATCATTCAAAAGATTTCTCAATTATAATTTCAAATTTTCAAATTCGATTCTTCAAACAATTTCTGTTAACAAATTTCTAAATTTAACATTCAAAACACGAATCCAAAATTAATTCAGTCTTTAGAAATTTGATTTTTATTTCTTTAAAACAAAATCATTTAAATAGATTCAAATTCAAGAATTTAAAACCATTTAATTTAACCAATCCGGTGTCCGTATATAATTTTCTATCCTATGTCCAAGTGATCAGTCATTTCGATTTTAATTTCAAGAATGGATATATACCATTTTAATCCAAAATAAATGCCATAGGTAAATATCATTTTAACTTATTCCTTAATTTACTTGAAATAATCCCAATAACAGCCTCATATACTGTCAAATAATATATAGGGTGATATCATGATATATATAAAATAAATAAACATCCAATCATCCAAAATGAAACGCCCCACACCCCTTAGTATACCCGAAAAGGGCACACTAAGTAATGTGGTGATTTATAGGTATAGCTAAAACATCACAAAGACTAAGATTCACAAGACAAATAAATAAAAATAGCAAAAACATTTAAATAATAACTTATCATTCAAAATTAAACTTCATCTCGAAATAAGTCGTAAAAACATTACATATCTCAAAAACTCAAAATGTCTCATGTCTCATGAAAATACATCTCAGTCTCACAAAATCAGAGTATAAAAGTAACAATAATAATAGTAATCCCTCTCACAAGTGCAAGTCCACCGTAAGCCAAATGAAAAAGATGAAGATCAGAAGAATGCATCTAAAATGAGAAAACTTCGGGAATGAATATCCAAGTAACCTGAATCAACTCAACTCTGATGGCCTATGGGGGAAAGAGGGGAATAGAGGAGTGGGTCAGACTATAAGTCTGGCAAGTGAAAGTAATTACTAGCATTTCTAAGCAAGATAAAGATAATAGACTAAGCAATAGTTCTAGCTTGAAAGGAAAATACAGAAAAGATAAAACTCGGATAAAACACTGTTTCTGATTCAGTTTGACTGTTTGCTTTGGTTGTTTGATTGAATTGATTGATTGTTTGCACTTTTCTTAAACTGTCGTGATTAGGCTGAAACCCTAATCCTATCACAACTGTTATCTTGATTAGGCTGAAATCCTAATTCTACCCTTTGATCGGCCTTCTATCTATGTTGTGCCATTGTGAGCTGGTCCAATCCTGTTGGTCCCACAGCAAAAGACACTTGTTTAGCGCTTGGAACACAGTAGCGGATTATTTACCCTAATCGATGCCGCACGCTCAGTCATCGCCAGTACAAACTAATTGTCGCCCCCTCTTGTGACCTCTTATTTACCCTAATCAGCATAAGCGTGCCCAGCCTCACCTAATCTGTTGTGAGACCATCGGTCCTAGTCTGAAAGGGATGCTGCCCAGCCTCACCTAAGTGTAGTGAGACCATCAGTTCCTGACTGAAAGGGATGCTGCCCAGCATCACCTAAGAATTGTGAGACCGTCAGTTCTAGTCTGAAAGGGAATGCTATCAGTAGTGGTCCTAACAAACAAATTCTAGTTTGCGCCCCTTGCCCAAATCCTCATATTTGAGCTTCTATCTATTGGCCCCTTATCTACCCTGATTAGCATAAGTGTGTCCCAACCTCACCTAACTATTGTGAGACCATCAGTTCCTGACTGAAAGGGAATGCTGTTGGTACGGGCCCTTCTTCTATGTTTGCTTATTAACTTAGTGTAAGTTTTAAAATAAGCCTCTTCTGTTATTTCTGCTATATTTGCTTATTAACTTAATCTAAGTTTTAAAATAAGCCTCTTTGTTATTTCTCCTATATTTGCTTATTAACTTAATCTAATTTTTAAAATAAGCCTCTTATGTTATTTTTGCTATATTTGCTTATTAACCAGATCTAAGTTTTAAAATAAGCCTTTTCTGTTATTTCTGCTATATTTGCTTGTTAACAAGATCTAAGTTTTAAAATAAGCCTTTTCTATTATTTCAGCTATATTTGCTTATTAACTTAATCTAAGTTTTAAAATAAGCATCTTCTGCTATTTCTGCTATATTTGCTTATTAACTTAATCTAAGTTTTAAAATAAGTCACTTCCGTTATTTCTTTCTTTCTAATTATAACCTGTATTATAATTGTTCTTGCAGCTGTTATTCTTCTATTTTCTCTTTTTAGTTATAACCATTTGTTATAATTATGCTTGCAAATATCTTAAATTTGCATATTTCAGTCTATCTCAATTTTATTACAGTTCTTCTTATTTTACATCTGATTTTTGTAAATTTAGTGTCTTCTATTTTAATCCATATTTTGTGAATTATTCTCTTTTTGATATTTTATTCGCGTCAAAAAGGAATAAAAAGAAACTAACATTTACAGGCTAAATTCCAACTTAAAATAGATGTAAATAACTGTAAATAACCGTAAACATCTAAATAAAATAGCTAAATAAAAATAGCTGAATAAAATAGACAAGAAAGAACTTTTGAAATTTATTTAAAAGTTAACTTGTAAACAACTTATATAAAAACTGTCTCAAAATTGCAGAAAAACTACAACTATTGAGAACCCTATTATTTTAAATTACTTAAAAATCTAAAATAATTACAAAACACTCACCTGTTGTCCTTAGCTCTAGTCCTTGGTCTTCCTTGATTCACTTCTAGAGTGTAGAATATTTTTATCAAAAAGATTTCAGCCTTAGAAAAAATTTCTATTTAGGGTCCAGCCTCTGGTAATGAACCCAAATAGGAGAAAATCTGAATGAGAAAAATAGCTAGGCCTAGGGTTCTATTTATAGTGTAGCTTAGGGATCTCAGACCATTGGATTTGAAGATTTAATCTGGTGAAACCACATCATAGACTTGCTAGGAACCGTCGGATGGAAGCATGAACGCACAGGATTGAAAAAAAATTGCAAAACGCGTCATACGCTTCGTATCTAGACGAATTTACGTCCAAATAAAAAGGCGGGTCGACCTTGCTTCAGTGAGGGTCGACCTAAGTATGGTGGGGGTCGACCTTAAGGTCGACCTGACCTGGGTTTGGGTCGACCTAGCCCTATATATATATATATATATATATATATATATTCATTCTGTTGATTTCTTCTTTCTTGCGTATCTTCTTCATACTAACTCGGATTTTGACAAATTATATATGGAAATTGACCAGAAAATTACCACGGACACAATGGTGCAACTCCCATGTCTTAATTTTGACAATTTAATAAACTTATTTTATTATTTAATTAATTGGTTAATTAATTATTATAGCTTAAATTTTGGTTGTTACATTCTCCCCTTCTTAAAGGATTTCGTCTCCGAAATCTCTAATGACGGAAGAATGAAATAATTATTTTCATCCAAGTTCTACAACCATATATTCAACCATCATCTATTACATCCATTGTCCTTAAGTTTTCTGATGCAATTTATGGTATATGCAATAGTGTAGTGTCAATGTCCCTAACTAATGCAAAAGATTAGGCGGTCTACTGATTCAGTCGACCTCCTTCAATGCAATCATGTCCGTGCAATGTATCCAAATGAATGCAAATTCCCTAAGGATAACTGATAGTTCTATATGCGTGCTACAATCATTATCCAAATGCAACAATCATATGCTAATCATCCATTTATAGCAACCATGAAATAAAATAAAAATGCAAATGCGCACACATCCATATATATGTTTTAGTGACCTAGTTATGCCGATCCCTAAGAGATAATAGTGCCTAGTGTATGTATATGCGTCCATTAGCATCCACTAGCAAACACTTGCAACCACTAGCATCCATCATACATAACATGTTCTAGTAACATGTTTACATTCAATCCTACCATCCATAGGTTAAATCCTAAGATCTACCCTCCCAAAGGATACTAAACGAAAGAACTTATTCAAAACTAATGATGGAAATAGGAAATTCAAGATGTACTATCGAAGAGACGTGGATAAGAGGTACATATTTTCTCCTCATCCTCCCACGTAGCGTCCTCAATACTATCTCCCCACTGCACCTTAACTAAAGGGACTTCCTTATTCCTAAGCTTCTTGCTATCACGTCCAACGATCTTAGTAGGAATGCAAATAACCGCTGCTTCTCTCTCCACTTCAACTTCCTCAAGCTGACTAGGTTCCACTACCTCTGCTGAATCATGTAAGCACTTTCTCAACTGTGAAACATGAAAAACATCATGAACTCCTGCGAGCCTCTCCGGTAGCTTTATCTGATACGCCATCTTCCCTGCCCTTTCCACAATGAGGAACGGTCCTATGCATTTGGGAGCAAGTTTCCCACTTGATCCAAACCTTACTACCTTTCTTAGCGGAGATACCTTAATGAAAACCAAAATTTCTATCTCAAACTAAATATCCCTTCTCTGCTTATTTGCATAGGATTTCTGTCTATCTTGAGCCGTCTTCATTCTCCTTCTAATCAAATCAATCTTTTCCGAAGTCTCGCTAACCATGTCGGGACCTAGTAGCAATCTCTTTGTAGATTCCAACCAACACGAAGGTGACTTGCAAGGTCTCCCATAAAGAGCTTCAAAAGGTGCCATCCCAATGCTAGCCTGAAAACTATTGTTATAAGCGAATTCCACTAAAGGAAGATGCTCCTCCCAAGTTCCTTCAAAATCAAGAATGCACATCCTCAACAAATCCTCAAGAACTCTATTAACTCTCTCCGTTTGGCCATCCGTCTGGGGGTGATAGGCCGTACTCAATCTAAGCTGTGTACCTAAAGCTTCTTGCAAGCTCCTCCAAAACTCGCTAGTATAGATAGGGTCTCTGTCGCTCACTACGCTAGAGGGAACTCCATAAAGTCGGACTATCTCACAAACATATAAGGATGCCAAATAAGGTGTCGTCCTCTTACTCTTGACCGGAATGAAGTGGGCGCTCTTAGTCAAACGATCTACAATCACCCAAATACTGGTATTCCCCTTCCTAGATCGGGGTAAACCATCTATGAAGTGCATCGAAACACTATCTCACTTCCATTCGGGTACATCCAATGGATGAAGCAATCCATCGGGCTTCTACTGCTCTGCCTTAACTCTTTGGCACATAAGACATTTAGCTACAAACTCTGCCACAACCTTCTTCATGCTGCTCCAATAAAACACTCTCTTCATGTCTCTATACATCTTATCACCACCTAGATGAATAGTCATTCGAGAATGGTGTGCTTCTTCTAGAACCGCTCTCGTCAAATCACTAGTGCGGGGGACACAAAGTCTTCCATCTCTCCTTATCCACCCTTTACTATCAATGGAATAGCGTTGGAGATGTTTAGAGACCTCTCCTTTGATAATCCTATCCAAAATATCCATAAGCTCTAACTCCACTCACCGCCTTGAGCCAATTTGATCTATGAGGGTAGGCTTAACCTCAAATGCTGAAATCTCTGATAAACTTCCTATAATAACCAGCCAAACCTAGGAAGCTTCCAACTTCGGTAGCGTTCTTGGGAGCCTTCCAATCCTGTACTGCTACTATCTTAGCGGGATCCACAACCAAACCCTCTCTTAAGACTACATGCCCCAAGAAACGCACCTCCTTACGCCAAAAGTGACACTTTGAAAACTTTGCTTTCAACTGATGAACACGAAGTGTACGAAGAACCTCCTCAAGATGAATAGCATGCTCTTCCATACTCTTGGAAAACACCAAAATGTCATCCACAAATACTACAACGAACTTATTTAGGACATCTCGAAAAACAGGCTCATCAAATCTACAAAATAGGCTGGGGTGTTGGTCAGCCCAAACGGCATAACCAACCACTCAAAGAATCCATCAGGTGTCCTAAATGTTGTCTTATCGATGCTATCGTCGGTGACCCTAAGCTGATGAAATCCAGTAGCTAAATCAAGCTAAGAAAATATTGAAGAGCCAACCAACTGATCGAAAAGATCATCTATCCTAGGAAATGGGTAACGGTTCTTCCTTATGAGCTTATTCAACTCTATATACTCTACGCAAAGTCGAAGGGAACCATCCGCCTTTGTAGCAAAGACAATTGGCGCTCCCCACTCAGATATGCTCCATCTGATGAAGCCTTTCTCCAATAGCTCACCAATCTGCTTACTTAACTCCTTCCTCTCCCTAGGAGCCATATGTCTCACGGGCAATGCCACTGGCTTAACATTGTCATTTAGATAGATCCTAAAGTCGATCTCTCTCTTAGGGGGTAGTCCCCTAACCTCTTTTAAAATGTCTGGGAAATCTCTAACGACTGGAACCGAATCTAACTCTCCTATTGATGAATCAAGGGAATAAAGGAAGCTCAACATGACTGACCCTTGTGGGTCGCAAGAAATCTCGAGAGTCCTTCCGCTACATGTCTCTAGTCTGAAGACTCTCCTCTCATAGTCTAATATCGCTCCATAAGTGGATAACCAGTCCATCCCCAAAATCATCCCATATCTCGAAAATCCTAGTATATAGGCGTCACAATCAAATTCTATGCCTTCTATAAAAAATTTCAAACCCTAACAAATCATGGATAAATGTGCCGATCCTCTATGGGGTTTGAAACAACTATAGGGTCTACTACTAGAGAAATATCTAAGTGCAAACAATCAACCAAGGAACTAGAAATGGAAAAATGTGATGCTCCAGAGTCAAAAAGAGTCCGAATAGGAAAATCCAAAATAGAGATCAAACCTTCTACAGTGACTTTCCTACCTCGATCCGGTCCACTACTAGAAGGTGCTGCATCCAAAGCCTATACTGGCGCCGTAGGTGCGCTTGCTCTCTGCCCCGTCCTATGAAGACAAGCTCTACTAAGGTGTCCAGGCTGCGCACAGTTGTAACACCTCCCCTTCATCGTGTCCTTCTTACAGTCCTTTGTGAAATGACCAACCAATCCACAACTGACATTTTTTCGCCTTTCATGATCTGTCCCTTTTAGAGGTCCTCCTCCTTTCTCCTTGTCTTTATCCCTCTTATTCTTCCACCACTGCTTCTTAGAGTTTTCTGATTTAGGAACCTCCTTAACCTCTTCTTTCTTAGCAACATCTGACATGAGAGCCATCTCCACAAGTGACTCATACGTCGCTCCCATAGGTACATGTGTCAATGCCAACCCTTGGAGGGGCTGGTTCAAACCCTTAGCAAACTTAGTGGCCTTCTTATGTAGTGTATTACAAGCTCCATTCCGAACCATGATAACTCATTAAACTGATTTATATACTTTTTCACCGAAAGACTCCCCTGCTTCAAACTAATGAACTTCTCCCTTCAGCTTCCAAGATGCAAGCTGAACTCTCTGTCAGTCCTCCAATCCTTACAGCCCAAATATCCACTCTGTATTCCTCAACCAAGTTCGCTCCTCTACGAAATCCTCCGTGCCCAAAAACATTATGCCTCCTAGATTAGTGAAGTCTTTACATAGCTTAGAAAAATTGGATGCTGCAGATGGCCTATGGGGGGAAAAGGGGGAAATAGAGGAGTGGGTCAGACTATAAGTCTGTGAGTGAAAGTAATTACTAGCATTTCTAAGCAAAATAAAGATAATATACTAAGCAATAGTTCTAGCTTGAAAGGAAAACATAGAAAAAATAAAACTCGAATAAAACATTGTTTCTGATTCTGTTTGACTATTTGCTTTAATTGTTTAATTGAATTGATTGATTGTTTGCACTTTTCTTAAACTGCCATGATTAGGCTGAAACCCTAATCTTATCTCAACTGTTATCTTGATTAGGCTGAAATCCTAATTCTACCCTTTGATCGACCTTCTATCTTTGTTGTGCCACTGTGAGTTGGTCCAATCCCGTTGGTCCCACAACAAAAGACACCTGTTTAGCGCTTGGAACGCAGTAGCGAATTATTTACCCTAATCGATGTCGTACGCTCGGTCATCGCCGGTACACACTAACTGTCGCCCCCTCTTGTGACCTCTTATTTACCCTAATCAACATAAGCGTGCCCAGCCTCACCTAATCTATTGTGAGACCGTTAGTCCTAGTCTGAAAGAACTGCTGCCCAGCCTCACCTAAGTGTTGTGAGACCATCAGTCCCTGAATGAAATGGATGCTGCCCAGCCTCACCTAAGTGTTGGAAGACCATCAGTCCTAGTCTGAAAGGGAATGCTGTCGGTACTGGTCTTAATAAACAAATTCTAGTTTGCGCCCCTTACCCAAATCCCCAAATTTGAGCTTCTATCTATTGGCCCCTTATCTACCCTAATTAGCATAAGCGTGTCCCAGCCTCACCTAACTATTGTGAGACCATCAGTTCCTGACTGAAAGGGAATGCTGTTGGTACGGGCCATTCTTTTATGTTTTCTTGTTAACTTAGTGTAAGTTTTAAAATAAGCCTCTTCTGTTATTTCTGCTTTATTTTTTTATTAACTTAATCTAAGTTTTAAAATAAGCCTCTTCTGTTATTTCTGCTATATTTGCTTATTAACCAGATCTAAGTTTTAAAATAAGCCTCTTTTGTTATTTCTACTATATTTTCTTATTAACAAGATCTAAGTTTTAAAATAAGCCTCTTCTGTTATTTCTGCTATATTTGCTTATTAACTTAGTCTAAGTTTAAAAATAAGCCTCTTCTGTTATTTCTGCCATATTTGCTTATTAACTTAATCTAAGTTATAAAATAATCCTCTTGTGTTATTTCTTTCTTTCTGATTATAACATGTGTTATAATTGTTCTTGCAGTTGTTATTCTTCTATTTTCTCTTTTTAGTTATAACCACTTGTTATAATTATGCTTGTAAATATCTTAAATTTGCCTATTTCAGTCTATCTCCATTTTATTACAGTTCTTCTTATTTTACATCCGATTTCTATAAATTTAGTGTTTTTCTATCTTAATCCATATTTGCAAATTATTCTCTTTTTAATATTTTATTCGTGTCAAAAAGGAATAAAAAGAAACTAACATTTACAAGCTAAATTCCAACTTAAAACAGATGTAAATAAATGTAAATAACTGTAAATAACTGTAAGCAACTGAATAAAATAGCTAAATAAAAATAGCTGAATAAAATAGACTGAAAAGAACTTCTAAAATTTACTTAAAAGTTAACTGTAAATAACTTACATAAACTGTCTCAAAATTGCAGAAAAACTACAACTATTGAGAACCCTATTATTTTAAATTACTTAAAAATCTAAAATAATTACAAAACACTCGCTTGTTGTCCTTAGCTCTAGTCCTTGGTCTTCCTCGATCCACTTCTAGAGTATAGAATATTTTTATCAGAAAGATTTCCTCCTTAGAAAAAATTTCTGTTTAAGGTCCAGCCTCTGACAATGAACCCAAATAGGAGAAAATCTGAATGAGAAAAATAGCTAGGCCTACAGTTCTATTTATAGTGTAGCTTAGGGATCTCAGACCGTTGGATTTGAAGATTAAATCTGGTGCAACCACGTCATAGGCTCGGTGAGAACCATCGGATGGAAGCACGAACGCACAGGATTGAAAGAAAATTGCAAAACACGTCATACGCTTCGTATCTGGATGAATTTACATCCAAATAAAAAGGCGGGTCGACCTTGCTTCAGTGAGGGTCGACCTATAGGTCAACCTAAGTATGGTGGGGGTCGACCCTAGGGTCGACTTGATCTGGGCTTGGGTCGACCTAGCCCTATATATATATTCGTTTTGTTCATTTCTTCTTTCTTGCGTATCTTCTTCATACTAACTTGGATTTTGACTAAATATATATGGAAATTGACCAGATAATTACCACAGACACAATGGTGCAACTCCCGTAGCTCAATTCTGAAAATTTCACAAACTTATTTTATTATTTAATTAATTCGTTAATTAATTATTATAGCTTAAATTTTGGGTTGTTACACAAAATATCAACCAATAGTCATCCATCACAATCAACATCCAAAACAGTATATATATTACAACCATTAATTAGTTATCAATATCGGGTGTTTAACTAACAGTTTAATTTCAATTTCAAGTTTAACTATCGATTAAAATTTCTAACAGTTCAATTCATATGGCAATTTAAATGTCAATCAAATTATCAAATAAAAGTCAATAAAAATAAATCACTTCATGATTTCAATTTAACTAACATCAGAATATTTTAGAAATTCGTGAGCGGTTTAAAACACTCACCTTTATTTGAAATTGAAAATTTTTCAGATTCAAATAATTACGAATCCAATTCCATGTCGTAGCCTTCGTCGATACGATCACAACGCGACCTGTTTCACTCGAATCAGAACTCATATGAAAAGGTTACGAGTTTATTAATATAACGAGATAATTAAAGTTTAATTAACTGTTATCCCACCTTTTGGTCAAGGCTGAAATATCAACAAATTAGCTGGAATGAATGGATATCAGGATTAGAGATCGATTGGAAACAAGGCTGTGCTCGATGTCGTCAAAATTTGGCCGAGCTCCAATCAAGGCGGGATCGATTGGGAACGATGATCAAGGCTATGAGAGGCTACGTTTCAAATTTCAGGTCAATCGGAGTTCATATGCTCGAGATATGGACGGGTTAAGATTCACGAAAAATGGTTCGTATCGATACTATTCGTATCGATCAAACGTGCAGAACTTCGAATCGATACTGTTCGTATCGATCGACATGGATTCGAATCGATGACGTTCGTATCGATTGATGTTGGATACTTCGAATCGATGTTGTTCGTATCGATCGATGTTGGATACTTCGAGTCGATACCGTTCGTATCGATCAATGTTGGATACTTCGAATCGATACTGTTCGTATCGATCGAGTCGTTACGAAGAGAAGAGCGGCTGAAGGGTACTGTTAGCACCAAAATTGGCCACTAACGCCCGAATACAAATGAAAGCACCAAATACCAGTCACAGCTCAGAGATATAGTGTATGTAGAGAGTAATAATGTGAAGAACAGTTAAAACTAAAATGAAAGCAATAAAGAACAACAGATTTTATAGTGGTTCGACTAACTCCGGCCTACGTCCACTCCTGAAGTTTTCTTTTTTATTGATCTGAGAATCAATTACAGTTACAAAATGGCAGAGTAACCTCCTCCTTAGAAAATAGAAAGTCAGAGAGCCGAGAGAAGATCCCCCATCTAGAGACCCACATGTTGTATTTATAGGCAAAACTAGGCTGTTGGGCCTCCTAAGTAGTTTGGGCCCACCAAGGCCATAGCCGAACCCCACTTCATCATGCCGAGCGAGGGGAGGTGTGCCGAGCGAGGGGAGGTGTGCCGAGCGAGGGGAGGTGTGCCGACCGAGGGGAGGTATGCCGACCGAGGGGAGGTATGCCGACCGAGGGAGGTATGTCGAACGAGGGGAGGTTGATTCCTGAAATTGTATCGATCATAACTTAAGCATACGAACTCCGGTTGACTTGAAATTTAGAATGTTGGCTTCCGCCTCTTTGATTGTTGTACCATATCAATTCTAGCTTGATCTGGACTTGGGAAAAATTCATCGATGTCCACAGTGAACCAGTGTATATTCGATCTTTGGGATGCACTGTCTTTGATTTCCAGTCAATTTCTTGGTGTCACGGCTTTGCCAAAAGGCGGGATAACACTTGCCCCCCAAAACATGCCTTGCGATAGGAAGGTGTGTTTTGTAATGCCATAAGCTGGATGTTCATATCCTGTTGATGACCTGTATAAGAGACTAATAGTCTTACCTAATTGTGAATGACGATCGTTCGAGATTGTTTACCGTTCGGGGTGGTTTGTGACAGTTCACGGTCAGGTGCCGTTCGAGGCGTATGGTGATCGTTCGCGATCGGGTGTCGTTCGAGGCGAATTGTGACCGTTCGCGGTCTAGTGCCGTACGAGGCGAATAGTGATCGTTCGCGATCGAGTGCCATTCGAGGCGAATTGTGACCATTCGCGGTCTAGTGCCGTACGAGGCGAATAGTGATCGTTCGCGATTGAGTGCCGTACGAGGCGAATTATCTGTGCCCGGAGAGGGACTTAGTATCACTAACGTCGGATTTCACGTTCGAGTGAGCTTCTGAATTGTTTGTGGTGATGGTTTATCGCCATCTCAGAGCATGTCTGGGGACCGTTCGCGATCCCGTGCATGTGTAAGTGACTTAGCCGTTATGGAATCACAAATAGCGAGTTTTCGTTCAAAATAAGAATTTCAACAGAAATGTTCAAATGTGCGAAATAGAAAACGAAAGCAAAACAGAGAGGTCTAAGTGTAAACACCTACAGTGATTCGATTTATAGTCGTATCAGAGCATGTCTGAGGATCGTTCGCGGTCCTGTACATGTGTAAATGACTTAATCACGTTGGTGTGGAGTTTGCTACTTATTTGTCATTATTTTAATCAGTTGATGACAAGCCGATGCCTCGATTCGAAGTCGTTCCCAGTTGGTGCAGGTGGTGGTTGTTCTCGCTCCACCGTTATGGCTCGCCTCCTTACATATTGCGATAGCAGGCCATTCCGGATATGTCCCTCTATTTCATCCCTCAAGTGTCTGCAATCATTGGTACTGTGGCCGCTTAGCTCGTGGAATAAGCAGTACTTGTCTGATTTCCTCTCATTGCTGGTCGGGTCTCTTCTCATTGGCTTCCGATAAGGAACCTGCCCCCTGGTGTCCGGGTAGATCCGCTCCAAACTCTCGTTCAGCTCTGAATAAGTGGTGAACCGCGGTTCCCTTCGACCTATCGTCATTATCTTCCGCTTTCCGCTTCTCCTTGTTTTTGCCAGGATCCTTCCTGGGCGGGTCTCCACCTTTCACTACATAAACATTGATTCCTTCTTCTCTTTCAGCACTAGCATCCTCTAATCGTAGAAACTTTTCGGCTTCATGATAGAATTCTCCCAGATCCATAGGCGGATCTTTGGTTAACGAATTCTTGAACTCCGTGCCATCAGCTATCCCGGATACAGCCTCCATCATAACCATGGATGGATCTGGTCGATCCACTGATGCCGCTGCTGCATTGAATCACGTCAGAAAACTCCTCAAAGATTCTCCAGTCTTTTGCTTCAGGGTTGCTAAACTCATCACATTCTTGGGTCTTGAAATGTGAACTCTGAACTGTCTCATAAATTTTTCAATCAACATGGTCCATGTTCCAATGGAGCCGCTCTCCAGCTGTCTAAACCATAATGCTGCAATGTCTGTCAGATACAATGGAAAGCACCGGGCCATGACCTCCTGTGACGCCCCCAGCACTTCCATGTGCCTCATATACTTTGTCAGATGGACCGCAGGATCCGTCCTTCCATCATACATTTCTACTGTTGGCAGTTTGAATTCTGGCGGGTTCCTGGCTTGCCTGATAGTAGGAGTAAAGGGACTCCTATTCACATCCTCCAAGTCTTTGTTTACCAATCCACCTCTCACAGCTCGTTTGACCATCTTCGCTAATTCGTCATTGTCGCCAAGCTGTAATCCTTGTCCGTTGCCTCCAGTCTGCCCCCCGAGTTCATGAGGGAACCTTGGCACATACTCCTCATCACGCACTCCTATATTCCTGTTGGCGTCGTGCTGCATAGCGTTATCTGGTATCCCTCCATGGATTGGTCCAGCATTACCTGGTGGCGTGCCCCCGAGTCTAGATCCATCCATATTAATATCCGTTTGTAGATTGGGGGTTGCCCCCTGCTGAGCCACTCCCTCTGCTTGTTAGTTGAGTGGTTCTGATCCAGCTCCACGGATCTGAACTCCTGCAGTTCATGCTTATGCAAACTGTCTGAGAAGAGCCTGCATCATCTCCTCTTGCCTTTTCAGCATCGCTTCCATCTCCTCTCTGGTGATGTAGATGGATGCTCGACTTGCTCTAGATTCAGAGGAAGCCTCTTGACTTCCCTCTTGATTGCTCATTTCTGTCACTTGCTTCCTTCCTGACGGCCTAGCCATTGCTTCCTAGACTCCAAGTTCTAGCGTCAAAATCCTCGAGTGCTAGCGTTCTTAGTGAAAGCACCAAAATGTTAGTGCCAAAATTGGCCACTAACGCCCGAATACAAATGAAAGCACCAAATACCAGTCACAGCTCAGAGATAGAGTGTATGTAGAGAGTAATAATGTGAAGAACAGTTAAAACTAAAATGAAAGTAGTAAAGAACAACAGATTTTATAGTGGTTCGGCTAACTCCGGCCTACGTCCACTCCAGAAGTTTTCCTTTTTATTGAACTAAGAATCAATTACAGTTACAAAATGGCAGAGTAACCTCCGCCTTAGAAAATAGAAAGTCAGAGAGCCGAGAGAAGATCCCCCATCTGGAGACCCACATGCTGTATTTATAGGCAAAACTAGGCTGTTGGGCCTCCTGAGTAGTTTGGGCCCACCAAGGCCATAGCCGAACCCCACTTCATCATGTTGACCGAGGGGAGGTGTGCCGAGCGAGGGAAGGTGTGCCGAGCGAGGGGAGGTGTGCCGAATGAGGGGAGGTGTTCCGAGCGAGGGGAGGTGTGCCGAGCGAGGGGAGGTGTGCCGACCGAGGGGAGGTTGATTCCTGAAATTGTATCGATCATAACTTAAGCATACGAACTCCGATCGACTTGAAATTTAGAACGTTGGCTTCCGCCTCTTTGATTGTTATACCATATCAATTCTAGCTTGATCTGGACTCGGGAAAAATTCATCGATGTCCATAGTGAACCAGTGTATATCCGATCTTTGGGATGCACTGTCTTTGATTTCCAGTCAATTTCTTGGTGTCACGGCCTTGCCAAAAGGCGGGATAACAGGTACGAAGAAGACTGGAAACGATAACAATGGATGTGAATAAATGATTACGAAGCCTGGACACGAACGAGAAGCAAGCATGATTTCAGGGAAGAAGCATTCAACTCGGCATGAAAATAGGATCGAGCCTCGAAGGTAGGGCCACGTCATCGCCAAGCGCGTGCATGGTATCAATGCGAAATGGATCGATTCGAACGAAATATCACACGATCTCTACATTTCGTATCGATCATATCTGAAGATCTACAGGTCCAAATGCCACGAGACAGGAGCTTACGTACAAGCTAAAGAATGTTCACACCAAGTTTCGACTCCATTGGACAAAATCTTGATCGATACGAATTACGTTCGTATCGATCACGGATCGAGTCGAAACTTCATGGGATCGATCGCGTGGGCCCACTCACGTGCCAGAAGGAGTCTCCCGAAGTTTGAGCGAGATATTTGCATGGAATGCCTATAAATAGCACCCCAGAGCCTACAGAAAAAAGATCTTTTTGGCTTCTCAACGTCCAAACTCTGCCCGATTCAACTTTGTACTCCACAGCTGCTATTATACTTGAATTTTGTCATTATAATTTGCGGTAATCAGTTGTAACCAGTAAGGAAAGTCAATAAAAGATTAACTTTTGGAGTGGACGTAGGCCGAAGATAGCCGAACCACTATAAACCTTGTATCTCTGTCTATTTCTTTCCGTTTTAAGTTCATTATTCTTCACTTTTTATCCTCTACATTACTTAGATCTGTGATTTGTGATTATATACTGCTGATTTCTGTTCATACACTGGTGCTTTCCCAATATTTGGGGTTTGTGACCAATTTTGGCGCAAACACTAACATAATAATTAATATAATTAATAACTTAATCCCTACCTCTTCCCTTCGTCCAGGCGCTGCTCAACTTCGACTTACGTCCGACCGCCTCCAGCCCACCGCCGCTCCAAGCGAACCGCGCCGAGCGCCTCTATCGTTGTCACCCTCGCTTGCACACGCGCTTGATGCTCGCGATATATATATATATATATATATATATATATATATATATATGAAAAACGCGATTGCGCCCCAGCCCAGGTCACCGACCGGACCCACCGCGCAACTGCTCGCCCATCCAGCTCCACATGCCTTCCATCGCAACCGCACGCCATCAACGCATGCGCGCATACGCGAGAAAATCCATGACGAATCCAATTACCGCAGTCCGAACGCGAGGCAATGGACGCCGCCTCGGGCCATCGTTCTCCGATCCACCACCGTCGATAACTTCCTCTTGGCTCGCTGCACCTTTTTGTTGTTGGATGATTTCTTGAAAACGCATCGATCAACATGGGCGACGTATGCTGTTGGATGGATGATAAGAAAATAGCGGCTAGGGTTTCGTTTCGTGAAATGTAGGAAGGGTTACGGCTATTTATAGAAAATCTCGCATCGCACTATTCATCCACGAAAATTTTGAACTCCAAACAAAGCGTGCCACCTGCCGTTTTATATGTTATACCCCAATTCCAAACATAATGGAATATGTATCGGGAGCCAATTTCATCATATTCGGAAGATAGCTTTTCAAAATCGAATTACTTTAACTTAATTCCTTTAATTAAATTCTACGCGTTTCAAGCTCGCACGGCCAAATGATAAGTCCGATCGCTACGAAACTTGAAATACTATAATAATTCACTAGCACGGATCCAATAAAACTAGTTTCGTCGGAATCCGAGACAGTGCCCGAATGGCTATTTTTACACGTTAATTAAAACAAGAAAATTTTCCAAAATCAATTTAATCATTTTAAATTCAATTTTAAAAGTCAACAATCTTCATTCTTGTATAAATAAAATCTAAGTCAACTTCTGACTTCATTTTCATTCATATTAAATTCAGGATTCAATTATTTAAATAACTTCCAATATTAAATTTAAACAATTTTAATTGTTCAATAAATCGCTATATTTGAAACACAAGTTATTTAACTTTTAAAACAAATTCAAATAATGAAACAACTACTTCCATTTTACAATAATTCAACATTATTATTCAATTCTTGCTATTGATTAAAACACGTTAAATATATTGAACTTCATTCTAATACAAACAATTTCCTTAAATCTTATCGAAATTGTTATTTCAAATTTTTTTCAAGTTCAGATTAAATAAATTACATAAATAAACATTAAATTTTTATTTCTAACCATTTTTGTCCAATAATTATATTAAATTCAATAATTTAAAATAGTTAAAAATACGGGTCGTTACAACTTTTATTTTCTCATCTTCTCCATCTAAAACAAAATTTTAAATCCTCATATACTATGACCTCTTAAGTTTTTTTAGCCTTTGACGTTGGATGGAAAAAAATTTCCTTTTTATAGTTCATATTTTGTTATAGCTTTGGCTGGGGTTATATACTTTCATCTTCCTTCATTTGTGATATGTATCATGGCTTTAGGTATGCATTGCTTAATTTGTTATATCTCAATAAGGTTTGTAAAAATTAGGTTTCACTATAAAAAAATTAATATGTAAAATAGAATAATATTTGGTCTACAACAAATGGTACATTTTATTAAAATTAATATTAGAGAATCAAATTAAAAGCTATCGCTCTTTTGAAAAGTTACCGCAATCATCTTTCTTTTGTTACAGATATCTATTGCTGGAATGTTAAATAATAATATTAGAAGAGAATTTAATTCAACTTCCATAGTAACTCCATTATATATCTTCATAATTTATGTTAGCATTTTTTTACATTTTTGTATTAGTTCTCATTAATTCTATTTTTTTCATTTGTGTACCTATTCAATTGCATTCTAATATTAGTTCTATTCGTTTATATTTCGGGTTATTTATCTTTCGGTTCATGTGTACATAATACTATTTTTGTATTCCAACATAGTGTAGTTCGCACTTTCTACTAGTGTTTTCATTGCTTTAATTATCATTTTATATTTATGACCTTTTATTCTAATTCATAGGAGATACACCATGAGATAACAATGCATACCTTAATTGTGATAGGCATAAGTTGATATTTGTGAGGAAATGTTCTAATAATGGAGAACTTATGTTAAGTTCATATTATCTTTTCATAATTATTCAAGGTCTAAAATCAACTTTACTTTTGGATTCCACACATTTTGACTTAAAGCTACCTGCTTTTTTACCATGTGTCATCTATTCAGTTAGAAGGAAAGTTTATCTCTCAGCACCTTTAATATCATCATAAATTCTTAATTCTCATTGTTTATAGCTCAAATTTTACAATAAATTACGTCTGTCCCTTTTAAATTTTATTGAACATTTAAATTAACATTGTACTGATTTGTAAAGTATGTGCTAACATAATATTGGCATGCATTTTTTACTCTCATCCTCTGCTAAAAAAAACCCACGTGTTTCCAGGGTGACTCTTCCCCTTTCCTATAACTTAAAGCATACTTATTATATTTTTTGCACATGGTCCAATCTAGAATAAATGTGTTATCAGTTCAAACTATAATGTTTTATCTTTTACTTTAAGTACATTATTAATGTCTTTTGTTAAATTTTGTCCTTATATTAAAAATTAGGATTTTCGCTCATTCGTTGTAAAATAACAAGTCGATTTATTTAAAATACGAAAAACTCTATGTTTTTTCCTAATTTAAATCCATTTCATTTATTCTGTATACTATTTTATCTCTATATTCTATCGAGGAAAATTTTAGCATACATCCTTATGATTATAAATAATTAGAATTATGTTCCTTTCAATTTTCTTTTATAAATTACATCGCTACTTTCAAAAATATAGGTGAAAGTCAAGGTGATATTTGGGTAATTTTACCAACCTTAACGTGATTAGAGTATATGTCCATAATTCATGTTGAGAAATAGGACTGATAGCCTCAGAACACTTCATCATAGGCTGAAAACAGGAAACAAATAAAAGGCTGGCATTCATTATAGAACTATCATCTATACTTGGTACTTAGCTATAATTAAGGTGTAATTACATAATTATAATTTAGGAAATAAGTAACAGCTAGTAGAATTATAATTTGGAAAATAAAAAATGGTTGGTAAAATTAAATTGAATTTTAATTTTGCATTTGTTAAATACTAAAAGATTTTCTTTTATTGGCATTCTTGAAAATAAGTTATCTGTGGATAACATTAATAGATTTATAGTCTAAGTCAATAATAACTGGAAGCACTCACATAATATTTCTACTGGACAAAAAGTAGAATTTTAATTTGTGGGATTCTTCACAATGGTCGAACATTATATTACATTCTAATGATCAACTCATTTCTTGCATCCTACATAATGCGAGTGGTGTTAGTATCTTGTGCACGACGGTCTATGCTTTCAATGATGATTTTAAGCGTGTAGAGCTATGGAACTATCTTGTTGAGCAGTCTAAATTTTTTAATCTCCCATGGATTGTGGCGGGAGATTTTAATTCTATTCTATCGTCTGATGATAGAGTTAATAATGGTCTTTACAATTCGATGGGTGATCAGGATTTTATTGATTGTATTTCGTCATCTAAACTTGTGGAACCAGATTTTACTGGTAATTACTTTACTTGAAGAGGTGGACAAAAATTTTCTATTCACAGTAAGATTGATCGTGTTTTTGTTAATTCTCTATGGATGGATTTATTTTATCAGTTTGATATTAATTTTGGAAATCACTCTTTAAGTGATTATTCTCCTATTACTGTTAAACTCATGATACATAATACTAAGAAGAAAAGAGCACCTTTCAGATATAACAACTCTTGGCATCTTCAAGCAGGATATTTCTCTTCTCTTCAAGATGCTCTAATGCACGAATTTCATGGTAATCCCCTTCATACTCTCCTATGCACACTGAAAGCAGCAAAATCTGCATTGAAGATTCGGTTAAAAAATAAATATAACATTCATACAATGATTGCTCAAATAAAAGATGAGGCTAATGAATTATATAAACAAATTGTTCAAAATCTTTTGAATGAGAGCTTGGTAGAACAATACTCTTCGAAAACAGCACATTCATTTAATTATGGAAAAAATTACAACTGAAAATGAGCAAAGAATGAAGTTAAATTGGTTGGTTAAAGGTGATAGGCCAACAAACTTCTTCTACAATAGTATAAATGTTCATAATCCTAGTCGAAGGAGTAATTATATTCTTAATTCAAATGGATCATGGTCATCAGCATCAGAAAAACTTGCGTATGAAGAAGTTAATTATTTTTCTACTCTATTTTCAACAACTCAGGCCAATTATCAATTTCTAGGCATTACTTGTAAGAAAATTCTTTTTGAAAATGCAAAGAACAATTTAAGCAAGCCATTTCAATTAGTGGAAATTAAAACTGCCATATTCTAGATTAATGACAACAGCACTCCTGGACCAGATGTGTAACGCCCCACCCCGAGACCACCTTAGTAAAAAGAATTAACGAGTAATTCGTCTACTAAAGCGGAGAATACGGCTGGTTAAGGGCGACCATCTATAATTTTGTCTTAAACATCTACTGAATACGTCGATAAATGCAATATGATTTTTCTTTTCTATCTCAAGTGGATTGACATACCCAGTAAATGCTTAATCCAAAACTATAGGTGACTAACGGATCTATTAGAACAAAATACAATAACTAAATGTAAAGCACATCATAGAACAGTTATCAACATCATATATATACATAAACACTGATGCATGTTTAATACAACACAATATGAATACAATAAAGGTGGTACTCGACCACACCATATATCGAATCAAATAATGTACATCAGAGAATGCGGAAGAAAGAAAACTACAAGAGGGGAATAAATTGATATCCAATCAGCAACTTCAAGCTGAGTCCAAGAAGAAGCTACCTAAAACAACTCGGTCTGACCCGAGTATAAATACACGGGTCAGTCTAGCCAAACAAATCAGTTTAGGATGCTAAGTAGGAATTAAGCATAAGTATACGGTGATGTCCTCCTTGAACAAGAAGAGACAAGATAAGGCATGAATATAAACATAAGGAGGATATGCATCCTAAATGGTATGCAAAGGTACACTAAGTGATAAAATATCATCACTTATTCAAGTATACGATCTCAAAGAGATAAAGGAAACCATAAATCGCTACGAATAGCAAACCTTATATCATCGGCAAATCATAAATCACATAAGAATGGTTTAGGGAATATCATAATATAAACTCCTAGAATGGACAATTTCCCAAACCCTCCATATAGGCAACTCAAAGTAAACTCAACAAAATCATCTCAAAAACGCCATAAGGCAACAATCCTCATATAAGAGATTACAATCTCATATAACGCCAAAAGGCAAATCTCAAAGCGTCAGTGTAGGCAATACAAATCTAGTAGAACTCAAGAGTCTTTTGGCGTTATATGAGATTTTCCAAGAGTCTGAAAGTAGAACTCAAAGTAAACTTTTAGATTTTTATTGCCTATACTGGCGCTTTGAGATTTTCCTTTTGGCGTTATATAAGATTTTAATCTCTTATATGAGGATTGTTGCCTTATGGCGTTTTTGAGATGCTTTTGTTGAGTTTACTTTGAGTTGCCCATATGGCGGGTTTGGGAAATTCTCCATTCTAGGAGTTTATATTATGATATTCCCTAAACCATTCTTATGTGATTTATGATTTGTCGATGATACAAGGCTTGCTATTCGTAGCGATTTATGGTTTCCTTTATCTCTTTGAGATCGTATACTTGAATAAGTGATGATATTCTATCACTTAGTGTACCTTTGCATACCATTTAGGATGCATATCCTCCTTATGTTTATATTCATGCCTTATCTTGTCTCTTCTTGTTCAAGGAGGACATCACCGTATACTTATGCTTAATTCCTACTTAGCATCCTAAACTGATTTGTTTGGCTAGACTGACCTATGTATTTATACTCGGGTCAGACCGAGTTGTTTCAAGTAGCTTCTTCTTGGACTCAGCTTAAAGTTGTTGATTGGATATCAGTTTATTCCCCTCTTGTAGTTTTCTTTCTTTCGCATTCTCCGATGTACATTATTTGATTCGATATATGGTGTGGTCAAGTACCACCTTTATTGTATTCATATTGTATTGTATTAAACATGTATCAGTGTTTATGTATATATATGATGTTGATTGCTGTTCTGTGATGTGCCTTACATTTAGTTATTGTATTTTGTTCTAATAGATCCGTTAGCCACCTATAGTTTTGGATTAAGCATTTACTGGGTATGTCGATCCACTTGAGATAGAAAAGAAAAATCATATTGCATTTATCGACGTATTCAGTAAATGTTTAAGACAAAATTATAGATGGTCGCCCTTAACCAGCCCTATTTTCCGCTTTAGTAGACAGAATTACTCGTTAATTCTCTTTACTAAGGTGGGTCTCGGGGTAGGGTGTTACAAGATGGCATCAACTCTAAATTCTAGAAAGTACATTGGGAGCATCTTAAAAATGATATATGGAATGCTATGAATGGCATTCTCCAATCAGGTAAAATAATTAGAGAAATCAACCATACATTTATTTATCTTATTCCAAAAAAACCTGATGTGGTTAATATGCCTGATTTTAGACCAATTTCCCATTGCAATGCCATCTATAAGATTTTATCCAACCTTCTTTGCAATCGACTAAAACCTTATATGAATGACCTTATTTCATATAATCAGAATGCTTTCATTCTTGGGGGAATAATTACTAAAATTTCCTTACTTGATGAAATGGTGAGAGGATATAATAGGAAAAAATCAAACAATTTTTGCCTGAAAATTGATTTACATAAAGCCTATGATAAAATCAATAGAGAGTTTATTCATCACATTCTGATTTCCATGGGATTCCCTATGATATTTGCTGATCTCATTTATGAGTGTAGTTCTACTCCTTCGTTTTCGGTGCTAATAGATGGCTCCCCTTTTGGTTTTATTGAGAGCTCGAGGGGTTTAAGACATGGTGATCCTCTCTCGCCATACTTATTTTCTATGTCTATGGAGTTCCTTACAATTAATCAAGATGTGGAGTACTTGAAAGGTAATATCACCCCATTTACAAAATTGATCCTATAATTACCCATTTGTTGTACGCAAATGATATTTTAATAATGGCCAAAGCTACCATAAAGAATGCTGAATGCGTTCTGCACACTTTTCAGGTTTTGAAATATTTAACTGGCCTGGGCTTAAATGAAAACAAATCTACTTTGTTTTTTAGCAAAGGAGCTAATAACAAGCAGCAAATAGCTGATATTTTAAATATCAGTATTGGAAACCTTCCAGTGACATATTTAGGCATCCTATTATCTAACAACAAACTTAAAGCAAGGGATTTTGGATGTCTAATAGACAAAATTAATAAAAATATTAATCATTGGAATAGCAAATTGCTCAACATCAGTGGTAGAATTGAATTAGTTTAAACTGTTATTCACCCAATGATATAATTTTGCATGCAATTTACCCAATTTCCTATGTCTGCGATTCAAAGAATTAGTTCTCTTTGTGTTAACTTTATATGTGTAACTACCCTGTATTTTGTAATTATTTTAAATTGAATTTCCTGATTTAAAAACTTTATTTTATTTATTAAAATGGATAAATTTTGTTATTTTAAATATTAATTATGATTTGTATGTGAATTAGAATTCCAAACATGAATAAATAGAATATTTTTACAGAAATGTGAATTTTGGTCAATATGGTCAAACTTTGACTTTTAATATAAAATTTTAAAAATTTGAAATTTTGATATTTATCTTTATTTTATGAAAGTAAATAAAATTTCAAGAATACTGCTTTTCGTTTCATTGAAATCAGAATTATATTGTGAAAGTTATGCCCTTTTAACTATTGAGTGTAATTTGCTGTATTTAACAAAAAATGTTTATTTTAAAATTATGTAAATAATATTTTATCTGGTCATGTATTGTTCTAATTTATGTTTATATGGGTAAAACAACATGTTATGTATATATTTTGGTTTTAAAACATTTTTAAAAGTATAATTTACATTTTCTAGTGTCAGTTGTATTTTTGTTTACAATTTCTAATTTCCAGTTTCAATTAATTAAAGAAATTATTTATTTATTTTTTCTATTTTCTTAAGATCTTATATTTTTCTCATTCCCACTTTATTTTGTTCCTCATTTATTTTATTTATGTGACTTTTATTTATTTTAGAGTGAAGTAGATAGTTTTTTCTAAAGCTTGTGATGATTTAATTGTAATTTTTTAACCCTGTTTCCAATTTTTAAGCAATTTCTTTAATTCTTTTTCTATTTTCTTTAAATTTAATTATTTAATTTTATTTTAATTTGTTTTAGTTTTTTAAGTCAATTACTGATTTTATTTTGTTTTTATTTGATTTAAAGAAAATGGAAATATGAAAGGTTTAAAGTGCTTTTAGAAACTTAAGTCTTTTCATTTCCAAAACTTTTCATTTGCTATAACCTCCCACTTAATTGCTTTTGGCCGTGTATTTTCATTGGTTAAGCCGTGAGTTTCATCTCATTTTCATGCAAGAAAACTTCTTTCTCATTTTTTTCACGGCTAAGGAAAAATAGCTTGGTAATGTCTTCTTCTTTTTCCTCCTTTCTCTTCATTTTCAGGTATTTTTTGCCTTGTTTTCACATGATGTTTGCTCCGCCTCCCCTTCATGTTCACGACCACCACTCCCTACATCTCTTCCTTGTCACCATTACCACCTACTCCTTCAACCTTGACCATGGCCGAGCCTACCATGATGCAAAAATCCACAAAAATACAACCTATGCCTTAAAACTATGCTAGTTTGAGCCATCTTGTTTCACCACTTCATTTTTCACCACCACCTTAGGCCGCCACCACCATCAGTGTCCAGACCCCTACTCACCACTCCAACCCTGACCTGACCCACACTCCACTGGCCGAGCCAAACATCCCATGGCCGAGCCCTTTTGTTGAGTCAAAACCATGTTTTAGCCTAAACCCCTTCACATTCCTACCTTGTAACTTCCTCCACATATTCTAGCCTTTATGCCATGCATTCCTATGTTCAAACCTGAGCCAAAGTCATGCCAAACCTGAGCCAAAACATCCCCTAGACCGTGCAAGCAATTGTAGAAAACAAGGCAAAAGATAGTGTATTCATATTTCTTTTGTTTCAAAGTTATTCTATTCAATGTCGTATTGAATTCTAATTTTTTGTCATGTTCATGGGTTGTGTACAAGATCAATAAGCTTGGTTCTCATCCACTTGAATCTATTGTTGTGTCATCGTGCTTTTTGGTATCCGTTTGAATTGATATCTCCAGCTTATAGAGGTGAGTAAATCTCACCTGACATTTATACTTATGCAAATGTGAATTGACAACAATTGAATGTGTAGAATATTATATATGATGTTATAACTGCCTATAATTATTAATTATATGATGTTAAACTTGTTATTTTACCTGTCATATTATCTGTTACTGTTATTTATTGTTAAACTGTTCATTTATACCTGTTTATCACACTGCAAGTTCCCTGTAGATTAGATTCACTATGGGTTGAAATGATACATACCTGAACGGACTTTAGAATAGGGAAAACTCGTTATGGGCTGAAATGATAGGCCTGAACGGTTTTTATTTATTTTATTTTAACTTGGGATTGCGGGTTTGAAATGATAGAACCCGGATTTTTTCTTTTTAAACTGCGGATTGAAATGATACATATCCGTATCACTTGACCAAGGTTAGAAAACTATATATAGGCCTGTGGTTATTTTTATAAAGTATTTTGAATATTTGAAATATTTTTAAAAGTGTAAAATTATGAAAATTTGATTTAAATTGGATTTTTAATGTCTAAATAAAGAAATTTGGATTTTTCTAAAAGTTAAAGATGTAATTTAAATGAATGGTAAAAGTGAAATTTTGAAATATAACTTAAGTTTGGAAATTTGGAATTTTGGTTTTAAAATAATATTTAAGTTATATAAATAAAATGGAAAATTAATTATATTTGGAAAATGGTAAATATGATAATTTGATTTGAATTTGAATTTAAATGATTTAATAAAGTGTTATTGAGTTTTCTATGTATTAAAATGGTTAAATAAATGAATGCTTAAAAGTGTAATTTTAAAATGTAACTTGACTTGGAAATGTGAATTTGGTTTTTATTAAAGGTTTAAGTTAATTAAATAAAATTGAAATTTTAGTTTAATTTGTGAAATGGAAATAAAATATAAGTGTTAAGTTTATTTGTTAAAAATGTGAAGAAAAGAAAATTGTTGATTTGGATTTGTTAAGTAAAATTATTGGAAATTTAGATTTTACTGTAAATGTTTCTTATAAAAATCATAAATTAAAAGAGTAATTTTAATGAACATTTTTGAATGTCAAAATATTATCTTTATAATGTTTAAAAGGTTTAATATTGAAGGTTATTATTTGCTGGAAATACACTAAAATCGGGAAATTACTTTTTATAGCATTCAGAAATGTTATGATTTCTATAAATGAACTAAAACTTAAATAAGAGGCTATTACAGCAGTTCTGTAATGCTGTAGTTACTGAAGTAAATTAAAAGGTTAAAAACTTGATAAAGGCTTATTACAGCAGTTCTGTAATTGCTGTAGTGGTCTACTGTCTTTGCTGAATTTAATGGAACCCTTTAATTTGAAACCTGAGCTCTTACAACATTTCTGGAAATGCTGTCTTTGCTGTTTTAAACTAAATTTCAACTAAAACTGAGATTTAACAGCATTTTTAAATGCTGTCTTTGCTGAATTAAAATGTTTTCAAGTATAACTTATAACAGTTTTTTCTGAATGCCGTGAAAGGCTCAAATTTTCAATGTTTATGGTTTTTTAACTTAGTAAATGAACTCAGAATAATTTAAAACTTTGGAAATTGAATACTTGATTTGAAAGTGTAATAACTACACTTTAAATGGTTTAAATGAATTATTTTGATTGAAATATATACTATTTAAAAGGTGACTTGAAATGATAATAAATGAATGATATCTTTGAATTTAAAAGGTATTTAAAATTGAATATTTGGATTTGAACTCAAATAAATGATTTGAAAAGAAGTTTTGAAATGATATGATGGTTTGATATATTAAAATGATTTGAAATGAAGTTTTTGAAAGGATATGATATTTTGATATATTAAAATGATTTGAAATGAAGTTTTGGAAAGATATGATATTATTTTTTGAGAAAGACGGATGTGTAGTGATATACTACACAGCCGATTAATAATAGTAGGATAATAGGTAATAAGGTCCAGTTGACAAGCCCAACCGGTGGCCCAAAAAAATAGGCTTAATTAGATAGCATAATAATGTACATAAGAGCAATGAGTTACAGGATTGAACACAAGCACCATATTCGATGTTCAACTGACAAAAAGGGGCTAATCTGTTTCGCTTTGGAGCTGCTACCGAGGGTTGGCGCTGGTGCTGGCTATTGATTCCGCAGAGTTAGCAGGGGCGGTCTTCGGTCGAAATCTGAACGGGGCAGAGTTGGTACCTGTCCAGTAATTGAAAAGATGTGAGATTCGACTACAAATGGCCGCAAAAGAAGATCTTGGTTTGTTGAAGACGAGGGCATTTCTTTCTTTCCAGATGCACCAATAGAAAATGGTGATAATGATGTCGAGTTTGTGATTTCCAAGATCTTGCTGCCAGTAGTCAAAAAAAGAAGTGAATTCCGGTATGTGACCAAGGAGATGCGCGCTGGCTGGGGCCCAAATTGCGAATGAGAAATCACAGTCTAAGAAAAGGTGAGTGATGGTTTCGGCGTGGGAGGAGCAAAGTACGCAGAGTGGATCTGTGGGGATGTTTAAACGAATAAGTCTATCCTTGGTGTTAATGCGGTTATGAATGAGGCACCATTGGAAGAAGAGGAATCTTGGGTGTGAATGGCATTTCCAAATCATGCTGAAGGGGAATAGGCGGCCAGGATGGGTGAGGAAGGAGTAGCAAGATGATACAGAGAAGCCTTTAGATGGATTGAGGGCCCAGATGAAGCGGTCCGATGAGTGGGATAGGCGAAGAGATTGGAGGGGGGATGAAGGCTATTGGGGCCCAGGTGACAGAGGGTATTGATGGTGGCGAGTTGGAGGTTTGAGGAGGAGAAAAGGTTAGGAATTGATTTAATCTTTATTTTGATAAAGATTTGGATTTGAAATGATATTCTATTTTGAAGTATAAAATATTATTTTAAAATTATAACCACGGGTTATAATAACGATTGGTTGTTAAAGAGACCATGATCGGATATGGACATACTCTCTGTCGATACCGAAAACCACTTTGACAACTGTGTACGCGGTGGAGTTTCCAGAATGAAGTAGGATGGTGGCGACGATCCTAAAGATATATACGTAGACCCAACTCCCGTGAGTTGGCATAAGGTGGCTAAAATAGGAGCGATCTCGGACCAATGAGGTATCACCTCTTATCGGATGCACTTCTTCGATACCATTCTATTACTTTGTGATTGTTTGGGTGCACCCTTTGATTTGGGAGTGTTGTTCAAGGTGGAGCGGTAGTGGCTGCTATGCGTTTCCATTAGTCCGTGTGCGTAATTGGTATATCTACCCTAGTGTTAACTAGCATCTTGGCCCGGTTACAAAACGACAGTTGAAGAAATTATCATTAGCACTAGACAAGATTCTGATCAAGAAGAGACTGGAGGTGGTAGCAAGTTGTCAGGCCCACAACAAAGCAAGAGCATTCGGCCTGCCTAGCCTGGTGCGCAGATTCACCTACTATGGGCAGAGGCACCTAGTTCCTAAGCCCATGAGGGAAGTCCAACCCATCTCGTCTATAAATAGGAGGGCAGTAGCACAATGAAAGGGACCTTTTTTGGAGAACAATGGGGAAACTCTGCCATTTTTTATACCCTCCTCTTTTTAATTCAAACTTGGATTCAAGTCATTAATATATGGATTGTATTTGTATTCAACTACTTGTGAAAGAAATAAAGATCAAAACTCAGAGTGGACGTAGGCAGTTACGCCGAACCACTATAAATCTGGTGTTCTCGTTTTTGTTGTTCTGTTGGCATTGAATTTCACTATATTTCAGTTCTAATTCATCTTCTTCATTAATCTCTCTACACAATCTTTCTCAACGAGGTTAGTGACCAATTTTGGTGCTAACACTTTGGTGCTTTCACTGAGAATTGAATTCTCAGCTTGATTGGATCTCATCGTCTACTAGTGGATTTCCATATTCGCGAGATAGATCCAGTTGTTTACTAGAAAACTTCCTATTCTACTCAGATTTGAAAGAAATCTAAAGAAAGCTGATAGCCGTAGATTGGATTCACTGATGTACGCAAGATCTGGGGATTGGACGTTGAAGTTTGCACTCAAGTTGAATGAAGGCCGACTCTCCTCTGAAGGCAATTCGGCCGATCACTCCAGAAAAGGCTTATGCCGATCGCCTCAGAAAAGGCTTATGCCGATCGCCCCAGAAAAGGCGTATGCCGAACGCTCCAGAAAAGGCGTATGTCGAACGCTCCAGGAAAGGCGTATGCCGAACGCTCCAGAAAAGGCGTATGCCGAACGCTCCAGAAAAGGCGTAGGCCGAACGCTCTTCCAGGCCGAACATACCTCTAGGCCGAACGCTCTTCCAGGCCGACCATACCTCTAGGTCGAACGCTCTTCCAGGCCGAACATACCTCTAGGCCAAACACCCTTCCAGGCCAAACATACCTCTAGGTCGAATGCCCTTCCAGGCCGACCATACCTCTAGGCCGAACGCCTCTGTAATGCCGAATGGTAGTGTATGCCGAACGACTCGGTTGTGCCGAACAAGAATGAATGTCGAGCGCCTCTGTAATGCCGAACGGTATTGTATGCCGAACAACTCGGTTGTGCCGAACAGTGTGAATGCCGAACACGTGTGGAATGTCGAACAGTGTGGATGCCGAACAGCTTTGGCCGAACCACTTCTGGACGATCCACTTTGGACAAACAGCCTTGGCCGAACAGCTTTGGCTGGAAAATAATTTCGGTGATGACTTCAGCATCATCGACATTCATTTTCGGGTTTTGAAGTGAAGAGACTATTCTGTAGCTTTGCTACAGTTTTGCTTTGAAAGTTAAATTGATTTGAATTCTTAAATATGACTTGACTTATAATATACCGATATATAATTTAAAATTGATTTGATATATATTGTGTATGTATATACATTTATTTATTTCTAAATAGTTTGAAATTAATCGGAAATCTAATTCTTAAATTTTATCTTAAAGGATAATTTCAATTATAAAAGGAAATCAAGGTTTGAATAAATATGTAAACTTGAATAATTGAAATTGAAGAATTTATTTGTATAATATTCTATTACATTCCAATATAACTTACCTAAATTATTCTGAAGTTGAATATGTAATTGGAAAATATACAAAATAAAGAGAAATTTTATAAATAAAACTTAAGTGGGTATAATAAATGTTATACACTTAAATTTTATTTATAAAGGATCAATAGAGGTAAATAGAGAAGAAGGTTAATTGAATAATTTACAATATAGTGATATTTAAAAGAAATTATAAATAAATTGGAATAATTATAATAAGTGAAATACACTTAATATATATAGGATTTGATATATTAAGGGGAATAAAGAAGAATGAAATTTAATGAATAAAGATGAAATATAATAAATGATTGTTCAAATTCATGACTTTATAAATTGTTGATGAGATAATGAGATTTAAAAATAATTAAGATTTATTTAACTTAAGTGAAATCGAATGAATGAAATTAATTATTAATGGAAGTTGAACTTTTCATGGTTTTAAATTTATTATCTTATTCTATTTTCCAATCTATTTTTCTTTTGGGTTGTTTCCATTCTCCTACCTTCTAAGTAGGAATCAAATTCAAATTGGTTAGCCTTGGAGCTACTGTTCTCTTTTAGCTTGATCTTGCCTCTGATTTTAACCAACTCAGGGTTGCTGAGGGAAGTATCCCCGAGGCTGCTTTCCGTACTGAGAATGGTTTTTCTATGAATAGTTAGTCATGCCTTTTGCTTTGACTAATGCTCCTGCTTTCTTTGTTAATTTGATGGATCGTGTTTTTCGTGTTGTGTTTTATAAGTCTGTTCTAGTTTTTCTTTCTTTCTCTTTTTCCTTAATCATTTAACTTTTCTATCTCTTTGTGGTTTTTACTTCTCCCTATTCTGAATCTGAGCATTGCTTACCATCCACAAACCGACGGTCAAACGGAAAGGGTGAATCAGATTCTCAATGATCTTTTCGTGCTTGTGTCCTTGATTCTGGAGGATCTTGGGAAGATCATCTCCACCTTGTTAAACTTACCTACAACAACAGTTATCAAGTATAATTTCAACCTTCTTGTCATCTTATCTTGATCCTATTTCATTCTATCTTTTTCTGTATCTTTCCCGTACCTCATTCCTTTTCGGGGACGAAAAGTTTTGAGTGGGGGAGAGTTTAACAACCCTCTATTTTGTAATTGTTTTAAATTGAATTTCCTGATTTAAAAACTTTATTTTATTTATTAAAATGGATAAATTTTGTTATTTTAAATATTAATTATGATTTGTATGTGAATTAGAATTCCAAACATGAATAAATAGAATATTTTTACAGAAATGTGAATTTTGGTCAATATGGTCAAACTTTGACTTTTAATATAAAATTTTAAAAATTTGAAATTTTGATATTTATCTTTATTTTATGAAAGTAAATAAAATTTCAAGAATACTGCTTTTCGTTTCGTTGAAATCAGAATTATATTGTGAAAGTTATGCCCTTTTAACTATTGAGTGTAATTTGCTGTATTTAACAAAAATTGTTTATTTTAAAATTATGTAAATAATATTTTATCTGGTCATGTATTGTTCTAATTTATGTTTATATGGGTAAAATAACATGTTATGTATATATTTTGGTTTTAAAACATTTTTAAAAGTATAATTTACATTTTCTAGTGTCAGTTGTATTTTTGTTTACAATTTCTAATTTCCAGTTTCAATTAATTAAAGAAATTATTTATTTATTTTTTCTATTTTCTTAAGATCTTATATTTTTCTCATTCCCACTTTATTTTGTTCCTCATTTATTTTATTTATGTGACTTTTATTTATTTTAGAGTGAAGTAGATAGTTTTTTCTAAAGCTTGTGATGATTTAATTGTAATTTTTTAACCCTGTTTCCAATTTTTAAGCAATTTCTTTAATTCTTTTTCTATTTTCTTTAAATTTAATTATTTAATTTTATTTTAATTTGTTTTAGTTTTTTAAGTCAATTACTGATTTTATTTTGTTTTTATTTGATTTAAAGAAAATGGAAATATGAAAGGTTTAAAGTGCTTTTAGAAACTTAAGTCTTTTCATTTCCAAAACTTTTCATTTGCTATAACCTCCCACTTAATTGCTTTTGGCCGTGTATTTTCATTGGTTAAGCCGTGAGTTTCATCTCATTTTCATGCAAGAAAACTTCTTTCTCATTTTTTTCACGGCTAAGGAAAAATAGCTTGGTAATGTCTTTTTCTTTTTCCTCCTTTCTCTTCATTTTCAGGTATATTTTGCCTTGTTTTCACATGATGTTTGCACCGCCTCCCCTTCATGTTCATGACCACCACTCCCTACATCTCCTCCTTATCACCATCACCACCTACTCATTCAGCCTTGACCATGGCCGAGCCTACCATGATGCAAAAATCCACAAAAATACAACCTATGCCTTAAAACTATGCTAGTTTGAGCCATCTTGCTTCACCACTTCATTTTTCACCACCACCACCACCTTAGGATGCCACCACCATCACTGTCCAGACCCCTACTCACCACTCCAACCCCTGACCTGACCCACACTCCACTGGCCGAGCCAAACATCCCATGGCCGAGCCCTTTTGTTGAGCCAAAACCATGTTTTAGCCTAAACCCCTTCACATTCCTACCTTGTAACTTCCTCCACATATTCTAGCCTTTATGCCATACATTCCTATGTTCAAACCTGAGCCAAAGTCATGCCAAACCTGAGCCAAAACATCCCCTAGACCGTGCAAGCAATTGTAGAAAACAAGGCAAAAGATAGTGTATTCATATTGCTTTTGTTTCAAAGTTATTCTATTCAATGTCGTATTGAATTCTAATTTTTTGTCATGTTCATGGGTTGTGTACAAGATCAATAAGCTTGGTTCTCATCCACTTGAATCTATCGTTGTGTCATCATGCTTTTTGGTATCCGTTTGTGTAGTTTGAATTGATATCTCCAGCTTAAAGAGGTGGGTAAATCTCACCTGACATTTATACTTGTGCAAATGTGAATTGACAACAATTGAATGTGTAGAATATTATATATGATGTTATAACTGCCTATGATTATTAATTATATGATGTTAAACCTGTTATTTTACCTGTCATATTATCTGTTACTGTTATTTATTGTTAAACTATTCATTTATACCTGTTTATCACACTACAAGTTTTCTGTAGATTAGATTCACTATGGGTTGAAATGATACATACCCAAACAGACTTTAGAATAGGGAAAACTCGTTATGGGCTGAAATGATAGGCCTGAACGGTTTTTATTTATTTTATTTTAACTTGGGATTGCGGGTTTGAAATGATAGAACCCGGATTTTTGCTTTTTAAACTGCGGATTGAAATGATACATATCTGTATCACTTGACCTAGCTTAAAAACTATATACATGCCCGTGGTTATTTTTATAAAGTATTTTGAATATTTTAAATATTTTTAAAAGTGTAAAATTATGAAAATTTGATTTAAATTGGATTTTTAATGTCTATATAAAGAAATTTGGATTTTTATAGAAGTTAAAGATGTAATTTAAATGAATGGTAAAAGTGAATTTTTGAAATATAACTTAAGTTTGGAAATTTGGAATTTTGGTTTTAAAATGATATTTAAGTTATATAAATAAAATGGAAATTTAATTATATTTGGAAAATGGTAAATATGATAATTTGATTTGAATTTGAATTTAAATGATGTAATAAAGTGTTATTGAGTTTTCTATGTATTAAAATGGTTAAATAAATGAATGCTTAAAAGTGTAATTTTAAAATGTAACTTGACTTGGAAATGTGAATTTGGTTTTTATTAAAGGTTTAAGTTAATTAAATAAAATTGAAATTTTAGTTTAATTTGTGAAATGGAAATAAAATATAAGTGTTAAGTTTATTTGTTAAAAATGTGAAGAAATTTGGATTTTACTGTAAATGTTTCTTATAAAAATCATAAATTAAAAGAGTAATTTTAACGAACATTTTTAAATGTCAAAATATGATTTTTATAATGTTTAAAAGGTTTAATATTGAAGGTTATTATTTGCTGAAAATACACTAAAATCGGGAAATTACTTTTTATAGCATTCAGAAATGTTATGATTTCTGTAAATGAACTAAAACTTAAATAAGAGGCTATTACAGCAGTTCTGTAATGCTGTAGTTGCTGAAGTGAATTAAAAGGCTAAAAACTTGATAAAGGCTTATTACAGCAGTTCTGTAATTACTGTAGTGGTCTGCTGTCTTTGCTGAATTTAATGGAACCCTTTAATTTGAAACCTGAGCTATTACAGGATTTCTGGAAATGTTGTCTTTGCTGTTTTAAACTAAATTTCAACTAAAACTGAGGTTTAACAGCATTTTTAAATGCCGTCTTTGCTGAATTAAAATGTTTTCAAGTATAACTTATAACAGCTTTTTCTGAATGCTGTGAAAGGCTGAAATTTTCAATGTTTATGGTTTTTTCACTTAGTAAATGAACTCGGAATAATTTAAAACTTTGGAAATTGAATACTTGATTTGAAAGTATAATAATTACACTTTAAATGGTTTAAATGAATTATTTTGATTGAAATATATACTATTTAAAAGGTGACTTGAAATGATAATAAATGAATGATATCTTTGAATTTAAAAGGTATTTAAAATTGAATATTTGGATTTGAACTCAAATAAATGATTTGAAATGAAGTTTTGAAATGATATGATGTTTTGATATATTAAAATGATTTGAAATGAAGTTTTTGAAAGGATATGATATTTTGATATATTAAAATGATTTGAAATGAAGTTTTGGAAAGATATGATATTTTGATAATATTGAAATGGTTTGGAATTGATTTAATCTTTATTTTGATAAAGATTTGGATTTGAAATGATATTCTATTTTGAAGTATAAAATATTATTTTAAAATTATAACCACGGGTTATAATAACGATTGGTTGTTAAAGAGACCGGGATCAGATATGGACATACTCTCTGTCGATACCGAAAACCACTTTGACAACTGTGTACGCGGTGGAGTTTCCAGAATGAAGTAGGATGGTGGCAACGATCCTAAAGGTATATATGTGGACCCAACTCCCGTGAGTTGGCATAAGGTGGCTAAAACAGGAGCGATCTCGGACCAGTGAGGTAGCACCTCTTATCGGACGCACTTCTTCGGTACCATTCTATTACTTTGTGATTGTTTGGGTGCACCCCTTGATTTGGGAGTGTTGTTCGAGGTGGAGCGGTAGTGGCTGCTATGCGTTTCCATCAGTCCGTGTGCGTAATTGGTATATCTACCCTGGCATTGCCTTGTGTGCCATGTCACCTACCATATCGAGCTTTACTACGAGTTGTGATTTCTCCCATAGCCTGTGGAGTATCGAGGGTAGCCCCCATTTTGGGAGTATGTTAATACTGGATAGACTACTGGGACTATTACGTGTTAAGGGCTATATGGGTAACCCCTTGACGCTATTAAAAAGTATGTTTATTTTATATTAGACATTATTATAATAGCGAATATTACTACATAGTAGATAGTTTAACGGATCCTTAAAGAATGGGCGATCCCAAGCATTCTTTAAGTTACTTGTACCTTTATTACAGTTCACTTGAGTTGGTTTACATTGTATAAGTATGTATGTCCTGACTCGAGTGTTTTGTGTTTGCTTTACGCTCGGGTCAGACTGAGTGATACAACATTAGAGACTCACCTTTGGAGCTGGAGTTTTGCTTTGAAGATCCAGATATCTATTCATTTTATTATCCAGATGATTCCCGTTGTATTCTGAGTTGTACCTGATTATCATACTATTACACCTGTTGTATCTTGGTATTCCTATTGTATCTTACTTAACTTTGATGTATTTATATAGTAGCTTCTTGAACTACTATTTCTTTGTTTCCGCTGCATTATATTACTCTGTGTTTGTGATCTGTGATTATTTATTTACTGTATATGATGAGTTTGCTAAATTTTTATTTACAACATGGTATTTTGAGCAATTCAAGTCCGACATGTGCGGATGCCAATGGTTGAAAATATCGGGTCGTTACATGTGGTATCAGAGCTCTGGTTTTAGGCAAACTCAGCATATAGAGTAAATTTAATTATAGAATCACCTTCGTTCGAACTTGAATTCCTTCTTCTTCAATTCGATTTCCTTGGAATTTAGGAACGTTCCCTTCGGTTCCAAAGTCCATTCTTGTCCTCCCCTATTCGTGTCTTCTTGATTCTTGAGTGTCCCATAACTCCACTCCGAATAATCTTTCTAATGAATTGGCAGTCCCGCCAATACTCTAATGACTTGTAAAGGGGTGAAACTTCTTTACAAAAAGCATTGATTCGCCGAAGGCTTCTGTATCCTTGGTTTATGATGCTACTATCTCTTGCTATGCCTGAATTCTATCTCTTGAGATCGAATGTAGATTTACCCTAGAAAATCCACAACGATCTTTTCGTTAAGTCACGGTTGACCTGGTTAAGGTTACCCGCGATTTATATGGGCTTATCCATACTCCCTATTCTGTTGTTTTATCATCTTATCTTTTGTCTCCAACTTATATTCAAATCAGAGTTCTCTTTGATTTGAGACCATCAAATCTGAATCCCTATCCTTATTTTTGAAAATTAATCTTGTATTTGAAATTTTATATATTTTGTTGTTTGAGTTGTTGATGTTGATTTGGGTTTCCGATCGGTTCGTCTGATCAACGCTATCGATAGGATCTCCAAAACACTTAAACAGAGCAAACTGACAATATGGTTTTTAAAATTAGTAGATGGATAAATTTTGTACAATTATAATATGTATAAGGTTAATTTTCTGAATTTTGATAATTAATGGAATTGGGTATTAAGAAATAATATTTAACTTTGTATGTATTTTATAATCATTAGCTTTAGTTTCATATCTAAATAATTAAACATGGTTATAAATTAATTTGGAAATTTAAATGGATTTAAATCAAGCATGTGAGAATTTAATTTCCGATGATTTCGAACTTTGTTTTGAAAGTTTAAAAGGATTTATTATTTAAAGGTATTTCTAGTAGAAATTGTTTCAAAGGATTTTTAATTTGTAAATCAGTGCTCTTTTCTTTGTCGCTGGAAAATAATTTCGGTGATGACTACAGCATCATCGACATTCATTTTCGGGTTTCGAAGTGAAGAGACTATTCTGTAGCTTTGCTACAGTTTTGCTTTGAAAGTTAAATTGATTTGAATTCCTAAATATGACTTGACTTATAATATATCGATATATAATTTAAAATTGATTTGATATACATTGTGTATGTATATATATTTATTTATTTCTAAATAGTTTTAAGTTAATCGGAAATCTAATTCTTAAATTTTATCTTAAAGGATAATTTCAATTATAAAAGGAAATCAAGGTTTGAAAAAAAATGTAAACTTGAATAATTGAAATTGAAGAATTTATTTATATAATATTCTGTTACATTCCAATATAACTTACCTAAATTATTCAGAAGTTGAATATGTAATTGGAAAATATACAAAATAAAGAGAAATTTTATAAATAAAACTTAAGTGGGTATAATAAATGTTATACACTTAAATTTTATTTATAAAGGATCAATATAGGTAAATAGAGAAAAAGGTTAATTAAATAATTTACAATATAGTGATATTTAAAAGAAATTATAAATAAATTGGAATAATTATAATAAGTGAAATACACTTAATATATATATTATTTGATATATTAAGGGGAATAAAGAAGAATGAAATTTAATGAATAAAGATGAAATATAATAAATGATTGTTCAAATTCACGACTTCATAAATTATTGATGAGATAATGAGATTTAAAAATAATTAAGATTTATTTACCTTAAGTGAAATCGAATGAATGAAATTAATTATTAATGGAAGTTGAACTTTTCATGGTTTTAAATTTATTATCTTATTCTATTTTCCAATCTATTTTTCTTTCGGGTTGCTTCCATTCTCCTACTTTCTAAGTAGGAATCAAATTCAAATTGGTTAGCCTTGGAGCTACTGTTCTCTTTCAGCTTGATCTTGCCTCTGATTTTCACCAGCTCAGGGTTGCCGAGGGAAGTATTCACGAGGCCGCTTTCCGTACTGAGAATGGTTTTTCTATGAATAGTTAGTCATGCCTTTTGGTTTGACTAATGCTCGTGATTTCTTTGTTAATTTGATGGATCGTGTTTTTCGTGTTGTGTTTTATAAGTCTGTTCCATCTCTTTGTGGTTTTTACTTCTCCCTATTCTGAATCTGAGCACTGCTTACCATCCACAAACCGACGGTCAAACGGAAAGGGTGAATCAGATTCTCAATGATCTTTTCGTGCTTGTGTCCTTGATTTTGGAGGATCTTGGGAAGATCATCTCCACCTTGTTAAACTTACCTACAACAACAGTTATCAAGTATAATTTCAACCTTCTTGTCATCTTATCTTGATCCTATTTCATTCTATCTTTTTCTGTATCTTTCCCGTACCTCATTCCTTTTCGGGGACGAAAAGTTTTGAGTGGGGGAGAGTTTAACAACCCTCTATTTTGTAATTGTTTTAAATTGAATTTCCTGATTTAAAAACTTTATTTTATTTATTAAAATGGATAAATTTTGTTATTTTAAATATTAATTATGATTTGTATGTGAATTAGAATTCCAAACATGAATAAATAGAATATTTTTACAGAAATGTGAATTTTGGTCAATATGGTCAAACTTTGACTTTTAATATAAAATTTTAAAAATTTGAAATTTTGATATTTATCTTTATTTTATAAAAGTAAATAAAATTTCAAGAATACTGCTTTTCGTTTCGTTGAAATCAGAATTATATTGTGAAAGTTATGCCCTTTTAACTATTGAGTGTAATTTGCTGTATTTAACAAAAATTGTTTATTTTAAAATTATGTAAATAATATTTTATCTGGTCATGTATTGTTCTAATTTATGTTTATATGGGTAAAATAACATGTTATGTATATATTTTGGTTTTAAAACATTTTTAAAAATATAATTTACATTTTCTAGTGTCAGTTGTATTTTTGTTTACAATTTCTAATTTCCAGTTTCAATTAATTAAAGAAATTCTTTATTTATTTTTTCTATTTTCTTAAGATCTTATATAATTCTCATTCCCACTTTATTTTGTTCCTCATTTATTTTATTTATGTGACTTTTATTTGTTTTAGAGTGAAGTAGATATTTTTTTCTAAAGCTTGTGATGATTTAATTGTAATTTTTGAACCCTGTTTCCAATTTTTTAGCAATTTCTTTAATTCTTTTTCTATTTTCTTTAAATTTAATTATTTAATTTTATTTTATTTTACTTTGTTTCAGTTTTTAATGTCAATTACTGATTTTATTTTGTTTTTATTTGATTTAAAGAAAATGGAAATATGAAAGGTTTAAAGTGCTTTTAGAAACTTAAGTCTTTTCATTTCCAAAACTTTTCATTTGCTATAACCTCCCACTTAAATGCTTTTGGCCGTGTATTTTCATTGGTTAAGCCGTGAGTTTCATCTCATTTTCATGCAAGAAAACTTCTTTCTCATTTTTTTCACGGCTAAGGAAAAATAGCTTGGTAATGTCTTTTCTTTTTCCTCCTTTCTCTTCATTTTTAGGTATTTTTTGCCTCGATTTCACATGATGTTTGCTCCGCCTCCCCTTCATGTTCACGACCACCACTCCCTACATCTCCTCCTTGTCACCATCACCACCTACTCCTTCTGCCTTGACCATGGCCGAGCTTACCATGATGCAAAAATCCACAAAAATACAACCTATGCCTTAAAACTATGCTAGTTTGAGCCATCTTGCTTCACCACTTCATTTTTCACCACCACCACCACCTTAGGCCGCCACCACCATCACTATCCAGACCCCTACTCACCAATCCAACCCCTGACCTGACCCACACTCCACTGGCCGAGCCAAACATCCCATGGCCGAGCCCTTTTGTTGAGCCAAAACCATGTTTTAGCCTAAACCCCTTCACATTCCTACCTTGTAACTTCCTCCACATATTCTAGCCTTTATGCCATGCATTCCTATGTTCAAACCTGAGCCAAGGGCATGCCAAACCTGAGCCAAAACATCCCCTAGACCGTGCAAGCAATTGTAGAAAACAAGGCAAAAGATAGTGTATTCATATTGCTTTTGTTTCAAAGTTATTCTATTCAATGTCGTATTGAATTCTAATTTTTTGTCATGTTCATGGGTTGTGTACAAGATCAATAAGCTTGGTTCTCATCCACTTGAATCTATCATTGTGTCATCGTGCTTTTTGGTATCCGTTTGTGTAGTTTGATTTGATATCTCCAGCTTATAGAGGTGAGTAAATCTCACCTGACATTTATACTTATGCAAATGTGAATTGACAACAATTGAATGTGTAGAATTTTATATATGATGTTATAACTGCCTATGATTATTAATTATATGATATTAAACCTGTTATTTTACCTGTCATATTATCTGTTATTGTTATTTATTGTTAAACTGTTCATTTTTACCTGTTTATCACACTGCAAGTTCCCTGTAGATTAGATTCACTATGGGTTGAAATGATACATACCCGAACGGACTTTAGAATAGGGAAAACTCGTTATGGGCTGAAATGATAGGCCTGAATGTTTTTTATTTATTTTATTTTAACTTGGGATTGCGGGTTTGAAATGATAGAACCCGGATTTTTGCTTTTTAAACCGCGGATTGAAATGATACATATCCGTATCGCTTGACCTAGGTTAGAAAACTATATACAGGCCCATGGTTATTTTTATAATGTATTTTGAATATTTGAAATATTTTTAAAAGTGTAAAATTATGAAAATTTGATTTAAATTGGATTTTTAATGTCTAAATAAATAAATTTGGATTTTTCTAGAAGTTAAAGATGTAATTTAAATGAATGGTAAAAGTGAATTTTTGAAATATAACTTAAGTTTGGAAATTTGGAATTTTGGTTTTAAAATGATATTTAAGTTATATAAATAAAATGGAAATTTAATTATATTTGGAAAATGGTAAATATGATAATTTGATTTGAATTTGAATTTAAACGATTTAATAAAGTGTTATTGAGTTTTTTATGTATTAAAATGGTTAAATAAATGAATGCTTAAAAGTGTAATTTTAAAATGTAACTTGACATGGAAATGTGAATTTGGTTTTTATTAAAGGTTTAAGTTAATTAAATAAAATTGAAATTTTAGTTTAATTTGTGAAATGGAAATAAAATATAAGTGTTAAGTTTATTTGTTAAAAATGTGAAGAAAAGAAAATTGTACATTTGGATTTGTTAAGTAAAATTATTGGAAATTTGGATTTTACCGTAAATGTTTCTTATAAAAATCATAAATTAAAATAGTAATTTTAATGAACATTTTTGAATGTCAAAATATGATTTTTATAATGTTTAAAAGGTTTAATATTGAAGGTTATTATTTGCTGGAAATACACTAAAATCGGGAAATTACTTTTTATAGCATTCAGAAATGTTATGATTTCTGTAAATGAACTAAAACTTAAATAAGAGGCTATTACAGCAGTTCTGTAATGCTGTAGTTGCTGAAGTAAATTAAAAAGCTAAAAACTTGATAAAGGCTTATTACAGCAGTTCTGTAATTGCTGTAGTGGTCTACTGTCATTGCTGAATTTAATGGAACCCGTTAATTTGAAACCTGAGCTATTACAGCATTTCTGGAAATGCTGTCTTTGCTGTTTTAAACTAAATTTCAACTAAAACTGAGATTTAACAGCATTTTTAAATGCCGTCTTTGCTGAATTAAAATGTTTTCAAGTATAACTTATAACATTTTTTCTGAATGTTGTGAAAGGCTGAAATTTTCAATGTTTATGGTTTTTTAACTTAATAAATGAACTCAGAATAATTTAAAACTTTGGAAATTGAACACTTGATTTGAAAGTGTAATAATTACACTTTAAATGGTTTAAATGAATTATTTTGATTGAAATATATATTATTTAAAAGGTGACTTGAAATGATAATAAATGAATGATATTTTTGAATTTAAAAGGTATTTAAAATTGAATATTTGGATTTGAACTTAAATAAATGATTTGAAATGAAGTTTTGAAATGATATGATGTTTTGATATATTAAAATGATTTGAAATGAAGTTTTTGAAAGGATATGATATTTTGATATATTAAAATGATTTGAAATGAAGTTTTGGAAAGATATGATATTTTGATAATATTGAAATGGTTTGGAATTGATTTAATCTTTATTTTGATAAAGATTTGGATTTGAAATGATATTCTATTTTGAAGTATAAAATATTATTTTAAAATTATAACCACGGGTTATAATAACGATTGGTTGTTAAAGAGACCGGGATCGGATATGGACATACTCTCTGTCGATATCGAAAACCACTTTGATAACTATGTACGCGGTGGAGTTTCCAGAATGAAGTAGGATGGTGGCGACGATCCTAAAGGTATATACGTGGACCCAACTTCCGTGAGTTGGCATAAGGTGGCTAAAACAGGAGCGATCTCGGACCAGTGAGGTAGCACCTCTTATCGGACGCACTTCTTCGATACCATTCTATTATTTTGTGATTGTTTGGGTGCACCCCTTGATTTGGGAGTGTTATTCGAGGTGGAGCGGTAGTGGCTGCTATGCGTTTCCATCAGTCCGTGTGCGTAATTGGTATATCTACCCTGGCATTGCCTTGTGTGCCATGTCACCTACCATATCGAGCTTTACTACGAGTTGTGATTTCTCCCGTAGCCTGTGGAGTATCAAGGGTAGCCCCCATTTTGGGAGTATGCTAATACTGGATAGACTACTGGGACTATTACGTGTTAAGGGCTATATGGGTAACCCCTTGACGCTATTAAAAAGTATGTTTATTTTATATTAGACATTATTATAATAGCGAATATTACTACATAGTAGATAGTTTAACGGATCCTTAAAGAATGGGCGATCCCAATCATTCTTTAAGTTACTTGTACCTTTATTACAGTTCACTTGAGTTGGTTTACATTGTATAAGTATGTATGTCCTGACTCGAGTGTTTTGTGTTTGCTTTACGCTCGGGTCAGACTGAGTGATACATCATTAGAGACTCACCTTTGGAGCTGGAGTTTTGCTTTGAAGATCCAGATATCTATTCATTTTATTATCCAGTTGATTCCCGTTGTATTCTGAGTTGTACCTGATTATCATACTGTAACTCCTGTTGTATCTTGGTATTCCTATTGTATCTTACTTAACTTTGATGTATTTATATAGTAGCTTCATGAACTACTATTTCTTTGTTTCCGCTGCATTATCTTACTCTATGTCTGATCTGTGATTATTTATTTACTGTATATGTTGAGTTTGCCAAATTTTTATTTACAACGCGGTATTTTGAGCAATTCAAGTCCGACATGTGCGGATGCGAATGGTTGAAAATATCGGGTCGTTACAATATGGAAATCTAAAGCTTGTAAAATGTGCTGGGATGATGTTTGTAAAATCAAAAGTGAAGGTGGCCTTGACATTCGAAAAATAGATGAAATTGCTAAAGCAGTTGCAATTAATTGGTCCGAAAATTTATGCAAGGTGATACTCTATCGGCTAAATGGATGTGTAGAAAATACAGCAATAATATAAATTTCTGGACTGCTGCTATGAATAACAATGCACCTTATACTTGGAAATTACTGCTTAGAGCTAGACAATGGTGCAAAGGATTAATTGATAGGAAAATTGTCATTGGTGATAGTACAAATATTTGGTTAGACCCATGGATTAATGCCTAATCACCGATTGATAAATTTGGGTGGAATGCTATGTCTGTTGTTGGTGGTAGCAATAGAAAAGTTTCTACTCTTATATCAGATAATAATTGGAAGAATAATCTTAAGTGTGTTCCTACTCAAATTCAGAATACTATGCATAATATCAAAATTTACAATCAAATGCAACATGATTTTTGGTTCTGGCTTCCAAGCAGTAATGGTTAGTTTAGTATGAATTCAGCCTGGAATCATATCAGAAACAAACATGCAGAACTTAGTTGGACCAGTATAATTTGGGATAATAATTATGCTCCTAAAATGTCCACTTTCTCTCTTCTAGCTAAATTAAACAGATTGAACACAAAAGACAGAATTAGCAGATGGAATAATGGTATTAATCGATCTTGTGAGTTTTGTTTAACTCAACATGAAGACAGGGAACATTTATTTTTTAACTATATATATTCGAGACAAATTCTAATAGAGATTATGCAAAAGCTCAAAATCAACATCGGAAACTCTTTTGAAATTACCCAAATTTTGAAAATTATATGTCAAAATCAGAAGAACAATATGATTCTTAACCATCTCATAAACATTGCTTTTACTTCTATGATTTGGCACATTTGGTGCGAAAGAAATTCCTGGGTTTTCAAAGGTATCGAAATGCCACTTCAACTGAGAATCACGCTCATTATGCAAGACTGTAAGTACTTAATTCAGTCTAAACTGGATTCTAAGAAGAAAAGTAAAGATAATTAACTTATCTTGTCAAACTTCAGTATCGCAACTGACCCAAATTTGAAGCTCCGACCTCCCTGATCTCGGAGATGCTTTGTACTTCGATCTGCCATAACTTCTTTCACCTTCCATGATTTGCGAGACTAGGAATTTCTGCCATTATCGACTTAGATGGGTGGAGTAATTAGATCTGAGTTTTTGTTTAATAAAGTCGAATGAAGAATCTCTCTCTCCAGCTGGTTTCTGAGCTTTGAATAGTCTTTCTCGATAGTGTTGTTTCGTGTTTTTTATGTGAGTTGGTTGAGCCACGTGTCTTGTTTTGTTTTTGATTTTTCTTTGTTTTTTTTCTTTGCCAGCCCAAGTTGATCATATGGATGGTTTCGACTGTATTGCTAATTTGTTTTTACTCCTCCATCTATTTGACAACTGGGATTTCTGGCAATGTTCTTTCTATTGTATTGTTAATATATGGACATAATATGTACTCTTTTTATTGGCAAGGCACCCATTTAGGTAAGGGGGGTTGCAAGGTTTTAACGAGGTATATTATGGAAGTATATGAGTTCTGTTAGTTAATAAAGTACCTCTTTTCAAAAAAAATTGAGGAAATAACCAACGACTAGTAGAATTAAGTTATATATAATCATATACAAAGAACTTGTAGAATCAGAAAAATTAGCAATAAAATTAATTATTCATCATATTCACTTTTCTTTTCTGAATTTCAATATGGTATCAGAGCATGTCAAATCCTGACCCAAAAGTTCCACAACAACATCAATAGCTGCAGATATCAAAAAACTACAGTTAGTTCAACAATATGATACTCGATGGTAATAGAAATTACATTCCCTGATCTAGATCAGCGTCAATTGGTCTCGGTGGCAAAGGAAAATTAAAGTTTATCACTGGAAAAAAGGAGAAACCCAAAGCAGCAAAACCAAATAAGCCAACTCTCGAAGAAAAAGCAAAAATAAAAGAATGGGAGACAATCGACCAATTAATCATATCATGGCTTCTCAGCACAATGGAACCCCAGATTTCAAACTTACGCATGTACTCTAGCACATCACAGCAAGTCTGGGACAAAGCCAAGAGAAGGTACGACGAACAAATTTTTTTTGGTCATATCTTTAGCCTTAATAAAAGCTTGCCCAAATTAAACAAGGTACCCAAAGAAATAACGGACTAGTGACCAAAATAATGTCAAAATGGGAAGAGCTCAACGTATATCTCCACCAACAACAAACCCAATTGAAATTCAAAAAAGATTCGAACAAGACTTAATCTTCACCTACCTGGGGTCTCTCGATCCAAGCTATGAATCGATCAAGTCTTAAGTCTTGGCATCAACTGAGATGCTAAGTTTTGATGATGTAGTGACAAGAATTGAGCAAGAGCAATCTCAATGGGTTCTGCCGAACCCAGATGGTTGGAAAATCAAGAGAACAAGGCGTTTTAGGTAAAACGCTCTACACTAGTTTCAAGGACATGACTAGAAGAAAGGGAGCTTTAAGCACCGATTAGTGTGACCACTGTAAGAAAGTAGGGCACAACCGCGATGGCTGCTAGTTCTTCCATCCCTACCTTCGATAGGTCGTAGAGAAGGGCTATAGAGGAGGTAATTGAGGCGACGTAAAAAAGGAGAAAAAATTCGGTGGTTTTAGCGAAGGAGCGGAGACAGAAGGGAACAGATCTAAATTGGCTCAATGGACTCAACCAAATAACACTTTCGATTCAGCTGGATCTTCTGTGACTCAAACGGTGCAACTGAATCAACTGCTAACTCAATTGAGGTTTAATACAACAAAATTTTGAAATTCAGGTTTAATACAAAATTCAGGTTTAATACAACAAAGTTTGCTACAACAACAAAATTCAGGTTTAATACATTCTAACTGTATTTCTAATTCATCCAAAGTCAACAATAATTTTCAAATTGCAAAAATGTGTCAAAATACAAATAGATAGATAATTAACTCGGGAGCTACTGATCACAAGACATGGGACAAAAATAAATTAACCAATGTTACACAAAATAAAGACCCTCTACATGTAAATATTGCTAAGGGAGATAAAGTCCAAATTCATGGTTTTGGTACAACAACGTTTCTTACAAAAAATGTGAAAAATATTTTATATATGCCAGATTTTAATTCAAATTTATTAACATTAGTAAAATAACTCATGAACTGAATTGCATTGTTATATTCTCACCATATAAAGTGGCCTTTTAGGATCAAGAATCAAGAAGAAGATTAGTGAGGGATGTCTGAAAAATGGTCTTTATTATCTTGATGAAAACACCAATAAATGGTATGTGTCCTTAAATATAGTAGATCGTGACAAATTGCTGCATTGGAGATTTGGTCATCCATTTGATCAAATTTTTAATAAACTTTTCTGTTATAAATTAGATTCCAAAAATTATGATATTTGTAAGCTTTCGAAACAAACTTGATTACCAATTTTATCTACTAATAAGTTAGAAAATGCTTTGATTTGATTCATTCTAATGTTTGGGGTCCAACCCCTGTTGATTCTTATGATCATTTTAAATATTTTATCATATTTACTGATGATTTTTCTCGTACTACTTGGGTTTATCTTTTGAAAGGAAAAAATAAAGTTTTTTCATGATTTCAAGAATTTCACGGTTTCATAGAAAATCAATATAATGAAAAAATTAAAAAATTTCGATCTGATAATGGGATAGAATATGTAAACAAAGATTTCATTGAATTTTTTAAACAAAAAGGAATTTTACACCAAACTACATATATTAATACACCAGAACAAAACAGAGTTTCAGAAGAAAAAAATCGACATTTACTTAAAGTCACCGAATGTCTTCTTTTTCAAACTAACATTCCAAAATTTTATTGGTCAGATGTTGTGCTAACTGCGACTTACGTCATAAATAGATTACCAAATGTCATGCTTAAAAATTAGTCCCTTAAAAATTCTTAAGAATATGAAAATAAATCTTGATTTTTAGGTGTACATGTTTCGTACACATAAAAAGACATGACAAGCTAGATAAAAATGTTGTTAAAGCCATATTTTGAGGATACTCATCCTAAAAAAAGAGGTATAAATGTTACGATCCAAAAAATCATAAACTTTAAATCTCATGAGGTGTATTATTTTTCGAAACTGAACCATATTATTAGACAAGTGAACAGGGAAATACACAAGGTAAACTAGTTATATTATCTTCAAATAATTTCATGTTTCCTGAAGAAACAAATCGAGAACAAGTTAAGCATACAAATGAAGAACAAGTCGGAGAAACATGTCCAATTCTTTCGATGGGAGAAGAAGAGATACATGAGTCAAGTGAAGAACTAACTCATGAAGAACCAACTCAAGAAGAAAATGTCAAAATAAGATCAACAAGACAAACTCGACCGCCCATCAAATTAAGGGACTATGTATCCCAACAGGTGATATATCCAATGCAAGATTTTATTTCATATAACTTGTTATCCCATTTATACCGAGTCTACTTGAGTAACATCACTAACTAAATGGAACCAACTAACTTTAGTGAAGCCAATCAAAGCCAATTTGACGTAAGGCTATGAATGAAGAACTTCAAGCCTTAGAAATAATGACACATGAGATATTATTAATTTACCAAAAAACAAAAAACCCGTAGGTTGCAAATAGATAAACAAAATCAAATACAATACTGATGGTGTTATTAAAAGATACAAAGCCAGGTCAGTGGCCAAGGGATTTACCCAAACTTATGGTATTGACTAACAAGAGACTTTTGCATCAGTAGTAAAAATGAATACGGTTAGAATTTTGCTGTCAGTAGTCACCAACTTGGGATGGGATTTGTTCTAAATGGATGTAAAATAATCATTCCTTCAAGGAAATTTAGAAGAGGAAGTCTATATGACTCTTTCTCCAGGCTATGGTCTAAAGAAATCTCTAAGAGCATGGTATGCCAAGTTAAGCTTTTCTCTTTTAAAGATTTTTTTTTAAAAGTATCGTTGATTCCTCTATGTTCATCAAACACTCACAGAATACCATTATTGTTATTTTGGTTTATGTAGATGACATTATCATCACTCGAAATAATAATGAGGAAATTAAAGGGTAAACAATATTTAAAAAAATTGACATCAAAGACCTTGGAAAACTTTTATTTTTTCTTGGAATAGAAATAGCTCACTCAAGTAAAGGATTATTTCTATCCTAAAGAAAATATATCCTTGATCTGTCAAAAGAGACTAGTAAATTGGGAGCTAAACTAGCTAATACTCTTATGGAGATGAATATAAAACTTGAAGTTGAAGATGGTGAGACATTATCTGACATAGGACAATATCAGAGGATGGTGGTTAAATTAATTTAACTTACAGTAACATAGACTTGGCATTGTCTTTGTAGTTAGTTTTACAAGTCAATTTATGCATGCTACACATACCAGCCACTTGAGTGTAATTTATAGGATATTGAGATACCTTAAAGGCACTCCAAATCAAGGAATTTGGATGAAGAAAAAATATTCAAACAACGTGGTTGGTTTTTCTGATGTAGATTGGGCTATAAGCTACGATAGAAAATCAACCATAGGGTTTTGTATGTTTGTAGATGGTAACTTTGTCACCTGGAAAAGCAAGAAGCAGAATGTTGTGGCTAGATCAAGTACAGAAGTAGAATATCGAGCCATGGCATCCACAACAAGTGAGCTTATCAGGATTAAGCAATTACTTAGTGATATAAAGATACAACACACAAAAACAATGCAAATGTACTATGATAATCAAGTTGCACGTCATATTGCCTCCAATCCAGTATTCCACGAGAGGAAAAAACATATAGAGGTAGATTGTCACTTTGTTGGAGAAAAAGCGCAATCAGGAGAAACATAAACTCCATTTGTCAAAAGCAAAGAGCAAATGACATTTACTTTCATAAAAGAACTTAAAAAGGCTAGCCATCTAAACATACTCAACAAGTTGGATTCTATAAATTTATTCGAACCTCACTTGTGGGGGGGGGGTGTTGAGAAATATGAATGATAGCCTTAGAATATTTTATCACAGGCTGAAAACAAGAAACAAATAAAAGGCTAGCATCCATTATACAGCTGTCAGCTGGTACTTAGTTGTAATTAGGGTGTAACTAAACAATTATAATTTAGGAAATAAGCAACAGCTAGTAGAATTATAATTTAGGAAATAAGCAACGGCTAGTAGAATTATAATTGAGGAAATAAACAACAGCTGGTAGAATTAAGCTATATATAATCATGTATAAAGAGCTTATAGAATTAGAAAAATTAGCAATAAAACTAATTATTCATCGTATTCTCTCTTCTCCTCTAGAATTCAATAATTTTTAACCGCCATAATACACGTCATAGCAATTGCTTTTAGAATTGCAAATAAAAGAAGTAAAAAAAAAGAAATTCAAAAAAGAGGTGTAAAAAATAGTTTCTAAAAGGGAGGGATGTAAAACAAATAAGTTTAGAAAAGAGGGACGTGTCCCCAATTTCCACTTCTGTGAATCTATTACCTATTCAATCTATCTATTTACTTTATTATATGTGAAATTTAGTATTTAACCATATACCTTCTTTCTTCACTCTTAGGTCATATCATGTACTCTCCTTAACTTAAGAAATAATTTTGCACTTTTTTCCTCAATTGTATTTATATCTCAATCTATTTTATATTTTTCTATTATGTTATTTAGTAGAATATGAAATGTTCACATGCAATACACATTCATGATTATCATCAAAGTCTTGGCGATCCTACGCAACAATGAGGTCATTGTCCATGATTTTTACGAAATTTGTTTTATGTTGTGTGTTTTAAACCTTTTTGTAGTTCAAAAATGGTTATCAACGGTTATAAATTTGAGATATAGTTATTCATAATGTTTATAATCAAAATATATATTATTACCATGCAATAAATAAAACAAATTAATTATTTTTAATTTTCATTAATTTGAATTCAAGGTAATTTGAAAATTAAACTGAAATTCAATTTGATGAGAGAATTTATTACATACCAAGTCAGTTTATTGGTAATTGTTTAATCAATTAATTATTTCTATTTATTTTCTTTTATCACTAACATTTCATAAGCATAATAGCCATAGAAGCTTCTGTTATGTAAAATTTGTTAAAAATAAAGTTAAGTTATTTCTTCTTTCTCACATTTTATACCAAAATTCATTTCCATATTTTTGTTTTTATTGGTGACACCATGAATTTGGGGACCTCCACTTATTTTTAGGAAGTAATTAGTTAGTTAATACATATATACAAAAAATCGAAAGTTTTTTTGTATAATCAAATTGAGGTAAAGTTGATATTTATTTCATTCTGAAAAATAAGTACATAAAAATAATCAAGTTGGAAGAAAACTATTATATATGAAGTAAAAAGTTATTTAAATAATGAATTTCACACTGTATTTTGGGAAATAGTATAAACATATAAGCAACATTTATATTCTATCATCGGCTAATGATATTAAATTTTGTTAAAATTTTAGTTTTAGATGTGTTTTGGAAACATACTTACTTTTAAATGTTTTAAATTGTCTTAGTCTTTTTGAATTTCTTTTTGTGTAAATTCTAACATTGTCCTGCTTTAATCATGCTAGACTTTTAATATTTTTCTATTGTGTTATTTAATATACCATGTAATGTTCGTATGCAATACATATTTATGGTAACCATCGAATTCTTGAAGATCTTAAGCAAAAACGAGGTAAATATTTCTGAATTTTTATGAACTTTGTTTTATTTTATGTTGTTATGAATTTTTTGCAATTTGAAAATGTTTGTATATAATTTTATAATTAGAGATGTTGTTATTCTAATGGTTATATGTGAACTATTTTTAAGTAGGAAGAATCGTATCAAATATTATGCAAAATGTACATGAATTAACTGCTTTAAATTTTTATCGTTATGACTTTAGGGTACTTTGAGAATTTAATTGTAATTCATATTAATGAGATAATTAATTACACATGAATTCTCTTTAATGCTAATAAATTATGTAATTAATATGTAATCAATTAATTGTTTTTATTTATTTTTCTTCTATCATTAATATTTCAGATGAAAAATCTATGAGGGAACATGTAATATGGAGTGTTTTATAGAAAAATAACTATAAATTAGAGATAAAGTTACTCATTATGGTTATGAGTGAACTATTCTTAAACTATAAGATTATATCAAATATTAATACCATGCAATAAATAAAAGAAATCAATTGCTTTTAATTTGATCAATTTGTATTTAAAATAATTTGAGAATTATATTGTAATTTAATTTAGTAAGAGAATTAATTACATAGTAAATCTCTTTCACTCTAATCAACTATAGAATTAATATGTAGTCAATTAACTCTTTTTTATTTACTTCCTTTTATCAGCAATCACATTTCAAATACTTAACTCATTGAGGGAACATGTAACGGGAAGTGTTTTGTAAATTTAACAAATATTTCCTCGATGTGAGAAATACATGTACCAAAGAAAAATAGTTACATAGGAGTTCATTTCCAATTCTTTAAAAATACTTTACTTGCCTTCAACAAGATTGGTAACAAATTCAAATTTTTGAGAATAGGTATAGTTATAAATAATTTTCTACAACAAAAACTTGCCAAACTAATATTAGGGTAACATTTGCTTATACTTTGAGGGCAACATGATATTTTGACATATTTTCTTATGTTTGAATGGAAAGATTATGTATTTAATATATTTTAAAATATAATTATAATTTTTGTCTTAAATGCATAATAATTGTAGTAGGTTATAAATTTTTTATTTTGTCAATCTTGGAAGGAAAAACGCAAGAATATTACAAGCATTTATAGTGACATATAATTGCATGATATTTTAATGGCTAGCTTTGTTGATTATATTTTCTTATGCCATTCAGTCTTATAATTATTTTTAATGCGATGTTATCTAAAGTATTTATGCGCGTCCATAAGTATTTCTCAAGGTGATAATTATTTTTTCTTTGAATTATGCTAAATTTTATATTATTTCAGTTATTACATGGTGATATGATTATTTGAAGTAAATGCTAGAATTATTTAGTTGTTTCGAAAATTAGACTATGATGTCCTCGAGTGGTAGCTTATCATGACATTAGAGATAATAAAGAGGTGCAGGGATCGATTACCAATGATGACATTAAATCAATTTGTTAATTACCCACCATGGAGGGATTTTCTGGTGCACTCACTCAGAAGTTTATTATACTTTGTAGTTTACCTTGGTGTTCAAAAATAATATAGTACATAATATATATTATTTATTTATACTTCTCACATTACAATATGACCAATTAAAAATATAATGGTTGAAGCTACTAAATTATTTTTCTAATTCAATTATAATTAGTTAGCATCAATAAGTTTACTAATGCAAATTAGAATTAGTTGACATATGATGTTAATGTTTATTATATAAATACATTATTCTCTAAAAAATTACTACACTATGCACGCTTCAAGATTACTTAAGCACCTTTATCGATAAAACGTTTGCCATTAATGTTCGCGTAATAAACAATCTAAATAAATTCATTCCACAAATGTAATTTTTCATCTTCATATGACTAAAATCTAAAATTGTACTATGAAATAAATTACATGGTGAACCCCGTGTGCGTAGCACAGGTTCACACTTGTTAATAGAGTACAAACAAACTTTGATTTCTATATGAATAACTTATCCATTCATTTTACACATACGTTGTTCAAAGTATATGAACGATAATGCACTGCATTTGTTTAAAAAATGTCTTCTTCCAACTAATTCAAACAACATCGAAAATTCACTTCGATAAAGCAACTCATTACTATCTATTTTCGATGACTCTAAACAACTTTCAGTTGACCAAATTTAATGAAAAATACTAAAATATACAATGGTAAAATTTGGGTTAGTTTTAAGGGTTAGTTTGAATTTCAATGGTAAAATGCAACTTAGTGAAATATAGTAAAAAATTCGACGTAATTAGCAACCCTTTAAAGAAACGCATCCAATGGGTTGGTTTTGAGAGGGGAACTACATTTTTATTAAAAAAATTATGATGGTTTCTTAGTTTCAACGTTTGACATATGAGAAATTTTCAAAAAATATTTGACGTCAAAATGGTGTCAAATATCCTTCAATAGAGGGAGAAATTTTGATGTGTTTGGCTAGACACATTTGAAGATTGGAACCCTACATTTATTTCAAAATGTCTTTTTTCTCTACTCACTTATACAATTCAAACTCTAAATTCCAATCTTATATGTATCCAAATCCAAAAATTTCTCATTTTAATGCTCCGATCCATTCAATTTTTTGATACCTTTTATTTTATTTATGTTCGATTTTGTAATTTTAATCATATATATTTTCAGTGATTTTTTTAGTAACTTGTTAGTTTTTTTCGAAGTGTCATCATAAAACCAACCCAATAAATTACTTTTTTGCCCGATATCTTCTATCGTTTCTGTGATCTCCTTGTTAAGTGCTACTTCCTTATCCTTATCATAGGAGGGTGGTTTAGGTTGCAAAAAACTAAAGTTTACTTCCTCTTTCATTGAGAGTTGACATGCCCAAACACTTTGCTTACCTTATACTGACTCTGTCGGTGTTTATTATACTTAAATTGTAATTTCCTCTCTATTGTATATGTCCACTTCAATTTCATTTAGGAAATCTGAAGCCGTGTTTATTTCTACCAAAATACGGGCAAACGAAAGCCTTGATTTATTAAATTTTAATTCATATGATTCTATATGATAGAGTCGGAGGTATACCCTAGGAGCAACTATGTAATTAGTTTCATATATCTAATTCGATAACCAATTTTATTCGAAATAAAGGTGTTTTATTCTATTATTTCTTGATATAATATGTTATATTAATCAATTAATTTAATTTAAAGTATATTTAATAGAAAATCCATAAGTGGTAGTTTTGTGATAGTAGTTATAATGTATTGTAATCATGAGTAATTTATCATGATAAAATAAACATTTATCATGATAAAATAAACATACCATTTTAAATATTCCTAGCCAAGATGTATTAAGATTGGATAATGATACATCCGTTGCGACTAGGGTACGTAACGCTCTCCAAATGTTGGACAGTATATTACTCATGACTACTAAGCGCACCAATGTATTGATAATTATTGGATAAATATGGAATTACTCACTCGATAGTTGGACCAACCCGCACCCCAATGGGCCTGAATTTTCGTTAAATCAAAAACCCAAGTCTACCAAAGTACGGATCATTGATTTGGTATCCTACAAATAAACAAATAATTGCATATCAAAGCACTATCGATATAACTCATAATAGAATAGTGAAATATAATAAAACATATAATTGCCGACCAAGATTGGCACTTTTAATATCTATTGTCCCTATCAGTGCCGAGCATGTATTTGGAAACTTGTCCTTCCACTATTCTCACCTTGCACCAGTACTTTCCCCTCTAAAGATATCCTATGGATTATAACGAGGAGGAATTCAAAACAATGTTCTGGTGACTGGTGAATTATATATTTTACATATAACACTAGTTTATGCCGATTGTTTTCCATTACATTTTATGTCTTTTCATTTTACGTAGTCGCCTCGACTCCACGTATGCGTATGATAAGCCCTATCTACACGAAGTAGACCATAACTACATACGTATATATATAAGTACCACAGTCCCCCTTTAGATTATCCTTGCTAGTTTCTATAACCCGGCACCCTATCAGGATCCATCGCATACTCAGTATCATGTCCTCATCATCCTGCATACCAAGGAACTCCTGTAGTGCCTAATAACGACGTCTACATAATTTAGTCATATTCTATCTTGCCTTGGAGATTTACTACTTGTCTACTTCCTATTATGGACTTAGCTCCACAGACTATAGAGAACTCGGTTCCTTGGACTACTCCACTCGTTTTTGAAAGATCTTTTTATGGGTTAACTAGCCTTGCCCCTAACAAACAAACTAGCAAACAACTGTGGCGATGCATGACCCAACATGATCTACCCTAGTAAGAGGTATAGCCCGTTAAATGTAACCCTATCTTTCCCGTTGACCACACACGACCAATGATGTACTCAACCTATGTACAACTTCTTCTCCTAGTTTGGTACCAACACATACTAACATAGTGTCGAGCCGCTCACCATCCTACTTGGATTGCCTAATGCAATCAAGGCAATACCCCCTTAACTTATTGAAGTAGACTCTACTAAGGGATTCCTTCACTATATGCAAGCCTATATATCTCCGTAGGTCCTACAGTTAGATATGTCTCACATCAGTATAATATATACACAACTGCTGGTGGCCCCTTGCGGTTAGCAGACTTCTATTATGTAACATTGCTGACCTCGCATTCCAATCCATACTAATGACTGTGTCATTCTTATTTACAAAGTTATTTACTAACTTTTAATAATTCATGCTCGTCATGAATGCATACTTGATGTTAGGTGTGTGTATACATATATATGTTTATATATAGCTTCATTCATTTTTGTTTAATTATTGTGCCCCTACTGTTTACTGTTAATAATATTTCTCTACTTCTTTATGTGGTTACTTAAGTATAATTTATACGAACAAGTCATTAGTAAGTAGGAGTGGATACTTATTCATCATCTCATTCAGCCTATGGTAATCAACACATAATCTCAAAGAACGATACAGAACTCAATCTCTATATGATGGTAATCCAGTCACCATATTGAATATGTCTAGATTCTCTCTAGCTACAGGCAGAAAAGACAACTCGTTGTGTGGGATATCGATCAAATCTAGAAAGCTAACCATTACCTCATCATCAGGTGGGCAGCCGAACACTACCTTCCACTCGTTGTCAGTCCCTATCGTCACCAATGGCCTCTCACAATCCACCACTATTATATGCCCCTTCAGTCAGTCCATTCCCAGACTATAATACCAAACCCAATTAAACCCAAAACAAATCAATAACAACCAAACATCCATGACTCGACAAGGTTAAGTCTTGACAAACCATGCACAGGCTAGCTAAGCCCCCAACAAGGTCCGCCATAAGTTATAAGGTCGGTCAACTATCTCGGGTCTCCATCCCAATCTATATACCAAATCATTAGATATAAAGGAATGCAAAACTCCAATATGGAATAAAACATGTATGGAACACCATAAACGGAAAGCATACCATAGATAGTAATGCCTTTTCCCTTCTTTTTCGCCAATGGAGCACTCAACGAAATCAGATAGACATTCAACGCTTATGCTTCCATTATCTACCCTACTCAACTGGTTTGGGACAGTTCTTCTGCACTAGGTACAGACGTACCGCAAAGCCTTTTCAATCAACTCCTCGAAGCTCTCGTTAGTATGACCAATCAGTCGCTTCCCAAGATGATCGCTTAACACAGTGATAAACATTTCATTCATTTTGAGGGGAGTTTTAATTAAAGATATATCGTACTTCGATAGCACGTCGAATTCGACCACATACTCCAACACGGACATATTGTCTTACTTAAAACTGGCAAACTTTCTTAACAACACCGACTTTTGAAGAGTCGAGATAAATATTCTTTGAAGCGAGCTATGAACAGACCCTAAGTAAATCGATCCTTGAGAGTCGAAGCTATAAGGGCACTCCACTAGTTCAACTTGTCCCTGGAGTTATCTAGAGGTCAACTTCTACCTCATAGTGTCATCTAACTCTAAGTCATCAAAGATTCCTTCGCAAGTATCTTTCCAGTCTTGCACCTTAAAAGCCGACTTCGCTCCAAGGAATGGTCCTCCTCTTAGAATCATATGGTCATTATACAGCTCAGCAAAGTTGACTCTAGGAAATCGCACTTGAGCACTATAACTATTTGGAGCAACTTGCCATTCCTGATAATGTTTCGCTTTATCTCAGCGAACATATTCCATAAATCAGGGTTAGTGGCCCCCGATCCTACCCACTCCTCAACTTTCGAGATGAAGTCAATTACAGCATTTCTTGTATGCTAGGTCATTCCTAATCTATAATAAGGATGATAGGTCTTTCATAAAAAAAATGCATCAATAGTGCTCGTGTATGCAATATGATTTATATACTATATATACTACGATATAGTTTTGAAAACCAAATTATATAACAAATATGCACTCTCTCGTATGTAGGTATACTCTTGATCCAGTCTAAGACGACAACTCCTACCCTATACCTACTGGACCATGGTATTAACTTAGGTTAATCACGTAAGCTAAGCTCTGATACCAAATGTAACGACCGCCCTATACCTCTGATGCTCATATAATCGAATAATGCATTGTTGGAGCATCCGACTGATGTAGAACGATAGTCTAAGGAATAATGCACTGCTGGAGCATTCGACCGCCCTATACCTCCGATGCTCACATAACTGAATAAGTCACTAAACTTTTAAGTTGACTAAAAGTGCATGAATCAATGCTAAACTTATGATAAAAAAGAATGGGATTTAACATAAAAGTATCCTAAGTATAATGTGCATCTATAAACCCATGTCGAATGGATAGGTTAATGCCGAATTTAAATGACAATCCTTCTAGTTAATGCCGACATGATAGAATGCCACGTTAAATTGTAAACCCGTTATCGCACCTTATATTAGTGGCATAAAGAGCTTGTGCCGTTAACACTGTGAACTATAGAATTGATTGTTGAAGTAGTAGATAAATGGAAAAACTTAATTGATACCGAACATTAGAGTGACATCGTAAAATGAATTAAATTAATCCGTATCGAACATACCGATAATGACGTAAAATGTTAGTGTCGATACAGAGCAATGAGATATTAAGTTTTAGGTTTGATAAACTATTCGTTTCACCATTAAACTAAAAACGACCATGCTACAAAGTCAATGTTGCCTAACTACTAATTAATCCTAAAATATCCAAGCGACATAGAAATTCGTCACTAATTCAATCTGTAAGCACAATCGATCATTAACCTAAGCGGTAGTATGAATATTAACATCAAAATGATGTATGCAAACTCAAATAACAAATTTGATACAAAACCCTCTTATTTAACTCGTCAATCTAATCGATAAAAGTGAGAGTTTGCATTGATTTTAACTTTGTTAAAAAAAATTAAAATATATAAATGATCCTGTGAATTTTTAAGTTTGCTTGCTTGAGCTTTTAATCACAGGTAAAAGAATAAGAGGAAACTCGACTATTTTTGGTGGAAGAAAAGACATGCAATTTCCATTGGATCAATTTTGAATGGTTGGCTAAATCTGCAAGGAATATTAATAGCTAGAAAACGATATTCTTAAGATTATTGACTTGAAAATTCAATGCTTCCACTACACTTCGGGGGGGAATGTTATCCATATAATTTCTGAGGGGAGTATGATGTCGAACTCAAAGCCTCAAAGAGATGACATCGAACCTCATTACAAGAAGGAGCATCGAAGCCTTTATAATATCAACCATTATAAAGCACATAAATGCGGCACTAAGATAGCAAACGTTATTAATCCCGAAGATATGCGACATGGTCACGATATCGTACCAGCAGGTAGCGTCGAAAGTATAAGTCAGTACTGAATATATTTGAATATATTGATGTCAAAGGTATAAACCAATGCCGGCGATATGAAGATGATCCAATGTTGAAGTATAAAGAAGAATCAATGCCACAACTTTCTAATACTGCCTCATCTTGGTGCTATCTTTCAAATGATGTCGCAACTCATCAATACCGCTGCTTATCAATGTCATCTCCCATTGATGCCACACTTCTTCAATGCCGCCCCATGTTGGAGTTGACCTTCAAATACTACCACTTCTTATCAATGTTGCTCCTATGGACATCGCATCTCATCAATCAAGAGAAGACACCTGTTTGTACCAAAATTGGGCACAACACTCTTCGGAAATTTTTGAAGAGATAAAGTGAAGGAATTAAATGGAAAAAGAGGATTATCTAACAAAAACTCCAAATTATAGATATGAAAGTAATTAAAATGCACAGAGACACAAGAATTTAGAGTGGTTAGGCGTATTGCCTACGTCCACTATGAAGTTAGTTGCTTTATTGATCTTTCTTTTGATGATTACAAGTGAATTCAGTGAGTTACAGTAGATAATTATGATTTACAGCAGTGAATCTCGTTAGTAGCAGTAGCAATGGGGTTTAGGACTGGATCCGGCAGAGTCTGGGCGTTGGAGAATTCAAAGAAGAAGAAGATCCTTTTTTTGTATGCCCTGGGGCTCTATTTATAGGTGTTGGAGGCTGATATTTCGCTCAGATCTCGGGAGACCCCCTCTGGCATGTGACTAGGCCTGTGCGCCCAAGCCCGTGAAGTTTCGGCCCGATCTGTGATCGATACGAATGGATTTCGTATCGATCAAGATCTCATCCAATGGAGTCGAAATTTGGCGTGGACATTCTTCAGCATGCACGTAAGCTTCTGTGAAAATTTCATAGCATTTGGACTTGTAGATTAGAAGATATGATCGATACGAATTAGGATCTTCGGTTGGCTGTTTCGTTCGACTCCCTCATTTCGACTCAATCCTATTCGACTCGATGACGTGGCGCTTGAATCTCTGGATCACTCCACCTTTGATGCCGAGTTGATCGAGTCATTCTAGGACTTTCACCCCTGTTCGTATCGATGGTATTGCCTTGTTCATATCGATAAAAGATGCGCAGTTCGCATCGATGGAGGCTCCTCAGTTCGCATCAATTGTTATGCTCTGTTCGCATCGATGGTGTGGCTTAGTTCGTATCGATAAAGGCGTTTCACCTAGATGGATTCGAACAAAGGCTCTGTGATGGACACGAAGTGGCGCGTCCTGATGGATTCGAATAAGGGCTCTGCGATGGACACGAAGTGGCGCGTCCTGATGGATTCGAACAAGGGCTCTACGATGGACACAAAGTGGTCATTGTACGATCGATTCGAATAGTGGCTTCGCCGATGGAGTCGAATTCAATCGATTCGAATTGAGGCTCTTGGACGAATGCGAGGTCGCTATCGTTCTGATCGATACGAAAGTGATGGATTCGAATAGAGGCTTAGCTATGGATACGAAAACTGTGTTGTTCCCTTCATTTTGTATCGATCGTAACTTGAGCATACGAACTCGGATTGACTTGAAATTTGGAACGTTGGCTCTCATAGCTTCGCTTGTCGTGTCATATCAATTTTAGCTCGATCCGGACTTGGACAAAATTCGTCGATATCCATAGGGAGCCTATGTATAACCGATCTCTAAGATGAACCGTCATTGGTTACTAGTTCCTTAGTGTCACGGCCTTGCCAAAAGGCGGGATAACATTTGCCCCCTAAAGTACGTCTTGTGGAAACATGATGTGCTTTGAAGTGCTGCAATCTTCACTCTGAATAGTTATTGTCTTTTCAATGAAAGCTGTAATCTTCGACTGTTTTTCTTGATAATGTAAACTGTTGACTGTCAACTGTTGTACCCTGTATTGTTGCAACTGATTGTTGTATGCTAGTGATTAGCCGTTTGTTGTTGTAATCGTTATCAAATGAGTTTCCAATTCCTGTAAATCTGGAATATTGAATATTAGTCCGACATATATGCATATATGTTAATCTGACTCTCGCTGACGTTCACGAGTCGTTGTCAGTTTATCTTATATTGAATTCCGTATCGATCCTCTCCTGAACCGACATGAAATTCGTTGTATCAACGCTCGATGGTTGTTTTTGAATGTTCCTTCGTAACGATCCTCTCATGAATCGATGTGAAGGGTCGAAATATTGTCTTTGCATCGATTTTCATTGCATTGATGGATACGAAATGAGCATTTCGAATCGATGGATGTGGGGTTCGATGGATACAAAGCGGTCTTTCATATCGATGGAGTTAAGATTCGATGGATACGAAATTAACTTTCGTATCGATGGTTACGAACTTTGGTGGAATTCATTTTCGAATTGGCGCGAGCCACTAAAATGGATACGAAACGTGTCTTCGTACCCGAGTTCAAGGATTCGAACAGCTTGTTCGAATCGATCCCGTGGTGACGCCTTGTAACCGGTTGAACCAATTTGGAGGCAAATCGTTTATTCCCTTTACCTTCGAGTCCATATAAATACTGTGGACTTAGCCACTTTTCACTTTTTACTTCTTACTTTTGTGCTTTGCTTTCGTATCGCTTCAGAAACCAAGGAAGGAAACTGTTCTTCGCCTTCGAATCGAATCACATCCTTCAATTCCTTAAACTAGTTATCAAAATCAGGTAGTTGGACATCCAATCCACGTTATAGCGATGGAATTCGAAATCGATCGCTAATCACACAATCGATCTTCAGGGATGCTAAGGCCATAATCGGTTCAGCGTGAATTGTTGTGGATGAATTATAAGTGTTCGCATCGATCAATCAAGGAAAGGGTGATCTTCGTATCGATGTGGGGATGATGGAACTTTGTATCGATCCGTAGTTGAGTGAATATCATGTGGAGGGAGGAAACGACTTCGTATCGATGGGCAGTGGCTGGAGTTTGTGTCGATCGATACGTAATTGACTTCGATGATCGATTCGAAGTAGATTACTTGCAATCAATACGAAATGGCCGTTATAAGTTGGTTTGAAGTCGCCGACGCTGATCGATACGAAATCGAAGCCTGTGATCGATGCAGAATTTGTTCCCCTGATCGATACGAGACGTATCGACTTGAATATGATCGATACGAAGCGTATCGAGTCGAACACGATCGATACGAAATGTATCGATTCGAACTTGATCGATACGAAAATGGACCCCCTTTATCGATACGAGTAGTTGCATTCCAGATTGTCACGACTTGCGTCTCTGGTGATCGACCTATGTCTGAGCCCTGATGGATTTGAAATCTTACACTACTAAATACTTGACTCCGACGAGCTTCATCTTTGCATAACCGGATTTGACTGTAGAACTGTATATTTGACTGCCTTTCAAAGCTCGTCGATGGAACTATAATTTAACCAAATTTTAACAACTTTAATTTGGATCGATCCCTAACATCTGGATGGCACGGTAGTGACGGTCAGCGATGACGGTTATTCCGACGGAATTTCGAAGTCTTATCGTTTACACGCTTTCTCCAATTCCGTAGAACTTTTCAAGTGATATACAGTACTGCACTGCACAACACACTCACACACTTTACACTGGGGGATGCAGGAGCGTTATTGTCTATTTAACAATGATTTTTCATAAGCTAGTTAGTCATGGAACCCTCAAGTTCATAGCAGCAGGAACTCCCGAGTTCAATTCCTTCAACCATCGAGATACCGGTCATTGAAGCCGAAGTTATAAACCCAGCTCTGGACGAGCTTCCAGGCGCCCGGTTCATTTGTCGTCCACAAGATTCTGTGCCGTCGAGAATCTCTGAAGATATGCTAGGACGGATTTTTTTAAGGCACGGCTTGTCGCTTGATGACGTGTTACTGCTTGGGCCAAATGACAGGCCGCACGATACCCCAGAGGGGTTTACTGCTTTCAACCGTCATGCTTGCACAGCGGGGCACTTCCTCCTTTCAATCAATATATAAGGGAGATGTTATCATTCCTTGGAATAGCTCCATCTCAGCTACACCCCAACGGGTACGCTTTGTTGAATAGCACATTCATTCTGTTTATGGAGATCCTCTTTCAACCACCAAAGCCGATCGAGATTAGATATCTATTTAACATTAAGAGTCATGGAGACAGCCCTTCTTCCACCTTCTTGGAAGCGGTCAGGAACTGCCAAATTGTAACGGGCTCCTGGGGAAGGATAAGTTACTTTAAAACCGAATGGTTCTATGTTCGGTGCCCCCTGGATTTGCTAGGTGATGGTTGGATAGACGTAAGCGTTGCAATCTTTCTCTTGAATTATCGAGATAATAATGACCGACCTCAAAACTGACATATTTTTCTTCTTTTATAGCTGCAATCTCTCGACCTGATGGTGCATACTTCAAAGAGCTAGTTCAGATTCTCCAAACGGTTCCGGGTGAAGAGAGGCACATTAACTTGGTTCTGACCGACGGAAACTTGAGAACTGTCGGGCTGATTGAACGTAAGCAAAGCATACGGCTGGAAGGGACGCTTAGAGCAGTCTCAAAGAAGCGGTTGAAACGCAAGGCGACCGGAGTCGTAATAGCTGAAGAAGTTGATCCGGAAAGAACGCCTACTGATAATGAACTCCAAGCTGGGCCTTCTTCCGATGTCCAAGATTCAGGTGGAAGGAGAAAAGGCAAGGCAGTCGCTCACAAACGTTCTAAATCTATTAGACTGAAATCCGTGGTTATGTCTTTGCCGGTTCAGGGGATTAGAATTTCGGAGGCTCCTCCCCCGCAAGTAGAGAATACTATTGAAGGGCTTGCTGATATTCCGATTCCGGACTATGTGTCGTTTCAACACGACATCGGGATGAAGGAGCTTGATAATGCTCTTGAACTGAGCGGGTCGCTTGCTATGAGTGCGGCCGACATTTCCGGTTGGTCGGGGGGTTGCACATGCATACACTTCACTGCACTACATGATTCATAACTGTAAATCGTCCAACTTAAGAAATCACTAACTCTTCTTTCGTCTCTCATTTTCAGGTACTATGTCTGGGAAAGGATCGATGCTGGGGAATCTTCGCTCTGCCCGAAAATCTTCTACCTATTATGATTCCCGCAGGAGGGATTCAGATAGAGACCGCGATCGCGAGTACTCTAACCAAGATAGGTATGGGCGTGACAGGGACAGAGAATACAAACATCGATCTAGATTTCGCTCTCCTCCTCTTAGACTTCCCTCTCCACCTCCTGTTCTTGTTTCACAACCACCAGAGCCTCCACGCCACAGGCCATCTTCTAACACTTCTAGATCCGAGACTCATCTCCAGAGAGTTGAAATCACGGCCTCCATAATTACAGAGCAGGTTCCAACTGAGCCCACAGGAGAAGGGGCCCTTAAATTGGCTCAGATGAGGAAGGAGTTTCCAAACATATGCTTCGATGGCTATGTCTTCCCACCACACTTAAAAAGAATTCCGTCAGGGGTGGAAAACACGATGCATGATTACGTTCATGACATCTACACCCAGTATAGAGAGTGGGTAAAGGCTGTAGTGAAAGCTTCTAAGGTGGCCTTTGAGCGAGCCAAAGCGCTTGAGAAAATGGAGACCGAACTCGCTCAAAGGGACCAGATCATTCAAGTGCTCACTGCCGGGGCCGAGTCTTCTCGAAAATCTAAACTTGAGGCCACCAAAAAAGCTGAGGAAGCGAATGTGGCCATGGAGAGGTTGAGGCAGACACATGTTGCCTTGGTGGAGGAGATGGGCCATCAGAATACTACTGTTACCGCCGAACGGGATGCGGCGGTCAAGGAACTTAATGAGCTAAAGGCAAAATTTTCCAACATGGCCAAGGAAAGGGATGATGCAAACAACGCAGCCCAAGAGGCGTGCGAACAATCTGTTCTGCTTAGGGGTGAACGGGATGCGGCTGTGGCTAAAGTCCGCAAGGTGGAGACTGAGGTCGAGGAGAAAGTGAAGTCGGCCGAGTCCAGGCTAGAGGCTGATATCGAAGACCTTCTCGTTGTTTACAACGCTAACGTACTGAGGCACAGGGGTCTAGCCTGGCTCGATGATTATCCGGAGCATCTATACAACGCCTGGGGCCGATTAGTTGAAGAAGAGAAGGAGGCGCATCTGGGTGAGTCTGTAGATGAATTTGAACTCGAGAATCACATTCTGAATGAAGATGAAAGGAAGATTCTCCACGAGTCAATGATTCTGCATGAAAAGGAAAGGCTCGACGCCTAGCACTTCGAAGTAGGAGAGGGCTCAGGGGTTGAACATCATGAGGCGAGTCTTGAAGTTCCAACTTCAACGCAGCCCGAATCCTCGTCTGCGGTCGATCCCCAAGCTATTCCTGCTTACAATCCGAATCAGCCGCAGATGTCTCCGGCTACAGAGCAAGTTACTGAAGCCGTTCAGCCGCTTACAAATCAAACTGAGGAAGGTATTCTGGACATTCCACATATTTGTCTTAAGTCGGAACCTTCACTCGAATTAAGTTCTAACATTTCTCTTATTTTTTGTCCAGTGATTGACGCTGCACCGGTCGTGCCTCCTGCTACTCAAGAATCATATCAAACGCAGGGGGCTATCGTTTCTGAAGCGACCGCCGTGACTACTGCTGCGCCTCTTGACGATATACAGGGAAGCTCACTTGTTTTTGATGAGCAGTTGATGGAGGAACTCTTTCGCCGTCATGGCGATCCTTTAGCTGACTTACCATTTGTTATGGGCGGAGGCGTTCCTGCTACTAGCTTTTTGATGCCAAATGTTGATGCTCCCGGCGAGGCCCGAGTGACTACTGAAGAGGAGATTTTGGCCGAAATCAATGCCGAAATGGCAGCAGCGGTTCATGGTGGCAGTTTTGGAGGTGGAACAGCGGCACTTGGTCCAACTCCGCTTAGAATGATATCGCCGGGCGGTACATTTTCCGACACCAATGCGGCCATTCCATCTTCCACATTTGATCCTATCCCTCCGACTCCGTCGGCAGGAAGCATCCCCGTTCATTCGAGTTCGGAGGAGGATGTCGAAATCATGCCCCTGCCTGGAGACCGTCCACCGACAGGCAAAGGCTCAAAGAGGAAAGATAGTGGCGGCTCCAGCGGGCCTACACCAAAAAGGAAGCCGAGGAAGAAGAAAGATTAGACATGCTTCCTTGGTTTATTTTGATTTTCATTTTGTTGGCCGTGTATAGATGCGGGTTCGACCCCTGCTAGTAGGAATTTTTTGGAACGAACTTGTACACGAACTTCTTTTTACAAACAATAGAAATGAAACTTCTCTTTTTTGGCTTCTTTTCTGTCATTGTGTATTTGCCTAAGTGTTTCAATATCTGAAGTGCACTTGTGAAGTTTCAGCTTCCGAGTCAAGTTTGTTTTTTGTTCGCCAAGTTCGAAAACTGTGGACATGGTTTGCGACCGGGAAGCGAGTTGAATTTTTACGTCGTACTGCTTCAGTCGATGGTCGACGCTTAAGTTCTGCCCCCCAGTCTTGGGGGTGAGTTGTAGAACATCAGTCAGCGATCGCTTCTCACTTATAACATGTTGAGTCTAGTGCCGCCGAACGGATGTCTGAGACAAGCGGAGATTGAGTAATTCATTCATGCTTGTTTGATTATTGATGATTATATCCACACTCCGGGGATTCTCATTTTTTCATTGGCGGTCGGTCACGCCGGCTTAAGTTTAAATCATACGTCTGCGCTCTGGGGACTCAGAATCGACTTTTATACTCCGACTCGCACTCTGGGAGTTCGGAGTTGATATTTATACTTCAATTCACGCTTTGGGAACTTGAAGTTGATGTTTATACTCCGTTTCGCACTCCGGGAATTCGGAGTTGATGATTATACTCCGACTCGCACTCTGGGAGTTCGGAGCTGTGATTTATACTCCGTTTCGCACTCTGGGAATCCGGAGTTGATGTTTATACTCCGTTTCGCACTCTGGGAATTCAGAGTTGATGTTTATACTCCAACTCGCACTCTGGGAGTTTGGAGTGGTTGTTTATACTCCGTTTCGCACTCTGTGAATTCAGAGTTAATGTTTATACTCCGTTTCGCACTCTAGGAATTCAGAGTTGATGTTTATACTCCGACTCGCACTCTGGGAGTTCGGAGTTGACGTTTATACTCCGTCTCACACTCTGGGAGTTCGGAGTTGGTAAGCAGACGGTCAGTCACATCTGCTGTATGTTTTTGGATTTCGCTCGCACTCTGGGAACGAAAGGTGTATCAGGATCATGGATGGTCGGATCACATCCACCCTTAGTTAACAAGTGAGGTCGTTAGATGGACGGGTCCATCCTCCTCAAACTTGGTTCAGATACGGACGAAGTCGTTAGGCGGACGGATCCACCTTCTTCGTAGACGTATTTTAATACTCCAGTTCGCACTTTGGGAACCGGGAGTTAAGTGAGGGATTGTCATGTATCAATCCGTTTTTGACTTTGATGTGATGGCTTGGCCCCGAGCTTGGGTTTCACTTAGCGAGTGACCGGTTGCATCGTAGTCACTCCCTATTTGAATAAATTCCATCGTATGGTGAAACTTAGCTCTCCGTGCACAGTGATGGTCATATGAAGCATTTCAAGTAAATCACAGCTCTGGCTCGAAGAGATTGCATTTTATTGCTGAAATAAGAAAATATGGCAAAGTCAGTTGCCTTATTACAAATTCTAATTTGGAAATGCAGAAACAAATTGCGAAATGGAAAATAAACTAAATGACTAAACATAGCCTGTCATGTGTAGTAGCGACAAAGACTCTCGCTATTCCAGGCTCTTGGCAGAGTAAGACCGTCAACGGTCGATACTTTGAATGTGCCGTCTCCGAGCCTTCGTTCAATAACATACGGTCCTTCCCATGTCGGCTTCATATGCGAAGGGACCGGATAGATTCTTTTCAAGATGAGATCGCCTAGTTCAAAGGTTCGTGGACGGACCTTGGCATTGTACAATCGGGCGACTCGGCTTCGATGCGCGGCTGCCCTCAAATCTGCCTCTTCACGCTTCTCATCTAGTAGATCGAAAGATTCAGCAAGTAATATAGCATTAGTCTTTGGGTCATAGTACGTCACACAATGAGAAGGTACTTCTAGCTCAACTGGAATAACGGCTTCTGAACCATAAGAGAGAGAGAATGGAGTGTGACCGGTCGCGGTCTTGTGGGTTGTTCGGTAAGCCCATAAAGCCATAAGAAGTTCATCGACCCACTTGCCCCCGACCTTTTCCAGTCGTTTTTTCAGAATGGATTTTATAACTTTATTAACCGCTTCGACCTGTCCGTTCGCTTGAGGGTGTGAAACCGCAGAGAATTTCTTTTGGATGTGAAATCGTTTGTAGAAATCTTTAAATTCAGCACTGTCGAATTGGGTTCCGTTGTCCGTAATAATGGTGTGTGGAAGACCGAATCGACAGATGATGTTGCAGACTACAAAGTTGATTACTTTCTTCGTTGTTATGGTAGCAAGAGCTTTAGCTTCAGCCCACTTTGTAAAGTAATCAACTGCGATGATGGCGTATTTCGCACCACCTTTTGCCAGAGGTAGAGTTCCAATGATGTCGATGCCCCACATTGCAAACGGCCATGGGCTGACCATTTGCGTTATCTCGGTAGGAGGGGCTCTAGGAATTCGAGCATGCTTTTGACACCTATCACATTTCTTTGCATAATCCGACGCATCGCGATTAACAGTAGGCCAGTAATATCCATATCGAAGTATTTTCATGGCAAGTGCTTGCCCCCCGGTGTGATCACCACGTTCTCCCTCGTGTACATCGTGCAATACTCGTTTAACTTCATCGTGAGAGATACCCCGGAGTAAAGGAACAAAGTACCCTCTTCTGTACATGATTCCGTTCTGGATTGTGAATCGTGAGGCCTTCCGAAGGACTTGTCTCTTTTCACTCCTACACTCCGGCAGGGTTCCGTGCTCAATGTAATTTCTGAGTGGAGTCATCCATGAATCCTTTTCGAGGACGGTTTCGCATACCTGGTCTATTTCTGCCCGATCAATGCTTGGGGAGGATAACGCTTCTATGGGAACAAGTCCCATTTGCTGAGCTTCACCTGTGCTGGCTAGCTTCGCCAATGAATCGGCTTTTTGGTTGCGTTCTTGAGGTATACAATAAATGGCATAATAATCAAACTGATTTAGTACTTCCTGAACTCGAGCTAAGTAAGCAGCCAACCTTCGATCTCTTGCTTGATACTCTCCCCGTACTTGACACACAACTAATTGCGAATCACAATAAATTTCCACTGCGATAATTCTCAAATCTCTAGCAAGTTTCAAGCCAGCTAAGAGGGCTTCATATTCAGCTTCATTATTAGTCGCATGACAATCGAACTTCAAAGCATAACATATGGATCGGCCTTCAGGAGTTTCAAGTACAACACCAGCGCCCGAACACCGGTCGTTTGATGCACTGTCGGTATAAAGCTTCCAAACGTATTCGGGGGATTCACTGGTTTCGGGCAAGTCCTCTGGAACGGTAAATTCAGCTATGAAATCGGCTAGGACTTGTCCTTGAATGGCTCGCCTTGGAGTGTAAGTAATATCGAACTGGCTCAGTTCGATGTTCCACTTGAGTAACCTACCAGACGTCTCAGGCCGCGAAAGGACCTGTCACAACGGCTGGTCGGTGTAAACAATAATCGGATGTGCCTGGAAATGTGGTCGGAGTTTTCTTGATGCAATAACGAGGCAATAAGCCAACTTCTCTAATTTCGGATAGTTCCTTTCAGCCCCAGTCAATCGCTTGCTGACGTAGTATACCGGCTTCTGTATCCTGTCTTCTTCTCGAATTAAGGCAGTGCTGATAGCATTTTCTGATATCGCCAAATATACGTACAGCTTCTCATGATCAATAGGCTTAGACAGGATAGGTGGTGTGGATAGATGCTGAACTAGTGCTTGGAAGGCGACCTCACACTCCGTGGTCCATTCAAAGTTTCGTTTTCCTTTTCGGATCAGATCGAAGAAGGGAATGCATTTGTCAGTGGACTTTGAAATGAACCTGCTCAATGGTGCTACTTTTCCATTGAGACTCTGGACTTGCTTTATGGTTTTCAGAGTTTCAAGATTTCTGATAGCCCAGATCTTTTCAGGATTAGCTTCGATTCCTCGAGCGTTGACGATGAACCCAAGGAATTTCTCGGATGCAACTCCAAAGTGACATTTCAGTGGGTTAAGCTTCATTCTGTATTTTCGAAGTATGTTGAACATAGTTTCCAGGTCTTTAATATGGTTAGTGGAAAATCATGACTTCACAAGCATGTCGTCCACATATACTTCCATTGTTTTCCCGATTTGATTGGCAAACATCTGATTGACTAATCGTTGGTATGTAGCCCCGACATTCTTGAGTCTGAATGGCATAACTTTGTAGCAATAAAGTCCCAGATTGGTTACGAAGCTGGTATGTTCTTGATCGGGTAAGTGCATCGGTATCTGATTGTAGCCAGAATACGCGTCCATGAAGGATAAGAGCTCATGCCCAGCTGTCTAATCTACTAGCTGATCAATCCTGGGAAGCAGGAAACTGTCTTTGGGGCAAGCTTTATTCAAAATCGGAGTAATCGACGCATGTTCTCCATTTTCCGTTCAGCTTTCGGACGAACACGGGATTCGACACCCATTCAGGATAGACTGCATCTCGAATGAACCCGTTCGCTTTAAGCTTTTCTACTTCTTTCTTAAGGGCGGCATATCTCTCTGGATCCATACCACGCCTTTTCTGCTTGACCGGGACATGCCGCGGGTCAATATTTAGAGTGTGGCTCGCGATGTCCGGCGAGATCCCACACATATAAGAATGCGTCCAGGCGAATACGTCAAGATTCGCCCGTAGAAATTCAACCAATTCCTCTTGAGTTTGTTGGCTTAGCTGAGACCGGATCTTTACCATCTTCGTATCATCGTCATGGTCAATTGGGACATCGATCGTCAGTTTGGCCAGAGATGCTTGACTTTCTTTAGATTCTCCTTCGTCTTCAGTTTCCCTTGGGTCAAGATCCCTTTGGAATTGGCTGGGGTGCCCGGGCCTAGCCCCGGGCGTTAATTGTCAATTACCAGCAAAGCGGACGCAGAGAGATTCCTCTACGCCCTTTCCTTTCTCCTTTCGCTGCGCACCTCGCAGGTCGACAACATAACAGGCTCTTGTAGCAGCCTGATCTCCTTGAATGATTCTCACTCCACGATCAGTGGGAAATTTTAAAGTCAAACACCATGGTGCTATGGCGGCCATGAATTCAGCGAGGGCCGGTCGGCCCAAGAAAGCATTATAAGGGGAGTCTATGTCTAACACAACGAACTGTAAAATCCGTACTCTCCGGCGTTCTCCGACTCCCAACTCCACTGGCAGTTCCACCACTCTGGTGGGTATAGTAGCACTTCCATTGAAACCATGAATTCGAGATTGACAAGGTTTCAAATCTTTAGTTTCCATCCTCATTTGATCATAAGCTCGTTTAAACAAAATATTCATAGAGCTTCCACTGTCAACTAAGATCCTCTTCATCCAAGCAGGACCTACTTGAGCTGAGACGACCAGTGGATCGATAGTGGGGGTCTCGACTTTATCAGCGTCCCTGTTTCTGAACACGATATCATCTGTCATCGTCTTCTGTTGTTTGGCTGGAGCCCCTTCATCAAAATTACTACAACACTCGAAGTCCGCATGCTTGATAGGGCTGGCATACGACTCCATTTCCTTCCAGCTTCGGTCTGCTGGGTGAGGACCACCACTTATCGTGTTAATAACTAACCTCCCGCCAGTACGAGCGGTTCCTCCTGTCTTTCCTGATTAGGCGCACGATTCTGATTCGATGGCCCGCACCTCTTGACTGCGGCGCCCGCACATATTGATCTAACTTCCACTCACGTATCAATTTTTCAATGAGATCTAGCAAATGACGACACTCATTAGTATTATGGCCATAGCTTTCGTAGAATCTGCAAAACTTCACAGTCTGGATTTGTCTTTCTGTCGGCGGCTTCGGGGCAGGTTTCTTGTATTGCATGGTATTACAAGTCTGCAAATATATATTTTCCAGCGACGTATTCAATGGAGTATAATTGTCAAACATGGGAGCTCTACGTCGTGGACCACGGCTCTGATCTCGCTTCTTTCCCTGATTTCCACTGTCCCTCTGCTGATTCTGTTTATTTTGTATGTTCAACTAAACTTTTCCAGAACTATCTCCGGACTGTTTAACGGCGATGTTACTCTGGATTCCTTCGATGTTGGGCCCTGCGTCATGCTGCTTCCTAGACTGTTTCGCATCCTCCCTTCCCAAGAATTGGGCTGCCTTGGAATAGAAACGGTCCAATGACGCAGGTGGTTTCCCAGCTAACCAATTTCCAAATTCGGAATCAGGGTCAATCCCTTTAGTCAATGCCATCAGGATAGAGTTGTCATTGGGATTGCTTATTTCTGCACACGCAGCATGGAATCGCTCCAAGTAATGTCTAAGTGTTTCTCCGGGAGCTTGTGTAACAGTAGACAGAGTGTTAACATCCTTAGGCCTCGCTACATGCATACGGAATTGTTCAACAAACTTGGTGGCCATCTGGTCAAAATTAGAAATGGATCGTGGTGGCAAATGAGTAAACCACATGGTTGCAATGCCCCCCAGGGAAATGGGGAAACTACGGCATTTTACTGCATCATCATCTCTCGCAGCATTCATCAGCCATTCGTACTTCAGGATGTGTTGATTGGGATCATAACTTCCTTCGTAGACTGACAAAGTTGGCATCCTGAAGCGCCGAGGTGGTTCAGCATATAATATGTCATCGGTGAAAGGGGTATGACTCTGGGAGATTCCCTAGTCGTCATTGCTGAGACCCTGACTTTCACGGATCATTTGACGAATCATCGTAGGTATATCCGGCATCCGAATACTAGGAGCATGCTGGGCCAAGGTGTGGTCGGGTTCCACAGCGCGAGTCTGGACCGGACGCGGTCGACGGTCCGTGGCTCGTCTCCTTGGTTCAACATTCTCAGGGACATAAGGCTCTAGAGTCTACTCTCGTTGATTACGTTGAGGATCAACTTGGTTCCTAGCATCAACCCCTTGTTCGGTAGCGGTGGTAGCAGCAATGTTGCCTGTGACATGGTAAGGAGTAGCACCTCCTTGGGATGAAGGTCCTGTATAATGACTAGCGGATGGTCCAGTTCTGGGTTGTCCTAGGTTTGAGGCTGGTTGGTGTCCTGTGGCCTAGGTGTAGCTTACATCCAGCCGTGGGCGCGTGGATCTGTGATGACCATCAGATGAGGCTGAACTCTCTGTGGAAGAATAAGAACCTTGGTCTCTTCTGGATCTTCTTCGCCTTTAGCGATTTAGCTCGTTGGACAACTCTGTGTTGGCGCGCAGTTGTTCAGTTAGTTGTTGGCGACTCTGGGTCAATTCTTGAAGCAGCATCTGAAACTCTTGTCTGGTGACCAGGCCTGATGGATCTGAAGGTCCGGCGACATCTTGGTTGGATGGAGGCAACTGTGCGGGATTCTGTCTCTCCCGTCCTCCTTGATCAGCAGGTGTAGAAGTAGTTCTTGTACTTACCATGGTGAATTAATGAAAGTCCTTTCCTAGATCTGATTGCAAATCTGAATAGTATAGAAGGGCTTCAAGACTTGGAATCTAGATCTTCTTCTTGGTTTTATGCAATCCGGTATCGATAGGAGATCCAAGGAGCAGGAGAAAAATTGGGTTTTTTCTCAGTGAAAGCACCAAAGTTTTTGTACCAAAATTGGGCACAACACTCTTCGGAAGTTTTTGAAGAGATAAAGTGAAGGAATTAAATGGAAAAAGAGGATTATCTAACAAAAATTCCAAATTATAGATATGAAAGTAATTAAAATGCACAGAGACACAAGAATTTAGAGTGGTTCGGCATATTGCCTACGTCCACTATGAAGTTGGTTTCTTTATTGATCTTTCTTTTGATGATTACAAGTGAATTCAGTGAGTTACAGCATATAATTATGATTTACAGCAGTGAATCTCGTTAGTAGCAGCAGCAATGGGGTTTAGGAATGGATCCGGCAGAGTCTGGGCATTGGAGAATTCAAAGAAGAAGAAGATCCTTTTTCTGTATGCCCTGGGGCTCTATTTATAGGTGTTGGAGGTTGACATTTCGCTCAGATCTCGGGAGACCCCCTCTGGCACGTGACTAGGCCCGCGCGCCCAAGCCCATGAAGTTTTGGCCCGATCCGTGATCGATACGAATGGATTTCGTATCGATCAAGATCTCATCCAATGGAGTCAAAATTTGGCGTGGACATTCTTCAGCATGCACGTAAGCTTCTGTGAAAATTTCATAGCATTTGGACTTGTAGATTAGGAGATATGATTGATACGAATTAGGATTTTCGGTTGGCTGTTTTGTTCGACTCCCTCATTTCGACTCGATCCTATTCGACTCGATGACATGGCGCTTGAATCTCTGGATCACTCCACCTTTGATGCCGAGTTGATCGAGTCATTCTAGGACTTTTGCCCCTATTCGTATCGATGGTATTGCCTTGTTCGTATCGATAAAAGATGCGCAGTTCGCATCGATGGAGGCTCCTCAGTTCGCATCAATTGTTATGCTCTGTTCGCATCGATGGTGTGGCTTAGTTCGTATCGATAAAGGCGTTCCACTTAGATGGATTCGAACAAAGGCTCTGTGATGGACACAAAGTGGCGCGTCCTGATGGATTCGAACAAGGGCTCTGCGATGGACACGAAGTGGCGCGTCCTGATAGATTCGAACAAGGGCTCTGCGATGGACACGAAGTGGTCATTGTACGATCGATTCGAATAGTGGCTTCGCCGATGGAGTCGAACTCGATCGTTTCGAATTGAGGCTCTTGGACGAATGCGAGGTTGCTGCTGTTCTGATCGATACGAAAGTGATGGATTCGAATAGAGGCTTAGCTATGGATACGAAAACTGTGTTGTTCCCTTCATTTTGTATCGATCGTAACTTGAGCATACGAACTCGGATTGACTTGAAATTTGGAACGTTGGCTCTCATAGCTTCGCTTGTCGTGTCATATCAATTTTAGCTCAATCCGTACTTGGACAAAATTCGTCGATATCCATAGGGAGCCTGTGTATAACCGACCTCTAAGGTGAACCGTCATTGGTTACTAGTCAATTCCTTGGTGTCAAGGCCTTGCCAAAAGGCGGGATAACAACACCGCACATTCATAAATGCGATATTGATGCCGAAAGCCATCAATATCCATAAAGGTTATAATGCCATTCCTTCTCAATGCCCTCCTCATCTATAATGCTACCCACCAACATCGCTTCAAAATGACGCCATACATCTATTCATGCGATGTTGATGCCGAAAGACATCAATATTCACGGGAGTTATTAAAGCTGACGTCATACAAAATGATGCATAGCAATGCTGCTCCATATCAATGCCGATTCATGCTGGAATAACTTTAAACTAATGTCGCTCCTTATTGGTGCTAAATACCATATCTATTGGAGCAGTGCCGAAGCTCAACTATGCATCCAAGAATGCTGAAGGACATTGTTAAATGAAGCTAATGCCATGCGGTATTAATGTCGAAGCTCATGAATGCCAAAATCAAGCTACTATGTTGTAACTCGACCCCTATAAATACGGACCTAGGGGCATTATAGAAAGGGCCGATCATTCTTTCTTCAACTTCTTACAAACCTTGTAACCCTAGATTTGTTTAGGGATTTAGTGCCGATTGTACCATTTGCACGTAGGACCTTGTACATTCAACTATTACGTGGAATATGAATAAAACGTCTTGATTTATGGCTTGCTTTTGAATTCCAAAGAATTTATGATTTTAATCATAGCTTGCTTCAAATTCCAAAAGCAGTCATATTCTTGACTTCTATTTGCATAAGATTGCCCATATAGATTGACTCCAAGATTACACGACTTTAACACGATTATGCTTATAACGTTATCATAAACTTGAACATGCTAGGCTAATTTCCTAAGTCCTTACTCAACCACGTGTCACTTTTTCCAACACTCGTTGTGGTTTATAAGGGATATCCGAGCCTTTATTCAACCAAGTTTCTCTTCCCTACATCTTTTGGGTGTTAACGAAGAAGTTCGTTAACATTTTAGCACTAGAAGGAGGGCTCGAACTTCCGATTCCTTATAATTGTATCCATAAACTGATTGCATAAAGTTCTTTTATTTCAGGAAAAATGGTGAGAGCCAGAAGAAATAATAACATGCCAAATAAAGAGGTCACGCAACAAACAACTTTGGAGGATAATATCATCTCGAGCTTCAGTTTAGAGAATATGGAAGTTGGATAACCTTCGACTGTAACAAAGCTCGCAAGCAATGAGGCCAATGTTCAGGATTTAACACAACAACTAATAGTTATGCAAGAGCTTCTTGAGAAAGCTCCATATCAAAAGTCTTCTAAAATGATAAGCTTATGGAAGAAGGGGATGAAACGGAATATCCAAGTAAAATCCAAGATGAGGGATAGAAAATATATTCTCCAAGATCGCAAACAAAAGAAAGCAATATGGCTAGGATAAATAAAAAAACAAAAATCAAGCAAGAAAGACCTTTGAACAATTGAATAGCTTAATCTCATGTAGAGAGTATAAGCCCTACAAGAGGAACAATTATGATGATGGAACTTGCCAAAGAGACATTCCCCACATGATGACAAAAGATATGCTTAAGGAGAAAGGAATCCTTGACTTTAGGAAAAATAATAGCTTTCGAAAAGCTCCCTTTGTAGAAGAAATAATGGTCGATAGAATTCTGCCTCATATCAAAATTTCTTCACTAAAGTATAATGGAATTGCTGATCCAAATGATCATCTCATAGCTTTTGAAAGTCAAATGGATTTGTATAATGTCTCTAGGGCAGTCTGTTGTAAGCTCTTCCCCATAACTTTTCATGAGGCAGCTGCTAAATGGTATAGGCGTTACCAAGAAAAGACCAGCTACTCTTGGGAGCAATTTTCTTATAAATTCTCAACACAGTTTTACATATATAAGGACCCAACTATAGATTCTAATATGTTAGCTAATATCAAGCAAATGCCATGATAATTACTTAGCGAATACCTAAAGAGATTTAATACAGAAGCATTAAGAGCAGAAAATACGAACGATAGAGAAAAGCTGGTGGCAGTTCATTCCGAACTAATTGAGAAAACTCCTTTTTGGAAAACTTTATAAGGCTGAGAAATTCATTCGTATGGACGAGATGTACCATGCTAAAAGGAATCTTTACGAAACAAAAAAGAAGAAAAGTTCAGCTCCAATCATCCTAACAAAAGGCCAAAAGGGAATAAAAGTTGAAGAGAAAGTCGGAAGGAGATTTTCAAATCAAATTATGGAAATTTCCTTGCTACCTATAAAATATGTAGCCATCCTGAGCCGAATAGGGGAAAAGATTATTGCCATTACCACATAGTAAATGAACATAAGACCGATAAATGCCGCGTCTTGGCTAGAATAATTCAGAATATGATCAAGTCGGGATTTCTAAAAGAATTCATTAAGGAAACTTAAAAGATCTCCTATTCTTAAGGAAATAGTCCAAACACCTGAAACTTAATTTTTCTACAAGAAATAAATAAAGAGATCGGAACAAGTATATGTACGAAATTGGAAAAGGAAAATCAGTTTTTGCAACTTCAAATTCAGATTCTAGTTAGGCTAAAAAGTTTTATGGAAAATGCCCGCTATGGACCAACTTTATTCATCGAAATTTATAATCTAATTTATGCTTAAATTCACTATATGTAATATAAAATTCAAGTTTCTTTACAGGTTGAAATAAAAACCAATCTATTATGAATAGGTGTCCGGGAGATTCTAGATTCCCTTGTAAAAGCATAACTTATTTTTGGTTTTCCGTAAAACAGGATAGTTCAAATATCTAAGATAAAATGATTCTCTATCTCAAGGCCCGGATCTATACAGTATAAGGGATTTCTTTATCATCGTCAATTCTCCTCACAGGACGGTTTCCGAAAAAGGTAAATATTCAAGATCCTCTTGAAGGGAGAGATTCTTAAAGAAAAGCATGTTCTTATCCGTAAAGTCTATTAGTTCATGAATCATGACTTTTCAGACTTATAAACAAGACAAACCTTTTTGCTAAGCTAAACCCAAAGTAGTGCAATTGTATGTATCATACAAAGGTGGAGTAATATACACTAACCTTTTTTTTAAATAAGCAATTTTATTGCAAAAGTTTTACCAATCACACCTTTGAGAAAAATATTTCCAAAATCAAAAGGATTATGACTAAATACCCAATAGATTAGGGAAAGCATATATTTAACTATTTCAAAGAAGATTTATGAAATCTTCGATAAATATTACTTAGCATCAGTGAATGCACATAAAAGGTTTTGATTTAGCATGTGCTAACAAAAGCATTTTCAAAGCTTCTGGAAATTATTTAAAATGAAAAACCTATACATATTTTCCAAATAAAGTATTTGGAACTACTAAGGCCCATTAGCGTCGCTAAAACTCTAATTAGAAGAACCCATTCTCGATTAAAGGGCTTTGGTTAATGAATCATGACCACACAGTCTCTTATTTAAGATTTGCATTTCTATTATGAGACTGGCTCAAAAACCTTTCTTAGTGGCAACGCTAAGAAGGGGCTTCTTTATCAAAGAATTCAAATACCAAAAATCTATTCAAATTCATTGATTAAAACCCAAACCAATAAAGTGCTTTACAAAGGAAAGATCGATTTTGAGGAAATATTCCTTGATTTGCCAAAGAAGTTCTTTTTCAAAAAATTCTTCCTTCCAAAGGGAAATTTCATATCAGAAAATTTGAAGTTTTCAAAAAGGTCTTCCTAAACATATCAATTGGCCAAAAATCGTTTTAACAAACAAGTTTTTCAAAAAAATTCTCTTTACTAAAAAGCCTCCAACGTATTTTCGGAGCACCTCCTAGAGGGAGGGATAAAGCCTCCAATGTATTTCCAGATCATCTCCTAGAGGGTGGGACAAAGCCTCCGACGCATTTCCAGATCATCTCCTAAAGGGTGGGGCATTTCCAAGGCACCTCCTAGAGGGAGGGACAAAGCCTCCGACACATTTCTGGAGTGACTCCTAAAGGGATGAAGAGGTCCAAAGCCTAAAGAAGGACAAAAATAAGAAGGGATGAAGAAATCCAAAGCCTAAAGAAAGACGAAGAGAAAAGGGACTAAGATGTTCGAAGCCCAAAGAGAGTCAAAGTCCAAGGAGGGGTGAAGGGAAAAGGGACTAAGATGTCCAAAGACCAAGGAGGGTCGAAGAGAAAAGGGACTAAGTTGTCTGAAGCCCAAAGAGAGGCAAAGCCCAAGGAGGGGCGAAGGGAAAAGGGATTAAGATGTCTGAAGTCCAAAGAAGGCAAATTCCAAGGATGGGCAAAGGGAAAATGGACTAAGATGTCCAAAACCCAAGGAGGGGCGAAGAGAAAATGGACTAAGATGTCCGAAGCCTAAAGAGAGACAAGCCCAAGGAGGAGCGAAGAGAAAAGGGATTAAGGTGTCCAAAGCCCAAAGAGAGGCAAAGCCCAAGGATGAGCGAAGGGAAAAGGGGCTAAGTTGTCCAAAGGCCAAGGAGGGGCGAAGAGAAAATGGACTATGATGTTCAAAGCCCGAAAAGGGGCAAAGCCTAAGAAGGGGCGAAGATGGAAGAGATAAAGAAGTCCAAAGCCCAGTGAAGAGGCAAAGGGAATTAAGCAAAGAATAAATCCTTACTAGAAGGGTGAGAATAATTTCATTCAAAGGATAGATCAAAATAGACTTCTAATAGGTTCGGTCCTAACCCAGAGATAGGAAAGCCTTTAAAGGAAGGTCTGTGTAATGAGTATTAATAAAGTAATTAGTCCCTTTTTAAGCTGAACGGTCAAATAGATGAACGGGACTATTTTGCTAAACGGCCAAATGCTTGAACGGTTGAATAGCTGAATGACTGAACGGAACTACTTTGCTGAATGGCTGAACGAAACTACTTTGCTCTAATATAAAACTAAAAAATGATGATGATAATAATAATAATAATAATAATAATAATAATAAATGCCTTAAAGATAACATATCTCTTAGCAAGAGATATTCCATTACACAACGTGAATCTCCATTGCTATTCAAAGTATTAGTTTCCAAAAAAGGGGAATAACCATATAGAGTTTTTGGTATTTATTTTAGGTCTACTCGGATTATTATTACCAGATGGTTTTATGGTCTTCTTATTATCAAAGGGATTTCTGGTTTTCTTATTATCAAAGATATTCCAGATTTCTTATTATTATCAGATGGATTTCTGGTCTTATATTCAGATTGATAGTCAGATGGTTTTCTAGATTTCTTATTATTATCAGATGGATTTCTGGTCTTCTATTCGGATTGTTATTGTCAGATGGTTTTCTAGATTTCTAATTATCATCAGATGGATTTTTGGTCTTCTACTCAGATAATTATTACTAGATGGTTTTTTGGTCTTCTTATTATCAAAGGGATTTCTGGTCTTCTTATTATCAGATGGTATTCTAGATTTCTTGTTATCAGATGGAATTCTGGATTTCTTATGATCAGATGGTATTCTTGATTTCTTATTATTAGAAAATGGTATTCCAAATTTTTTATTATCAGAAGATGGAATTCTAGATTTCTTATTATCAAATGAAATTCTGATCTTCTTAATGTCAAATAGTTTTATGGCCTACTCTTTAAAATTAGCATCAGATAATTTTCTATTTCTCTATTAAATGAATATCTAAATGAATTTCTAATTTCTTAGATTTCTAACCTCTTTGTTGAAGCATATTTCAGGTTTAGAAATAAGAATTATACTAAGAAGACAAGCTGAAGGAACAAAAAGTTAAGCAATAAGGGAGTCTGGTTAAGAAGTTTACAAACGACTCTATATCAAAAACCAATCTTCGACAACCAAAGAAGAATTAACTCAGAGGAAGGAGCTTTGGAACCCATAATAATCTTTTGGATGGATTTCTTGCTTGTCTTCGAACCTTCTAGATGATATTATTCCAAATTTGGATGTTTATTATAAAAAAGGGTTATTTTGAGCTAAGTGAAAAAGCATTTAAGTGATTTAGCTATTATCTAAATATCAAAAGTTTAAAGTCTAACATACCTTTTACAATAAATCAATGACCATTGAATAATCAATGTCGAATTTATAAGAGAACTAAAACTTTTAAGTTGACTAAAAGTGCACGAAAATGCTAAACTTGTGATAAAATCGAATGAGAGTTAACATAAAAATATCCAAAGTATAATGTGCATCAATAAACCCATGTCGAATGGATAGGTTAATGTCGAATTTAAATTGCAACCCTTCTAGTTAATGCCGACATAATGGAATGCCAGATTAAATTGTAAACCGGTTGTCGCACCTTTGTATATTAGTGGCATAAAGACCTTGCACCGTTAATACTCAGAACTATAGAATTGTTTGTTGAAGTAGTAGATAAATGGAAAAACTGAATTGATACCGAACATCAGAGTGACATCGTAAAACAGAGTAAATTAATCAATATCGAACATCCTGATAATGACGTAAAACATTAATGTCGATGTAAAGTAAGGAGATATTAAGTTTTAGGTTTGATAAACTATTCGTTTCACCATTACACTAAAAATGACCGTGCTACAAAGTTGATGTTACCTAACTACTTATTAGTCCTAAAATCATCTAACCGACATAGAATTTGTCACTAATTTAATTTATAAGCACAGTCAATCATTAACCTAAGCGATAGTATGAATATTAACATCAAAATCATGTAAGCAACCTCTAATAACAATTTTGATACAAAACCCCCTTATTTAACTCGTTGATCTAATCAATAAAAGTGAGAGTTGCGCATTGATTTAACTACGGTAGAAAAACCAAAATCTGTAAATGATCTTGTGAATTTTTAAGTTTGCTTGCTTAAGCTTTTAATTGTAGGTAAAAGAGAAACATGAAAAAGACTTGACTATTTATACTGAAAGAAAAGATGTTCAATTTCCATTGGATCAATTTTGAATGGTTGGATAGATCTATAAGGAATACTAATAACCGGCAAGCGATATTCTTATGATTATTGACTTGAAAAGTCAATGCTTCCACTACACTTCGAGGGGGGGGGGGCAAATGTTATCCATATAATTTCTAAGGGGAGTATGATATCGAACTCAAAGCCTCAAAGAGATGATATCGAACCTCATTACAAGAAGATGTGTTGAAGCCTTTATAACAGCAACCATTATAAAGCATATAAATGTGGCATTAAGGTAGCAAACGTTATTGATCCCCAAGATATGCGAGATAGTCATGATATCGTACCAGCAAGTAACGCCTAAAGTATAAGTCAATACCAAAGATATTGGAATAGGTTAATGTCAAAGGTATAAACCAAAGCCGACGATATGAAGATGAGCCAATGTCGAAGTATAAAGAATGCCGCATCTTTCTAATACTTCCTCATCCTGGTGCTATCCTTCAAATGATGTCGCACCTCATCAATACCGCTCCTTATCAATGTCGTCTCACATCGATGACGCACTTCTTCAATTCCGCCCTATGTTGGAGTTGACCTTCAAATACCGTCGCTTCTTGTCAACGTTGCTACTATGGACTTCACATCTTGTCAACCAAGAGAAGACACCAAACATCAATAAATGCGATATTGATGCCGAAAGCCATCAATATCCATAAAGGTTATAATGCCACTCCTTCTCAATGCAGCTCCTCATCAATACCGATTCCTACTAATATCGCTTCAAATTAACGTCGCACATCTACACATGCGATGTTGATGCCAAAAGACATCAACATTCATGGGAGTTATTAAGGCCGATGTCATACAAAATGATGCATAGCAATGCTGCTCCACATCAATGCCGATTCATGTTGGAATTACTTTAAACTAATATCGCTCCTTATTGGTGACGAATACGATCTCTATTGGAGCAGTGTCGAAGCTCAACTATGCATCCAAGATGCCGAAGGACATTATTAAATGAAGCTAACGCCAAGCGGTATTAATGCCAAAACTCATGAATGTCAAAATCAAGCTACTATGCCGCAATTCTACCCCTATAAATATGAATCTAGCGGCGTTGTAGAAAGAGCCGATCATACTTTCTTCAACTTCTTACATTTTAAACTTTGTAACTCTAAATTGATTTGGGGATTTAGTGCTGATTGTACCTTTTGCACATAGGACCTTGTACATTAAACTATTGCACGGAATATGAATAAAACATATTGAATTATGGCTTGCTTTCGAATTCCAAAGCATTTGTGATTTTAATCAATGCTTGCTTTGGATTCCAAAAGCATTCATATTCTTGACTTCTTTTTGCATAAGATTTCCTATATAGATTGACTATAAGACTACATGACTTCGACATAATCATGCTTATAATGTCATCATGGACTTGAATATGCTAGGCCTAATTTCTCAAGCCTTTACTCAACCAAGTGTCGCTTTTGCTAACACTCGTTGAGGTTTACGAGGGACATCCAAGCCTTCATTCAACCAAGTTTCCCTTCGCTACACCTTTTGGGTGTTAACGAAGAAATTTGTTAACAAGAAAAGAAAGAAAACATCATATAATAATAGAACCTATCATATATCTCACAACGAATCGAATAAAATATAATAATCATCACAGATATAAAACAGGTGAGACAGTGGCAACTACAGGAACTACAGAATCAAAGCACACGGGCTTATATAGTTATACAAAATAGTACTAGTGTTTATATAACTGATAAATAAACTAAACTGATAAATTATCTCTAATAATAGTAAGTCAAGCACTGTCAAGGCTCCATAGTGTGACACAGTGGGATAAGTAATGATAGCCCAAAACATAGATATGAGAAAGCGTCGCCTCCTGCTAGTCCATCTGCACACTTCATGTGCTGCCTACACCTGCTATTTAGTTTACTCATTTAAGAGTACCAATTGTAATAAGAAGCAAAACATAAAGCCTCGAGTCAGACAACAGTCTGGTGTTAGCGATAAACAATATTAAAATAATATGAAAGTCAACATAGTATAGGGAGCTTTGAGTATGAAGAATCATACCTAACCTGTCCCTGCATCCAAAGAGTTTGTACATAATAATCGATATACGTTGATCTACTATCATAGTTATATAAATGTACTACAGTCGATATACAATGTCCAATGTCTAGGTATATGATCGAAAATACCTACATTGTGTGACACCATAGAGAAAATAAACAATCATGAAAAACATAGCATCCATTAAATAATCCTCACCATCACTCATACGCATTGGATATATGATAAATCGTATGGCATAATCGCAAACCAGGGACTCAATCGAAATCCCAACTTCATTGGGCTTGAATCCATGCCACTCTGAAAGGCTAGGAAACAGGCTTACAATCGCAAAAGCCTAGGGTAATATACTATTGTAAGATCCAGACAATCGCAAATCCAGGTAGGTGTCCCCACATACCCCTTCTTTACAAGTACACTAGCAGCCTCCAACTTATCAACGATCACTTTGCACGTGTCTCCATAGTGGAACTCAATCGTTATTCCATCACGGCTATCTCCACAATAGGACACAGTCACAAATCCCACTTGCTAGCTCCCATCATTGAGTTTGCCCTTGTGGATCACTGACACGACTCCCATCGTTAAGTCGTTATCTTCGAAACATCTCTAGGAACCCATTGTATGTCATAGAGCCATCATACCAAGATCCCGAAGTCGCTGTCATCGTTATAGGGTCGTCGCATCGAAGAGCTACGCCATCGCTTCACCACCAACATCACTCATCGTAGAGCAATAACATCAAGATTAAGAGTCAGTCGCATGAACAAACCACCATGTCATGCTCCTTGAAGACTCGTTATCGTCCACGTTAAAGATTGGCCAAATCGCCATCATCTATAGTGATAGTTACCGACCACTCTACAATGGTCAATACCGACCACTTTGGTCGAGTACTTAACCAAATATGGCTAGGTACAAACCAAATGAAAATGTCCGACGTCCATCTCAAAGTCTAAAGCACATACCCAAATCCAACATCTTTCGTCTTTAGACCAGTCGGTATGCACAAAACTTTATGCATGAAATTCTATCCTATAAGATACTTCCTAACACTATATCGCCCATTGATCGACATTTTCAACTAAAACAACCAAACAAGCATACATGCAATCAACAAGCATACATACATCTATTATAGCATACATACAACATATATAACACGTTTATATTGATCAATACGTGGATTCATATCAATAGTTGACTAAATGTAGTGATTTCTTAAAAATAGTACGTCGATAATAACATACATACATACATACATATATATCCAATTTAAAACCATTTTAAAGCACTTTAATATTCTTTTATAAAATCAGATTTGGATTTAAAAATGTTAGAAATCATGTTTTAAAGTTGAAAATCATTTTAAAATGTGTTCTTATTCTATACTAACAGTCACAGTATGGTGAGAGACAATTTTACTCGCCTCAACAAAAGCTGACTAATCCAATGCTAAATCGTAGAGCTCTCCATCACGAGTGCAATACAAGAAACCACGTCCAAATCATTCCTCATATGCAAAAGATATAGGTTATATAAGAAATGACAATAATTAAATTATTAGTTAACTTAATTAATAACTAATTACCTTACTAATCCTTCTTCTCCCCATAATCAATTTCTTCCCTAACACTGATACCCCATGCTCGAACGAACCCATATACGTTATACCCTTTCTCCTCTTTTCTCCCTCATTTCTCAACGAATTGACGAACTGTTTGTTCCATTGTGCTCCACTATGCATAAGGTCCGCGACGCACCCCATGCATTCACGTCTGACCACCCCTAGGAAATCGCAACCTAATGTTCATGTCACAATAAGCAAAGAGTCGCACTCCCCCTTGAGACGCTGCACCTCTCCAAATCATCACTGTCTACTCCTCTTCGCACGAGAAATGCAACGCCACCCTCGGATTTGCAGTCATGACCCAAAATATTGAGCTCAACCAATCACAATCGCATGCCACCCTATCACCACCGATGCGAAGCTCTTCTCCATATGAGTTCAACAGATCTGGTTTCAAGATTTATCGTTGAGAAAATCTCTCGATTATATTTATTGAAGGTTTTAAGAGGAGGCGGCCATTTCTTTAGTTTACAAGCAATGGAACAGTGAATAAGTGAGAGAGTGAGGGGTATTTATTAATATTAATATAATATATTATTTATTTTATTTCTCAAATAGATCGTCGTACGTTTCGAGCTTGTATGATCACATAATGTGTCTGATCACAACGAAACTCGTCAGCATACCACCTCATTTTTTCAGTCCTAATGGTATAAATTTCGTCGATATCCGAAACAGCGCTCCAGGATGATAATTTCATGCATTTCAAGATTGTTTTGGCCATCAGATCGTCCGATCTCCAAATATAGCAATATTTATACTAATATTAATTTGCACCATCAATCCGAACTCAATAGAAGTGATCTCGAGTTGTGATTCAACCGTATGCAAAAAATCATATTTTGGTACCTTTAGATAATTTAATGATTTAATATTTAAATCAATTATTTAAATATCTTACCGTTAAAAAAATGGGTCGTTACAGTGATATTTTCATTCCACACGATTGCCTAGTTAGCTTATTCCATTAATAACCTTTCTCATCGTAATCATGTATACTTGTATGTGATTAGTCACCAACAAGTTTAGGAGGGCAAGCGATTTTTGCTATAGTGTCTTTGGCTATGAGACATGATGTGATACTTTGGATGTAATGTTGACCATGCTTTGATGTTAGCTTGATCTATAGCCGGTGCTTCCCTAACTCACACTTTATATTTCCTATATGTACATTTACACAAGCGCATTCTATCTTATAGAAATTTTTTATATGGAATTATCATACCCGATTAGGATTTGTTGTTGCATTATGTTCGTATAGCATCCTCGCTTAACTGTTAGCTTGTAATCAATTTTTTCATTGCTACCTTATACACTCAAACTGAATCAATCACCTAAAAATTTGATAAGGTAAGCATATCGGTGATGTAGTTCCTTGTTATTTTCTTAGCTATTCCTCTACCCTTTTATGCTACCTTGCACTCCAGCATGGGATCAATAACTTCCATGTTCGGCAAGATGGGTGGTTCTTCGTTAAAGCACCTCTTCTATTCCATTAGCAAATTTTTCACTGCTACCATGCCCCCTTGTATGGGATCAATCACCAACAATTTTGGAAAGGTAAGTGGTTCTTCAAGATCCATGTCACTGCTATCTAGTAAGCTTTTCTTTCTTTTCCCACGACATATTTGTACATGATCAATTGCTGACCATTTCAATGGGGTAACTGACCTCTAATAGAGTGTCTTTTTATGATTACCTTGCACATAATCAATCACTATCAAGTTTGGCAAGGTGAGCGATCTCTGGTGGAGTGTCTTTGTAATCCAATTCTACATGTCCATATTGGCTTGTAGTTTCTTTGACCTAGGTTTGAGCGAGTTTATCCACACCATAAGGCAGTTGCTATACCTAGACTAAGTAAGTTCAAAGGCCAATCGTCAACAACGAACTACCCAATCGATGGTTAAGTACCAATCGCAGGTGAAGCGGTTTGTTGTTGCCATTCAGAATTTATGGGCTGATCGGTAACAGTGAACTACACGTTCCATAATCATGTCTTGGTCATAGGTAAATCTGGTTCATTGTTGCCGGCCAAGGCTTTAAGGCCGATCATTAATGATGAGCTACCCAGTTGGCAATCATGTCCTAACCACGGACAAGTCCAGTCCGCCATTGTCGACCAAGGTTTTCAGATGGATCATCATCGGTGAACTACCCAATCAGTGGTCTTGTCCTGATCATAGGTAAGTCCGATCCGCCATTACCGACCATGGTTTTTAGGTCCATCATTAATGGTGAAATACCCAGTCGGCGGTCATGTCTCGAATATAGGTAAGTCCGGTCTACCTTTACCGGTTAAGGATTTAAAGTCATTCATCAATGGTAAACTACCCAGTTGATGGCTATGTTCTAACCATAGATATGTCTGGTCTGTCATTGCTGGCAAAGGTTTTCAAGTCGACCGTCAATTATGAACTATCCAGTTGGTGGTCATGTCTTGACTGCGGGTAAATCCCTTTCACTATTGTTAACTAAGGTTTGTGCAAGCTTGTTGTGATGCGAAAGAGTTACGCTCCCCTCAGTATGCAGTGCACTTTCCCATATAGTCCTAGAAATCAGGGTCTTTAGTCGGTGTAGTATAGTTGTTCTCGTGGTGGTTTGGTAGCATTAATCATCTACCTTGGTTGCATACACCTTATCAATAGGGTTCGGTAAAACCATGACAATCGACGATACTCTTAGCCATAAACTACGTAGTTGCAATAATCGATGCGCAAAAAGGAAACCTAATAGAAATTGATTTCAAAAAGTGCACATTAACCAATGCAATAAAGATGCTTTTATTATAAGACAATAATATTTGAATAAAAACAATGATGGAGATTTCAAACATTCAATGTTTTCGCGAATACTGCTCTATCCATGGTGATGAGAATGTAGGCTTTATTCGCTATATCTTGATAACATCATATAGTCCTTCCTAGATCGGGTCAATGAACCCGGTCAGGGGAAAATTCACTCCAAGACTATGTTTTCTTCTTTAAGCGGGTGATGCTTTGTTCTAGAGTTGTATTGCTTCACCACCTTTCACTAGAGCATCGCAGTTTTCAAAGCAGCCTCGTCCCACTTCCCCTCAATCAGATCCGGGGATCTATTTGGCAATTCCTTCTTCTCCTCTAAGCAATAGTGTATTTTCCTATGAGATAAGACTATAGTTTGGGAAGCATACCCTATAATTCGTTGGCCAAAGCAAAAGGAGTATGTCCCATTAAACTTTCGTGGAAAGTGCAATATGCATAAAGTGCTAGTGGTAGCTCATCCATCCGAGCTCCCTTATCGTTTTCCAAATGGTACTTTATGAGTGTGTTGAGAACCTTATTGACTTCTTCAACCTATCCATTGGTTTATGGGTGAGGCACTGTAGAAAATCTTTTTCTGATTCCATTTTTCCGATAGAAGTTGGCGAATTCCCGACTAACAAACTTCAATCCATTGTTTGAGATCATTTGGAGTGGAATTCCATACTCGGTAAAGTGATCCACAACCATTATTGCATGTTTATCTACACCCATACCTGTTAGAATTTCTTCGATCAAAGATGCCTCATATAGGAAATGGTCAAGGACTGACCTTGTGAGTTAGTTCGATTGGCGGTAACCTAGGGAATTAGCAACTCTCTAACACTTATTACATCTTTTTGCATACTCAACAACGTTGTTCTTAATGGTCGACCAGAAATATCCATATAGTGAGATTTTATTTTCAAGGGACTTCCCCTAATGTGGTCTCCTCAATTAGCTTGATGTGCGTTGTCCAATATTTTCTTAGTTTCTTTTCCCACCCCACATCTTTGTAACAAGTTAGAGAATCCTTTTCCGTATAGGATACCATCCTATATAATAAAGCAAGATGCCTTCCATAACTCCTTCCTTACTTCATTCCAATTTAAAGGGTCGGAATCTATTTGCTATGTACTCAATGATGCGGGTCATCCAAGTCTCCATTATGATTTGTCTAACTTTTAGCAAACATCTCGTTATTTTAGCACTGGTTTGTTGCTCCTGCATCTTTTAGTCCAAAGGGTCTGACTCCATAGTAATATGGTCACAACTCAGTGACAAAGCTAGTTTGGTCTTAGTCAAGGATATACATTGTTATTTGATCATATCTATAGGATGCATCCATAAAGGAGAGTATTTCATGTCCTACCGTTCCATCTACCAATTGGTTGAACCTTGGAAGTGGAAAACAATCCATAGGGAATCATTTAGGTTTGAAATTTGTGTACATGTCTACCATTTCCCATTCAGCTTCATGAACAACACAAAATTAGCTATCTACTCCGAGAAATGGATCTCGCTGATAAAGCCATTTGCTAGTAAAATCTTTACCTCCTCATTCAAGGTCATCGATCGGTCAAGGACCATAATCCTCTTCTTTTGCTTTGTTGGGAGTATTCTTGGGTCGATGTTGAATGAATGACATGTGATGCTGGGATAAATCTTGCACACGTCATCATGAGACCATGCAAACACATCTTGGTTATTCCATAGGAAATCCATCAGTTGTGCCCTCAGATCCTGCTCCAACCGGGATCCATTTTCATTAGTTTAGTTGGATCGTGCTCATCTACCTCCACAAACTCCATTGCATCCACAGGCTCCACAGTTGCCCCCTCTTCTATGTGTCTCGGGTCCAGTTCTTTGAAGGGATCACTTGTGTAGCTAAGTAGGGACCCCTTCCTTAATTGCTATACATTCGAGTTTTTAATGCAAAGACTCCTCTTTGCATTAATTCCTTTATCCATATGTTGATTCTCATGAAGTTCGGTCATGTAGCATTCCCTTGCAGTGTCTTGATCTACTTCGACAATTCTAACTCCATCAATTGTAAGGAATTTCAACTTTAAGCACCACTAGGCTAAGACTGCTCGAAAATCATATAAAGTTGATTGACCCAGGAAGGCATTATTGGCCAGAAACCATCCACCAAATTGAAAACTGCTTTCGTATGGCTGAACTAAGATGTCCCTCAAGCTCGATGGATAAATCTAAATTTCCTTGGGGATTTCCTCTTCGATGGATCCGTGCAGGTGCTTATTGCATGGAGTGACATCCTTTTCCTCATCCTGTCAAATGCATCCTTAAATAGAATATTGATAAAGCTCCTACCACCCACCAATGCCCTATGAATCTCCTCTAGGCCAAGCATGGTCGAGATCACCATCAGGTCGGTGTGTGGGTACTACGTTCCATGAAAGTCCATATTGTTGAAGGTGATTCCATTTTCTTCTTTATGAGAGGTCTTAACATCATTCTCTTGGTATATGGCATACATGAACCCTTCTCCATTCTTCAAATATTTGGTGTACCTCTCTAGTTTGGCCTAACTTTTACATGCAACGTGGGGCCCTCTAGTTATAGTAATAATCATTATCTTTTCATTATTTGCATAAGCAGTACTAGTTCCTTCTCCCCGTCACCATGCAGTGATTTCCTCAATGGGTGATGTATGAGGATTAGAGGACCGTTGGAATTATTAATGAATCGTTGTAGCTTATTTTTTCTAATATATCCCTCAATAAGGTCATGCAAGTGGTGGCACTCATTAATATCATGCACGTGGAACTTATGGAAACGATAATATTTCTCATAGTTTAGACCAACTTCTGTCTCCTTACTAAGTTGAGCCTTCTTGTATTTCAACTCTGCTTGGGTTGCCAGAAAATGTTCTCAACAATGTTATTTAGGTTAGTATAAGCATCGAACCTTAGTCCAGGCCTAAATTTTTTCTGTTTCATTTTCTTTTCGCCCGATCCACCCTAGTAATTGTCCTTCTTCCCAGCGAAGTTATTTCCATTCCCTTCACCATAACATTCACACTACTAGGCGATTCTCCAACTCTATTTGCTCTACCGGGCTATCCCTTATTGCAGCAACTTCCAACCTCATGTACTTTGCCACCTTTTAGAAGAATTCCTACAATATGGCTAGTTTCTCCTTTGTTAATATTATAGAAAACTCCATTCTAGGTTGCACTCCACCACACAAGGCCATCAAGACGAGCCTTTTGTCTGTGTTTTCGAACTCCAACTGCTTTGGCATTAAACCGGGCTAGGTACCACCATAGCGACTCATCTTCCCTTTGCTTCACATTAGATAATGAGTATCGAACTTTTGGTTGTTCAATGTGTACTTGAAATTGATTAGTAAGCTTCTCATTTAACATCACACAAGAATGAATTGGTCTTAGGGATAAACCACAAAATCACATGGTGACTAAGTCTAGCAAGAATAGAGGAAAGCACTTGTACAAGACTTCCTCTTTCACTCCACTCACCAGCATGTGTTGGGTTTACCATTGTAAAGTACTATGCAGGTAGTTAGTCCTTTACATAGCTCCATAGTTGGCATTCTAAAATCTCCAAGATCTATGGTAGTCCTATCTCTAGGGAGAAGGTACTGCTAAACTTAGCTCCAATTCCTCACTCCACTTGTTCTTATCGAACACATTGTCTAATGATTCGAGCCATCTTATCCTCTGGTTTGAGTGATCGGCAATGATAGCTCAGCCTTTCCCATTGGGAGGGTAGGACAATTTCTTTCATCCTCCCTATGATGACTTGATCTTCGATTATGCGCTTGGTCATAGCCCCTAGATTGATCCCAGCAACTGTATTGTCCTCTATTGACCATAATTCAGCAAGGGAACGAGAAGCGTTTGTCATAACTACCCTCATTTTGACATCATTTGTGTTTGGCTCAGTGTCGAACTGCTTTCTCGATCCACCTTCAGACTGAACTCTTACTCATTTGATCCCTTCAACGTTCCTTCTAGCTCTTTGACTTTATTGACCGGATTCCTTATAAGAGTGCTTCCCCCTTCGCCTTTTAGATCTCCTAGACTGGGATCAGACTTGTGTTTAATGTTGTGACCAATAGTTTGTGGCTGCTTTTAACACCCCTAATTTTAGTTAAACATTATTTAGGACATTTATTATCTAGCCATTGACTAGGTAGTATGCAGACAAATCCGATGAGTTAAACTTTGAAGTTATCAAGGCAAGACGCCCGTAGAGATGACCTTAAAGCCCAAAACCAAAGTACAACAAAGACCATAAGGTAAGAATGTGTTCACTCCAAGAAACCAAGACCCGGGAACCACCAAAGTTAGGGGTTGGTACCGAACCCACCCTATGGTTCGACACCGACCCTTATTCCTTGGCCTGTAGGGCCCATCTTTTGCCTATGATCCCTTCTTGATGTTAGAACCATATTTTAATCTTGCTTTGTTGATTCATTGCAACTCTCCATTAATCTCCATGAACTTTTGAATCAGCAATTTTGTTCTTACACAAATCCATCATTTGGACTAAAAAATAAGCTATTATTAATGCAAACAACTATGGAATTACAAAGCTAATCACAAGACGAGCCGAAGAGTTAAAGGCAGCCAATTTGGCTAACTTAGGGGCCGGTATCAACTCATACCCATGGAATCATACCGACCCATAACGTTTGACAAAGTGGCATCCATATTTTTTGGAGAACTAGTCTATAGCAAGGAGAACAATCTGGAGATCTTTTGTGCAAGATTTTAGGCTCTCTACCTCTATATATATAGCAGGGTAAGGCTCATTTTTCAAGATCTTTTGGCTCTAGTTCTACTCTGCTTTATATTCTTGTAATTCTGAAAATCTAAGTGTCGGAATTGTACCGAACCCTAAGAATTTCTGCCTTTAAATCAAAATGTAAGCAATAAAATCATTAAGTGGATTAGGCTGGAGTTTGCCGAATCACTATAAATCTCCATGCGTTAAGTTCTTACTCGTTTTAATTTGTTTTCATTTAGTCTCTTCACTTTTATTTATTTACTTACTTTCCTTGGGTGTTTGTGCCATTTTTGATTCAAATATTTTGGTGCTTTAATAAAGAGACACTTGATCTCGCTGATTTAAGACTTCAAAAGATTCAGAACAGTTAGACAATCAATTAGAAGGTCTGCTATTGAAGGAAATCAACCAGGGGTAGCCAAGAGGCATCCTCGGGAGCTAACCCCCCATCATCTACATAACTAAGGATGAGATGGAAACCATGATGAATGGATTGCAAAAAAGGACGATTGCTTGCCAGGAAGAAATGATGGAGAGATTTTTCAGGAGAATGGGATAGATGGGAATAACCGGAGCTGCTGCAAATCAGATCAGAGACGTGAAGTAGGAGCGAACATGCAGGAAGACAGAAGGGAGCAGAATGGAAAAAACTTCAAGCCAATCAAATGGGTGAATACCGATCCCCAAGCACGGGTTGGTACCGACCCCCAAAGGCTCGGCGACATAGGTCGAACTGGCCTTGGAAGAGATGATGCATGCCTTGGAAACAATGCCCAACACCAAGGCTTGAATTGGAATATGAACACGCTGTTGGAGGAGTACGTGGTAGAATTTCCCCATAGGAAGGGGGAGCAGGATGAAGTTATGAATCAGAGGCTTCGATTGGATAATAACCCCAAGTTTGAGATAACTTAGGGTCAGGTTCGAATCCTTTAACTCGCCTTTTTTTCTCAATAAATGATGCAATATAACCTCAGGCCGCTTACACGTGTACGGGATCTTGAACGGTCCCTAGGCACGCTCCGAGTTGGAAGTTTGATGGTGACTTTGATAGGATTTGATGTTTGCTAGATGCTATGACTTAGGCTGCCTGAGTGATGACCAAAACTGATTAGGAAAGACAACGAATATTAATGACTCCCTGTAATCGATTAGGTACCTATAAACTAGTCGAACATGATGACTGATATTAATCGCTTTAAAGTCCCATCCGAAAAGATGGGACCAGTGTGCAAGGTACAAGTCCCTCGCTAGAGCGCGAGCGGATGGACTTGTATGATATTAATCGCTATAAAGTCCCATCTGGGGGACAGGACCAGAGTGCAAGAATTAAGTCTCCTCACCGGAGCATGAGCGGATGGGCTTGCTTTTCGTTGAGTCCCATCGCCGAAGAGCGAGCGTATTGGGCTCAGCAAGGGTTCAGAGAGACCATTGACTTTGATCTCTTTAAGTCCCAACCGAAAATTCGGGACTAGAGTGCAGGGAGCAAGTCACTTTGCCGGAGAGAGACTAGATGGGCTTGCTTTTCGTTGAGTCCCCTTACCAGAGAGCAAGCAGATTGGACTCAGCAAGGGTCTGGAGAAACCATGGATTTGATTATCAGCCTCGAATGACCATGGATTTGATTAATGGTCTGGAGAGACAATGGATTTGACTATCGGCCTCGAACGGCCATGGAAACACTTCCCAGTCTCGAACGACCACAACTTCAACTAATGATCCAAAGAGACCGCGGATTTAAATATCGGCTCTGAACAGCCATGGACTTAATTAATGATTCGGAGAGATCATCCCCTTAACTTGAATAATAAACGATCCAGAGAGATCACACACTAAATTAACTATAAAACGATCTAGAGAGATCACACACTGGAAACTGAACATTAAACAATCTGGAGAGATCGCACATTAAAGTGAATATGAAATGATCCGGAGAGATCAAACCTTAAAACATATATTGATTTTGATAAAAGGATTTGAACGCCTTGAAATTAAAACAAAACCATAATGACAATGATATAAATCGTGGATGAACACGAGATGGTTTCGATATATGATTTAATGACTCCGAATGGAATCATAATTGTGATGACGTATGAACAATACTTAAGCAGAGTCTAGAGTCTTAGGCTATGACAGGCGTAGAACGAAACATGATTGACAAGAGAATGCAAAGGAACTGAACGATTCATGAAGATTGAAGTAGCCAGAGAGCTCAACTATCGAAGATTAACATCACATTTGTTCTTGAGCAAAGCACACCATCCATAATTCGTAAGGCATGCTTTTAGGGGCAAGTGTTATCCCGCCTTTTGACCAGGCAGTATGCTGATGAATCCGATGAGTAATACTTCGAAGTTATCAAGGTAAGATACCCAAAGAGATGACTATGAAGCCTAAAACCCAATAACAACCAAGAACACAAGGTAAGTATGTGCTCACTCTAAGAAACCAAGACCCAGGAACCACAAAAGTTAGGAGTCGATACGGAACCCACCCCATGGGTCGGAATCGACCCGTGTTCCTTGGCCTTGTAGGGCCCATTTTCTATCTATGATAAATCCTTGATGCTAGAACCCTATTTCCAATGGTATTTTATTGATTTCATGCGACTCTCTATCAATCTCCATGAATTTCTGAATCAGTAATTTTGTTCTTACCCAACTCCATCATTTGAACTCAGAAACAAGCTATTATTGATGCAAACAACTATGGAATCATGAAGCTAATCGCAAGATGAGCCACAACGAAGAGTTGAAGGCAACCTATTTGGCTAACTTGGGGGCCGGTACCGACCTATTCCTATGGAGTCGTACTGACCCGTAACATTGATGACGTGACACCCATATTTTTTGGAGAACTGGTCTATAATAAGGAGAACGACCTGGAGATCTTTCATGCGAGATTTTAAGCCCCTTACCACTATATATAGAGGGGCGAAGCTCATTTTTAGGATCTTTTTGCTCTATATCTACTCTACTCTATATTCTTGTAATTATAAAAATCTATGTGTCGGAGTTCTAACGACCGCTAAGAACTTCTGTTCCAAGTCAAAATATAAGCTATAAAATCATTAAGTGGACGTAGGCTAGAGTTTGCCAAACTACTATAAATCTCTGTGTGCTCATTTCTTACTCGTTTTAATTTGTTTTTATTCAATTACTTCACTTTTACTTCTTTACTTACTTTCCTTGGGTGTTTGTGCCATTTTTGGTTCAAACATCTATCAATAAATGTGGAGACCTTATAGAGAATAAAAGCTAAGAGATAGATGTAATGTCTCTGTAACATCCCCCTACTTAGTGGCCTAAAACTTACGGCTACGGATGCTGCAGTCATCCAAAGTTATTATTCCTCGGTGACCAATACGGCAACATTAGATACATTGATACACATAAACATAAGAATATGGAAAAAAATTAAACAGCAAACAAATTCCACATTCCATTTCAAAATATTCCAAATTGATTACAAAATTTCAAATAGCAGACCACGTTCAGATAACATATAATTATTATGAAATACGCCAAGCGTGACATATAAAGATGCCCCCTTGATAGATTAGAGTACATAAATAGGCAAGAAATCAATTTGCATTTACAAACAAAACGCACAGCGGAAATAAAAGAACTCTAATAACAAGCTTGCCTTTTGCACGTCCTCGGAAGCTTTATTCGTCTAAAAGAACACTCTAGAAACCTTAACTCTCAACCTACTCAAAATCAATTGCGTACCTGAGAGTTTAAGGGGAAAACAAAAACTTCGAGTCAGACATAAAGCTTGGTATGAATAATAATTTACCATCTCAAACCATTTAGATATCTAGTGAGAACACGCCACTTACCAGAATGGATTTTCCCCTCACTATTATCCTAAAACAGTTATAAGACCATATACCGTGCTCCTGCATCCACAATGGTTAAAACATAGTATTTCAAAAACTTTATGATGATATGCAAAACAAGTAAATCAAATCTGGATTACCCATCCCCGTTCATTCTGACTATCTGTCTCAGTTATAGTTTCAAGAATTACTATTAACCTGTTAAATGTTTATGGACTATCTGTCCAATATCATAGTCTTCATGGGATAACTGAGAACCTATTAGTAACTCCAATATCTTATCTCTTATCCCAGTTTTCATGGGCTAACTAGGAACCCATATTAACTGACTGTAAATATCTTAATCCGGATATAGTTTTCATGGGGTAACAACAAACCTACTGGCCCCTGCCAGTATCAAATCATAGTTTTCATGGGCTGACTATGAAACTATTGGCCCCTGCCAATATCAAACAGTTTTCATGGGCTTACTGTAAACCTATTGGCCCCTGCCAATATCTTTAATTAAGATTTTAACATATGTTAAGTTATATTCAGTACTGGGTGAACCTAACTGGTTATTCTTGTAGAATACAATAGCCTATGATTTTTGTTTGATGATAATAAACATATATATATTCGTTTAAATGTATTTGTTATTGTACTATTTTATTTTCCACATAATTAACAAATATTTGTTGAATAAAATAAATAACATAGAATTCATATTCGAACAAATATTTTATTCAAACAAATATTTTATTACAAATTCAAATAGTACAAATTTGAGTTCTCACTACATATATACATTTTTCAATTACATTACAATTTCAATTACATCACAAATTTCATTTTACAATTTATCATCTCACGACATATCACTCATTCACTCGTATTTGTTCATCAACTTTATTCCAGTTTGTATCCAGCATCTGAATTATCTGCAAAATAAACACTGATGCAGTAAAATTGAAAAAGAAAATGTTTTGCAGTGCAAATTAAAGTGTGTGTTTTTTAAAATGTTATTTGCCTCAGTTATTTGGGTTTTTCGTCATTTATATCTTTTGAATTCATCATACACGAACAACTTGTGACATGCACATTGTATCACTGTATATGCCACAAGGCCGTGCACACCGATATACACTTGATAAAACTGCAAGGATAGGTGAGCACAAGGTCAAACCCGAGCCATTAGCTGGATTCAACTCAGGGCAGTGCACATGTAATATGAACCAGAGACCAGAGCATATGCATTAGAGCATGTATGCATATATGCATATATGCATACACATATCAGTTCAGGTATAAAGGCAACAGGGTAACCCAGATAACATCAATGAACAGTGAAGACCAGCATACATGTATATACATGAGTATGTATGCAACCAGAGAAAATTAACATGACTCCATACAAGTTCATGTACAACCAAACCTCAAATGGCCAGATTCACAAACACCAAACCACATGATACAAGTGCACAAAGACAGAAAATGAATCAAGCACATATGGTTAAGAGCAATAGAAAACACAAGCATGGATGGTCGAGCTACAGAAACCACTCAAAGGATTGCAACCAAGCTCAGTCCAGTGAAACAAGTTCAATAGAATGGTCCATACACATGAAAACCCAAATTCAACATCTGTTCAGATATGGGATGCAATAAAGCAGTGGACACAAAGGCAACCCAGTTTAACAAATGCAAAGCACTTGAATAAAAAGTGCATATGCAAAAAAGTTTACTCAACCAGACAAGACCAGTGCACAAGTGAAGCTTCAACCAAGACACAGTGTAGGCAAGCATACATATATACATGCACAAACACACATACATACATACATACATACATATATATATATATATACACAATAAGGGATGCAACATAGACCAGTTCGAATACAAGTGCAATGGCCAAAACCAAACTTCAATACAAGAAACTCGAAACAATGCAAACCATGGACGATGTAACCAGACAATGGCAAGTCACATGAACATGTACACACCAAACTGCAACAACACAATGAAGACAGCAGCTCGAATGGGCAAACACAGACCAGACAGTATCAACCAGACTAAGGCTACCAACCCAGATAAATGCGATGTAACATGAAGTGCAAACAAGGATATGGATACATGAAGTATACACAGTAGCAGTAACAAAGTCATGGTTTGAAAGAGAAGGTAACAACAGTTAACAAAAATTCAAAATGCCAAAAATAACAAAGCAGTGTTTAAAAGAAAATCAAGCCGTGGGTCATACATTTTCAAACAGAGGTATATGCAGTAACATGAACAAGTCGAAGTCTCAAAAAATTCTAATTCCATGATCGCATGAGCAAAAGTAGGAATCGACTCAAGCAAGTGAAAATATATCATTAACGTGTAAACAAATGAAGCAGTCAAGGTTAATCATCATCATTTAAGCAAAATTGAATGGCCAAGTAAGAATTATGAAGAATTCAAACATATTTATACATACGAAAATATAGGAAATCGATTCCTATAAATACCCAAATTCATCATTAGCATAAAGCGTGATTTGAGTTCAAACAAATACCAGAGCTAGCAAAATCACGAACAAATATATAACTCGAATCGAAGTCGAGCAAATTCAAAAATCGAACAAGAAAATCACGTACCAAATCATAGCATTCAAGCTCGACACAGATTGAAGCCACCGCAAGTAATAAAGCCATAGATTCAATTGAGGAAGCATTCGAATCAAATTAAAGAATGAAAACATAGCGGCGGCTTCATCACAAAAGGAACGGCCGAAGTTTTACATGAAAATAAAAAAGAAGAGAGACGTCTCTTTGATTTAATATTAGTTGGCCGGACTTCATTTTTATTTTGGGCTTTAGTGATTATATAGGGTTTTGTATATTAAATTTGTTTTTATTTTGTAATTTCCTTTTAACTTGTGTAATTGTCCAGTCGTGTGACTAGGTGACGAACTACGGTGGTGTAGTTCGAGAATTCGCAACTCAGTGGCTGAGTTGTGGCAGGGTTTTGAGCGTAGAGTTAGGTTAGTCATTAGCGGGTGTCGCAAGTTTACGTGTGTAAGCGTCTGACTACTTAATTTCTAGTAGAAACCTTGGGGGAAGCACGTAGGTAGGGTTTTGTCGAAGCTGGGTAAATCTGTGTTGTTCTATTTCTACTTTTATTGTTCTGCTATTATCTGTGCTGCAATTATTTTATATATTTCCGCATTAATTTTAATTATTATTAGTATCAACCTATTCACCCCCCTCTAGGGTGAAATCGATCCTACAAGTGGTATCAGTGCTAGGAACATTAACCATTTTTTTTAAATTTGATTATTCAAAAACCAATTTTTGTTTTTAAAAATTTGATTTTTTAAATGGTTTCTTTTAATAATGCTTTTGTTGAGGGTCAGTCTATAGTTAGACCACCCATGTTCAATGGTGAATATGCTTACTGGAAAAATATGATGAAATTTTTTCTGAAAACCATTGATGCTTGGAATATTGTTGAGACAAGATATAGGACACCAACTATAATGGTAGATAATCAAGAAATTGAAAAGCCGATGGATCAATGGACAGATCTTGAAAATAAACTACAGAATGCTATTGCTAAAGCTATGAATTCTATTATTTGTTCATTGGATCAAATTGAATTTATCGAGTCTCACATTGTCTAACTGCGCAGGAAATTTGGCACACACTTGAAGTGACCCACGAAGGAACCTCCCAAGTCAAAGAATCTCGCCTTGCCATGCTTAGTAGCGAATACGAGAACTTCACAATGGCTAAGGATGAAAATGTCAAAGAGATGTATGGACGACTTTCTAATCTCGTATACAAATCAAAAGCTCTCATAAAACCATACACAGAATTGGAAATAGTCTGAAAAATCCTCAGAGTCCTTCCGCGAAATTTTGAAGCGAAAGTTACTGCCATTCAAGAATCAAAAGATCTAAAATAAATCAAAGTTGAAGAACTCATCGGAAATCTAACCACTTATGATCTAGAAATGAAATTCAAGGAAGAACGTGAAGGAGGTGATACTCGAAACAAATCAATAGCTCTCAAAGGAATAACTGAAAGTGAAGATGATGATGATGGTGGTGGTGCAGCATAACTGGCGTTGACAATAAAGAAATTCAAAAGGTGGAATCAAAAATATGGAAATCCAGCTCTAAATCAACAATTGAAAAGCATAATAGTCAAAGTACTAGACAACTCAGAAGAGCAGGAGATCATATGTCACAAGTGCAATAAACCAGGTCACATCAGGCCCAATTGTCCTCAGAATCGACTCGGCCAAGGAAAGAAATCGAAAAGGAGAATTTTTGCAGACACTTGGAATAAAAGTGATGATGATAATCAAAGCACTAGCAGTGAGAGTAAAAAAGCAGATCTATGTCTTCGAGGTGATACAACTGATAGCGATGATGACGACCCAAGTGAGGTATCAAAACTCATTCACTCAGAATTACTTATATATTTTCACGAAGTAAATGGATGCTTTGAACGACTTAGGGAGAAGTACACTAAAATAGAATCACAAAGAGATAGTTTGATAGAACTAAATAAGCAGTTTGATAAATTATTTAAAAACTATCGAAAAAAGCCCTAAATGTGATAAGTGTCCATCATTTGAAGAAGAAATGAAAAAAATCAGAAACTAGAATCAAATCACTTGAAAATGAAATTCTGATTTTGAAAGAAAGTGAAAATACTAAAAGAGAAAATTCTATCAAAAAGTGCACTTTGTTATTGAATGAGAATGAACTTTCAAAACACAAGTCCAACAATTGTCTATAACTTTAGGGAAATTCTCCAAAGGAGAAAGATCGCTAAATATGTTATTAGGGAAACAAACTGTCAATACTGTTAGACAAGGACTTGGGTATACTCAATCAGAACGTGCTAGAAGCGAAATTTGTCAAGTCAATTCCAAGTGCACGATTTGTGGAAAGATTGGACACAATCACAATAATTGCTGGTATAGACCCAAACACGTGAAAACCTTACCAATTTGGGTTCCAAAAGGCACGAATAAAAAATCCCTTAAAGTCAAACAAATCTGGGTGCCAAAAGGAACAAATATAAATTGCCTTGGGTCTACACAAACATATTTTTCAAAATCTTTTGTCACTAACAACCATGGACCTATAAAAACAAATAGGTCACAAAAATCTTTTCTCGTGTAGGTGTGGTGGCAGGCTAAGGAACAACAACAGTGTTACCTGGATTCTGGCTGTTCCAGGCACACGACGTGCAACAAATCAAAGTTCCTTAGCCTAGTAAAATGGTGGCAGAATCACAATGGGCAACAACGAAAAATTATCGATAAAGGTAAAATAGGTAATGGTATATTTATCTTGAACGATATATTATATGTTGAAAATCTGCACCATAATCTGATTTAAATCAACCAGTTATGTGATAACGAAATGAATGTTGATTGTTGGCCAATTATCTTGTTATACCGAGAACACTATAAGTACCTCTAGAGTCTTTGAACTAGTTTATATAGATTTATTTGGACTAATGATGTTTTTTTATTGGTTGATGATTATTCTAGATACACGTGGATATATTTGACTTGACATTATATTTTGTGTTTGCTTGTATACACTGTTTCAATTCAAATCCAAAAGAATTTCATTTAAAAGCTGTAAAAAGGATTTTAAGGTATCTGTTGCACACTCCACGATTTGGTCTATGATATCTATCTAATGATAACTTTGAATCAAAAGGGAATTTAGATGCAGATTACACCGGTAGCCTAGTTGATAGAAAATGTACTAGTGGAACGTATTTTATGTTGAGACATTCATTAATTGCATCATTTTCAAAGAAAATATCTGCATATTTTTTCATTTCAACTGAGTTTCAATTAGTAGACATTTTTTATATATAAAACCCCTTCCAGGAAATAGTTTTTGTTAACTTCGTTTCAGATTAGGCATTTTAGAAAATTTGATTTTATAATTATTTTTGGATTTGATTTTAAATGACTACATTAACTAATCTGACTCCCTACTGATTATCTAAAAGATAAATAATGATTGAAAAAGTGATGAGTGTTGATATTAATCATATATTATGACTTGAGACAGTATATTTTGTAAATTTCTTTAAAAATTTAAATAAGATTTATAATAATCTCTGTTGGTAAAAATTCCATGACCATCTCTATTTCTATCATATTTCTAATAACCATCACTCATCAAAATCCAATATAGTATGTCAAAATGTGGTATTTTAAACAGGAAATTATTCGTTTTTATTTTATTTATTTTTTTTGTAATAAAAAGATCCAAAGTATTCACTCTCATTTAAAAGTCCTCATGGTTATGCATGGGTGAATTACTTGGAATATTTATTTATGTGCTTTCATGCTCATTTAAAAGTCCTCACGGTTATGCATGTATGAAACACATATAAAAATTGATTATTAAATAGACAAGTTGATTCTAATCCCATTTAAAAGTCCTCACGGTTATGCGTGGTTAGAAGATGCTTGAAATTCATTTTCTTATAAAAAATGGGAATACTACTAATCTCATTTAAAAGTCCTAAGGGTTATGCATGGTTAGTAGATATTCAAATTCCTGATATAAATATACCACAAATAAACACAACTATATGGTTTTATATGCCGACATCAGCCCTATCACTTTAAGTGGAATATGCGCATAACAGAGTATTTATGATTTTTGTTTAATTTTTTATTGAAATTTAATATTTATACTCGATTGGGTATTAATGTTGTATTAATGTCTATCAATTTATCTTTATTTTTCTAGCACTATTACTCTTTTGCTGATAACAAAAGGGGGGGGAGAGAAGTTAAGATTTTGGCAAATAAGTCAAGTCATATTTATTATTTGCATATTCCCTTTTAGGTTCATTTGCATATTTTTTATTTATTTTCATGCATCTGTGAAAGGGGAGCATTGTTGTAGTGGGAGCACTCAAATAGGGGGAGCAAATGAAATTCATCGAGGTTAAATACATTTAAGAGAGTCAAAATCTTAATATATGTTTGTTATCATCAAAAGGGGGAGATTGTAGAATATAATAGCCTATGATTTTTGTTTGATGATAATAAAAATATATATATTCGTTTAAACGTATTTGTTATTGTACTATTTTATTTTCCACATAATTAATAAATATTTGTTGAATAAAATAAATAGAATTCATATTCGAACAAATATTTTGTTTAAAGAAATATTTTATTACAAATTCAAATAGTACAAATTTGAGTTCTCACTACATATATATATTTCAATTACATTACAATTTTGATTACATCACAAATATCATTTTACAATTTATCATCTCACTACATATCACTCATTCACTCGTATTTGTTCTTCAACTTTATTCCAATTTGTATCCAACATCTGAATTATCTGCAAAATAAACGCTGACGCGGTAAAATTGAAAAAGAAAATATTTTGCAGTGCAAATTAAAGTGTGTGTTTTTGAGAATGTTATTTGCCTTAGTTATTTGGGTTGTTCGTCATTTATATCTTTTGAAGTCATCATACACGAACAACTTGTGACATGCACAGTGTATCACTGTACATGCCACAAGGCCGTGCACACCGATATACACTTGATAAAACTGCAGGGACATGTGACCACAAGGTCAAACCCAAGTCATTAGCTGGATTCAACTCAGGGCAGTGCACATGTAATCTGAACCAGAGACCAGAGCATATGCATTAGAGCATGTATGCATATATGCATACACATATCAGTTTAGGTATAAAGGCAACAGGGTAACTCAGATAACAACGATGAACAGTGAAGACCAGCATACATGTACATACATGAGTATGTATGCAACCATAGAAAATTAACATGACTGCATACATGTTCATGTACAACCAAACCTCAAATGGCCAGACTCATAAACACCAGACCACATGATACAAGTGCACAAAGACAGAAAATGAATCAAGCACATATGGTCAAGAGCAACAGAAAACACAAGCATGGATCGTCGAGCTACAGAAACCACATGAATCAAAGGATTGCAACCAAGCTCAGTCCAGTGAAACAAGTTCAATAAAATGGTCCATACACATGAAAACCCAAATGCAACATCTATTCAGATATGGGATGCTATAAAGTAGTGGACACAAAGGCAACCCAGTTTAACAAATGAAAAGTACTTGAATAAAAAGTGCATATGAAAAAAAGTTAACTCAACCAGACAAGACCAGTGCACAAGTGAAGCTTCAACCAAGACACAGTGCAGGCAAGCATACATATATGCATGCACAAACACACATGTATACATATACATACATATATATATATATATACATATACATATATACATATACATACATATATATATATGCAGTGACAACAAAGGATGCAACATAGACCAGTTCGAATACAAGTGCAATGGCCAAAACCAAACTTCAATACAAGAAACTGGAAACAAAGTAAACCATGGACAGTGTAACCAGACAATGGCAAGTCACATGAACATGTACACACTAAATTGCAACAACACAATGAAGACAACAACTCGAATGGGCAAGCACAGACCAAACAGTATCAACCAGACCAAGGCTACCAACCCAGATAAATGCGATTTAACATGAAGTGCAAACAAGGATATGGATACATGAAGTATACACAGTAGCAGTAACAAAGTCATGGTTTTAAAGAGAAGGTAACAAAAGTTAACAAAAATTCAAAATGCCAAAAATAACAAAGCAGTGTTTAAAATAAAATCAAGTCGTGGTTCATACATTTTCAAACAGAGGTATATGTAGTAACGTGAACAAATCGAAGTCTCAAAAAATTCAAATTCCATGATCATAGGAGCAAAAGAAGTAACTGACTCAAGCAAGTGAAAATGTATCAGTAACGTGTAAAAAAATGAAGCAGTCAAGATTAATCATCATCATTTAATCAAAATCGAACGGCCAAGCAAGAATTATGAAGAATTCAAACATATTTATACATACGAAAATATAGGAAATCGATTCCTATAAATACCCAAATTCATCATTGACATAAAGTGTGATTCGAGTTCAAACAAATACCAGAGCTAGCAAAATCACGAACAAATATATAACTCTAATCGAAGTCGAGCAAATTCAAAAATCGAACAAGAAAATCACATACCAAATCATAGCATTCGAGCTCGACACAGATTGAAGCCACCGCAAATAATAAAGCCAGAGATTCAATTGAGGAAGCATTTGAAGCAAATTGAAGAACGAAACCATAGCGGCGGCTTCATCACAAAACCCTAGCATTCGAAAAGGAATGAAGAAACAGAAGGAACGACCAAAGTTTTACATGAAAATAAAAAAGAAGTGAGACATCTCTTTGATTTTATATTAGTTGGCCGGACTTTATTTTTATTTTGGGCTTTAGTGATTATATAGGGTTTTGTATTTTAAATTTGTTTTTATTTTGTAATTTCTTTTTAACTTGTGTAATTGTCTAGTCGTGTAACTAGGTGATGAACTACGGTGGTGTAGTTTGAGAATTCACAACTCAGTGGCTGAGTTGTAGCAGGGTTTTGAGCGTAGAGTTAGGTTAGTCATTAGCGGGTGTCGCAAGTTTACGTGTGTAAGCATCTGACTACTTAATTTCTAGTAGAAACCTTGGGGGCAGCACGTAGGCAGGGTTTTGCCGAAGCTGGGTAAATCCGTGTTGTTCTATTTCTACTTTTATTATTCTGCTATTATCTGTGCTGCAATTATTTTATATATTTTCACACTAATTTTTATTATTATTAGTACCACCCTATTCACCCCCCATCTAGGGTGAAATCGATCCTACAATTCTTCCCTTTCCCCAAAATACAGTTATGGGTTAATAACAATTGTGAAAAATATTTCCAAAATCTTTATTTATGCCATGGTTTTTCCTTTAAAAATGAGAATGGGTTATTTGTTTTGAAACTTTAAAACATCACTTTCGAAACCACTGGATGACCTCCTTCAAAAGCATAGGAAACTTCTTTTCAAAACTCTAAGTATATACCTTTCGAAACCAATGATACCTCTTGATGGCATTAAGAAAACATTCTTTAAAACATAGTTTCGAAACAAATAAAGTACTCTTTCGAAAGCATTGGGTTTACTTTTTAGAAACATCATTTGGGTCGAAATGGTTATATACGAAAGCATCTCTTTTGAAACCAACTAAAATTAATTTGGGGAAAAGTTGATGGTGTCGGAACCGTCTAGTCGAAAGCAAAGACCTTTAAAAATTAAAACTTCGAAGGACAGAGTCGAAACCCCCTTTCAACTCCATTACCTTCGAAACCCTCAACCCCTTTCGAAAGCAATTAGGAAGCGACTTAACCCAAGTAAAAGCAAAGATAACCTTTCGAAGGCATTGATGACTTCAATACTTCGGAAGGAAAATAGCGGCTAGGTTTCGACTAGGTCGGAACCAACCCTTTCGAAAGCTCTTATTTAAAGGAAAACGACACCTACTTCAAAAGCAGATACTTTAACAATATGACGACTTTCTTCGAAAGCTATTTGTAAAATCCTTTCGAAAGCATATGTTTCGACTATGTCGAAGACTTTTAGTAAAACAAGGCAAGACTTTAACTTTTGAAAACAAAGCAGGGTTTCGACCCTATCGAAAGCTTACCTTTCGACACCAAGGCTTCCGCCTTCCTTCCAATCCAATGCGTACCATTAGGTGATACCTTGTGTATTGGTTTCGACTATGTGGGTTTCGACTATGTAGGTTTCGACTAGGATGAGACAGAATCATTGGAGTCGAAAGGTCAACTAATTGAGGCCAAACACCTTTATCTGAATTAAAGGCTGAAATGTTGCTTCTTTTAGTTATTGCTTTATAACAACTTGCCTATTTGTAAACCATTGATTGGCCGCCATAAACCTTTTCAAATACTTTACATTTGAAACTGCCGCACTTATATCAGATTTAAACCATAAAAATGTAACGTTCAAGCCCTTCCATATACCAAAACCAATTATTTTAGAAAAGTCCTTCATTTAAATAATTTACTTTCCTTAGTAAATCAATTAGAAAAAATCCCCAAAAATCACAGAAATTTGATTTCATCATGTAATCAAACATATTAAAAATTTAGACCCAATTTCTTCCTGAAATATTCAAATATATTTTGAACCCAATTACATTATATTTATCATCAATAATTCATAATAAAATTTCCATAGCTTGGAAAATTCGGAAAATTAAAACCCATCTCCAAAATCATGTTTTACTTAACATAAAAAATTTCCATAGCATTTTAAAATCAATAACCCATGGTTTTTCCCCTAAGACCGTACGAATTTCATGAACAAATAAATTGTTTAAATCAATAAATTCAGAAGTTAAGCATATCATCATCCAATACAAAATAAATACACAATTCCGAATTCATATGATTATAAAACCAAAAAGAGATGGAATGAATTATTATTCACCTTAAACTTGATAAGGAATTTGAGATTTGTTGTTGATTAATCCTTCCTAGCTTTCATCCTTAGCTTTAGATTGAAATTTCTTCTTTTTCCTCCTTGTTAATGGTCGGCTCTATTTAGTTTTGATTTGCATTTGTGAAAAGATAAAAATGGAACGCGAATGGGCAATTACAAAAGGTTATAGTCGTGTATAATAGATTGGCTAATTTACTAATATGCCCATGTGTAATTTAATTAACCTATAAACCAATTTAAGCCCATTTAATATTATTATTAAGCGTAGCACATCATATAATTTTTATTTAAATCTCAATCCCTTATCAACATTATTCTATTCAATGTATCTAATTAAATCTTCTGAATAATGTTATCAAAAATTAGGGATGTTACAGGCTCCCCCTTAAAGAATTTCATCCTCAAAATTCAGTAAGGACTAAATAGTAAACATAGCAATCATCTTTAACAACTCATAACAACCATACTAGTCTTATTGACTAGCAACTATCTATATAAATTTAATATAGACATACCCTCAAAGCAGATCAGGATAAGTATCTCTAATCTCGTCCGCTGTCTCCCAAGTACAGTCCTTCTCGTTATCGATCCACTGAACTTTCACCAACCCGACTGTCTTGTTTCTTAATCTTTCTCATCTCTAGCTACAACCCGAACTGGTTTTCTAACAATAGTCAAATTAGGTTCTACCACTAAGTCATCCAACCCTGTCGGAGGAATAGTAGTCTTTGGATCATGCACATACTTGCGAAGATGAGACACATGAAATACATTATGGACACCTGCCAAACTGCTCGGCAACTCTATTCTGTATGCAAGCTTTCCAATCCTCTCTATAATATGGAATGGACCTACATATCTTAAGGCTAACTTCCCTAACTTTCCAAATCGTATCACACCCTTCATTGGTGATACCTTAATGAAAACCTTATCTACAACCGAGGATTCTAAGTCCTTACGCCTCTTATCTACGTAATTCTTCTATCGTGACCGAGCTTCCTTCATCCTTCCTCGGATTAACTCAATCTTCTCCGATGCCTCTTTAACCAAATCTGGACCTAAGACTAATCTGTCTCCGATCTCCAACCAACATGCTAGTGATTTGCATGGTCTTTCATACAAAGCTTCAAACGGCGCCATTCCTATACTAGTCTAGTAACTATTATTATATGAAAACTCAACCAAATGTAGGTGATCCTCCCAAGATACACCAAAGTCTAATACACAAGCTCTCAGTAGATCCTCGAGTATTGTTGACTCTCTCTGTCTACCCATCTGTCTGAGGGTGATACGCAGTACTCATATTAAGCTTGGTATCCATAATTTCATGTAGACTCTTCTAGAATTCACTAGTGAACAAAGCATCTCTGTCACTGACTATAGTACTAGGAACTCGATGCAATCTATCTATGTTCTTCAGGAACAACTCAGCTAAAACAGGTGTCGTTCTGGTGGACTTAACTGGAATGAAATAGGCACTCTTGGTCAATCTGTCCACTATAACTCATATACTTTCATTACCTCTATTTGACCTTGGAAACCCATCTATAAAATCCATAGGTATCGAATCCCATTTCCAAACTGGAATATCTAAAGGCTGAAGCAACCCACTAGGCTTCTGATGTTCAACTTACACTTGTTGACAGTTTACACACTGCCTAACCCGCAAGCCAACATCCCTCTTCATGCCTTCCCAATAGAAGCTCCTCTTCATATCTTGATACATCTTGGTTCCTCCAAGATGAATCGTTAAACTTGGATCGGTGACATTCTTCAAGAACTTCTTTCCTCAAGTCCTCCACATTTGAAACACACAACTGTCCCTTCTTTCTTAGTCATCCTTTCTGGTCAAGGCCAACATCCTTTAAATCATCGATCTCTGTTCCAACTTCCAGTCTTCTGATCCTTTCAACAAATACTGGATCCTCCTTCTGCTTAGAAGCAATTTTCTCAATCAATACTGGCCGGACTTCTAAACAAGACAGCCTGGTGGGACTCTAACTAGAACCAGCAGTTGATATTAGCTGCACATCGCAACCGACTAAGGCTTCTAAATCCTTCCACTCCGCCAACATTGCTAACACCACATTCTGATGTTTTCTATTGGGAGCATCTGCTACCTTATTACCTTTCTCTAGTGTGTACTCTATACCAAAATCATAAGCGGCCAAAAACTTCAACCACCTCTGCTGTCTCGTATTCAACTCCTTCTAAGAGAATAAATACCGTAAAGACTTATGATCGGTATATAACTCAAATTCTCTCCTAAGAGGTAATGTCTCTAAAGCTTCAATGTGAAGATCACTGCCGCCAACTCCAAGTCATGAGTAGGATATCTAACTTCATGCGTTCTAAGCTTCCTGGATGTGTAGGCAATAACTTTACCATTCTGCATCAATACTGCTCCTAATCCAGTTCCACATGCATCAGTATATACCACCAACCCTTGGTTTCTTTCTGGAACTACTAACATGGATGCATTTGTCAACAAATGCTTTAACTTAAGGAATGCTTTTTCACATTTGTTGGACCAAAAAAACTTCGCTTCCTTCCTTGTTAGCTTAGTTAAGGGTGCTACTATCCGCGAGAAATCCTCAATGAATCTCCAGTAGTAGCCAGCAAGTCCAAGAAAACTCCTGATCTCAGTCACCGTCTCCAATCTCTTCCAATTATTTACAGCTTCAATCTTATCTGGATCGACTGACAATCCTTTCTCTGAAACCACGTGACCAAGAAACTTAACCTCTTTCTTCCAGAAATGACATCTAGTAAACTTAGCCTTTAGCTGATTCTGCCTCAGCGTCTCAAGCACTACTTTAAGATGAACTTCATACTCTCTCTCATCCTTAGAGTATACTAGAATGTCATCTATAAACACTAGTACAAACCTATCCAAGTACTCCCGGAAAACTTGGTTCATCAAATCTACGAAGAAAGCTGGTGCATTCGTCAATCCAAATGACATCACCAACCACTCATATGAACCATATCTAGTCTGAAATGCTGTCAAAGGAATACTGTCCTCTGCCACACTTAACTGATGGAACTCGGTTGCTAAATCCAACAGGGAAAACACTCTGGCTCCATTCAACTAATCGAACAGATATCTATTCTTGGCAAAGGATAATTATTCTTGATCGTCCTTTCGTTTAACTTACAATAGTCGATGCACATCCTCAACGATCCATCTGGTTTCTTCACAAACACCACGGCCGCTCCCAAGGCGAACTGCTTGGTCTAATAAAATTCCTTCCTTCTAGATCTACTAGCTACACCTTTAATTCCTTCATCTCATTAGGTGTCATCCTGATAGGTGGTCTACTCACAGGTTCAGAGGCTGGCATAAGATCCGTTCTAAACTCAACATCTCTTTTAGGTGGTAATCCAGTGACTGACTCAAAGACATCTGCAGACTCTATTGCTACCTGAACCTAACTTAACTCATCTCCTGTCTCCATAGCATTAAGCAAAGAACTACCACTCCGGTCAGTATTCTCTACCGAGAATATCACTCGATTATGACTATCAGGGTGTCTCAGTGATATCTCTCTATCTTGGCAAAATATTCTAGCCTCATGCCTATCCGACCAATCCATACCCAAAATGATCCCGAAATCTACGAAATCAATAACATACAAACTACATGCAAATTTATGACCAAACAAATCAAGTTTTAACTAGTCGCATCGTAACCCTAGAGTTGCATACCCTCCTATTGGATTCGCAACCCTTAAGGAAGTAATAAGGTAGGTGGGTTTTAAGCATAATCTATCAACCAAGCACCGGTATCAAAAAGTATTCTAACTTGAATGCTTTGAATCAAAAGCGTACCTTCCATCACAGTCTTTCCTTTATCAGTTATGGTAGGCCTAGCTGGTTCTATAGCAAAACTTTTCCTCTGTCCTCCCTAACTGGCTCTGGACACTGATTCTTGTAATGCCCAACTTGATCACAGTTAAAGCACTTCACATTCTTCTTATTTGCAGCTTTTTTCCCATTTCCTGACCGGCATTCATTAGCAAAGTGACCATTCTTGTCACACTTATAGCAAACTACCTCAGCCTTTGACTTCTTAGCAGTATCTCCCTTCTGGGCTTCCTTCTTTTTAAAAAAATTCCTCTTCTTCCCTTGAGAACCCTGAATTCCCACTAACTTCTCTTAGCTAAATCAGCATGTATCTCCTCATGGCGAATGGCCATCTCCACCACTATATTACAAGGATCATGGACATGTGTCATGGTGTAACATCCCGTATTTCTAAGCCATTGAATTTAAACATTTAATTCATTTTAAATGTTTAATATGGGTTTAAGATTTATTTTGAACTAAAAGAATTGGTCTAAACTAAAATAACAAGTGATAATTTCTAATGTGGAGGTTTAATTTGAGATTGGATAATAATAATTAAATATTCGAAATTGGGATAAAAGGTGAATTTGGGATAAATGATTATAAAAATGGTGTTTACATGTATTTTTAAGTTCAATTGATTATAAACAATAATGTTGGATTTTTAGAAGAATTTAAAAGTCGACAAGTTATTATTTGGAATTTTATATCAATTTAAAAATGAATTTAATATTATTAAAATGCAATTTAATCAGATTTTGGTCTAGATTGAGCCAGAATGATTTTTAACGTGTTTATAAATTTTATATGATTTATTGTTAAGTTAATAAAATTTTAAAAGTAAAATTTTAAGCGTTATCGTCAATTTTGAAAATCGCCCGATTTAATAGACGAGTTAAAATAGCCTTCCGGGGCGCAGTCTCGGAATTCGACGAAACCAGTTCCATTGGATCCGTAATAGTTAGTTATTATCGGATTTCAATTTTCGTAGCCATCGGAGTTGTCGTTTGACCGTGGCAGCTCGAAACGCATCGAAATCGATTTAACCGATTTAATTTTAAATCGATCGTTTAATTCCGTATCTCGCGCATACGATCAAATCATCTTACGAAACCTATTCCATTGAGTCCGGAATGCGGAAAAACCCCAAGAAACGCCTATTGGAACGTGAGAATTGGAGTTCGTTTGCGTAAGTGGTAAATTGATTGGAACGAGATTAAAATAATATTTAATAATATATATATATATATATATATATTAACATTTTTGCTTAAACCCTAGCTCTATCTCCCAGGCTGCCGCTTACGTTTTAATGGTCGAGAATGCCCCCTTTTCTTCCTCAATTTTTCAATCGATCTACGCATTTATTCGCGATTCTTCCAACTGGAGAATCAAAGTTCGTGACGAGGGCTTCACATCCGTACGGTGGAATAGTTCGAAGTTCACCGTGGAGGCCAGGATCTGTTTGAATAGAGGTCACGTTGGTGTGAGTTTTTCGAGTCGGGTTGACTGCCGAGCTCATGTGCGTGGTGGGTGGAGGTGAAGGCCGCGTCGAGCTACGCAGTGGTGGGTTTCGATTGTGCTCGCGTGGATCGTAGGAGTTGTGATTTCGAACCCTAACGGCAACGTTGATGGGTTGTTCGATCTTGGAGTCGAGTTCTGGAGCGGGAAGAAGAGTAGCCTGGTGCGTTGACTTGATGGACGGTTGTGATTGAATGGTATAATTTTATTAATAGGAAATTGTTGTAAATTCAATACAAACTTTAAAATTTAATAACTTTTCCGTACGACGTCAGATTTCGACGAATTTTGTAGCACCGGAATCGCAGAGTCGAACACTACGCAGTGGAGCAGTTCTGGAATCATTCCGGGCAAGTAGAAATTTGAGTTAAATCGAACGTCGTTCGGTTTAATTTAAATTTCGAACGCTCGCCGAAACTCAAGGTGAGTTTTTCTCACTCACATCTGGATGCTAGGCATTTTAAATAGTTAATATTTAAATATCTGTGTGGATGGCTGAATATAATTGTTATTATCAGTCTGGTTGATATTTATATTGCGATGTGCTAATATCTGTGATGCAGGGAGAAACAGGTTGGAGGGATCCAACTGGATTCCTCACAATGTAGCAATTATTTTATAATTGATAGTGATACCTGTTTATATGATGTGATTGATAAATTTGGAAATTTAGTTGTTCTGTGACATTGCGGTATAAATTGTAATCACAGAATTAAATTATAAATGGCTAAATTGTGTTTTTACAAAATAAAATGAATTGTTAAATTTAGAATTTCAAAGAATAAAATTTGAAATCGGATTTGAAAGGAAAAATGTAAATTGGGCCAAATTGGGATTTTGAATATAATGGGAAGTTTATGAAATTATAAGTTGTTTAAAATAACGATGTTTATTTTAATAATGACTGATGTTATCCGGAAATTAAAAATATGTTTAAATGGAGTTGTCAACTATAAATTAACAAGTTTCAAAAGAAAATAGAATAATTTGAAATGCCGTATTTCATTGGGAATTTATTTAAGTAAATGGTAGATATGGTTTTCAGTAAGAAATTCTCCGATATTGTTTATTTAAGAAAAATGATTTAAATGGTATATTTAAAAGTGAAATTTTGGATATGGGAAATTGGGTATGAACTTCGGATGAAGTCATAGTTAAATATGAGATTTGGGATTTATGTTGTAAAACATAATTGACTTGAAATAAATCAGTGGATTTATATGAAAGAGTACTTTGGAATGTTTAGAAACGGGAAAGTGTTTCCCTGGGAAAACCAAGTAAATGTTTATAAAAAGATTTTATTTAACTAAAGGTTAAGTTTTAAATCGTTTTAAAAAGTATTTTTAAGAAATCGTTATTTTTAAAGAAATAAATTAATAATTTTAATGCCGGAATAATTTGGGAGTATATTAGCAATTATTTTTACAAATGGATTTATTTAAAAGTTGGTTTTAGCTTAAGTTGTTAAAATTAGCATTTTTCTTCTTATAACGCTATTTTGAATTTAGTTAAACTAAAACCCTTATTTTTAAAATCAAAGTTTATGTGTTAATAACTAGTTTTCTTCACATATTTTAAATTTATATTTGAGTAAATAAATAGAAGTAATTTTCATATTTTAAGGTATATTTCAGTATAAAGTATTTTTAACTGTTTTAAATGCAAATTGTTTTATACTTGGTTATTCCCGATGGGAATAAAGGGTAAAAGATTTACCTTGTAAAGGAAGAGGGGAAAATCGTTTTCAAACGAGCTTTGAAAATTTGAAATATATATCTTTGAAAGATATTAGAGGCAAATAAATAATATGGAGATTATTTATTGTGTGATGGATGTGTATGGATGTTTGTGAACATTAATTGATAGTTAAATCACCGACTATCAATATTGGCCAAATGCGCGATCGTTTCGAAGAGACCGGGATCGAGTTTCCGTATACCGGGATTCTAGGTCTGGAGACTCGAAAACCACTTCGATCCGGTTTGTACGTTTCGCTAAAACGATTTCGGAGTCGAAGATGGAGCAGTGAAGTGCAAGGGCTAGTCGCTACTAATCCTGAGGATATTTCCAAAATGGATGTAGTAGGGGTAGTGCCTTCGGTTCCGTTCGGACCCGGGACGAACTTATATGGACGAATGCTTTCGTGACATCGTCAGGTGGACGATGGGCATTCAAAGTGAAATGTGCTATAAAGGTATCGTTTAGCCTCGAGCCTCATCAACCGGGAATGACTGAAAATCAGGGGTTATGCAGCAAGGCTTCGTGGGTAGCCCCCACTTGAGAGTAAGGTCATCCCTGTCTAGATGTCCCTTTCATTTCGGCTTAGTGGTGCGGTTGCTGATCACAACCGTGGGGTGATTTTACTTGGAATTATCCAGTAAGGGATGATTCCGGCTTTGTGTTGCAGGGGAGCGGGCGTACTCCTCGGTACTGTGATCTAGGCCACGTACTGTGACAGGTGGTACCCCAGTGCCTAGTCATTCGTTGGAAATCCATTCTCCCTACGTGCCTGTACGGTTTTGATTGTGCCCAACTATTGTTGAAATGTGAGATGCAAGCATTTCAACTAGATTCTATTTACTTTCTATAGACACTATTATAATATCAGAGAATTTTAATATAAAAGTGTTTTAGCTATCGTAAGGTAAAAACCCGACATGTTTATTTGTGGCGTGGTCTTACGAGATGCTTTTGTTTCAAAGGATTTTTGAACTTTAATAATCAGTTTGGATGTATTTATGATGCGCTGGTATTCCAGACTGACTCGGGTGTTATTTTATTATAATGCTCGGGTCAGACCGAGTATATTACAGGATAGGTTGCTATGGAGCTCAGGAGAGGAGCTGGAGTCCGAGACGTATTTCTCGTACTTGTATTATTCCGCTGCTGTGATTGTTGTATTGACTGATTGACTGGATATTGATGATTGTATTGATATACTCTGATGATGATGTATTGTATATAAACAGATATAGTTCATTTTGTGTAAAGATCTGTTCTATATATTATATTTTATCCGCTGCGACTGTGAGGTTCTGATTTTGTTTAGTTCTTTCTTCTTCTATCTACTTTCTTATTCTTCTACAATCTGTCTTTCCGGCATTCGATCGTCGGCATATTATACTGTTGAGTATTTTGTGTCGATTTTCGAGGGTCGTGAAGGGCTGGTCGTCACATTTGGTATCAGAGCTTAAGTTGGCGACAACCTAGGCTTTGGTGGGAAAATTACTCATTTTTAAATAGAGTCAGAAGTACTCTATAATGAGTTGAGTGTACTAATAGCTATGAGAGCATACTTGTTAGTGGATATAAAATTGTTTTTGTACTGTGTTGACTTATCGGTTGAGTGTTTATGAATTCTGGTCGGTGCGGGAAGTACAACCGTATCGATAGGGGTTTCTAAACTCTTAAACAAGATAAACCGACATAGTATTATTTTTAAAGTGGGTAAATGAAATAATTTCACCCAAAATTGTATTTTGATATAAAGAAATAATTTTCTAAATTATTATATATATTGGATGTTTGTTTGGTTGTTAATACAGTAATCAAATAAGAAATTGAAGTATGTTCTAAAATTTGAAATGATTTCTAAGCAAATAAGAATTTAAAATATTAAAATGGTTTATAACCAAATGGAATTGACTGGATATGTTTTAAATAAGAAAAGTAAAAATTAAAATTTGATTTAAACTAGAATTTTGACCCCGGAAATTTTGAAAGGGATTTCAAATGGAATTAAACAAAGTTTTGGGAGTTTGACTTTGTGGAAATGTTAGAAATGTTTTCAAAAGCATTTGTAAGAATGGTGTATATTTTGGGGAAATATTTTTGAATAGAAATTGTTTTGAGGTGGATTTTGGAAGTGGAAAGCATTGAACTCACTTCAGTCGCTGGAAAATAATCCTGGTGATGCTCCACATCATTAGAATTCATTTTCGAGTTTCTAAAGTGATGGATTGCTACCAAAATAGTTGGTTATGATATTGTTTGGACTTGTTTGAGAAACAAGTAATTTTAGAAATTTTCAAGAAGGAAAATTTTTAGTAAAAGCAGATCGTTTGGGATTTGGTATTTGATTTGAATATCAAAAGAGAAATGTGTTGATTTTTATTTCAAATTGGTTTTGAAATAAATCTGGGTAAATTGAATTCTGGGAATTCTATTTTGTAATAAAAATGTGAAAGTTGAAATGAATCAACTATAAACTTATAAGATAAAGTTGATGTAATTAAGAATTTGGGTTAAAAATTGAAATACATCAACTAGAATCGTGCAAGTGAAGTTGATTTAAGTAAGAAGGGAATGAGATTTTATCCTGAAATTAAAATTTAATTTGAGTATATATGGAAGTAAATGGAACTATTAAAATGAATGGGAAGTTGAATTTAACTTGGGATAAGTTAAATATAATTGGGAATTGGAATTAAATTGAGTTGGGTTCAATTGAAAAGTGAAATGACTTTGTAAATATGGGTCATTGTGTAATAAATTGTACTCATAAGCTATTGAGTGTTATACTTATAATCTAAAATTGTGAATATTCTTAAGAATTCAGGGATACAAATATATATAATTTGGGATTGTAATTATAAAATGGAAATGGGCCTAAATGAGCAATCCAAATCCTTGAATAAAAATGAAATTGAAGTTCTTTAATGGAAGCAATTGAATGGGTGGCAAATTCAAACTTAACCATAAACGAAGGTGAATGGAATATATTTGGTTTAACTTATGATAAGTTAAATAAAATTGAGAATTTGAAACTGAATTAAATCTAAATGAATTGGAATTAAATTGAAGTGCGATTAAATGGAAATGGACTTAAGTGAGCAATATAAACTTATAAATAAATAAGTTGAAGAACTCGAGAATGGGCAATCTGATTTTAAACCAAAGTAAAATGGAATTATAGTCACAAATGGAAATAATGAATGGTATGGTGACTCCAAACTCAATCCTAAATGAAATGTAAAGTAAGATAAGGTAAGGTGAGATATAAAAGATGTGAATAAACTTAAAATGGTTAATGAGTTTTAAACTTATGTATGGAGGAATAAAATGGATTGAAGTGAAATTCAAAATATCAGATGCATCATAAACAATATTGAATGAAATTCAATTCTTATTTAAGTAGTAAAGAAGCGGGTTAAATGAAATTTGACTAAATAAAATTTAGTTAAACTTGGAATAAATTTGGATAAGAATCAAATTGAAAGGGAATTTGGTTTAGTTGATATGATGTTGAATGAAGTAAATGCTTACTCAATTAAATCTAAAATGATTGTTTGGGAATGAATTTTGTGTAAGCTAAATTAAATGGAAAGTATATGGTAATGAAAAGAATTTTGATAGTTGGTCAAAATTTGAAAGGTAAATAAAATCCAGTTTTGGGATGGAATTTAAGTTTGGTAATAAATGTTGGAAGTGAGAATGAATAATGTAATTAACTTATAATAATGATGATTTGAATTGTAAGTAAAATTCAAATGAGAGAAATAATTTAACTGGTCTCTTTGTTAATAAAATAAATCTAACATGGATTGGATAAATAAACAAAGAGCATTAAAGTCGTAAATAAATTGAAATTTGATTGAGTGAGGATCAATTGGAAATCAAATAAAATTGATATAGAAGATAATGAAACTATTGTGAAGGAACTTAAGCAACTTGAAAGAAAAACAAAATGATTGTGAATGAGCTTTATTAAGTAATCTTGAATGTAATTTGTTAAATAATAAAATGGAAATGCATGAGTAATTGTATTAATTGATTATTGAGATGAAATAAAGATGTAAGGGAAATTTAATTTAACAAATTTCATTGGAATAAAAATACTTGGATTGTGAACCATAAAAATGGAATAAAATTTATATGAATCTAAGTAGGAATTAATTTTAAATGGTTATAAGTTTAAGTGGTGATTATTTTGTTTGAATGACATGAAATTGGCATGTATTCGGAATTAAGTTGTTTTAACAAGCAATTGAAATTGAGTTTTGTATAAATTGAACTGGAGTGGAATCTAATTCAAAGAATTAGTATATGAATGCAAGTATATTGGTTTAAAATAGTAAATGGAATTGATTTTGAATTAATTGGAAATGGATTGAAATATTATTAAGTAATTTTGCATATGAATGAAAGTGGATCATAAAAGAAATGTAAATATTTCAAGTTTAAAGTAAAATGTGATGGTAAATCAAATTGGGAATGTAAGTTAAAATAAAGAAAATGTAAGTATATCAAATTTAAGAATAAGAATTTGATTGTGAATCAATTTGTAATTGAATTGAAGTAAATTGATGCAAGTGATACGCATGTAATCAAATTGATGTAAATATGAATTGAGAATAGTAAACTTGAATACAAGTCATTCAAGTGAAATAAAATGAAGTTGGACTTGAATGAGTAATTTGAAAAGTGATTGAAATCTTTGGATTGTTGAAATAAATATGGTTAACATTGTTAATGATGAAATTGCTTGGTTTGGTTATGCAATGGATATGTTTGGCTTGCATTTGTATTGGAAATGTTATGAAAATGCTCATATTGGGAAACTGATGAGTTTGTTGAGTTTAGTACAGGTACGGGAGGCGTTCGAGAGAGTTGGAGCGCGTATATGCGTTATATTAGCCGCTTGCTATTAAAATTGCTAAAAAGGTACGCCTACGCAAATATAATTGGGAAATGATATATATATTGTGATATATTTTGGTTTCCGGCCATGTTAGCCGATGTATATATATTTGTGTATCCTGCGATATCGCAGAAGCATCTCCGTACAAAGGAGAATCCGCCAAAATTTTCCAGAAATTTTGGGAGTTAGAAAATTTTTGGGTTTTTGGAAAAATTTAATAACCAGTAAAGTTATTTTGGAGGCGAGTGTTAAAATAGAGGCTTTAGAGTAAAGAAAGCAAATGGTTTTGAAATGGAGCTGAAACTTTTTGGGAAAGTAAATATAAGTTTTTAACTAAGCCAATTGGGTAAGTAAATGGGTTGGGGATTATGTTCCTACCTTGGCAAATTTCGAGGACGAAATTTTTATAAGGGGGGAGGAATCTAACATCCCGTATTTCTAAGCCATTGAATTTAAACATTTAATTCATTTTAAATGTTTAATATGGGTTTAAGATTTATTTTGAACTAAAAGAATTGGTCTAAACTAAAATAACAAGTGATAATTTCTAATGTGGAGGTTTAATTTAGGATTGGATAATAATAATTAAATATTCGAAATTGGGATAAAAGGTGAATTTGGGATAAATGATTATAAAAATGGTGTTTACATGTATTTTTAAGTTCAATTGATTATAAACAATAATGTTGGATTTTTAGATGAATTTAAAAGTCGACAAGTTATTATTTGGAATTTTATATCAATTTAAAAATGAATTTAATATTATTAAAATGCAATTTAATCAGATTTTGGTCTAGATTGAGCCAGAATGATTTTTAACGTGTTTATAAATTTTATATGATTTATTGTTAAGTTAATAAAATTTTAAAAGTAAAATTTTAAGCGTTATCGTCAATTTTGAAAATCGCCCGATTTAATAGACGAGTTAAAATAGCCTTCCGGGGCGCAGTCTCGGAATTCGACGAAACCAGTTCCATTGGATCCGTAATAGTTAGTTATTATCGGATTTCAATTTTCGTAGCCATCGGAGTTGTCGTTTGACCGTGGCAGCTCGAAACGCATCGAAATCGATTTAACCGATTTAATTTTAAATCGATCGTTTAATTCCGTATCTCGCGCATACGATCAAATCAGCTTACGAAACCTATTCCATTGAGTCCGGAATGCGGAAAAACCCCAAGAAACGCCTATTGGAACGTGAGAATTTGAGTTCGTTTGCGTAAGTGGTAAATTGATTGGAACGAGATTAAAATAATATTTAATAATATATATATATATATATATATATATATATATATATATATATATATATAACATTTTTGCTTAAACCCTAGCTCTATCTCCCAGGCTGCCGCTTACGTTTTAATGGTCGAGAATGCCCCCTTTTCTTCCTCAATTTTTCAATCGATCTACGCATTTATTCGCGATTCTTCCAACTGGAGAATCAAAGTTCGTGACGAGGGCTTCACATCCGTACGGTGGAATAGTTCGAAGTTCACCGTGGAGGCCAGGATCTGTTCGAATAGAGGTCACGTTGGTGTGAGTTTTTCGAGTCGGGTTGACTGCCGAGCTCATGTGCGCGGTGGGTGGAGGTGAAGGCCGCGTCGAGCTACGCAGTGGTGGGTTTCGATTGTGCTCGCGTGGATCGTAGGAGTTGTGATTTGGAACCCTAACGGCAACGTTGATGGGTTGTTCGATCTTGGAGTCGAGTTCTGGAGCGGGAAGAAGAGTAGCCTGGTGCGTTGACTTGATGGACGGTTGTGATTGAATGGTATAATTTTATTAATAGGAAATTGTTGTAAATTCAATACAAACTTTAAAATTTAATAACTTTTCCGTACGACGTCAGATTTCGACGAATTTTGTAGCGCCGGAATCGCAGAGTCGAACACTACGCAGTGGAGCAGTTCTGGAATCATTCCGGGCAAGTAGAAATTTGAGTTAAATCGAACGTCGTTCGGTTTAATTTAAATTTCGAACGCTCGCCGAAACTCAAGGTGAGTTTTTCTCACTCACATCTGGATGCTAGGCATTTTAAATAGTTAATATTTAAATATCTATGTGGATGGCTGAATATAATTGTTATTATCAGTCTGGTTGATATTTATATTGCGATGTGATAATATCTGTGATGCAGGGAGAAACAGGTTGGAGGGATCCAATTGGATTCCTCACAATGTAGCAATTATTTTATAATTGATAGTGATACCTGTTTATATGATGTGATTGATAAATTTGGAAATTTAGTTGTTCTGTGACATTGTGGTATAAATTGTAATCACAGAATTAAATTATAAATGGCTAAATTGTGTTTTTACAAAATAAAATGAATTGTTAAATTTAGAATTTCAAAGAATAAAATTTGAAATCGGATTTGAAAGGAAAAATGTAAATTGGGCCAAATTGGGATTTTGAATATAATGGGAAGTTTATGAAATGGGTAAATGGAAAGTATAGTTTTCTGGAGATTAAATTTATGAAATTATAAGTTGTTTAAAATAACGATGTTTATTTTAATAATGACTGATGTTATCCGGAAATTAAAAATATGTTTAAATGGAGTTGTCAACTATAAATTAACAAGTTTCAAAAGAAAATAGAATAATTTGAAATGCCGTATTTCATTGGGAATTTATTTAAGTAAATGGTAGATATGGTTTTCAGTAAGAAATTCTCCGATATTGTTTATTTAAGAAAAATGATTTAAATGGTATATTTAAAAGTGAAATTTCGGATATGGGAAATTGGGTATGAACTTCGGATGAAGTCATAGTTAAATATGAGATTTGGGATTTATGTTGTAAAACATAATTGACTTGAAATAAATCAGTGGATTTATATGAAAGAGTACTTTGGAATGTTTAGAAACGGGAAAGTGTTTCCCTGGGAAAACCAAGTAAATGTTTATAAAAAGATTTTATTTAACTAAAGGTTAAGTTTTAAATCGTTTTAAAAAGTATTTTTAAGAAATCGTTATTTTTAAAGAAATAAATTAATAATTTTAATGCCGGAATAATTTGGGAGTATATTAGCAATTATTTTTACAAATGGATTTATTTAAAAGTTGGTTTTAGCTTAAGTTGTTAAAATTAGCATTTTTCTTCTTATAACGCTATTTTGAATTTAGTTAAACTAAAACCCTTATTTTTAAAATCAAAGTTTATGTGTTAATAACTAGTTTTCTTCACATATTTTAAATTTATATTTGAGTAAATAAATAGAAGTAATTTTCATATTTTAAGGTATATTTCAGTATAAAGTATTTTTAACTGTTTTAAATGCAAATTGTTTTATACTTGGTTATTCCCGATGGGAATAAAGGGTAAAAGATTTACCTTGTAAAGGAAGAGGGGAAAATCGTTTTCAAACGAGCTTTGAAAATTTGAAATATATATCTTTGAAAGATATTAGAGGCAAATAAATAATATGGAGATTATTTATTGTGTGATGGATGTGTATGGATGTTTGTGAACATTAATTGATAGTTAAATCACCGACTATCAATATTGGCCAAATGCGCGATCGTTTCGAAGAGACCGGGATCGAGTTTCCGTATACCGGGATTCTAGGTCTGGAGACTCGAAAACCACTTCGATCCGGTTTGTACGTTTCGCTAAAACGATTTCGGAGTCGAAGATGGAGCAGTGAAGTGCAAGGGCTAGTCGCTACTAATCCTGAGGATATTTCCAAAATGGATGTAGTAGGGGTAGTGCCTTCGGTTCCGTTCGGACCCGGGACGGACTTATATGGACGAATGCTTTCGTGACATCGTCAGGTGGACGATGGGCATTCAAAGTGAAATGTGCTATAAAGGTATCGTTTAGCCTCGAGCCTCATCAACCGGGAATGACTGAAAATCAGGGGTTATGCAGCAAGGCTTCGTGGGTAGCCCCCACTTGAGAGTAAGGTCATCCCTGTCTAGATGTCCCTTTCATTTCGGCTTAATGGTGCGGTTGCTGATCACAACCGTGGGGTGATTTTACTTGGAATTATCCAGTAAGGGATGATTCCGGCTTTGTGTTGCAGGGGAGCGGGCGTACTCCTCGGTACTGTGATCTAGGCCACGTACTGTGACAGGTGGTACCCCAGTGCCTAGTCATTCGTTGGAAATCCATTCTCCCTACGTGCCTGTACGGTTTTGATTGTGCCCAACTATTGTTGAAATGTGAGATGCAAGCATTTCAGCTAGATTCTATTTACTTTCTATAGACACTATTATAATATCAGAGAATTTTAATATAAAAGTGTTTTAGCTATCGTAAGGTAAAAACCCGACATGTTTATTTGTGGCGTGGTCTTACGAGATGCTTTTGTTTCAAAGGATTTTTGAACTTTAATAATCAGTTTGGATGTATTTATGATGCGCTGGTATTCCAGACTGACTCGGGTGTTATTTTATTATAATGCTCGGGTCAGACCGAGTATATTACAGGATAGGTTGCTATGGAGCTCAGGAGAGGAGCTGGAGTCCGAGACGTATTTCTCGTACTTGTATTATTCCGCTGCTGTGATTGTTGTATTGACTGATTGACTGGATATTGATGATTGTATTGATATACTCTGATGATGATGTATTGTATATAAACAGATATAGTTCATTTTGTGTAAAGATCTGTTCTATATATTATATTTTATCCGCTGCGACTGTGAGGTTCTGATTTTGTTTAGTTCTTTCTTCTTCTATCTACTTTCTTATTCTTCTACAATCTGTCTTTCCGGCATTCGATCGTCGGCATATTATACTGTTGAGTATTTTGTGTCGATTTTCGAGGGTCGTGAAGGGCTGGTCGTCACACATGGTCATTCTAGCAAGCTCGGGCCTCAATCCCCAAATGGACTTCTCATTCCTTTTGATATCAGTATCTATAACAACATATCCATATCGAGACATCTCTTCAAACTTAGTAGCATACTCCACTACTGACATCTCTCCTTGCACTAAATCCATAAACTTCCTCATCAGCTCAGACTTAGCAAACTCAGATACAAAGTCTGCTCAAATCTTGTTTTAAAATCATCCCAAGTAAACTAATCTTCCAGAACTCCTACAATGACACTATTCCACCAATGTAGTGTTGACCTCTGCAATTGTCTAAAGGTCAACCTTCTCTTTTGCCCATCATTCAGACCTAAATCAGTAAATATATGCTCATAATGCAACAACTAATTTTGAACCTCTATGGCACTCTCCGTTCCCAAGAATGGCTTCCCACCCAAACTAGTGTAATCTCTACTCAGCAAAGCAATATTCCCAACTAGAGCCACAAGATTAGCTCCTTCTACATTTCCAGCAACTCCAGCAGCAGCCCCCTGTTTGCATCAAACCAGCGAAGAACTGATACATCGCCCCCATATCTACTGGTGGATTTCCAGCACTCACATTGGCCTTAGCATTTTGATTACTAGCATTAGTTCGTCTACCCGAATTCCTTCTGGTAGTGGGTCGAGCAATTCCATTAGTTGTGGTGCTTCCTCCTCGAGATTTCCTCTTCCATTTCCTGCTTCCATATCTCCTTTCTCGTAAATCTGCATACAAGCCTTAGTAAGATATAGAAAAATGGTCTAAGAGAGCGAGGAATACATACTTATATATAACTATATATAGCAAATACAAGTACGTTACTATAATGTTAACAAAACTCCAATCTTATTATCTGATTCATTGGATTATGATTAGAAAAATATTTTAGGTTTAAGTTCTTTTAAAGTTTCATAAACCTATGCTCTGATACCAACTTGTAACATCCCCCTACTTGGAGGCCCAAAAATAACGGCTACGGATGCTGAAGTCATCCATAGTTATTAATCCTCGGCGACCAAATACGACGACATTAGATACATTGATACAAAGAAACACAAGAATATGGAAAAAATTAAACAGCAAACAAATTCCACATTCCATTTCAAAATATTCCAAATTGATTACATAATCCCAAATCACAGAGCACGTTCAGATAACATATAATTATTAGGAAATACGCCAAGAGCGACATATGAAGATGCCCCTTGGTAGATTAGAGTGTATAGGTAGGCAAGAAAACAATTTGCCTTTACAAACAAAACACACAACGGAAATAAAAGAACTCCAATAACAAGCTTGCCTCCTGCATGTCCTCGGAAGCTTTATTCATCTAAAATAATATCTAGAAACCTTAACTTTCAATCTACTCAAAATTAATTGAGTACTCGAGAGTTTAAGGGGAAAACAAAAACTTCGAGTCGGACATAAAGCCTGGTATGAATAATAATTTACCATCTCAAACCATTTAGATATCTAGTGAGACCACGTCACTTAGCGGAACGGGTTTTCTCTTCACTAGTATCCTAAAACATTTATAAAACCATATACTATGCTCCTGCATCCACAATGGTTAAAACATAGTATTTCAAAAACTTTATGATGATATGTAAAACAAGTAAATCAAATCAGGATTACCCATCCCCATTCATTCCGACTACCTGTCTCGGTTATAGTTTCTAGGATTACTATTAATCTATTAAATGTTTATGGACTATCTGTCCAATATCATAGTTTTCATGGGATTACTGAGAACCTATTGGTAACTCCAATATCTTATCTCTTATCCTAGTTTTCATGAGCTAACTAGAAACCTATTGACTGACTGTCAATATCTTAATCCAGATATAGTTTTCATGGGCTAACTACAAACCTACTGGCCCCTGCCAATATCAAATCATAGTTTTCATGGGCTGAATATGAAACTATTGGCCCCCGCCAATATCATACAGTTTTCATGGGCTTACTATAAACCTATTGGCCCTGCCAATATCTTTAATTAAGATTTTAACATCTGTTATGTTATATTCACTACTGGGTCAACCTAACTGGTTATTCTGCCCTTTCCCCAAAATACAGTTATGGGTTAATAACAATTGTGAATAATATTTCCAAAATCTTTATTTATGCCATGGTTTTTCCTTTAAAAATGAGAACGGGTTATTTGTTTTGAAAATTTAAAACATCATTTTTGAAACCATTGGATGACCTCCTTCGAAAGCATAGGAAACTTCTTTTCAAAACTCTAAGTATATACCTTCGAAACTAATGATACCTCTCGATGGCATCAAGAAAACATTCTTTAAAACATAGCTTCGAAACAAATAAAGTACTCTTTCGAAATCATTGGGTAAAAATGGTTATATACGAAAGTACCTCTTTTGAAACCAACTAAAATTAATTTAGGAAAAAATTGATGGTGTCGAACCATCTAGTCGAAAGCAAAGACCTTTAAAATTTAAAACTTCTAAGGACAGAGTCAAAACCCCCTTCCGACTCCATTACCTTCGAAACCCTCAACCCCTTTCGAAAGTAATTAGGAAGCGGCTTAACCCAGGTAAAAGCAAAGATAACCTTTTGAAGGCATTGATGGCTTCAATACTTCAGAAGGAAAATAGCGTCTATGTTTCGATTAGGTCGGAACCAACCCATTCGAAAGCTCTTATTTAAAGGTAAAAGATACCCCCTTAGAAAGCTGATACTTTAACGATATGACGACCTTCTTCGAAAGCTATTTGCAAAACCCTTTCGAAAGCATATGTATCGACAATGTCAAAGACTTTAAGTAAAACAAGGCAAGACTTTAACTTTTGAAAACAAAGTAGTGTTTCGACCCTATCGAAAGCTTACTTTTCGACACCAAGGCTTCCGCCTTCCTTCCAATCCACTGCGTACCACTAGGTGATACCTTGTGTATTGGTTTCAACTATGTGGGTTTTGACTATGTAGGTTTCGACTAGGATGAGGCGGAATCATTAGAGTCGAAAGGGCTATTAATTGAGGCCAAACACCTTTTTCTAAATTAAAGGCTGAAATGTTGCTTCTTTTAGTAATTGCTTTATAACAACTTGCCTATTTGTAAACCACTGATTGGCCACCATAAACCTTTTCAAATACTTTATATTTAAAACTGCCGTACTTATATGAGATTTAAACCATAAAAATGTAACGTTCAAGCCCTTCTATATCCCAAAACCCATTATTTCAGAAAAGTCCTTCTTTTAAAATAATTTACTTTACTAGTAAATCAATTGGAAAAAATCCCTAAAAATCATAGAAATTTGATTTCATCGTGTAATCAAACATATTAAAAATTTAGACCTAATTTCTTCCTAAAATATTCAAATAAATTTTGAACCCAATTACATTATATTTATCATCAATAATTCATAATAAAATTTCCATTGCTTCGAAAATTCTGAAAATTAAAACCCATCTCCAAAATCATGTTTTACTTAACAATAAATTTTTCCATGGCATTTTAAAATCAATAACCCACGGTTTTGCCCCTAAAACCGTACGAATTTCATGAACAAATAAATTGTTTAAATAAAAAAATTCATAAGTTAGGCATATCATCATCCAATACAAAATAAATACTCAAATCCGAATTCATATGATTATAAAACCAAAATGGAATGAATTATTATTCACCATAAACTTGATAAGGAATTTGAGATTTGTTGTTGATTAATCCTTCCTAGCTTTGATCCTTACCTTTAGATTGAAATTTCTTCTTTTTCCTCTTTGTTAATGGCCGGCTCTATTTAGTTTTGATTTGCGTTTGTGAAAAGATGAAAATAGAACATGAATGGGCAATTGCAAAATGTCATAGCTGTGTATAATAGATTGGCTAATTTACTAATATGCCCATGTGTAATTTAATTAACCTATAAACCAATTTAAGCCCATTAAATATTATTATTAAGCGTATCATATAATTTTTATTTAAATCTCAATCCCCTTATCAACATTATTCTATTCAATGTATCTAATTAAATCTTTTGAATAATGTTATCAAAAATTAGGGATGTTACAGTCTCCACTTTTATTGATAGCACCCAATCTAATCTGGTAGATGCTCTCTTCTCTACCTTGAAATAATTGCTTGCTATTGAGCTTGAGCATAGCTTCATCCATTCCTTTCCTTCCGATGCCCTCTTCAAACAAAGTCATGTTTGTTGCAGCTCGAGTCTTTGATTTAGGAGATGAATTCATCTATTGTAAGATGAAGAATCTCCCTTATGTTTGCCTATGCAACAAGCATCGATTCGATGTGGCTAAGCTGAGAATCAGCTAATAACCATGCATAAGTTATAAAAGATACTTATACTTTATTTTTATTTCTAAATAGAAACTTATACTTAAAGTTATAAAAGATACTTATACTTATGGATAAATGCGCCTTTCTTCCCATACTTATGGTAAAATATGCCTATCATCCTATACTTATAGAAAAAAATGTTCATATCTTCCCATACTTGTGGGTAAATCTACTTATCTTCCTATAGAGGGAGCCTAGTTATGCTATCTAATAGCAGGTTCAAAGCTAAGTATAAATCATAATAATAATAGATTATGTAGAGTACAAATATTCCTCTTCTTTCTTTTTCTCTTATCGCTCAACAATTAATTGGCTCATTAAGACCTGTATTTACTTGCTTACGCCTTTACATTCTCATAGTTTCTAACCACTCTTATTCATTGGAGATCTCTTTACTTCGCTCCACCAGAGAGTTTCTCTTTCTTCCTTAAACATATATAACGTTTGTGATTGTCATTATAGTAAAAGCCCTGAATGGGTCTGTATTGCAGACTTCAACCCCCGTTATATGTTTTTTGAGTTTTATCTGATCAACATGATACATGACTCTAAGAGATATGCTTGTTGTTATAGTTTTCGTAAATTATTTGTTACCAAAAATGTTGATGCTGATAAGGAAATGCTTGGGTATTCTTTTGAAAGTGATTTCGGAAGGGATATCGAAAGGGAGTCATCATACGACCCCTGTGATAACGATATTAAATAGGAGAAAGAAAGATACGTTAGCTATTTCCATTCGACTCCTGTGATAGTGATGTTGAACCGAAGAAATATATATTAAGTAAAGAATCTCGAGCCCTTTTAACTGAATCATAAGCTCGAAGTATACTCTAGATCATCCTATGATTATTTAGCCCTATTTTATACTCTTAATGCATGAGTAGGTTGGAGACGTGTCAACTATCAGAAAGAAGCGCCATCTCTCTTAGCTATGCTTACCGCATCTCTAAAACTGTTGATATAAGAGAGTAGGGTCCTAAGACTATTACTAAGGCTCTCTTTCCTCCTCCATCTTTCCATGGGATCTATATGCCCGACTCTTATCCCCCTACTCTCAGTCTCACCATAGTACCCTTCAGACTACCTTTCTATAAACCCCACTTTAGACTACCTTCCTTGCCCTTTTTATGCCACTCACATTGTTTCATACTTTCCTTATTAACCCCACTCACCCGTTCTATAAACCCTCCTGCTCACGTTACTTCATTCTTTCCTTGATAACCTCGATTACCTTATCCTCGCACACATTGCTTCATTCTTTCCGTTTTAACCTCGATTCCCTTCTCCTTACTCACATTTCTTCATTCTTTCTTGTTAACCTTGTCCTTCAATGAATCCTAATACTACGCACCCGTATTAGCGTTCCAGAGCCTTTAATTAATATACAGCACTAGTTCGGAGCCTTCATCCTTTAATTAATATACAACAATAGCTATCAACCTGACTGGTCCAGAGCCTTCAATTAATATACAATAATAGTCATGAACCTTCTCAGCGAGGGCTATTTATTAATAATGTAAGGAATAACCACCCTTTGCACCTAATAAAAAGAATCTAAAGTTGTTATATTGATTAGACTGAGCCACTATTTTTACATATTCATTATATTGTTTGATGGTTTCATCAACCTTCTTGTCTATTGTTTTTACATTCTTATGTTGTTGGGTTACTTGATTCATTATCAACTCTTTAAGATTGTCAATTAGTTTATCCAACTCCCATTCACATAAGTCAGCTCTAATATTAATTAATATAAACTGATTGACCAATATTAGTGGATGAGGAAGGTCATTAAGAAAAATCTCAGTGTACCATTGTGGTAAGTTATAGGAGTTAGCCGGAGGAGTAATGAAATTATCATGTACCGTGTATATAGAACTCTTCTTTTATACTGTAAATTGGATAGATTAAATAGAATAATGTAAATGGTTAAGGACAATGAGATTTGAAAATTTATAAGGTCAAGCCATTACTAATGAACTAAGTAAGATTATTTAAAGATTTGTCATATAAGAGAATATATAGGAGAGGCAAAATAGGTAGATCCATATTTTATCCCTTAAACCCTCTTCCCCTCATTATCAGTCTCATTTTTCCTAATGTCAAAACAATCAAAGATAAGAAGTAAAGGCCAGCCATTACACTAGCCAAGGAGGATCACGAAATCAAAGGGGGATTCAAGAGAAAGCTAAGGGAATCTAAAGCAACCACAAACTTAAACTCCAACAATTAATTTAATGGTGAATAATACATGAATTATGTAATTAGGAGCTTTAACTATTTCTATTGTGTTTACCCTTTTGAATGTATGTAATGACAGAAGATTCTAACTATTAAGTAGTAGTAGACTCTAATCAACCAAGGGGCATTTACATATGTCACTTTTGGAGTATTTTGTAATAGTTATATTTTCTTCGAATGTGGAATCACGAATGAGATTATGTAATGAATATGAAATCATATTTTGAATTGGAAGATAAAAGTTATTTTTAAATTATGTTTGAATTTTTTTCATATTTACATGCTTTTGATTATCGATAAGATTAACATCGTCGCATTTTATCACCGAGAATTATTAACTATGGATGACTTCAACATCTATAGCGGTTAGTTTTGGACCTCAGAATGGGGGATGTTACAAGTTGGTATCAAAGAATATGCTTTTGTAAAACTTAAAAGATTAAAAAATCTTTGAAAACATAATCCTAATGAATCAGAGAATAAGATTGGGGTATGGGATAATGTTATAGTAACGTACTTATATTTGCTATATATAAGTATGTATTCTCCCCTCTCTCTTAGACCGTTCTTTTGTATCTTACTAAGGCTCCTATGTAGGTTTATGAGAAAGAAAGATATGGAAGCATGAAACAGAAGAGTGAAGCTTGGTGATGGAAGCTCCACAAACAACGGAAATGTTCAGCCAATTGCTATAAGAAAATCCGGGTTAACAAACAAATGCTAATCAAAATTCAAATTGTCAATGTAGGTGTTGCGACCCAACCAGTAGACATGAGGGCTATGTATTAGCTCTTCTTCAATCTGATGTGAGCTAGAGCAGCTGCAGGAGTAGTTAGAGGAAATGCTACTAATGTGGGAGAAGAAAATCCTATAGTGCCAGTTGGTAATAACTATGTTAAGCTGAGTCGAGATTACACCAGTCTGGGTGGGAGGCGTCTTCCGGGGACTAAGGATGCAATAGAAACGGAGAACTAGTTATTAAATTGTGAAAGAATTTTTGCTGATTTGGATCTGAATGATGAGCATAAAAGGAGGTTGGCTTCTTGACAGTTGCAAGGAACTGATTTATTCTGGTGGAATAGGGCGACCGTAGGGGTACTAGAGGAGGAATTGACTTGGGAGGAATCTCGAAGGAGATTTGAGGAAAGGTTTTTGTCTGAAGTAGCCAAGTCAACCTTGCTCAGGAAGTTTATGGAGTTGGAGCATTAGGAAATGTCAGTGCTGGAGTAATGTGCTAAGTTTGATGAGCTATCCAGATATGGATATACCACTATTGATACTGTTATCAAGAGGAACGTGAAGTTTATCTGTGGGTCGAGACTGGAAATTGCTAGGGCGACCATGCCATATTTTTGGGATCCATCGAATGTAGTAGTGGAGATGGCATCAGGAACAAGGAGATGCTTTCTACTTTTTGAAAGGAAAAGCCAGTTGGAACCTAGAGTTCTCAAAATAAGAAGAGGGAGTTCTTTAAGGGAAAGGGAGCTCAAAAGGGTGGAGCTGCTAAGAAAAGGAAGGCATATTCGTTTGTTATAAGTGTGATAAGAATGGGCACTATGCAAATATGTGTTGATTAGGTAATGGGAAGATGGTTATGGGCAAGCAGAATGTGAAGTGCTTGAACTGCGACTAGGTAGGGCATTATAAGAACAAATGTCCAAAAGCGGCTAAAGCTAGTAAAGGAAAGTTGTTTGCTTTGGGGCCATCGGTATCAAGACCAATAACAACTGAGAAGGGAAAGTCTGTGATGGAAGGTACGCTTTTGATTCATCGCATACCAGTTAGGGTACTATGTGATACCGGTGCATCGCATTCATTTATATCTCAATGTTAGTAGATAAATTATGTTTAGAACCATCATACCTTGTTACTTCCTTAAGGATAGCTAATCCGATAGGAAGGTACATAACTCTTGGGATGAGGTGTGACCTTCTAGAATTTGAGTTGCTAGGTTATACTTTTTTCTGCAGTTTGTATATGTTTGATTTCACGGGTTTTGGGATTATTTTGGGTATGGATTGGTTGAGCAAATATGATGCTAAGATATTTTTCTGGGATATGAAAATATCAGTTAGACACCATGATAGTAGTTATCGAATTATATACTCAGTAGATAACTCAAGTGTGGATATTTTTACTTTGTTGGGAGCAATTGAAGTAGAAGAATAAGTAAATCGAGTTTTGGTTACAAGGGAATTTAAAGATGTTTTTATGCAAGTTACAGGACTACCACAAAAATGAGCTATTGAGTTTCGAATGGATCTTGTACCTAGAGTTGAACCCATAAGTAGATCACCTAGAGGATGATACCTACCGAGATGGAGTTAAAGGTGCAACTAGTGGACTTAGAAGGAAAGAATTTTATTGGACCAAGTAGTTCTACTTGGGGAGCGCCCATGATATTTGTAAAGTAACCGGATGGTTCATTGAGATTGTGCATCGATTATCGTAAGTTGAATGAGAAGAGGATAACGAATAGATATCATTTGCCAAGAATTGATGATCTATTTGATCAATTGAGTAGAGACAAAGTATTTTCCCACTTGGATTTGGCGACAAGGTTTCATCAATTGAGGGTGGCAGAAGATAGTATTCCTTTAATAGCCTTTTGAACGAGACATGGTTCATATGAATGGTTAGTGATGCCATTCAGATTAACTAATGCGTCTGCTTTCTTTATGGACTTGATGAACCAGATTTTCCGAGAGCACTTGGATAGGTTCATATCGGTATTCAGTGATGATATTCCAATATATTCTAAGGATGAAAGAGATCATGAGGTTCATCTTAGAATAGTGCTTGAGACGTAGAGGCAACATCAACTAAAAAAAAAATTTCAAAGTGACATTTTGGAAAAAATAAGTGAAGTTTCTTGGTCATGTAGTTTCAGAGAAAGGGCTGTCCGTGGACCCAGTCAAGATTAAGGCTGTAAGTAGCTGGAAGAGACCTAAGACGGTGACTAAGATAAGGAGTTTTCTTAGATTGGCTAGCTATTACCTAAGATTCATCAAGGATTTCTCGCAGATAGCAGCACCTCTGACTAAACTAACCAGAAAGGACATAAAGTTTATTTAGTCCGATAAATGCAAGGAAGCATTCGTTGAGTTAAAGCATTTATTGACCAATGCGCCCATGTTAGTTTTTCCAGACAGGAATTGGGATTTGGTGGTGTATACGGATGCATGTGGAATAGGATTAAGAGCTGAGATATAGATGTTTAAAGTGATTGCCTACGCTTCTCAACAGCTCAGACCACATGAAGTTAGATATCTAAATCATGATTTGGAGTTGGCAGCGGTGATTTTCGCATTAAAAGTATGGAGACACTGCCTCTTAGGAGAATGATTCGAGTTGCATATGGATCATAAGTCTCTGATATATTTATTCTCTTAGAAAGAGTTGAATATGAGATAGCAGAGGTGGCTGGAGTTTTTAGCAGCTTATGATTTTGGTATTGAGTATACATCAGGAAAGGAAAAAAGTTGCGGATGCACTTAGTAGGAAACATCAGAATGTGGTGTTAGCTATACTGGCCGAATGGAAGGATTTAGAGGCATTGATTACTTGTATTTAGCAGTTAAGGGCAACTGCTAATTATAGTCAAAGTACTGCCATGTTGTCTTACTTGGAAGTTCGACCAGTATCGATCGAGAGGATTACTTTTGAGCAGAGAAATGATCCATTGTTATCTGAGAAGATTAGAAGGTTGGAAGGAGGAACCAAGATCAATGATCTAAAAGATTTTAGTCTTGACTAGAGTGGATGGTTAAGGAAGAAGGGACGGTTATGTTTTCCGGATGTTGGAAATCTAAGGTGAAAAGTTCTTAGGGAGTGTCATCGATTGAAGTTTACCATTTTTCTTAGAGAATTAGGATGTATCAGGATATAAAGAGGAGTTTCTTCTGGGAAGGTATGAAAAGGGATGTAGGCTTATGGGTAAGGCAGTGTGCGAATTGCCATCAAGTAAAAGCCAAACATCAGAAGCCAAGTGGATTGCTTCAGCCTTTAGATATAATAGTTTGGAAATGAAATTCGATATCCATGGATTTTATTGATGGGTTGACCTGGTCAAATAGGTGAAATGAAAATATATGGGTCATAGAGGATAGACTGACCAAGAGTGCACACTTCATTCTTGTTAAGTCAACCAGGATGGCACCTGTATAGGCTAAGTTGTTTATGAAGAATATTGTTAGACTGCATGGGATTCCTAGTAGTATAGTTAGCGACAAAGATGCTTTGTTCGCTAGTGAATTCTAAAGGAGTCTATATGAGGTATTGGGTACCAAGCTTAACATGAGTATCGTTTATGACCCATAGATGGATGGGCAAATAGAGAGAGTCGATAAGGTATTTGAAGATTTGTTGAGAGCTTGTGTACAATATTTTGGTGGGTTGAGGGAAGAACATTTTCACTTGGGTTGAATTTTCCTATAATAATAGTTATCAGACTAGTATAGGAATAGCGCCATTCGAAGCTTTGTATGAAAGGCCGTGCAAATAACCAGCATGTTGGTTGTAGACCGAAGACAGATTGGTCCTTGGTCAAGATATGGTTAGAGAAGCTACAAAGAAGACTGAGTTATTCCAGGATTGGACGAGAGAAGGTCGGTGTAGGAAGAAAAGTTATGCAGGTAAAAGGCGTGGAGATTTAGAGTTCTCAATTGGTGATCATGTTTTCATTAAGGTATCACTGATGAAGGGTGTGGTACGATTAGGAAATTAGGGAAACTAGCACCGGGATATATTGGACCATTCCCTATTATAGAGAGGACCGGGAAGCTCGCGTACCGAGTAGAGTTACCAAGTAGTTGGTAGGTGTCCATAATATGTTTCTGTTTCTCACTATAGGAAGTATGTGCAAGATCGAGAGACTACTATTGCTCTGACTACGTTGGAAGATTTAGTAGTAGAACCGGATCCGACTTTTGTGAAATAACTAGTTGGAGTTGTAGTGAGAGATGAGAAGAGGTTAAGGAACAAGACAGTCAAGTTAGTGAAAGTCCAGTGGAGTGACAATGAGAAAGACTGTACTTGAAAGATAGAGGACATGATTAAGGATACTTATCCTAAGCTGTTATGATGGTATGTTCTATGTTTGTTGTATATAGACTTAGTAGCCGAGAGGATATACTAGCATTGTTTACATGTTTGACGTGCTTATTATGTAATCCTTACTGAATTTCAAGGACGATATTCTTTAAGGAGGGGAGCCTATAACACCCCTAATTTTAGTTAAACATTATTTAGGACATTTATTTGGATAGTTAAATAGAATAATGTAAATGGTTGAGGAGAATGAGATTTTAAAATTTATAAGGTCGAGCCATTACTGATGAACTATGTAAGATTGTTTAAGATTTATCATATAAGAGAATATACGAGAGGCAAAATAGGTAGATCCATCATTTATCCCTTAAACCTTCTCCCCTTCATTATCATTCTCACTTTTCCTAACATCAAAACAATCAAAGATAAGAAGTAAAGGCCGTCCATTACACTAGCCAAGGAGTATCACGAAATCAAGGGGGATTCAAGAGAAAGCTAAGGGAAACTAAAGAAACTATAAACCTCAAATCAAACAATTAATTTAAAGGTGAATAATACAAGAACCATCTCTGTTTTTTTCTTGAATTCGGCTATGGATAATCTTTGAATCCTTTTGATTATTTTTGCCAAGTTATGGTTGTTTAATCATTGTTTGGATATAATAATGATTTTCGTAAATTTTATGAAGTTATTTGAAAGGGTTTAAAGGATAAAACCTAAGTTTTTAATCTCCAGTAGCTTTGATTTTCTAGTATGTTGAGTAAAACATTATTTTGGAGATGTGTTTTTAATTTCAAAATTTTCCAAGTAAAAATAAATATTTTATAAATTTCCTACGGTGGAATTTGGGTTAATTTTGAGTTTTAATTATTAAAAATAATTAAATATAGTTTTTGGCCCTAAAATTTTTATATGATAAAGAATATGGTATTTTGGAATTTCTGTGATTTTTGAGGATTTTTCTCAAGTAATTTCGAGTTATTATGAATTTATAATGCTAGATAAGCATTTAAATGGGTATTTAATTAAGAATATTAATTAATTAATCTGATATATGTTTTTGGAACTTTAAAACTGATGGGCGGTGGTTTTCTTAAAAGAAACTGGGTAAATATGTTTTATATCCAATAGAAACTGGATAAAAGTTAAGTTTGTTGAAAAGAAATTACCTTTAGTTGTAAAAAAAATCAGTTCTCTTAACAATTACGATAGTGCCATGCTGCTCTTCTCCATACCAAGGCTAGAGTAGCGTCATAACTAAGGGCGTCGACATCGACGAGGAGGTAATTGCATGGTAACTACTTAGGTAATTGTGGAGTGATTCCAACCATGTCGATGTCGACCTAGACGACAACCTATTATTGGAGGCACTACACTATCGTGATTCTTCTAAATGTTTAGTCGCATATCATCGCCGCATTTCTTATTGCTGCTATATTTTGGGGCCAAAGTCCATCAAGGCTGGCATCCAACTTTTTATTACCTTTGGAGTCAATAATGTGATGGCATTGATGCCGCCAATTTTCAACTAAAATGTTTTATAATGCCGCCACAAGTTTTGATGCCGCTGTTCATCAAGCTCGACATGGTCCCTTTGTTTTACTTCTGCAATGACATTGTGTGGCATTCCTGCCGTGACTATTGGCGTAAATTTTTTTTAATAGATAAATAACCTATAGTGAATGTAAGTCGACAACATCATTTTTGACAATAAGTTTTATACTTGGAAAAATTTAAGTTTTATTTTCTAACCTTGGATAGAGGTTCGAAATTATAAATAGTGCGCGTGGATGTCACATATCTTCTTTATTAAAGGCGAAGAGCCTTAAGCCTCTTTGTCGATATTGTTATTAACGTCGACATTGATCCTATTTAAAGGCGGCGAGCCTTATGTTTTTATGACTTCGACTTTTAAACTTATCGAGGATACCAACGTTCATATTACTGTGTTAAAAGTATACAAAGTTGACATTATTTATTGGTGGTACCAAGGTAGAATAAACTTGACACTGATCATTAAGGATACCAATGTATTGTTTAATAAATTTGACATAGATCATTTGGGGATACCAATGTATGTCACTTTGAGATGTTATAACTTTAAGGGGAGATAACATAATTGGAGACACTAATATACATAGGTTAAACATGTCGATAAGATGAATTAAGTTGTTAAATGATGGGTTCATAGTTATCCTAGGAAAACTATGGGTTGTGAGATGGATAGTCTCTACGAGGTTAATGAAGGGTTCGTAGTTATCTTAGGAAAACTATGGGATTTATAATGGATAGTCCATATCATTTTAAATGAATGGAATATGTTTGATGGATTGTTTGCATAATTTAAATAGCTAAAACATGTGCGATGGGTAGTCCATATGGTAAGGTATGGGTAATGCAAGTAACAATTACATGTGAGATGGATAGTCTACATAACTTTGGCAATGAAATCATATGTGATGGGTACTCAACATGGTAGGACATGGGTAATCCAAAGAATTAATATATGTGAGATGGGTAGTCAACATAAGCATAAGACGGATAGTCAATGAATACTTAGATGGGTAGTCTAATAAGTTGAGATGGGTAATCCAGTGTATATTGCATGTTTGTATATCAGTATATTTTTATGTTATAACCATTGTGGATGCAGGAGCATAGTATATGGTTGAGATGTTTTGGTTAAGATACCAGTGATGGGAAAACACGTTCTGCTTAGCGGCATGGTCTCATAGATATCTGTTTGGTTTGAGATGGTAGGTTATTATTCATACCGGACTGTTGTCTGACCCGAAGTTTTTGTTTTTCCCCTTAAACTCTCGGATACTCATTTGAGTAGGTTAGGAGTAAGGGTTTTAAGGTTCTAATTAAATGAATAAGCTTCTAGAGATGTGCATCACGCAATCTAGCTATTAGGAGCTTTATCTATTTCTACTGTGTTTGTCCGTTTGAATGTATGTTATGATAGAAGATTTTTACTGTCAAGTAGTAGTAGACTCTGATCAACCAAGGGACCATCTTCATATATCGCTCTTGGAGTATTTTGTAATAGCTATATTTTCTCTGAACGTGAAATCGTGAATGAGATTATATAATGAATTGAAATCATATTTTGAAATAGAATGTAAAAGTTTTTTCTGAATTGTGTTTGAAATTTTTTCATATTCATGTGCTTCTGATTATTGATAAGATTAACATAGCCACATTTTATCGTCGGAAATTAATAACTATGCATGACTATGGCATCCATAGCGGTTAGTTTTGGGACTCAAAATGGGGGATGTTAGACTACCCCAAGCATGTCATAGGTCAGTCCACCATTACTGGCTATTGGGCATCGAAACGTTCGTTTATCTTGGCCACAACTATATCCAGGTTGCCTTTAATAAATACATCTATTAGCACTGGAGTGCTTGCCAAATGGCCAATCTGATTAGTAGTTGCTTATTTGGGTGCTTGTATTCCTTACATCCCGTTGGTGGAGTCAACCTAATTCTTTGATCTCAAAGGCACATTGAGAATCAGTTCTCAGTGAAAGCACCAAAAGTGTTTGCTTAAAAAATGGGTAAGCACTTCGAATCTATTTATTGTAGAGATGTGAAATGAAATGCATAACGCAGCTGTTATATTTGTTTTATGATTGATTTTTAGAGAGCAAATCATAAATAAGTTATGCAAATAGTAAATTGTAGTAGAGTAAAAAAACAAAGATGTACAGTGGTTCGGCCAGAATGTGCCTACATCCACTATCCATTTTCATTATCCTTCGTATAGATCTTTTGTACAATGCATGGGGTACAAAATATGATGGTCCGTTGCTTAATATAAAGTAAGATATAGACCCAAGGAATTCTATTCGATAACTCCTGTTCATCTATTCCTGCTTGCTTATTCCTATTTGGCTGCTTCTATTAGCCTATCCTTATTCAGCTGTTCCAGTTAGGCATTTCCTGTTATGATGTCCCTGGCTTTCTTTAACTTGTCTGTTATTACTGTTTTAAGCTTGGCTCTCCAAAATTGTCCCTAACTGCTATTGTAAGCTTGGGTATTTATAGGATTTAAGATATTGGGTGGCCAGGCCAATAAAATAGGAAATTTCCTTATTTAACTTATTTGGTTTGATATTTTCCATATATAATAGATTTTTCCCTATACTTTCCATATATGAAAGATTTGCTCTAGGCTTTCCTTACTTAGCTAGCTCAACATCCTTGGTTTGGCACCTTAGGTTTGGTACTCCTTGGTTCAGCCATGCCTTGGTCCATCGTTCCTTGATTCGACAGTGCCTTAGTCTGGCAATCATGATTAGTTCGGTTGGAAAATCTGGACCGAGAATTATGTCCGGTAGGTCGACTACTAGACAATGAATCTGTTTAGTACGCCTATCGGATAATGAATTCTGTCTAGTAGGTCCACTACCAAATAATGAAGTATGTCCGGTAGGTCCATTACTGTACAATGACTTTTGTTTGGTAGGTCCACTATCGGACTAATCCTTTTCCATTCCCAAAGCCTTTCTTTTCCCCTTGATATTCCTCGTGCTATCTCCTAACCTTCTTGTCTTCTTATCCCAGCTTTTTGGCTAAGTGATGATGATTTGATCTTTGATTGCTACAATGCTTGTTAGATCTCTCTAGATAAGTTACAACAATTCTGGGTTGCTAGATTTGAGATTAACAAGGCTCCAATTTAATAAATGTTAAAATAGATCTACCATGACTTAATGTTGGATGGTGGACTGGATATTTGAAGGTGATTTGATAAGGCTAAGATGATTCCTTGATATTTAGAAGTGCTTCAAAGATTCGGTTAGCCAAGGTTTTGTTAGGCAAAGATTTGGTTACGTAGTTTCTAGAGCTCCAAACTTGTCTTCCATTATTTCTCATCCCTTCTCTCCTCCATACTTGTATTCATCCATAAGATATTATAGGTGCGAGGTTAGGTAGAGATCTATTAGAAAGTAAACGTTTAGGTTACCTTTAGGACTATTTCTCCTGATCCACAAAAGTAATGCTCTTGTCAAGAATCAAACTCCTGAACCCTCTGTTGAAGTTTGATGCATAACTACTTGAGCTAAACATTTTTTTGTGCCATAACTCCTTCATTTTAAGTCAGAATTGAATGAAAATTAGACTAATAGCTTCATATTATCGGGAAGAACATCAATGCTTTTAGATGTTACGTTTGGTTGAAGTAGATAGTAGCTCGAATTGAGATGGGATTTAGACCTTAGTGCATTTCATGACCTTAAGAACATTTTCAACTGGTTTGAGTCATTTTTGAGACTACTAAATTTTCCCATAACACTTTGCCATGCCCTGATAGTCATTCCTCTTATGAGCCTTCCAATGGTTTCTATGCTCCTTGACATCTTTTTGTATTTACCATGCTGTGGTTGAAAACACCCCCAATAGTTATCGACTTAGATATATGCAACAAATTAACAGATTAAAATAAAATTTTGAAATTTCAATACTTGGACAAGACATTTTTAGAGACACTCTCAGGAAGATGGAGTTGATAAGGAATAAGATGAAGACTTTACAAATCACGAAAGAGACATAAATCATATGCTGATAAGAGACGTACGAGTTAGAGTTCGTAGTAGGTGGTACAGTATTTGTGAAAGTCATATCATGAAGCATTTTATACATTTTGGTAGTTTGGGAAAGTTGACACTGCATTTTGTTGGGTATTTTAAAGAGAGTAAGGAGTTGGCTTATTAGTGTACCTTCCTAAAAAGTTGGCAGGAGTTCACAATGTATTCCATGTATCATATTTGCCTAAGTGTGTATATGATTCAACTACAATTGTCGAGATGATCAGCTAAAGGATGTTGAAGTGGGGACAGAATCTATAACACTCATGGATCTAATCTTATTGCAGAATATGGTGTAAAACAAATTTGAAATAAAGAAGTGAAGTTGGTCCAAGTAAAGTGGGGAAACGATCTATTGGAGAGCACTTGAGAACATGAGTAGAAAATTTTTGCTTCTTATCTCGAACTCTTTATTGGTAAATTTTCCATATACTTTGTGACAATCCGTACCTCCCAACACACTAATCCAAAGCTTAGGGTGACCTTTGGATTCATGTCGGTGCCAAGAAGTATAAGCTATCGGGTTTTTTAAAACATTACAAAGACTAAGAATATACATATATGATATAAGACATTCTACACTTTTAGAGCTCACAGCGGAAGGCAACGAAATATAAATTCATAAAATAACCATCTCAAAAAATATCTTGAAACACAATCTCAGAAAACAGTACGTAGTCAAAGTAAGAGTAGACAGAAATACGATATATATTCTAATGAATACTAAGTACTGAATATGATAAGTAAATTCATAGAGAAAAATGGAAAAGATATAGCAACTCCAATTCTAAGCTCCTTTCTTCATGTACAGAACCTATCACCTATTGCCATGTCCTCCAATAATGGGGGAAAAAGAAAGGATAGGAGTGGGTCAGACAAAAGCCTGGTGAGTGAGTACATTATTAATATATGGTTTATCATATGCAATTTACTTTAGTAATACTCTATGTGACCTAGAATGTTCTACAAGTGTTTGTGAATTACTTATTTCATTTCCTAAGAGATTTAACTCAATACACACCTACACTAACAACTTGTGCAGGCTCGTACTTAGGGTCGAAGAACTAATCGAACCTCAGGACAACTAATGATCGGCTAAGAGCTACTGAGACTATCATGCATAGGGGTTACCTACAATTCTCACTATGGTACTAAGTTTTCCCACACTATGACTATATGTATCATATCAACCATGAGACAATATTTCCCACAACTACGACTACACATATCCAAATTATGCATCAAGGGGGAGCCTGCAAATGCCTGACTCACAGGGATACCTCATCTTCTGCATCCGTGTCCATCTCTTAACGATAACGTAATGCATTTTATTACAATACGCTGAGACCCATCGATAATACAACATCACATCGCATAACCATGAATACAAACGAATTCCAGTTAGTGGTGGGGTGCACACTCCATCATGCATCATCGTTAGTGTTGCGCATACATCGTAGAACCTCTTATGAGTGCAGTTTGCGATAGAATCGCCTTCAGTAAAATATCGACCATGTTGGATAAATAGCATTTTCCCAGCTCACAACATCCAAGCGTCATCAACATAGGGAACTAGCTTCCCTACTCCTACCAATATATATATATATATATATAATATGCACTACTAATTATTTTATTTATAACCTGGGCCATAGGCTGAGGTTCAATCCACGCTTTGAAAATGCCAACAGGTCAACCACTTGCTCTTGGAGTAAATAACTGCTTGTTGTCGATCGCTCCAATAAGTGCAGTCGACCGATCATCGTTGTTTAATTAGGGATTATCGTCTTTAAATTTTTTTGTTATTTAATCATTATCGTCCCAAATTTCATCAATATTTCATTACAGTATACTTATGATCATTATGGTTGATGTAAATCTATAATTTGTATTTATCAGAATTCTATATTAAATTCCAATCCTAATTTACAGTTAAACAGTCTAACATAGGTTTAATGTCAACATTAATAGGTTACATTAATTTATATTTGATTACAAAAGGGGTCCGACCTAGATCAATTCCTATTTAATAGGTACATCTATATACATTTTTCAATTTCAGATCTAAATAGTAGAATTCTTAATTTAATTTCTAACAATCTAAATCAAATAAGGTATACTAAAATTAATTGCATATAAATCATCTTATTAAAAATATACCCACTCACCATGAATCTGATTGTTATCCCCTTTGAATCATGCCTGGGATCTACTCCCTTTGCTAGCTCTCCGATTGATTTAATTTCTTCAATCTCTCTATTTTTATTTTTATTTATTTTTGAAGAAGTTTGTGATTGGAGGAAGGGATTTGAACTTGATAAAGTCTAAATGTTCAGTTTAATTTTTTGTGAATTAAGGTTTGGGATAGTGTTGTATTCATAGGGGTTCAAGCTAATACTGACCGATGATGACTCCTAAAGAATATTTAGTTAAATCCTTAACACTATCTAATTTCTTCACTGCTAAGAAAAATATACGATTAAATCTGGACAGTTGGCTAAAAACCCTCGCCTTGAATCATTAATCGGTCAAACTCTATATTTTGGGGTAGTCGACCGCTGGTGGTCAATCGGTCCCCGGTGTGGGTGTCGACCGGTGGAACTATTTAAATTAACATTTTTATTTCTTATGTAATTATTTCTGATTCCAAAATTCAAAATGTTTATAATTTCTTCCTACTAGCTCCGATTTTAAAATGTTATATATGAAAATTGTCCAAAAAATCGCTACAAACTCAATGGTGCAAGTTTTGTAGCCAGTTTTAGACATTTGAAAATTTTTCATTTTTGCCCTTGTCATATTTAAATTTAGTTCTTTTATTTAAATTTTCCGCTTAAATTTTCAGGGTGTTACATTCTCTCCCGTTTAAAGTATTTCGTCTCCAAAATCTCCAAGGATGGAAAAATGTATTATGCGTATAAAAATCAATCACCACAACCATCTACTCATCCATCAACCACTGACAATCATTTTCCTTAGTTAAATTTCAAATGCAATACGACATGCAAGCGTGGAATGCATATGAACTTATACTAGTGCAAAAGTTAGGCGGTCTGATAATCTAGTCGACCTCATGAAATGCAATTTCTTATGCCATGTATCCAAATGTATGCAACATCATACGTAAATATACTAGCAATTCTACATGTATGCGCAACCATTCAGTCCATATGCAACAATCATATGCATAACTCAATGAAACAAAACAGATGGTGTGCGCGCTTGCTAACTCGGGAATATATTTACTTATTTGTGTAAAAATCAATGTAAATTATATATCCATTAGCATCCATCATCCAAAACATGTTCTAACGACACGTTCACAACCAACCCTAGCATCCAATGGTCTCTACCTATTGGGTATACTAAGCTAGAACCTAAGTATATATGAAATTTATTCTAAAACTTACCGGAAAAGTGTTCTGAATAGGTAGCTCGGATCTTATCCTCAGGTTGCCATGTACTCTCCGCTGGGTCGTCTCCCTACCGGACCTTAACAAGCTTAATAATTTTATTGCAGAGTTGCTTGGTACCATGCTCAATAATACAAGTGGGTGCACGGTGAACAAGTGACTCCCTCTCTATCTCCACCTCCTCTAGCTGACTTAGCTCGACTACGACTATCGTATTATGTAGACACTTTCACAAGTGTGACACATGGAAAACATCTTGTACTCCTACTAACTTCCCAGGAAGCTTCACTCTATAAGCCAACTTCCCTACTCTACCAGTGATCGGAAAAGGCCCTTCAAACCTTGACGCTAACTTCCCCGAACTACCAAATATCATAACATGCCTAAGAAGTGAGACCTTTACAAAAACGATGTCACCTACTATGAAATCTAACTCTGTGTGTCTCCTATTAGCATAAGGCTTCTACTAATCCTAGGCAGTCTTCATCCTCCAACGAATCAAATCTACCTTATGTAATATCTCCCTCATAATATCTGGTCCAAGAATAATCCTATCCATAGTCTACCACTAATAGTATGGTGATCTACATGGCCTCCCACACAACGCCTCAAACAGTTCCATCCCAATAATCGCTTGATAACTATTGTTATAAGTAAACTCCACTAGTGGTAAGTGATCCTTCCAAGAGCCTCTAAAATCTAAGATACACATCAGAAGTAAGTCCTCCAACACTCGGTTCCATCTATCCATTTGTCTACGGGTGATAAGCGGTACTCAAACTCAACTCCATGCCTAATGCCTCCTGAAGACTCCTCCAAAATTTGATGCTGAAAAGTGGATCTTGGTCGCTCATGATGCTAGAAGAAACTCCATATAATCTAACTATCTCCCTCACGTAAAGTGTCGCCAGAGACGCTGCAGTCTTCGTACTCCTAACCGAAATGAAATGAGTGCATTTGGTCAATCGGTGGACTATAACTCAAATACTGTCATTCCCCCTCCTACTCTTAGCTAGTCCATCAATGAAATCCATAGAAATACTCTCCCACTTCCATTATCTAACGGTAGCAATAATCCTCCCGACTTCTTCTTCTCCACCTTTACTCTCTGGCAAGTCATACATCGGGCCACGTACTTTGCCACATGCTTATTCAACCATACCAATAAAAGACTCTCTTCGTATCATAGTACATTTCGTCTCCGTTGGGATAAACGGTCATCCTAGAATGATGAGACTTGGCTAGTACCATATCAATCAAATCCATAATGAGAGAAACACACAATCACCATCTCTCTATAACCACCTTTTCGAGTCAATGACATAATGCTTGAAATGACTTGACTGCTCTCCTATACTAATCCTCTCGAAAATATCCAATATCTACTTGTCTTTCTTCTAACTAGATCCTATAAGGTCCATAAATGTAGGCAGCACATCCGAAACTACTAATAATGCCAAAGTAATATCTGATGATAGTCTAAAGTCAAATTTAGAAATAAACTCCAAGTGCTTCCATTCCAAGAACATGGGACTCAACATCGCATGCTTCCTACTTAAGGCATCGGCTACCACATTACTCTTGCATGGAGTATATGAGATATCGAAGTCATACGATGCCAAGAACTCCATCCACCTCTAGTGTCTCAAGTTCAAATCCTTCTGGGAGAATGAATACTTCAGAGATTTATGACCTATATACAGCTCAAACCACTCTGCTAAAAGATAGTGTAGTAATGACTTGGGTGCAAAGGCAATGGCTGCCAACTCAAAATCATGGGTAGGATAGTTTCTCTTGTGGACCTTCAACTGTCGACTAACATAGCTTGTCACTCTCCTCTACTGCATCAACACTGCGCCTAACTCTGTACCACAATAGTTGGTATATATTATGAATGCATTAGTACCAACTGGTAGTATTAGAATAAGTGCACTAGTCAAGCCTTCGTCAGCATAATAAAAGCATCTTGCACTTCACGTCTCACGAGAAAACCAGATTCTACTTAGTAAGGTGGGTTAGAGGGGCAGAGATCTTAGCGAAGTCCTTAATGAACTTCCTATAATAGCTTGCCAAACTAAGGAAACTCCTCACTTTTGTGGCATTCTTCGGCACATGCTAATAATTTACTGCAGCAACTTTAATAGGATCGACCGCAGCCCATGCTTTGAGACAACGTGTTCCAAAAAGTATACCTCCTCGCACCAAAAGTAGCACTTAGAAAACATTGTCTTCAATTTATGCTCATGGAGTGTATTGAGAACTTTTTTTAGATGCATCCTATGCTCCTCCTCGCTCCTCAAATAGACTAAAATATCATCCACAAATACCACCACAAACTTATTAAGCAACCCTCTGAAAACTCGGCTCATTAGATCAACAAAGCAGGCGGGTGCATTAGTCAGTCCGAAGGGCATGACTATCGACTCATAAAGTCAGTAGGGTGTATGAAAAGTAGTCTTCTGAATACTGTCCTTGGCTACGTGCAACTGATGGAATCCGTTAGCCAACCTGAGAGAACATCTTCACTCCAAACAACTGATCAAAGAGATCATCTATGTGGAGGAACGTTAATGATTCTTCTTTGTCACCTTATTCAACTCTCTATAATCGATCCAAAGCCTCATGGAACCATCTGCCTTAGTGGCAAAGACAACTGGTGGTTCTCACTCTGAAATGCTCCTCCTAATGAACCCCTTCTCCAATAGCTCGCGTATCTCCTTAGAAAACATAAGCCTTAAGGGTAAAGCAAAAAGTCTGACGTTCTCTTCAAGATAAATCAAGAACTCGATCTCTCCTTTGGGCGGGAGATTGGTAACCTCGACAAAGACATCCAGATAATCTCTAACTACAAGCACTATATCTAACTCATCATGTGATAAGTCTAATGAATTTAGGTAATTCAATATAACTGAACCTCTATGATGCAATAAACCTCTAGACTATGCCCACTACAAGTACCCAACCTAACAACCATCCTACTATAATCTAGGATCACCCTATACATCATCATCGAATCCATTCCCAAAATCAAACCAAACCCAAAAAACCCTGAGACAAAAGCACCATAATCAAACTTGACCCCTAAAATAAAAAAATTCAAACCTCCACATATTATAGAAAATTAAGCCGATACTCCAATAGGGTTTGAACAACTGCATGGTCTGTAACTATACTAGTGTCTAAGTGTAACTCATCTACAAGTCTACTAGAAATAAAAGAGCATGATTCCCTGGTGTAAAATAAGGTATGAATGGATAAACTAGATAAAGTTAACACACATTCAATCATGACCTTCTTCTTCTTGTCCTCTACTAGCAATGCCCTTGAGCTGGGAATGCCATTCAGTGCATAAGCTAATACTACCCGGCTAGAGGTCTTCTGTGGTGCTAGACACTCCCTCCACATGTGCCTTAATTGACTGCAGTTGTAACACTTGATCTTTAAGATGTTTTTCTTACACTCCTTAGCAAAGTTCCTCCTCTTACCACATCTCCTACACTGCATCTCCTGCTTATTTATCTTTCCCTTAGGTCCTCCTCCGCCCTTGCACTGATTTTGCTATGGCTCCTTACCTCCAGACTTCTTGAGTTCTTCCTTCACTTTCTCCTTGGAGACGGTATTCAGCAAGGCCGTCACCACTAAATCCTCATAAGTCACATCCATGGGAATATGAAGAAGGGACAAACCTTGAAGAGGTTGATTCAGCCCTTTAGCAAACTTCAAAGCTTTCTTGTGAGGGGTACTTATCAGCTCTATCCCAAACCTAGCCAACTCAGTTAACTGATTAATGTACCGCTTTACTGACATCTCTCCCTATCGCAAGTGTATGAACTTCTCCAACTATACTCCCTCCTCTGCTCTGGAAAGAAACTTCATCCCAAAATGTCTCCTAAACTCCCTCCAAGTGATCTCTCCCTCATCAGTCTCCGCCACCATTACATCACAGCAATTCAAGGCCTCTCTATGTAAATGCTAAGTAGCAAGCTGTCTCCTCACCTTATCAGCAAGACCCGTCAATCCAAAAAATCCTCTCACAAGTACGAATCCACGTCCTTGAATCTATATATGACTCATCCCTACATTTGGCTTCCTGTGACGCCCCACCTCTATGCTCATAATAACAAAGAGTATTAAAGTAAATACTGTCTATTATTACGAAGAATAAGGCTGGATAGGAGCGACCATCCGTAATTGGCCTTACACTAATATTGGTTATCTCGATAGGAGTGGTATATACTTTTTATTTTTCTTCTATTATTTGTTTACTCCCATCGACACACCCAATACTAGTATAAAACGAACTATGACGGTTCATAATAGTTTAGGACATTAGATATAACAATAACACAGATAATATAAATGCGGAACACAGATAAAAACAAAAGTCTCATATATATATATAACTGATGTCAGTTAATACATAGTTGACACGATACATATGATACAACTACAACTGTCGACACTAGAAGTTATATATACAAGTACATTATCGACTAATATACATGAATACATATCGTTCTATACAATGACACGACTACTACAAAATGACACTGACAACTTCAGAAGATGTGAAAAGTCTTCAAATCCCGAACAGCAACTCAAAGAAGGAAATCTACAACCTGAAATAACTCGGGTCTGACCCGAGTATTACATTCAAAAGAAAATAATACCCAAGTCAGTCTAATTCAAACCAGTTTATTAGTGCATATAGGCAGTAATAATTTAAATAGACGACAGTCACAGAAATCTCGTATATCCAACTCCTCGATAAGAGAATCGGATAACGGCAGATATAACACTGAACAGTGTTAAACAAAAAAAATCAGCAAATCCAAATCAAATTTCGGTGTGGCTGCAGTGCACGCACGCGTGCACTGCCTCGCCACTACCGCGATGAAATACACGAAATCTCAATGAAAATCACAAACAAATGGCACCATCTCGAGATCAAGTTCGAGTTGTACGACTCAAACTCAACTGGACAGTGCTATCATAAAAACATAAATGCAGCAAACAAGAGTATAGCCTCAATGATGAGGAGAAAGTGAAGATTCAAAAATCAATACCACTGCCTCAATAGTTATAACGCAACTGGTCTGGGAAGCAAGTACGCCCCAAACCAAATAAGAGCAAAACTTCAACAAAGTCAACACTACTACAAGCAACTCAGAGGATCAAGTACAGAGAAACCAGAATGCAAGCGGTATCACTGCAACTTGAACCGGACTTCGAATTATACAATGATGTGAAGATAACCAGTGCACGACAGCCAATATATACAATAAGCACATATAGCTGTGAAGTACACAAACAAATCCAAATGCCAAATGAAGACAACAACATCAGGTGTACCGGATCAGGTGACAAACATGCACAGGCAAAGACTGCCCACATGATGCAGTAAAATAATAAGTACAACCTGAACAAAAGTGAAACAGAGGTGGCAACAAGGAACTACAGAACAACCAGGCTAATGATGCAAACTGACTCGGAGCAATATACAGCGACAACATGTTACAGTGAAGATTAACATGAAATAAAGTTTGTGTGCCACAAAGTTCAGAGGCAATGCAACAGTGACTCAAAGCATAAACAGGAATGCAACAGTAATTGCACATAATAGCAGTGGTAGTTGTTTTATGAAAGAGAAAGTAATGGACTTGAAGTTATTTAAACAACTTCAAGTGAACATTACTAGTGACTTCAATAAGTTAATATGCAACGAAATATGCAGTGACAATGTACACGTACCCAAAACTGTCAAGCTATATCAATGAACTAACACCGTGGATGTTCAAACTCAGTAGACACAAGTGATACATGTATTCGAACTCTACCAGAAAGAGTAATGCATACACAAAGATAATGCACTCAAGTACAATGCAGACGCAAATGACAATGGCACTGCCTCAACTGTCTTACATAAGCATAGTGCACCAAAGGAATAACAACAATGCACAAAGGCTACAGCAATCAAAGTTAATGCAAACAGTTCAAAGTTTAAGTGAAGACTACAAGATGAACCAGACCAACTAGCATACTTGAATCAACCGCATACTAACTTAACAAATGAACACTACAGGTACACCATATGCAGCAGTAACCTAAATCAAGCAAAAACCAAAACTTCAAATATAACAAATGTAGCCTCTATATGAAGATTCGAAACAAATGGAACCAGAGGCAACTGGCGACAATTACTACAATAACTCAGGTGAAACTACTTGAGCTCCAAAAGATACCACATAATGATCCAGTGAACAACTAATTGAATGACCAGATCAAATGCAATGGTGGGATGTAACGGTGAACCAAGCTACCCCATAACGAAACAAGCAACAGTAACAGAGGAGATGATTCAAGTATAGCAAGATGGCCGATGACACTATTAAGTCATGGAATCACATACAAGTTAATACCGAAGCGTCAAAGCCACAAATGAACGAATTTACAAAACAAGGTGACCAAGTCAGAATTTCCAAGCTAACCATACAAAGGGACAGAATCAACAATCAAAACCAAAATAAAATAGGAGAATCTCAACCGTGGCGATCAAGGAATGATCGAACCATTTCAAATCAAAACAATGATGACCGAAAACAATTCCACCTATATATGCATACACACATACATAAGCATATATGCACATATATACAGAACAAAAGGAAGTTATCAACCCAGTCAAGACCAATGTCACCGAGAAAATCGAATTGGGGTGAGCAAGGAGATTCAAAGCCGATAATTTCAACCAAGTCGACCGAACATCTCAAGAATATACGATTGTGAATCAGTCAGGAATAAATCGCACCATCCAACATTATATCGAACGGTCAAAGAAAAATTCAAACATGTCAATACGAACGAGAAAACAGGGATGAAATTCACAAAGCATAATCGAAGTCTTCAGAAATTCAAAGTTCAACAACAACGAAAACAAAGTCGAGAAAATCAAGCAACAAAATATTTACTAATTTGAATTAGATGCGAGTGATACTTAAATCACTCACCTTTGCAATCGAACTGAAGCAGCTAAAACAAGCTACAGGGAAACGAACAATCCACCAAGGCGCGGCTTCGAAGGTAACCACGAGGCCCTAATTTGATTGAAGAACGAACGAGAGAAATCACGGCAGCCATCATCTCTCATAGGAAATCGAGTCGAAGCCCTAATTCGCCAGGACGAGACCGCCATTATCTCGTTTGATTTTTAGGGTTCGAAAAAGAAAGGGGGGGACCGGGTTTTTGAACGAATGATAGGGGGAACCCATTTGCCTCTAGATATTATTATAACATAGCCCAAGATAGAAACCTGGGCCAAGATTTTTAAATTTGTAAAATCACATATTTACTTAACCAATTTTTTAAACGAATTTACTACTAATTAAAACACTTAACAGCAATTAACCACTAAGTTAATCGTCATTTGACGATGACAATTTTCACAAAATCCCGGGTCGTTACACTTCCCTCCTAGGCTCGCAAAGTCCTTACATATCTTAGCAAAATTAGCAGCAGGTGGTCGAGTAGGAATTGCACCTAGCGCATGCTCTATGGGTCCCTTATTAAGGTTAACCTTGGCTTGTCTTCTTGCATGTAGATATTGGCGGAACCAAATCGGGACATTCATGCCCTGAATCTCTACTACATTGCCAGAGCCAACAGGATCGATTATCCACTCTATTTGCGATTTTAAGAATTTGTTAGCAACTTTCCACAGATAGTATTGGTAAGAGTAAGGGAAAAGGGTTATTCGCAATATATAAAAATTTGGAAATTTTTTCAAAAAGATTTGTTTATTTGATATACATATACATATATATTGTTCAAAAATTCGTTTTTGTAAGACCTATAATTTTTTTTGAAAAACTTCAATACGTATCTAGTTCCTAATGAGTTTTAGAACCTAAGCTCTGATACCAAGTGTGACAACTCGTACCTCCTTACACACTGATCCAAAGCCTAGGTTGACTTTGGACCCACGTCGATACCAAGAAGTACGAACTATCGGTTTTCTAAAACATCACAGAGAAAAAAATATACAGATATGATCAAAGACATTCTACACTTTCAGATCTCACAGCGGAAGGCAACAAAATATCAATATGGAAAATAGCCATCTTAGATAATATCTCAAAACACAGTCTTAGAAAATAGTACGTAGTCAAATCTAGTGTGCACAGAAATACGATACATAGTCTGATGAATACTAAGTATTGAATACGATAAGTAAACACGTGGAGAGAAATGGAAAATATATAGCAATTCCAATGTTAAGCTCATCTCTCCACCTACATATCTTTGGCTAATCACTTGTTGCCCTATCCTTTGGTGGTAGGGAAAAAAGGAAAGGAGCGGGTCAGACAAAAGTCGGGTGAATGAGTACATTATTAATATATGGTGATCATATGCAATCGACTTTTCTAATACTCTATGTGACGTCCTACAAGTGTCCGTGAATTACTTATTTCATTTCATAAGGGGTTTATCTCAATACACACCTACAATAGCGATTTATGCAGGATCATACTCAGGGTTGAACAACTAATCGAACCTCAAGACGACTAATGATCGACTAATAGCTACTGAGACTATCATGCATTGGGGATACCTATAATTCTCAACTATGGGGCTATGTTTTCTCACACTACGACTACACGTATCATATCAACTATGGGACTATATTCTCCATAACTATGACTACCCATATCCTAGTTACACATTGAGGGGGAGCCTGTAATGCCTAACTCGTTGGGGTGTCTCATCGGCTGTAATTATGTCCACCTCTCATTGGTAACGTTACGCCTCTTATTGCACTGTGTCGGGACCAATCAACAACATGTCATCACGTCATGTTACCATGAATACCAAGGAATTCCTATAAGTGTCGGGCCAGAAACTTCATTAGGCATCATCGTCAATGTGCGCGTCCATCATAGAACCTCTTGTAAGTGCAGTTTGCGATAGAATTACCTCCAGTCGAATATCGATCTTGTTGGATAAATAACGTTTACCCAGTCCCGCAACATCCTAGCATCGTAAATAAAGGGAACTAGCTTCCTTACTCCTATCAACATCCATACACACACACACACTACTAACTATTTTATTTAAAACTTGGGCATTAAACCGAGGTTCAATCTATGCTTTGAAAATTCCAACAGGTCTACCGCTTACTCCTGGAGCGGTTGACCACTCCAATAGGAGCGGTCGACCGGTAATCGCTGTTTAATTAGGGATTATCGTCTCCATTTTTTGTTAGTTAATCATAGGTATCCTAAATTTCATTAAAGTATTTCATTTCAGTATACTTATGATGATTATAATGGATGTAAATCTATAATTTGTATTTATCAAAATTCTATCTTAAATACCAATCCTAATTTATAGTTAAACAGTCTAACCTGGGTTTAACATTAACATTAATAGGTTATATGAATTCATATTTCATTAGAAAAGGGGTATAACCTAGATCAATTCCTATTTAATAGGTTTACATCAATTTACATTTATTTTTCAATTCCAGATCTAAATAACATGATTCTCAATTTATTTTTAACAATCTTAATCAGATATGGTATATTAAAATTAACTGCATAAAATCATCTTATTAAAAATATACCCACTCACCTCAAATCCAAGTTATCCCCTTCGAATCGCACTTAGGTTTCACTATGTTTGTTAGCTCTCCACTTGATTTAATTTCTTCAATCTCTCTGTTTTTGTTTTTATTTATATTTGAAGAAGTTTGTGATTAGAGGAAGTGATTTGAATTTGAAAGAGTCTAAATGTTCAGTTCTAATTCTGTTGAATTAGGGTTTGGGTTAATGTTGTATTCATAGGGGTTCAAGCTAATACTGACCAATTATCGACTCCTAAAGAATATTTGTTAAATCCTTAACGCTATCTAATTTCATTCACTGCTAAGAAAAATATATGATTAAATCTGGGCCGTTGGCCACTCAAAACCCTCATCCTAAATTATCAACTGGTTGATCGCTATACTTGGGGTTGATCGACCGGTCCCTATGAGTCAGCAGAATAGGGATCTTAAGGCTAAATTAACGTTAGAGGGAGGGGGTGAATAGTGGTAATTGATTATATGAATATTTTTCAAATTCTTTAAGATTTTACTTGGAATGATGTAATTAACAATCACAGAATCAAAGTACAGATAAAAGTAAATGTAGTAAAAGTAAAATGGAAAGAACACACCAAGATTTTATACTGGTTCAGAGTTACCCCACATCCAGTCCCGTACAGTTCCTTGTATGGATTTCTTTCCAACTAGTAAATACAAATACAATCTTGATTTCAAGGCTACAAGGCACACCCACCAGAATCCTAACCTCTAGTAGAGTCACCTGATTTCCAAGCTACAAGTACACCTACTAGATTTATGGGCTACTAAGCACACCCAATTGATTTTACAGGCTACAATCACACCTAGTTGGATTTCGGGGATACCAAAGCACACCACAGATTATGATTTGATAAAGTTTACAGATTCAAATCTTCGATCTTGATTACAATTGATCCTATAACTCTTGAATATCATTTTGACCTTGATTTGAGTGAGAGAAATGAGAGAAATCAGAGAGTATATAAAGGAGAATTAATTTAGTAATGATTGAATTTGATTTTGGTTGAATTTCAGCAGAGTTTAGGTAAATATTGATTTATAAATCAAGAGAGTGAAAAGATGAGAGAAAAATAAGAAAGTAGTTAATGAAAATTCGTTTGGAAGTCTGGTATGTATAGGGAAACAACGACCATTCCATTCGCGAAGAGATACAACGAAAAGACACTTCTATTCAAATTTAAATTTTGAATTTTACGGCCACTATATATTTAAAACATTATTTATATCCCAATATGACAACAAATACAATAGAAAACAAAACTAAAAACTTACTTTATTTTGAAAAAAATTAACTACAAGAAGGTTTTTTTTGAGACAAATGTGTGATCCTCTAAAGTAGAGGAGAGTACACATGCACATATATATAACACTGACAGAAAAGGAGCTGCCAACATGCCTAGCAGGTGACAAATTATAACACAGAAAAACCTAAAATAACAAAATCAGGTAACTTCTTGGATGAGCTCCGGCAAGGCCACCGCCCATTACACCTCAGTATCGAGCTCCGGCAAGTGTAACAACCCTAATGTTTGATAACATTATTCAGGAGATTTAATTAGATAAATTAAATAGAATAATGTAAATGTTAAGTGATAAGGGGGTTGAGATTTGAACTAATCTAATTAAGGCCATGCTTAATAAATAATTAAATGGGCTTAAGAATGGGTTATAAGCTAATTAATCTACATAAGGGTATATTGGGTATTTGCCGTGTATAACCCTTATCCCTATATATTTTCGTTCCTACCATTTCATTTCCATTCGCGTCATTTTCAAAACAAAATGTAAGAAGGAGGGGTCGACCATTAATAAGAGGAATACAATTAAAAGCTAGAGATTCAAACTTACGGGAAATCAATCTCAATCCAATCTCCATATCTAAATCAAGGTGAATAATGATTTCATCTCTATTTTTTTTGAATCATATGTTTTTGGATTTAAGGGTAAATTTGTTTTTATGATGAATTGAATGATGATATGCTTTAATATTAGTTTGTTTGATTTAAACAAGAATGTTTAAATGGGAATATACATGGATTTAGGGTCAAACCGGTTTATATTGATGTCTAAATGCCATGGAAAAAATTTATGTTATATAAAACATGATTTTGGAGTTGGATTTCAATTTTAATAATTTTCCAAGCTATGGAAAGATTGTTATGAATTTTCAAAGGAAAATATGGTTATTTGGGTTATTTATTTCGAAAAATATATTAAGAATTTGGGTCTAGAATTTTGATATGTTAGATAACATGATTAAAGTGAATTTTTGAAATTTTTGGGGGATTTTTCCAAAGTGATTTGCTATGCAAATTAAATTATTTTAGAAGAGGGACTTCTTTACAATATTGATTTTGCTTAATGGAAGAACATATTTGGTTACTTAACCATGGTTTAGATCTGAAATTAGTGGCAGATATTTTAGTAAAGAATTTGAAAAAAGAGTTAAAACAACCAATCTGGTGATGACACGTGGCAGGTTAGTTAGAAAAAGGTTTGCTTTAAGTAGTATTAAAACAGGTTTACTCAGAATAGTTGGTTTCGCCTTCTTTAGAGGTACCTTTCGACACAGAGCTTTCACCTTCAACCTAGTCGAAACCAACTAAGCCGAAACCAATACACAAGGTATCACAAAGATGGTACGTAGTGGATTGGAGAAAGGCGGAAGGTTAAGTGCTGAAAGCATAGCTTCCAAAGGGGTCGATACCTTGGTTTGTTTTAAAAGAGAAGCGCTTGCCTTTGTTTTGTTTAAGCCTTCGAAAGAGTCAAAGCATATGTTTTCAAAAGTGGTTTTTAAAAGGTTTCGAAAGGGTTGCCATTAACATAAGTTTTCTTTCGAATGGGTTCCTTTACTTATGAAATAATGTTTTTGGGAAGAAGGGGTTCCGACCTAGTCGAAGCCCTGCTGCCGTTCTTTAGTCTTTCGATGGTATTGAAGTCATCAATACTTTCGAAAGGTAGTGTTTGTTTTTAAAGATGTTTCAAGCCTCTTCCTAAATGCTTTCGAAAGGTCCAAGGGTTTCGAAGGGAATGGCTTCGAAAGGGGTTTCGACGCTATCCTTTAATGTTTGTTTGTATGGTTTAAAGCTTTCGAAAGTGATGGTGTTGACGCCATCATATTTTCTCCAATATTTTTATATGATAAAGGATGGTTTCGAAAGAGATGCTTTCGCCTATATTCACTTTGACCTAAATAATATTTTAAGTATAAACCCAATTCTGTCGAAAGGGGGACTTTCAATGATTTCAAAAGGACTACTTCCAATGGTTTCGAAAGGGGTACTTTCAATTGGTTTCGAAGCTATGCTTCTAAAGTTAAATGTTTATTCTTTAATACATTCGATAGATTTTGAAAGAAAGGTTTTAAAGTGTTCGAAAGGCTGGAGCCTAATGTTTTGAAAATAAATTTATATTCTTTCAAAGGAGGTTATCCAATGAAGTCGAAAACAAGGTTTTGAAGGTTTCGACAACCTTAGTTTTCAAAGCAAATAACCCAATCTCATTTTTGAAAGAGAACAATGGAAAAATTAAATAAAGTGTTTTGAAAAGGAGTTTTTCTGAAGAAGTTTTCTTTGATTAAAAGGTTAAAGGCATTAACCATGTTATTAAGTGTGCTTCTTCATATATATATATATATATATATATATATATATTCATATTATTTCGGACCCATAACTGTATTTTGAGGAAGGGCAGAACAACCAACTAGGTTGACCTAGTAATGAATATAAATTAAGTTAACTCCTGAATGAGTAGAATTGCATCTAGGAGGTCAGGAAGACCAGAATATGGGATGCTAAAATATTAAAGAAAGATATTGGCAGGGGCCAATAGGTTCTCAGTAAGGCCATGAAAACTATCTATAGAAAAAGATATTGGCAGGGGCCAATAGGTTCATAGTTAGACCATGAAAACTATGTATAAAGGAAGATGTCAGAAAGACAGGTTCATAGTAAGCCCATGAAAACTATGATTTGATACTGGCAGGGGCCAGTAGGTTTGTAGTTAGCGAATGAAAACTATGTCCGGATTAAGATATTGACAGATGTCAATAGGTTCCTAGTTAGCCCATGAAAACTAGGATAAGGAGAGAAGATATTGGAGTAACTAATAGGTTCCTAGTCAACGCATGAAAGCTAGGATAAGAGTGTAGATATTGGAGTTACCAATAGGTTCGTAATGATCCCGTGAAAACTATGTAATTGGATAGGGAGTCCTTAAATATTTTACCAGTTATTAGTCAGCCCATGGAAACTAATAGGTTAATAGTAAACCTAGAAACTATAATTGAGATAGATAGTCAGAATGAATGTGGATGGGTAATCCAGAATTGATTCTTTTTTTTTCATATCATCATATTATACTGTTTTGAATTGTTTTAACCATTGTGGATGTAGGAGCACAGTATATGGTTTTATAAAGGTTTTAGGATACTAGCGAGGGGAAAACCCGTTCCGCTAAGCGGCGTGGTCCCACTAAATATCTAAATAATTTGAGATGGTAGATTATTATTCATACTGGGCTTTATGTCTGACTCGAAGTTTATATTTTCCCCTTAAACTCTCGGGTACTCAATTGATTTTGAGTAGTTTGAGAGTTGAGGTTTTCAGGTACCTCTTTAGACGAATAAAGCTTCCGGAGATGTGCGGGAGGCATGATAACTATATAGAGTTTTCTTTTATTTGATTCCACTGTGTCGTTTGTAATGGCAAAGTTGTATGCATGTATATACTCTGATCATCCAAGGGGACATCTTCATATGTCTCTCTTGGCGTATGTTGTAATAAGTATATTGTCTTTAAACGTGGTTTACGATTATGGGATTATGTAGTGAATTGGAAATGTTTTGAAATGGAATGTGATCTTGTTTGATGTTTTAAATTTTTTTCGTATTCATGTGTTTTTGTGTATCAATGAATCTAACACCATCGTATTTGGTCGCCGAGGATTAATAACTATGGATGACTGTAGCATCCGTAGCCGTTAGTTTTGGACCTCCAAGTAGGGGGGATGTTACAAGTTGTTATTAGAGCATAGGTTTATGAACTTTAAAAGAAAGTTAAACCTAAAAGATTTTCAAACATAATCCAATGAATTTGAAAAGATGATCGGGGTATGAGTTAACGCTATAGTAAAGTACTTGTATTTGATGTATATATATAAGTATGTACTCCCCTCTCTCTTAGACCATTTTTTGTACCTTATTAAGGCTTGTATGAAGATTTATGAGGAAGAAGATATGGAAGCAGGAAATAGAAGAGGAAATCTAGGTGGAGGAAGCACCACAACCAACGAAAATGCTCGACCTAATACCAGGAGGAACCAAGGTCGACGGGCTAATGGTAATCCAAATGCTGAAGCCAATGTAGGTGCTGGAAATCCGCCAGTAGATGCATGGATGGTGCATCAGTTGTTAGCCACTCTTTTGCAAGCTGTGGTTGCTGGTAATGTTGGAGGATCTAATCATGTGGCTCCAATTGGGAATAACTATGCTAGGTTGAGCGGAGATTACACCAGCCTGGGTGGAAAGCGGTTTTCTGGAATGGAGGATGCTGTTGATGTTGAGAATTGACTATTACACTGTGAAAGGATCATTAGTGATCTATGATTGGATTCTGGGAAAAAGAGGAGGCTGGCCTCTAGGTAGTTGCAAGGGGCAGCACTTCAGTGGTGGAATAGTGTGACTACTAGAGTTCCGAAGGAAGAACTGACATGGGCTGATTTTAGAAGGAGGTTTGAGCAGAGGTTTCTATCTGAGGTTGCTAAGTTGGCGTTAATGAGAAAGTTCATGGATCTAGTTCAAGGAGAGATGTCAGTAATTGAGTATGCTGCTAAGTTTGATGAGCTGTCTCGATAAGGATATGCTATGGTTGACACTGGTATTAGAAGGAATGAGAGGTTCATTCGAGGACTGAGACCCGAGCTTGCTAGAATGACCATGATCCATATCCGAGAACCTTGTAATGTGGTGGTGGAGATGGTCATTCACCATGAAGAGATGCTTACTATTTCTGCTAGAGAGAAGCCAATAGAATCCCAAGGTCCTCAAGAAAATAAGAGGAAATTATTTAAGAAGAAGGGAGCCCAGAAAGGGGATGCTGCCAAGAAGGTAAAGGCTAATTTAGTTTGCTACAAATGTGACAAGAAGGATCATTATGCAAATGAGTGTCGGTCAGACAAGGGGAAGAAGGCTGCAGATAAGAAGAATGTGAAGTGCTTCAATTGTGATCAAGTTGGACATTACAAGAATTAGTGTCTAGAGCCAGTTAGGGAGGATAAAGGAAAGGTTTTTGCTATTGGATCATCTGCTAAGCCAACTGTAGATGATAAAGGAAAGACCGTGATGGAAGGTACGTTTTTGATTCAGAGTATACCAGTTAGGATACTATATGATACCAGTGCATCACATTGATTTATATCACAGTATTTGGTTGATAGGTTATGCTTAGAACCCACATACCTTGTTACTTTCTTAAGGGTTGCGAATCCAATAGGAGGGTATGCAACTCTGGAGATGAGTTGTGACCAATTAGAACTTGACTTGTTAGGTCATATGTTTGCATGCAGTCTGTATGTTTTCGATTTTGTAGATTTCAGAATCATTGTAGGTATGGATTGGTTGTGAAGGTATGAGGCCATGATATTTTGCCAGGATGGGGAGATATCACTAAGACACTCTGATAGTCATAACTGAATTATATTCTCAGTAGAGAATTCTGACCGAAGTAGCTGTGCTTTGCTAAGTGCAATGGAAGTGGGAGACAATCTAATTTAGGTTCGAATCGCAAGAGAGTTTGCAGATGTTTTTGAGCCAGTCACATAACTACCACCCAAAAAGAGTTGTTGAGTTTAGGATTGATCTTTTGCTAGGAGCATAACCTGTGAGTAGACCACCTAGCAGGATGACACCTATTGAGATAAAGAAATTAAAGGTGCAACTAGTGGATCTAGAAGGAAGGAATTTATTAGACCAAGCAGTTTGCCTTAGGGAGCGGCCGCAGTGTTTGTGAAGAAACCAGATGGGTCGTTAAGGATGTGTATCGACTATCATAACGAAAAGACGATAAAGAATAAGTATCCTTTGACGAGAATAGATGATCTATTTGATCAGTTGAGTGGAGCTTGAGTGTTTTCCCAGTTGGATTTGCTGACGGGGTTCCATCAGTTAAGAATGGCAGAGGACAACATTCCTTTGGCAGCATTTCGGACTAGGTATGGTTCATATGAGTGGTTAGTGATGCCATTTGGGTTGACGAATGCACCTGCATTCTTTATGAATTTGATGAACCGAGTCTTCCAAGAGTATTTGAATAGATTCGTGTTAGTGTTTATAGATGACATTTTGTTACACTCTAAGGATGAGAGAGGGCATGAAGATCATCTTAGAGTTGTGCTAGAGACGCTGAGGTAGAATCGGCTAAAGGCGAAGTTTTCCAAGTGTCATTTTTGGAAGAAAGAGGTTAACTTTCGTGGTCACGTGGTTTCATAGAAAGGGTTATCAATCGATGCAGATAAGATCAAAGCTATGAACAATTGGAAGAGATCAGAGATGGTGACCGAGATTAGAATTTTTCTTGGACTTGCTAGCTACTAACGGAGATTCATCAAGGATTTCTTGCAGATAGCAGGGCCTTTGACTAAGTTTACCAGGAAGGAAGTGAAGTTTGTTTGGTCCGACAAATGTGAGGAAGCATTCCTTAAGTTAAAGCATTTGTCGACCAATGCTCTAGTGTTAGTGGTTCCAGATGGAAACCAAGGGTTGGTAGTATACACTGATGCATGTGGGACTGGATTGGGAGCAGTGTTGTACAGAAGGGCAAAGTCATTGCCTATGCATCTAGGTAGCTTAGACTGCATGAAGTAAAATATCCTACACATGACTTAGAGTTGGCTACGGTAATTTTTGCCTTGAAAATTTGGAGGCATTATCTCTTAAGGGAGAGATTGGAGTTGTATACCGATCATAAGTCTTTAAGATATTTATTCTCTTAGAAGGAGTTGAATATGAGGCAGCAAAGGTGGCTGGAGTTTTTGGCTGCTTATGATTTTGGTATAGAGTATACACCAAAAAAAGGTAATAAAGTGGCTGACGCTTTAGCAGGACACACCAGAATATGGTGTAGGCTATGTTGGCAGAATGGAAGGATCTAGAAGCTTTGTCCAGTTGTAGTGTGTAGTTAAGATCAACTGCTAGTTCTAGTCAAAGTACTGCCATGTTGTCCTGTTTAGAAGTTCGACCAGTGTTGATCGAGAAAATTGCTTCTAAGCAAAAAGAGGACCCATTATTAGCCGAGAAGATCAGGAGGCTTGAGGCTGGAACTGAGCTCGATGATTTGAAAGATTTTTGTCTTGATCAGAGAGGATGGTTGTGAAAGAAAGGGTGATTATGTGTTTTAGATGTTGAGAACTTGAAGGGAGATGTTCTTGAGGAATGTCATCGATCCAAGTTTACAATTCATCCTGAAGGGACCAAGATGTATCGAGATATAAAGATGAGCTTCTATTGGGAAGGCATGAAGAGGGATGTTGGCTTGTGGGTTAGGCAGTGTGTAAACTGTCTACAAGTGTAGGCCGAACATCAGAAGCCGAGCGGGTTACTTCAGCCTCTAGAGGTTCCAGTTTGGAAATTGGATTCGATATCCATGGATTTTATAGATGGGTTGCTAAGGTACAGTTCGGGAAGTCATTAAGATGAGCGGGTTACTTCAACCTCTAGAGGTTCCGGTTGATCCAAGAAAGAATGAAGGAAGCTCAATCCAAACAGAAGAGTTACGTAGATAAGAGGCGTAAAGACCTAGAGTTTTCAATTGGAGACCGGGTTTTCATTAAGGTATCACCGATGAAGGGTGTGGTACGGTTCGGGAAGTCAGGGAAACTGGCACCGAGATATGTTGGTTCATTCCAAATAATAGAAAGGATTGGAAAGCTTGCATACAAAGTAGAGTTGCCGAGTAGTATGGCAGGTGTCCATAATGTATTCATGTGTCTCATCTTCGCAAGTATGTGCATGATCCAGAGGCCACTATTCCTTCGACGGGATTGGAAAATCTAGTAGTAGAGCCTAATTTTACTTTTGTTAGACAACCAGTTCAGCTTGTTGCGAGAGATAAGAAAAGATTGAGGAACAAGAAAGTTAAGTTGGTGAAAGTTCAATGGAGCGACAACGAGAAGGACGGTACTTAGGAGACATTCGAGATACTTATCCTGATCTGCTTTGAGGGTATGTCTATATTAGATTTGTATAAATAATTCCTAGTCAGGTAGACTATTATGGTTGTTAGGAGTCCTTACAGATGATTGCTATGTTTAGTATTTGGTCCTTATTGAATTTCGACGACGAAATTCTTTAATGAGGGGAGTCTTTAACACCCCTAATTTTTGATAACATTATTCAGGAGATTTAACTAGATAAATTAAATAGAATAATTAAAACATTAAGTGATAAGGGGGTTGAGATTTGAACAAATCTAATTAAGGTCGTGCTTAATAAATAATTAAATAGGCTTAAGAATGGGTTATAAGCTATTTAATTTATTGGGTATTTGCCGTGTATAACCCTTATCCCTTTATATTTTCATACCTACCATTTCATTCCCATTCATGTCATTTTGAAAACAAAACGTAATAAGGAGGGGCCGACCATTAATAAGAGGAATACAATTAAAAGCTAGAGATTCAAGCTTAGGGGAAATCAATCTCAATCTAATCTCCTTATCTAAATCAAGGTGACTAATAATTCCATCTCTATTTTGTTTTGAATCATATGTTTTCGGATTAAGGGGAAATTTGTTTTTATGATGAATTGGATGATGATATGCTTGAATATTAGTTTGTTTGATTTAAACAAGATTGTTTAAATGAGAATATACATGGTTTTAGGGTAAACTAGTTTATATTGATGTTTAAATGCCATGGAAAAATTTTATGTTGTATAAAACATGATTTTGGAGTTGGGTTTCAATTTTGATAATTTTCCAAGCTATGGAAAGATTGTTATGAATTTTCAAAGGAAAATATGGTTATTTGGGTTTATAAATTTATTTGGGTTTATAAATTTATTTCGGAAAATATATTAAGAATTTGGGTCTGGAATTTCGATATGTTAGATAACACGATTAAAGTGAATTTCTGGAATTTTTGGGGGATTTTTCCAAAGTGATTTTCTCTACAAATTAAATTATTTAGAAGAGGGACTTCTTTACAATATTGATTTTTCTTAATGGAATGGCTTATTTGATTAACTTAACCATGGTTTAGATTTGAAATTAATGGCAGTTATTTTAGTAAAGAATTTGAAAAATAAAAGTTAAGGCAACTACTCTGGTGATGACACGTGGCAGGTTAGTTAGAAAAAGGTTTGCTTTAAGTAGTATTAAAACAGGTTTACTCAAAAAAGTTGGTTTCGCCTTCTTTAGAGGTACCTTTCGATACAGAGCTTTCGCCTTCAACCTAACCTAATAAGCTGAAACCAATACACAAGGTATCACAAATACGGTGCGCAGTGGATTGGAGAAAGGCGGAAGGTTAGGTGTCGAAAGCAGAGCTTCCAAAGGGGTCGATACCTTGGTTTGTTTTAAAAGAGAAGCGCCTGCCTTTGTTTTGTTTAAGCCTTCGAAGGAGTCGAAGCATATGTTTTCGAAAGAGGTTTTTAAAAGGTTTTGAAAGGGTTGTAATTAACATAAGTTTGCTTTCGAATGGGTTCCTTTACTTATGAAATAATGCTTTGGAAAGAAGGGGTTCCGACCTAGTCGAAGAGCTGCTGCCGTTCTTTAGTATTTTGATGGTATTGAAGTCATCAATGCTTTCGAAAGGTAATATTTGTTTTTATAGATGTTTCAAGCCTCTTCCTAAATGCTTTCGAAAGGGTCCAAGGGTTTCGAAGGGAATGGCTTCGAAAGGGGTTTTGATGCTATCCTTCAATGTTTGTTTAAATGGTTTAAAGCTTTTGATAGAGATGGTGCTGACGCCATCATGTTTTCCCCAATATTTTTATATGATAAAGGATGGTTTTGAAAGAGATGCTTTCGCTTATATTGACTTTGACCCAAATAATATTTTAGTTATAAACCCAATTCAGTCGAAAGAAGGACTTTCAGTGATTTCGAAAGGGCTACTTCCAATAGTTTCGAAAGGGGTACTTTCAATTGGTTTCGAAGCTATGCTTCTAAAGTTAAATGTTGATTCTTTAATACGTTCGAAAGGTTTCGAAAGAAAGGTTTTAAAGTGTTCGAAAGGCAGGAGCCTAAAGTTTTGAAAAGAGATTTATATGCTTTCAAAGGAGGTTATCCAATGAAGTCGAAAGCAAGGTTTTAAAGGTTTCGAAAACCAGTTTTCAAAGCAAATAACCAATCTCATTTTTGAAAGAGAACCATGGAAAAATTAAAAGGAGTTTTTCTGAAGAAGTTTTCTTTGATTAAAAGGTTAAAGGCATTAACCAAGTTATTAAGTATGCTTCTTCATTTATATATATATATATATATATATATTCACATTGTTTTGGACCCATAACTGTATTTTGGGGAAGGGCAGAACAACCAGCAAGGTTAACCCAGTATGAATTTAAATAAGTTAACTTCTGAATGAGTAAATTGCATCCAAGAGGTTGGGAGGACCATAATATAGGATGCTAAAATATTAAAGAAAGAAATTGGCAGGGGCCAATAGGTTCTCGTAAGCCTATGAAAACTGTGTATAGAAAAGATATTGGCAGAGGCCAATAAGTTCGTAGTTAGCCCATGAAAACCATGTATAAAGGAAGATGTCAGAAAGACAGGTTCATAATAAGCCCATGAAAACTATGATTTGATACTGGCAGGGGCTAGTAGGTTTGTAGTTAGCCCATGAAAACTATATCCGTATTAAGATATTGACAAATGGCAATAGGTTCCTAGTTAGCCCATGAAAACTAGGATAAGAAGAGAAGATACTGGAGTAACCAATATGTTCCTAGTAAACCCTAGAAAACTAGGATAAGAGTATAGATATTGGAGTTACCAATAGGTTCATAGTAATTCCATGAAAACTATGTAATTGGACAGCGAGTCCTTAAATATTTTACTGGTTATTAGTCAGCCCATGAAAAGTAATAGGTTAATAGTAAACCTAGAAACTATAACTGAGATAGATAGTCAGATTGAATGGGGATGGTGACAGTGTTAGGGTTATGCCCTAGGGGCAATTCTGTAATTTATTTACTCCGAAATCAATTCTTGTTCGAAATAAAGGTGTTTCTTCTTTCTGTTATTTTTTTTATAATGTGTTATAAATAATTAAATGTTTAATTAAAAATATATTTAATAGAAAATCCATAAATGATGTGTTTGTGATAGTAATTACAATTAGTTATAATCATGAGTATTGGATCACATTGTCACAGAACACATCATTTTAAATGTTCCTAGTCAAGATGCATCGACACTGGATATCGATGTATCTGTTGAGACTAGAGTACGTAATGCTCTCCAAATGTTGGGCAGTGTATTACTCATGACTGCTGGGGGCACTAGAGGTTATGTACTGATAGTTATTGGATAGCTCTAGAACAACTCACTCGGTAGTTTTCTGTTGGTTAATATAACTAAGGTCAAACAGAAAATATCGATGTGACTAATTTACACAATTCTTTCGACTTGAGAATACTGTCAACCTTCAATGTGAAACACTCTGCTTTGATTATAGTCAAATCATGGAACGACATCCATCAACTGATTATAGTTGGGTCAAGTGGAAGTATTGGAAGGAAGACACTATTCAAGAGAGGATTCGTCACTTCAGTTATATGCGGTTAGTATCATGGTTAACTCAAGTCAACCCAAAGTCAAAATCTCTGGCCAGAGTGGTACGGTTAATGATAATTATTATTATTGAACCAAGGATTTTGTGTTTGGACTATAGAGTTGAATATGGACAATATTGGAATTTTGACCATTACCAAATTCCATAAATCCAAAGTGATACAGTTTTGACGAAGAGAATTGGTGTATATAAATGTCACTGACGGGCAATGCTTATTAAATTAAATAAGATTTTACTGAAAATGAATAAGTGATAAATTTGGCCATAATGTCACACCACTTGCTAAGTGAAGTGTGAACGTTAACATTTGAATAGTTCGGTGTTAATTGCTGACCAAATTTACACCCAAGAGTTACGCAACTGAAATGATGAATTCTCTTAAGACCGAATGATTTAATTAGTTTATAATTGTTATAAATAAATTAAATTAATCAATATTTATGAAATTTTAATTATAAAATTTGAATAGGGTTAGAGAAATAAAAATTGTTATATATTTATAATAGTTATAAATATATCGATCGATATACGATATCGATAAGCGATTAGATTAGATTTAATTGCATAGCATTTTGGCTTGGGATTAAATGGGTTTAAAGCCCATCGTTAGGGCTACAAATTTTAGTTTTGACAAGTTATTGGAGGCGACTAAAACTTAGGATTAGACCTAGAGATGGATGGCTAAGATTAAGAGAGAATAGGTAATGAGATTGTCCTAATATCTCTCTTGTACAAGGCTATATATATGGATCTCTAAACCCTTAATCAAATAAAACTTTTGGCTGCCATAATTATCAAGTTTTCTGGCCAAAATTAATCTCCATATCAGTAATAAGAATCTCAAATCAATTCAAGTTAAGTAAAAGCACTACTTGATAGAAAAGGTCGACGATTCCAAACTTGCAATCTGACGGATCGAGCATAACTTGAGAAGGGAATTCATTGATTCAAGTGAACTAAAAGGCATTATCAATTGGTATTTTATTTATATATTATAGTAATTATATCATATTTTATGATTTAGTATTGATTAATCCCAAATCTGTATATATATTAATGTCGTATATCTAGTTAGGTGAGATTTTCGTAGGTATATGTAGTTGTCACAAATTAGTTTGGTTATGTGCATGGTTATATTATTATGTGTTATAATTTATGTATAAACAAATCTAATTTGATGTAAAAATTAAATTTTGTCATTATTAATTATTTTATGTATATTTATATATTAATTTAAATATAAATTAATGTATTTTTTTAAATTAATGTATATTTTAAACATATAATTACATATATGTATATTTATAATGTATAAATAGCTTATAATTTTTCCTTACACCTATTTATACATAATATGAATTATCAAATTCGAAAATAATTTTTTTTATATATAAATAATTTTAAATTATCTTTAATTGATTATTTGAATTGTTTATTATATCTAAAATAATTATTGCACTGAAAATTCTATTTTATATTTTTTAAAATTATACATCTATGTAGTAACCCAAGGAAAAAATTTCAGAATTTTGTGTTAACATTTAGTATTTTTAATAATTAAATTACTTCGATTGAACATTTCTTTTATTTATTAAAAATAATATTTTATTTCAAAAAATCATGAAATGTTTTTTGAGCCTGTATTTTATGATCCTAAATTTTGGTAAATTTTAAAATTTGATTTTCTAATATTTTTAATCATTATGATCAAAACTATTTATTATATATATATATATATATATATATATTAACGTTAAAATTTTAAAATTATTATTTTATGTTTGTTATGCTAATTTCGATCTGGAAATAATTTTAAAATATATATATATTTATATTTTATGCATTTGAATGTAATTAATAATTCATATATATATATACATTCTATTTAACCTTATATATATATAATTTTAATTATTATATATATTTGTATGTATAATTTTATATGTTTAATTATGTATATATATTTATACAAATGCTTTAAATTATATATACAGTTAATTTTGAGACTTTTAGTTATAAAATATATTTTAAATATATGTATACGTATTTATATAAATATACTTTGCATTATAGATTTATGCACATATTTAGACAACGTACAATACATACGAAATGAGCTAATGTGTCTGTTGCGATGTAAATCCCAACATCTATATACGGGCATGTTATACCCTTTACGGATTATTATGTTACACATGTAGACACATATGTATATGTATATGATACATGTATATATAAAAATTAAATTATTCAAATTAACTTTACATTACAAAATACTTAAATTTAAATAAAATACATGATTTATTTAAAAAAAAATTAGAATTGTTCTAAATGAATTAGACTTCATAGGCCCAATAAATATCCAATAGGATAAAAAATTTGAAATACACCCACCACAACCACTGCATGCTGGCCCAGTTCCAACAATGGTATCGGAGCCCAATAGCCTATATGGTCTAAATTATTCATGTAGGGCTAACCTATTAAGCTTGCCCACTCAGTACGGTGTTTGGAAAGGTAATGTCTAGGATTGGAATTGGGTAATTAAGTACCATGTCCTACCTGGTTACCGGCCTGGCCTAAAAGGTGAAGTGAGCCCAAAGGTTGCCCCTAATAGAAAAGGCCCTACTTAATTTGGGCCTTGGGCTAATTTTCAAAATTGTCTTGAAAAATAAAGTAAAGGATTTTAAATTTAATTGTTAAATTTAAAATAAAATACATGTTTATTATAATAGTTATAATGTAACATATTTTTCAAAATGTTCGAAATACAAAATAACATAATTTTCGAAAATTATAAATTTTATTAATAAGTTAATTAATAAAATGTATGTGCATGTAGTAAATATATTATGAAATATGTTATGATATTTTGAAACGTTTAAGATATCATAAATATGCATGCATACATATGAATAATGATTTTCAAAATCAAGATAATTTAATTAATTTAATTAAAAGGTTAATTAATTGAAATTATAATTACACATGTATATGATATATGTGTTATACTATAAAGGTTATAGTATATAATAAATATAAATGTCATATCAATATAAAATTAATTAAAATGTTAATCAATTAAAATTAATTAAATATGATTTAATTAATATAATATTATACAGAAGACTATTATATAAGTAATGTGAAATATAAAAACTATATAAATAAAACTTATATAATATGAATGTATAAAACCCATAATAGACTTAAGAAATAAACACATACGTTATCGTACGTATATCGTGATTTCTGATGTGTTCGACACTTGAATCACGAGGGTAGTTCATAAGAATTACATTATTTCATAAGTCGATATCACTCAATTTAATGTTGTCCTCTACTATATATATGTTAATAAATTACTTACATACTCCTTAGTTGTTGAGAAAACTCAAGCTAAGGATGTTATGTGTAGTATTATTAATATATTGAATAGATGAGGTAAGATAACTATATGTATTTGTTGAGCAAACTCAAGGTACATATATTATACTTAGGCCATCACGATATGGTAGGTATGAGTGAATAATTTCATTTCGATTTGTTGAGCAAACTCAAGGTCAATATGAAATTAGGACAAGGTTCCAAGGGTTAGGAGTTGTATGTGATACAACCGATAAAAGGTTATTCATTATTCGTGGAGCTATGACTTGTTGAGCAAACTCAAGGTTAGAATTCCAAGATGGACAAGTCCTAACACCTACTAGTGAAGTCATAAGACTTCTATGATTTGACTTAAGGTTTGGCGAAACATAAAAGACTAGTGGGAGCTTATTAGTAAAATGAAACATAATGTTTAACCTTACTAATATTATAAGAACATCTATTATGTTTTGTCCTAGTAATCTACCATTTAAACTTGCAGAAAAAGTCAACTCCAAAACTGTTTTCTGAAAGTGACAAACTCACCAGACCTAACTATACCGACTGGCTAAGAGCAATTAAAATAGCATTGAGTCATGAGCGCCTTTGGACTTCTGTTACATGTGAACCCAAAACAGAACTCGCTGATGGTGTAGACCCTGAAGAACGACTTGCTTATTTAAAGAGGGATCTGACTTAGAGATCACCCAAGTTTTCGTGTTGTCTACCTTAGCCAAACTGTTGCCAAGGCAACACGAGAACATGTCTATCCATGAGATTTTTAATAGTCTCAAAGCTCTTTTTGGTGAACAGTCCCGTTCCACATGGTACGAGCTTTCGAAAAAACTGTTTAACACCAAAATGACCAAGGGATGGAAAGTGGACGATTATGTTCTAATGATGAAAGGCTATATTGATAGACTTACACGGTTAGACATAAAGATAAACAATAAATTCAAGTAGACTTGGTCCTTAGTTCTCTCACTCCTCAGTATGAACCGTTCATAGTGAATTACAACATGAACCAATTGAATGTGAATCTCGTGGAGCTCCTCAATATGTTGAGGTCAGCCGAGTCAACATCTAAAGATCAAGGTGTCGTACTTGCTGTGAAGGGAAATGCATAATCTTCGAAAGGTTCGAAGAAGCGGAAAAGAGATAGTAAGAAACAGAAAAGTAAGAAGACCGATGACAAGGGTGAATGTCACCATTGCCACAAGAAAGGTCACTGGAAGAGAAACTGTCCCGACTACTTGAAGATTATCAAGGAAAGGAAGTAGAATGGTTTTGCAGCTCCATCAGGGGCTTAGGAACTGGCATCGCGTGACAAAACAAAAGGAGAAATGAAGCTCCAAGTTGCTGATGGATCTATAGTAGATGCAACGGCAGTAGGAGACTATCATTTAGATTTTCCAAGTGGATTAGTATTAGTATTAAATAAATGCTATTATGTAAAAGACTTTATTTATGGAATTATCTCTGTTTCTAGATTATCTAAGACTGGATATATTTTTCGTTGTGCAAATAATGTTATGAACATTAGTTTGGATGGAAATAAAGTCTGCAAAGGTGTCCTTGAAAATGGCATTTATGTGATTAATACATATTATGTTTGTTCTGTGAATGAACTTTCTAATAAATTAAACGACAATTATCTTTGGCATTGTAGGCTTGGTCATATTAGTGAGAAACGACTACACAAATTAAAAACCAATGGTTTTCTACCGTCAATTGATTTTGAATCATTTGAAACTTGTGAGGCGTGTCTTAAAGGTAAAATGACCAAGCACCCCTTTAGTGGGAGCAATGAAAGAGTTAATGAACTCTTAGGGTTAGTATATAGTGATGTATGTGGCCCAATGTCTATATTAACCAAAGATAATAGTTCTTACTTTGTTACTTTCACTGATGATTTCTCAAGACTAGGATATGTATATCTTATAAAGAACAAATCCGACGTTTATGAGAAATTTGTTGAGTACAAAAAGGTAGTAGAAAATCAAACGGACCATAAAATTAAAATTCTTCGATCAGATTGAGGAGGTGAGTATGTTGGACAGGATTTCCAACAATACTTAAAAGATAATGGGATTATCTCTCAGGTTACTCCACCCTATACTCCACAACACAATGGTGTGTCATAGCGAAGTAATCGAACCCTATTAGATATGGTTCGTTTCATGATGAGTAAGGCTGAGTTACCTCTGTCCTATTAGGGATATATGCGCTAGAAACTGCAGCACATATGTTAAACTTGTTACCCACTAAATCTGTGCCCAAAACACCATATGAGATATGGTGTGGTAAGAAACTCCAACTCAAATATTTGAAAGTATGGGGTTGTCCGGCATACATTAAGAACGTTGGTCCAAAAAAACTAGAGGCAAGATCGGTACTATGTAAGTTTATAGGATATCCCAAAAACTCGATGGGATATATATTCTACAATACCCGAGGAACACAAGGTCATTGTTTCTCGACACGCTGTCTTTTTAGAAAAGGAATTTATATTAAAAGAAATTAACAGTGAAGTTGTAGACTTGGATGAGATTCGAGAAACTAACACTGAAGTCGAAACAGTGGGAGAAACAAGGTCACTGTATACAAAAACACACAACCTATTAGAAGGTCTAGTAGGGAATCCCACGCACCAGAGAGATACTACGGTTTTCTCATGGATAGCGAAAAGGAGGACCGTGTCTTAGATGGCGACACTCCTCTGTCTTTCCAACAAGCACTGCAAAGTAAAGACTCTGCACTCTGGCTTGAAGCTATGAAATCCGAGATAGACTCCATGTACGAACACAAAGTTTGGACTTTTTCGGATGTACCCGAAGGGATAAAACCCATCAGTTGCAAATGGATTTTTAAGAAAAATATAAATGCGGATGCAGAAATGGAGACTTATAAGGCAAGGCTGGTTGCAAAAGGATTTCATCAAATTCAAGGTGTTGATAATGACGAGACCTTTTTCGCTTGTAGCCATGCTTAAATCTATTTAGATTATGTTAGCCATTACCGCATTCTAAGACTACAAAATATGGCAAATGGATGCAAAGACGGCTTTTCTAAATGGTGATTTAGAAGAAATCATTTATATGTCACAGCAGAGGCTTTTGTAGTCAGTGGGAGTGAAGGTAGAGCTTGCATGTTGTTAAAGTCCATTTATGGACTCAAACAAGCTTCAAGGAGTTGGAACAAGTGTTTTGATAAAGTAATCAAACAGTTTGGTTTTTATGAGAACACAGAGGAAGCATGCATATATAGAAAGGAACAGGGAAATGCTATCGTATTCTTAGTACTCTATGTTGATGATCTGTTATTGATTGGCAATGACACTTCATCATTGCAATCGGTGAAAGCTTAGCTTTCCAAAAACTTCTCCATGAAGGATTTGGGAGAAGCAGCCTATATACTTGGTATAAAGATCTATAAAGATAGGTCTAAGACGCTAATGGGATTGTCCCAATCCCTGTACATAAACACTATACTAAAACGGTTTAGTATGGAGAATTCCAAGCATGGAAGTGTTCCAACGCAATCTGGAATTGTCCTTTCTAAAAAGGATGCTCCTCATACTGATTGTGACGACCGCCCATGACCCCTGCACCGAATCTAGAGATAGTGCGCTGTAAAGAGTGCCAGGCGACCATGGACGATTGTCAGGGTAAAATTAAAACAACAGAATCTATCGTATTACTCACAGCGCATGGATAAAATACAATAGAACATATGTATAGTGAAGCTTTACAGGACAAAATGACATCATATAAAACTCCATAATAGTTGAATACAAGCATCCAAATAACTAGTACATCAAGCCTCACTACATGACACTCAGAGAATACAAAACAGCGGAACATCCAGTACTTATAATAAGAAGATAATATGCAACCCTCCAGCTCGTCTTCGATATCAGCATCGTGAGAAGAGAACAGCACCTGTCACCTGCTACCTAGTCTGCCCGTCCCAAAATGGACGAACAGCCCAAGGCAATAAGAATTAAAACATAAAGCCTTGAGTCAGACAACAGTCTTAGTGAGCAGTAAATTAACTAACAACATACCAAAAGAGCATAAAGGAAAAGGAATAGGAATACAACCCTCCCACTCCACCTCTTTCTACAGTGATAGCCCCCAGACACACACTAAGTAGAAGCAACATAGCAGAGCATACAATTTGAAGTAAAGTAATAATCATTCGAGTCAAGGGCGATGTTTTCCAAGTACCAAGGCCTAAATCAGATAAGCACCCAGAAAATACCGCTCTTGAGTCCGAATGACGATACAACCAAACATCCATGACTCTGGCTATCACTGTTATCATTGCTTCGATATCACCGTTAATTGAATGACCGGCACATTCTTTCAGCCGTCCGTCAAGGGCTAATGGAAACCCCGGTTCTAGACATAACTCCCGCACGTCGTCGCAGCCCGTGCCTAGGACTATCGAATCTGCCCAGAGTACTCGACCATCAACAGTTAGTCGTTGGGACTATCGAATCTGCCCAAACGTACTCTTGCTTAGAGCATGCTAGAACCTTCAACAACGATGCTATCCAAGCCTCCTAGTCATCCTCCTCGACGACTATTCTCATATCCATTCATTATCCTCAACTCGAATCATATCACCGAGTTATCAACATGCTTGGAATGATCCCGTCTGGATTATACCAAGTCTTCATCACATGATTGCCTCGCTTCATCACATCCTCGCAAAGCCTCATCTCAACATCACATCATCAAGTCTATGCATAAGAGCTTCATCATCCCGCTACATATGCCACGAGCAGCTTTCCCAATTCAAGAGCCTTTCCCTTAGCTTTTGAATCATCTTCGGTCTAAAACCAATCAAAAATCATCTAATTCACAGCAATCAATCATGTCAAACATCAATCCAAGTAACCAAGCATTCAAATATAAGCAAAATGGACAATTATAACAATAATGACATTTTCGTAATTAAAGAGTTGAAAGTCTAATAAGCATGAAATCATGAGAATTATCTCTACAATCTTTATGAATGAACTTGCATAGGTTAACACTTAGTAAAATGGTTGTCAAATCATCATGAACAATGGATCTACATGGATCTACACTTAGATTTACAAAAATGCATAGAAATCACTATTTTAACACCAAATCAAGCTAACAATCCGATCTACTCCTTTGGATCCGTGTGAGAGATAATCACCACTCACCAAATCACCTAAACAAACCCAAATCAACACGCTTCAGATCTGGACAGCGAGGGATCAAGCTTGATCTATCACGAATCCGCTTCAAATGAAGAAATCTCTCTTGAAAAGATGAAGATCTTCAATCTATGCTCTTGAATCTTCAATTTGATCTTCAACTTGGATGAATGAAAGCACTAGATTAGAGTGGAGAAAAGAAGTGAAGAAGTGTAGAAGTCGAGCTCTCAAAATGGCAGCACTTCGTCGCTTCAAAAACCGGTGCCAAAATAGTGAGATATGGACGTGTATTTATAGGCTGAAAATGACCTTAACTCGTCCGCCTCCTTAAGTCGTCGCCGACTTAACACCCTCTTCCGACTTACGACTTAACTGCCTCACCGACCTACGACTTAACTATATGGCCGACCTAACGAAGTCACAGACTCATCATACTGCCGCAAAACCCAAGTCTTAAGTCGTTTGACGACTCAACAACTTACCCACTAAATGACTTAACCGCCTACGACTCAGCGACTTATGACCTAAACAACTCAACAACTTAACACAGGAGATGACCTACCGACCCAATTACCCTGCCGACCTATCCTTAACTCGTTTATAAGTCGGTACTCCTATGGGTCGGTCATCCCACTAACTCGCTTATCCCGGTAAGCCGCTAACTACCTTAAGTCGGAGAAACTCTTAGGTCGTCTAAGTCTTAAGTCGGTCAATTCCTATAGGTCGGTCCATCCTATGAGTCGTTAACTCGGTACAACCCTTAAGTCGGTGGACACTAACTCGCTAACCACTTTAAGTCGGCCAAACCTATAGGTCGCTTACCCCTATGATTCGCTCAACTCTTTATCTCCTAAGTCAGTAAACCGGTCGACCGACTCATCCTTAAGTCGCCCACTTCCTTAGGTCGGTCTAACACTATAAGTCATTCCACCTACCTATACTACACATGACCTAAATCCAGTCCTATACGACTCAACTCCGAACGACTTAAACTACACCACGACCTAAGCCTCTACACGAGTTAACTTCCATACGACTTAAGCTTTGGTCGACTCAACTCTAAACGACTTAACAACATCAACGACTTAATGTCGATAGTTTTACAATCTTTCGATCCGTAAAAATACGGGTCGTTACACTGATGATGAGAAAAAGCGTATGAAGAGGATTCCCTATGCTTCAGCCATAGGATCCATAATGTTTGCTATGTTATGTACTAGACCGGATGTGGCATATGCATTAGGATGTGTAAGCCGATACCAGTATAATCCAGGAGAAAAACATTGGACGACCGTAAAATGTATACTTAAGTATTTGAGAAATACTAAGGACCTATTCCTCATTTTTGGGAATGGAGATCTCCTTATGAAGGGGTATACAGATTCGAGCTTTCAAAGTGATATAGATGATAGTAAATCAATGTCCGGCTATGTCTTTACACTAAATGGTGGAGCTGATAGCTGGAAAAGTTCCAAGCAAGAAACGGTTGCTGATTCCACGATGGAGGCTGAGTATATCGCCCTCAATGAAGCAACAAAAGAGGCGGTATGGATGCGCAAGTTTTTGAGTGAGCTCGGAGTGATTCCCGATACTGAGAATCTAATAACATTATTTTGTGATAACAATGCAGCGATACAGATCGCAAAGGAAGCAAGAGCACATAAGAAGTCATGACACATTCTTCGAAAGTTCCACCTGATTAGAGAATTCGTTAAGAAGAAAGAAGTTGTGATTCAAAGGGTAGATACCAAGGACAACATAGCAGATCAATTCACTAAAGGTCTAATTCGGCCAGTTCTCGAGAAACTGATTGAGAGGATGGGATTGAGATTCCATAATTAGCCCCAAGTGCAAGTGGGAGATTGATAGTGTTAGGGGTATGCCCTAGGGGCAATTCTATAATTTATTGACTCCGAAATCAGTTCTTGTTCGAAATAAAGGTGTTTCTTCTTTCTGTTATATATTTGTTATAATGTGTTATAAATAATTAAATGTTTAATTAAAAATAAATTTAACAGAAAATCCATAAATGACGTGTTTGTGATAGTAATTACATTAGTTGTAATCATGAGTATTGGATCACATTGTTACAAAACACATCATTTTAAATGTTCCTAGTCAAGATGCATCGACATTAGATATCGATGTATCCGTTGAGGCTAGAGTACGTAATGCTCCCAAATATTGGGCAGTGTATTACTCATGACTGCTGAAGGTAGCACCTAGAGGTTATGTACTGATAATTATTGGATAGCTATAGAACAACTCACTCGGTAGTTTTCTATTGGTTAATATAACTAAAGTCAAACAGAAAATATCGATCTGACTAATTTACACAATTCTTTCGACTTGAGAATACTATCAACCTTCAATATGAAAAACTCTGCTTTGATTATAGTCAAATCATGGAACGACATCCATCAAGTGATTATAGTTGGGTCAAGTGGAAGTATTGGAAGGAAGACACTATTCAAGAGAGGATTCGTCACTTCAGTTATATGAGGTTAGTATCACGGTCAACTCAAGTCAACCCAAAGTCAAAATATCTGGCCAGAGTAGTACGGTTAATAATAATTGTTATTATTGAACCAAGGATTTTGTGTTTGGACTATAGAGTTGAATATGGACAATATTGGAATTTTGACCATTACTAAATTCCATAAATCCAAAGTGATACAGTTTTGACAAAGAGAATTAGTGTATATAAATGTTACTAACGGATAATGCTTATTAAATTAAATAAGATTTTACTAAAAATGAATAAGCGATAAATTTTGCCATAATGTCACACCACTTGCTAAGTGACGTGTGAACGTTAACATTCGAATAGTTCGGTGTTAATTGTTGACCAAATTTACACCCAAGAGTTACACAACTAAAATGATGAATTCCCTTAAGACCAAATGATTTAATTAGTTTATAATTGTTATAAATAAATTAAATAAATTAATATTTATGAAATATTAATTATAAAATTTGAATATGGTTTGAGAAATAAAAATTGTTATATATTTATAATAGTTATAAATATATCGATCGATATACGATGTCGATAAGCGATTAGATTAGATTTAATTGCATAGCATTTTGGCTTGGGTTTAAAGCCCATCATTAGGGCTACAAATTTTAGATTTGACAAGTTATTGGAGGTGGCTAAGACTTAGGATTAGACTGTAACGACTCGGGTTTTGCCCGCTCGAAAATCAACATCCGTACTTCACATTGTACTAGAATGCCGCAGATTCGACCGTTCAAATCCGATTCGCCGGAGCTATAACACAATTAAGTAAATAACACAGCGGAAGAAAAGAATAATACATTGATATACAATATCTGATACAACAGAGTGATACAATGAATATCAATATACATCAGAGATATGATACAACAAATATCAGAGATACAAGAAATAGCAGCGGAAAAGAAAAGATAACAACAGCAGCGGATAGAATATCTCCAATAGAGTGTTCCAATCCATAGCTAGCTCCAGATAATCTACTCAACCTGAATATCTGAAAGAACCCAACTCTAGACTGCCCGTGTGGAAAATGGTGGGCACCCAGAGTTTAGGAAGGGAACAATAAACTCCGGATCAGTCATGGGACTGGTGTGAGCAACAAAAACAGTTTATCTTTTAAACAAACAACAAAGAGTTTTAAAACATTGAAATCCGCAATGCTTTTAGAAAATGAAACTACCATAAGACCTCCCGCCACACACACAATGCAAACGCAGAATTGGAGGAGATTTCTTCTTATGATAGTCAAAGATGCTTACTACGTAAAATCATTGAATTATTATTATTAGTGCATAGTGGAAAACAATTTGAAAGTATAATATTAATCTTAGCCAGCATAGGTACCATTATACTATGCCTACTATAGCTACCATATTAGATGGCAGGTTCTACAACTAAAACCGTACAAAGTTCGTATTTGGAAGATGGATTTCCAACAAATGGTCAGGCTAAGGAACTTCCTTCCGCCGCATGGGAACGCCTCTGGCGGGACGCCCCGAGAGACAAACTGCTCTCTGCAAAACAAGGCCGGGTTACCCCTGTAACAGGTAACTCACGAATATGCCACCTCCCGGTCCTTTGGGACCTTTATCCGAGCTCGGTATCCAACATCACACATCATAAAGAAAGTGTATCCACATGAGTAAGTATCTGGGCTCCATACCATGATACCACCCCTTTCCAGAAGGAAATGACATACCCTAAAGGGCGCGACCCTCATAACCTTGCCGCAACATTCCTGTTTCGACCATTTCCGGGTTGTGAGGCCCTGACGAAGTCTCGTCCACAAAGCTACGCTTTTTCAAAAAGCCACGCTTTGGGTCAACAGATGATCAACCTATGATCACAAAGATAAATGATCAAACAAATGATCATATCACAAATGATCAAACACTGATCATCACACAGCAACACTCAGCATGTCACATTACCAAATTGGGATATATCGCTGATAAATTTCAACTACATAACCTCTAAGCTCGTACGTCTCAGAGAAGGGTGTTAAGCTAAGAGAATAAATTCTCCGCCACCAACAGAAATGTATTTGAAAGAAATCGGCTTTATATCTCAAAGTGTAATGTCAGACATGTAACCATACAAGTCTGTTACGGGTTCGAACAGAACCGAAGGCACTTCTCACGAAGCCCTTGCAATTCCGGATAATTTCCAATCACGTCCGGACTTCCCATCACAAAGGGTGATAAAATCTCTATATCGGGGCCAGTCGATGCAGAGACATTCGACGAGTTGTCCTTTCGTTTTCGAAAATATCCGGTCTTCACCACCGGTCTTCAAATGCTATCCATATACGACGTACCAGTATTCGGAACGGGTTATATGACACAAAGGTCCTCTCCCGGCTAAACCGAATAATGAGCGCAATACTTTAAAACATATGGATATTGGGATTTCAATTAAGTCACAACTTATTACCCAAACTTCTCTTTTCAAATGGTTTACCAAATTACCATTTTCAAATCTTTAAATAAAAAGATTCATTTTAACAACCTTAAATGGTTTAACAATTTTCCACATTTTTATCTTTTAAACAAAAGATTCATTCACCGATTTTCCAAATTAATTTCCCTTTCAATTTAACTCGTTAAATCTTTAAATCAAAGATTTAACTTATAGCTTTCAAACAATTCCATTTCAATTAGTTTAAACAAATCATCATTTTAAATCTGTTAAAAATAAACAGATTTAATTCATAGCTTTTCAAAACAATTCATTCATAACTTGGAAAACCATTTTCGCTTCAATCTTGAAATTCCTTTACTTAAACTGGAATTTCATTTCTTATCTGAAAGCTTTTATTATTTGAAAACAAATAGTTTTCGTTTAAGAAAAATCCAATTATATTTGTACGAGTTAAAACCCTTGAATTTAAATTCACATTTCCAAATCAATATTTTTAAAATAGTTTAACCCTTATATAATTGGTATAACATCTTTAATCCCTTGTTTCAAATCATAGAATTCAATTTCAAATCTTGAATTTAAGTTTAAATCAAATTATTTAAACTTTCAAAACTCGATTAAGTTATTCAAAATAACTTTTATCTTTGAAATTCCATTTCAAAAGTTTTTCACTTTTAAACCCAAATTTCTAATTTCAAAATCAATTGAAATTAAAATTTCAATTTCAAAAATATCAAAATCAAATTATCTGTGACTTAACCGATTTCCACGTGAAATCCATATTTGTGTGTGTAATAGTGTAGTCCGGGGGTTTCACACAATAGTGCACAACATCAATTATCACAGATATATCGATAAGCGGTATAATCGATAACGCTTATCTTCATTCACAGATTCATAGATAAAATAAATTTATCGGTTACAAATATTCATTATTATAATTCGACGTGGGTTTCGGATAACCAACTGGAATCCGACTCCCTGTCGCATCGAAATTCAAATGTCGTTTACGGGTCAAGGGTTTTCATATTCACATAGTAATATATCACAGAAACAGAAATCATAGATCACGACATAAATCAGGGTATATCACAAAGCATCACATATCAGGAAATATCAAACAATTCAATCATCCAATCAAATCCAAATATTCATAAGTAAGGTCAGTTAATTATCTGATTTATTCAAATTAGATTAATTACTTATGAATAAACTACTAATCTTGGTTAATTAATCATAAATTAATTACAAATCATTCTGATTAATTATCCTTAATTATAATTTAATTAGATTTTAAATTAACTGAACTAATTATCTGAATTTATTCATTCTTAATTGTTAATTTATTAAATCTTAATTATCTTTATTAATAAATTATTCTCTAAATTTATCAACTCTTTATTACAAGATGATTACAAATTATTGACTGCTTAATCAGTATTTAATCATTATAAATAATTTTCGTTTTAAGTTAAAAACTTAAATATTTGATTTACTCTTCAAATATTTTATCAAATTAATTTCTTGAACAATTTTTTTTCTTTTAAAGTTTAAGCTTTTAAAATACTTTATTCATTTCACATAATTATTCCAAAAACACATTTTTAACTCATGTTCGAAATTTTCATAAAAGACTCAAATCTTCACTGTTTTCAACTTGACCCGAGACCTCCCCGAGTCACGCGCGAGAAAATTTGCTTCCTGCTTCGAGAATTTGCCAATTCGACCCGTGTGGAATAATTTTCAAAATTTTGTCTAAGTGCTAAAACCTACCCGGTACCATACTAAAATAACTCGAGTTCGACTTCGAGTTCCCACCTCATTTCCTCGAGACTCCCCTACACGCAACCCTTCTTCTTCCTCTCTTTCCTTTCCCCAGTAAGTTTAAGTTTTAAACTTAAGTATATTTACAGGAACTCACTCAAAATTTCGCACACGAACTCGAAGCAATCAACTCGCTAACTCGAGTAACGACTCGAGGCACCATGGCAACAACGTCGTTGATACCCATCCCCTCGCCGTACACGTGCACGACGACGCGCCGTAACTCCGGCGAACCCCAAGACCACCGGCAAGTCACAAATCACCCAAAAACTCGTAAACCAAAATCGAATCGCCTCCAAACATCTCAAATCGGAATTCAGGCATTCGCTCGAAAAACAGTCACCAACAACCCTCAGTAAAATGCCTCGCCACCGCTGCACAGGCCACCGGAGTCGACCAAGTTTTGACCACACCTCGACGACACTCCAAGCAATCATTCCCCAAAGTTACGTGAAGCTCGATCACTTAAGGACGACGAACTCGTCACATTTCAGACATGTCCAAAAGCTTGCACAAAACCCTAATTCAGTCTCGTTTCTTTAATTTATATAATAGAAAAATTGTCTGACAATTTTCTAGAAATCAATGATGTTCAAACAAGCTTCAAACAAATTTTCAACATTTCAAATTGGTTCGAATGTTAGAAAATGGTAAAATGCAAATTTTATTCAAATTCAAACTGCTCTGAGAATTCAAAACTAAAACTCTCGGTTTTTGTTTTAAAAATCTAAACTTGCAGTAATAATTCAAGTTATCAACATGAATTAACTTTTTACATCAATTGAATTTATCGAATTATTATTCGATTTCCTGTAAACAAGATTACAGAAGTATATTCCTCCAACATTTTTAAAACAGCATTTAAAACTCCTGATTGAAGTTCAAGCATTTTGTGTTGTTGAAAAATTAAAACTTTACCATGATCAAATGGAAACAATTCGAGATTAAATAGTTTTCAACCCTGTAACAAATAAATAGGGAAGTATGGTATACAGAGCAACCTATAAATATGCTCAGGATTATATTCAACTGAAACATATACAAACCATATTATTAATGAATCATGAGCTGTTTTTAATTAACTTAAAGCTTTAAAAATTATATTTACTTACTGGTATAAAGAAGGAAACTGGGTTAGTTTACTCACTTTAGATTCCAATCCTTAAATATAAACAGAGGGAGAGATTTGGATTTTAGAAATAGGTTTACTCTGTAAACCTGGAACAAGAATCTTTGTCTGTAACCCAGACATGCACAATCATATATACATACTTATATGTATATACAAACATAATTCCACTTGAAACAACAGCCCAGATCATACTTCAAGCATTCATTACCATATCAAGGAATATAAGCAAAAATAAGGGAGTTTGCTCACCTTGTAAAAGCAAAAACAGAGAACTCAACTTGTACAGGCTTGAAAAACTTGAATTTTTGAAACAGAGGAGCTTTGAACCAAAATCTGGAAATGCTGTTGGCCTACAATGATTTGTTTTACTTCATGAATCTAATTGCTGTTGTTTTTAGTAGAAGCTTGTTTGAGTTTAAATGACATTTACTTTAGTTTTTTTTTTCTCAGTGAAAAGGAACGAACTGATAAGATGAAGAAGTTAATATGCTTGAAAATAAGCTTACAGGTTATAATATTTTTGTACAAGTAATGTTGTGTATTTGTACAACATCAGGGATATTTTTATCAAGTGGTGGCTGATATTTTCCTTTGGTGGCTTGCATTTATTATCAGTTGTACAATATGAAGATATGTTGGTGGCTGAAGATATATGTGTTTGTATGCTACAGATATTGCATTAACTACCTTGTACCATACTTTAACTCGGCTGTACATATATGAATATATTTTGATGTCTTCCTTCTTTAGCAAGTGTTTCATTAGTTTATACCTATATATTTATATTACTTATCCAGTTTTTTTGTTTGTTTGTTCATACATGAATATATATTAATGTTTGTTTAATTACTTGGTATAATTTTGTATATATTTTTATAAGTAATTTGAAATGACAATTTCTATTTAAAAATAAGAATTCATTTATAAAGACATTCTATTATTATTTAACCCTATATTTATTTTTAAAACCATTTATTTACAATTTAAATTCAAGTCAAAATATATATTATCATATATACAATATTTTTAAATTTTTAAACGATTTATACAAATATACTTGGATATCGGGGAAACTCGCATCACCTTATCAATTAATTTCACAAACTTTATTCAAAAAATACAATTAATTATTAATTTAAATATATAGAAAATTTGGGGTCGTTACAGACCTAGAGATGGATGGCTAAGATTAAGAGAGAATAGTAATGAGATTGTCCTAATATCTCTCTTATACAAGGCTATATATATGGATCTCTAAACCCTTAATCAAATACAACTTTTGACTGCCATAATTATCAAGTTTGCTAGCCAAAATTAATCTCCATATTAGTTCTAAGAATCTCAAATCAATTCAAGTTAAGTAAAAGCACTATTAGATAGAAAAGGTTGACGATTCCAGACTTGCAATCTGACGAATCGAGCATAACTAAAGAAGGGAATTCATTAATTCAAGTGGACTCAAATGCTTCATCAATTGGTATTTTATTTATATATTATAGTAATCATATCATATTTTATGATTTAATTTGGTTAATCCTGAATCTATATATATATATTAATGATGTATATCTAGTTAGGTGAGATTTTCGTAGGTATATGTAGTTGTCACAAATTAGTTTGGTTATGTGCATGTTTATATTATTATATGTTATAATTTATGCATAAACAAATCTTACTTGATGCAAAAATTAAATTTTGTCATTATTAATTATTTTATGTATATTTATATATTAATTTAAATATAGATTAATGTATATTTTAAACATATAATTACATATATGTATATTTATAATGTATAAATAGCTTAGAATTTTTCCTTACACTTATTTATACATAACATGAATTAAAAAATTCGAAAATAAATTATTTATATATATATAAATAATTTTAAATTATCTTGTATAGATTATTTGAATTGTTTATTATATCTAAAATAATTATTGCATTGAAAATTTGATTTTACATTTTTTAAAATTACTTCATCTAGGCAGTAACTAACGGAAAAATATTCAATTTTTTTTGTTTATATTTAATATTTTGATAATTAAATTACTTCGGTTGAACATTTCTTTTATTTATTAAAAATAATATTTTATTTCAAAAAATCATGGAAATTTTTTTCGAACCTGTATTTTATGATCCTAAATTTTCATAAATTTTAAATTTTGATTTTTTAATATTTATTACTAATATTTTTAATTATTATGGTCAAAACTATTTATTATATATATATTAACGATAAAATTATAAAATTATTATTTTATGTTTGTTATGCTAATTCGACTGGAAATAATTTAAATATATATATATATATTTATATTTTAAGTATTTGAATGTAATTAATTATTTATATCTATACATTTTATTTAACCATGTGTATATATATATATAATTTTAATTATTAGATATATGTATATATAATTTTATATGTTTAATTATGTATGTATATTTATACAAATGTTTTAAATTATATATATAGTTAATTTTGAGACTTTTAGTTATAAAACATATCTTAAATATATGTATTTATATAAATATACTTTGTATTATAGATTTATGCACATATTTAGACAACATACAATACATGCGAAATGAGCTAATGTGTCTGTTGCGATGTAAATCCCAACAACTATATACGGGCATGTTATATCCTTAATGGATTATTATGTTACACATGCACACACATATGTATATGTATATGTATATTATACATGTATATATATAAATTAAATCATTCAAATTAACTTTACATTACAAAATACTTTAAATTTAAATAAAATACATGATTTTATTTAAAAAAAATTGAATTCTTCTAAATGAATTAGACTTCATAGGCCCAATAAATATCCAATAGGATAAAAAATTTGAAATACACCCACCACTACCGCTGCGGGCTGGCCCAGTTCCAACAGATGGGTAATCCAGAATTGATTCAGTTGTTTTGCATATCTTCATATTATACTGTTTTGAATTGTTTTAACCATTATGGATGCAGGAGCACAGTATATGATTTTACAAAGGTTTTAGGATACTAGTGAGGGGAAAACCCGTTCCGTTAAGCGGCGTGGTCTCACTAGATGTCTAAATTATTTGAGATGGTAGATTATTTTTCATACCAGGTTTTATGTCTGACTCGAAGTTCATGTTTTCCCCTTAAACTCTCGAGTACTCAATTGATTTTGCGTAGTTTGAGAGTTGAGGTTTTCAGGTACCTCTTTAGACGAACAAAGCTTCCAGAGACGTGCAAGAGGCATGATAGCTCTATAGAGTTTTCTTTTATTTGATTCCTCTGTGTTGTTTGTAATGACAAAGTTGCTATATTGCTTGTATGTACTCTGATCATCCAATGGGGCATCTTCATATGTCGCTCTTGGCATATGTTGTAATAAGTATATTTTCTCTGAACGTCGCTCTTGGCATATGTTGTAATAAGTATATTTTCTCTGAACGTGATTTACAATTATGGGATTATGTAATGAATTGGAAATGTTTTGAAATGGAATGTGATCTTGTTTGATGTTTTAAAATCTTTCCATATTCATGTGTTTCTGTGTATCAATGAATCTAACACTGCCGTATTTGGTCGCCGAGGATTAATAACTATGGATGACTACATCATCCGTAGCTGTTAGTTTTGGACCTCCAGGTAGGGGGATGTTACAGCAAGGCCACCGCCTATTACACATGAGTATCGAACTTCGGTAAGGCCACCGCCCAATAATAAAGTGTTAGAAGTACCCAATATAAAGCATGTTGCATCCAAGAGAACAAATGAGATCCAGATGCAGCTCCACTAGAGAAGGAACACCTCCCAGCTAGTGTGGATGATCCATATCAAAAAATATGAAATCTCTTCTAACAACGGTCATACGAACAATAATCCAACATCCTGGCAACAACAACCCTGAAACCCTGCAAATAGCATTCTAACATCATTTTTAGCCTAAACATGTACGTGTAGATGGAACTAAACAAAAATAATACACATATATATGTATATAAATAAAATTATATACATATATATGCATTAATGAAATAAGTAATAAAACCAGGGTTAAAATTATAAGGCAGCAAAGAAACAATAATAAGTGTTAGACTAATAATAAACATATATATGTGAATTATGAAATAATGAACACAAAATCAAAAGGCATAGATATTAAAAAAATATGTAATCACATACTTATATTTTTTTTGAAAAAGTCTAAAAAATATTAACATTATGCTCCTTTGATCAAAAGAACATTATGATAATCAATAAAATCTTCATTGAAGTTCGAATAAATGTTAATGCTGTGGTTATTAAAGTTAATAATATTGTTTTTTTTGCTTAAATAATTCTATGTTTTTTCTAACCTTATTAAGATATTCATTAAAATGATTATTTTTAACCAATCTATATTTTGGATTTGAGATCCAATTGAAACAAAATGAAGCTACTACAATTACCAATCTATTAATATAACTGTTATTATTAATAAATAGTCTCTAGTTTCTCTCAAACCAAATATACCAACATATTATAGTGAACAAAGTATGTAGTGAAAATCTATTTGCCTTTTTAAACATAAATCTTAAATTATTCCAGTAAAAGTCACAATCATTAACTTTAGTTATAAGAATAAAGTTAAAATTTTTAAGAGTATTATTAAGAATGTAGCAAGTATCCATACAGTCATAATATATACGATTAATATTTTCAAAATATAAGTTACAAAAAGTGCATTTATTATCAATTAGCAAATTCTTTCTTTTTAAAAGTTCAATGGTATGTAGCTTCCCATGCATGATTAACCACATATGAAACTTAGCTTTTGGTGGTGCATTTGTTTTCCAAATAAGATTAAAAGTGTTTTTAGTAACTCCTGAGAAATTAAGAAATTTATATAAAGAATTAGAAGTGAATTTCTTACTTTTATCCCATTCCCAGTTAATAATATCATTTTCGTTGTCAATGTTATATAAATTCAATCTTGCATATAATAAAGAAAATCGTCTAAGAGTTGTACCTTCTAAGATTCTACTAAAACTGAAGTTCTAAGGGGGATCATAATCTGGAGAGAAAACATCTTTAATTAAAGCATTTTTAACGTTACTAATTTCAAAAAGCTCTTTAAATTCAACCTTAAGAGGAATGATTGATATCCAATGATCATGCCAAAAAGTTGTATTATTTCCTGAATGGACAATCGTATCGGTACCAAGGTTATAAATATCATGGCATTTTAAAATCGATTTCCAAAAATTAGATAATTTATTGTTTACTGAAGGTGTAACTTGGTATAAATTATTATTACTATTATAATAATGTTTATATATAATTTCTTTCAAATAGAATTATCATTTATATCCTTAAATTTCCACAACCACTACCCTAATAAAGAAAAATTCATGTTACGTAAATTAATAACACCTAATCCACCCTCCTTTTTCGATTTACAAACGGTTTCCCAATTTACTAAACATTTTAGACTACTGTTAGGATTATCGCCACTCCATAAGAAATCCCTTCTTATTTTATCAATTTTATTGATCACCCATTTTGGGAAAAGATGCATTGACATCCAATAAATTGGAAGTGTAGATAAATCAGAATTGATAAGAACTAATCTACCCGCTCTCGATAAAAACCTCCCATTCCAATTAGAAATTATATTTTTAATTTTATCTATTATAATTAGCCAATCATCATGCTTAAGTTTAGTTGGTCTAATAAAAAATCCAAGATAATCAATAGGGAAATTCATGGTTTTATAATTAAGCGTTTTAGCTACTAAACCTTCAACCTTATCAACGCCATTTAAAACTAAAATCGAACTTTTATCAAAATTAATTTTTAATCCTGAAAGTAGTTCAAAGCTGTATAAAATAAATTTAAGGGTAATGAAGTGATTAGGCAAATGAGAAGTAAATAATAAGGTATCATCCGCAAATTGAAGAACAGAGAGACCATTACGTGAAATTTTGCTACCAACGCACCCTAACGATCCATTTCTGATAGATATTTTAACAATCATAGCGAAAACATCTGCAGCTAAATTAAACAAGAGGGCGATAAAGGACCGCCTTGTCATAAGCCATGTTTTGATTTAATTTTATTCCATAGAATCCCGTTAACTATTATATTAGAATTACCAGTTTTAATCAATGTCATAATCCAACCAATTCATTTACGACTAAAACCTCTAACTAGTAGCATATCGATTTGAAAATCCCAATCAACCGAGTCAAATGCTTTCGCAAAGTCAAGTTTTAGAAGTGCACATGTAATGTTATTCTTACAACAGTGATTAATATACTCTTGAACAACAACTACTCCATCCGTGATATTTCTACCCTTAATGAAAGCGGTTTTTGAACAATCTATTAAATCATTCATTTTTATGCTAAGTCTATTCGCTAAAACTTTTGAAATAATTTTAATAGAACAATTAATTAAAGAAATTGGTCTAAAATCTTTCAAATTATTAGCACCGAGCTTTTTATGTAACAGAATGACGTTTTCAAATTTAAAACTTCCTAATTGTAGTTTCCCATTATAGAATTCATTAAACATGTTAATTAAATCAAATTTTAAAACATTCCAAAATAGTTTGTAAAATAAAATAGGAAAACCATCGGGACCCGAGGCTTTATCAGTAGACATATCGTTAATAGCCTTCAAGATCTCCTCTTCAGAAAAAGGACTATCAATGTCATTAAGATTAATTCTAGACTCAATAGGATATAGTTCACTCCATCTAACATTTATTCTATACTTGTTTTTTATTACCAAAAATATCCCTGTAGTAATCAGTAAAGGCCTTATTAAGATCCCTTTGATATACCAATTCCACATTATTCACAAAAATAGAATTTATTGTGTTAGTACGTTTTCTACCATTAGCCATATTATGAAAAAAAAATTGTATTATTATCACCCTCATTAATCCATTGGATTCTAGATCTCTGTTTCCACATGACTTCTTCTTTTTCTAAAATTGAATTAAGTTCGTCTTTTAAATTAGCGAGTACATTACGCTCTCCAAAATTTAATTGTCTAGTTTCTTCTATCTTATTAATTTTAAGCATTTCAGAAAGTAAATTATCTTTTTTTAATTTTAATACTAACAAATACATTCTTATTCCAATTTTTAAGAAACTTCCTAAGATCTCTAAATTTTAAAACAAATTTTTTTGCTGAGTTATCCATATTTTTAAATTATAAAAATTCATTGATATCCATTTATTTATACCTAGATTAGAGAAGTTAGATTCTAATAACCACATTTTTTCAAATTTAAAAGTATTATTAACAATTTTATGATGATCACACGTAAGAATGATAGGGCAATGGTCAGAATACGTATAAGGTAAATCAGTGACTCTACAAATAGGAAATTTATCTTCGATTTGGTCACTGATGAAAAATCTATCTAAAATAGCCATTGAAGGGGATTCCCCAGAATTAATCCAAGTGAATTCTCTACTAGTTAGTGGCAATTCTATCAAATTACTATTAATAATAAATTGGTCAAATTCTTCCATAAAGGAGAAATCATCTTCTCGGGGTGATCGTTCTCCTAAAAAACGCGTAACATCGAAGTCATCATCCATAATCCAAGATCCAGGAGCGAATGATCTAAATTCTAGACATTCACTCCATAGAACTCAACGACCAATTTTCGAGTTTGGTCCATAAACGTTAGATATAGTTAATAAAGAGTTATCGCTAAGGTTAATGGGAATAATATGTAAAGAGTGTTTCCTAGAAATAGTTTGAAGAAGTTTAAAAGAATTATCACACCACCCTATAAGTAAACCCCAGAAGTTTCAATTGAAGGTAAACATGCCCAATGTCTAAAATGATAACCACCTAATCTTCTAAAAATACGAAGATCAAGACAATCTATTTTCATTTCCTGTAAAAGAGCGATATTAATAGAGTAATCTTTAAAAAATACTCTAATTTTTTCACATTTATTTAAATCATGAATACCCTTAATATTCCAGCTAATAATCCTCATAAACCAGATGATCTAAACTCTCTCTATTTTTCTACTCCTAATGTAAGCAGTATCTAATTCATCATTAGTAAAAACAAAAGCGGTATCCCTGGCTAAATGACATAACTCACTAGTGGGTAAACTACCTAGATCATAAGCAGAATAAGTACTACCTAAAACAGAAACCATACCTGAGCCTGTCCACACATAGATCTCGAATCAGGTGACTCACCCATAAACGAAGAATGATTGCTACAGACTCTGGCACTACGACGAACAACACCATTGACATCATCTGATTTCCTACGCCTATCTCTCTTTGTCGAAGATGATAAATGTGAACCTCTTTCCACATCCATAAAATCATTAACAGACATGCACACATCCACAGCAATATCCTTTTCATGCATAACTGATCCAATGGATCTCTCATCAACAACAAAACTTACCTTATCACTATCCAAACTTCCTGCATTCACCATGCTTCCAACCTCGACATCATGCAACACAGAACCTAAGAACCCCTCAACAACATCAATGCATGCCTTAACATTATCCAAATACCCTGACATTACTGCATTTCAAGTCTCTCCATCATGTAAAATTGAACCCACAGACCCCTCAGCAACATCACAACGAGCCATATTACCATCAAAACATCTTGACTTCATCGAATTTCCAAACTTACAATCTTTTACATGAACAATTGATCCAATGGATCTCTCATCAACAACAAAACTTGCCTTATCACTGCCTAAACTTCTTGCATTCACCATGTTTCCAACCTCGACATCATGCAACACAGAACCTAAGAACCCCTCAGCAGCATCAATGCGTGCCTTAACACCATCCAAACACCCTGACATAACCGCATTTCCAGTCTCTCCATCATGTAAAATTGAACCCACAAACCCCTCAGCAACATCACAGCGAGCCATATCACCATTCAAACATCTTGACTTCATTGTATTTCCAAACTTACCATCCTTTACAACAGTATCTATCCAATTAACTATACCAACTGAATTCACATTCTAATTCCTATCAAAAACTAAACTCAACATGAAACATTTAAGTCCATCATCTTGTATAATACAAACAATATCAACATCTGCATATTGCAGAATTTGATTACCCAAAAACCATTTCAAACCTGGAGCAATCAAAACAGCAAAGTCGATCATGGACCTTAATCTCAATATTGATATGAACATGTCACTATGCATATCCACATCTCCATCCAAGCATTTGGTTATATCAGTGCTATCCACCACAGAGCCTAATAGTATAATAGTGTGCACATTCAAAACATCCATGTCCCAGTTCGAAAAAACAACACCTTCATTAGAAAGAAAACTATCACAACCATTCACATCTTTAATCGAACTCTGATATGAAATATCACAAACTGCTCCTTGATTTGATCAGAGCAAAAAACAGAGTCATCCAAATCACCAAGGCCATCAAAATGATTAGAAGTAACAATCTCTTGATTTCCTTTTTTACAAGAATTAGCCTTATATTTTTTTTATTAAATTGAACAAAACATTGAACTTCCTCCTGCAAAAGATTGACACCAACAAATCTAAAATTTGAAATCACTTCTTGAGTGTTAGAATTCGAATTGAGCATCATAATCTCTGGATCATGTAACAGTGGATTTGAACAAAAAAGATCAGCTGGTTTATCTCTCATTAACACCAAATAAGCTTCAACCAAACCACTGAAATACCCACTGTACCCATTAGAAACTAACTCGTCATCAACAGCTGAAACATTTCCATCAAAAGAAGAATCTGAACCCCAAAATAGCCTATAGGATCTCCAAATTTCTCTCTATTCTACCAATGTTGACCGCATTGATCACATCAAAGTGCATGAACATATCTTCCTAGAATTCAATCCCTTCATTTCTTTGAATCCAAAGATGATCCAATAAAATTCTCTTAAGCTTCATACACTTTAATACAAAAAGAAAACCATGGTCAGTGATGGAAAGCTTTTTCCGATCACTAGAAAACGAATTACCAGAAAAAGAATTGGATCTCACGAACAATTATTCATTTTATGACCAATGGTACCGCAACCGAAACACCTAATGGGATCACGACAATCCTTAGCCATATGAGATAAGTCTCTGCATCCAAAGCAGAATCTTTTCCCTCTTCTGGAATCAATCTAGTTCTTAAATGAAGATTTACGATTAAAAGATTGAGGAGAAGGAAACAGAGGCTCTTTAACAACTTGCGCATAAGAACGATTAGATGATGTATTGATATTGAAGAAGTGATTTTAATTGGAAAGATTGGAGAAGCAAGGTGTGAAGATGAAAAAAGTGAAGTCGAGAAGGAAGAAGCAGCGTTCGACATTATTGTTCTCGTCAGACTCGTTTTTCTTAACTACAAGAATTAAGTTACATAATCAATTACATAATTGCCCATATGGCGCATCCTTAACTTTATCACTAGCGAGTCCATATGGCAATCGCCCCACTTGCTTTAATAACCGATTCCAAAAATGATAATGACAAAAAAAAAATGATTTGTGAAGTACTATGTTACTTCCTTTCTTATTATGAGATTTTTGTTACTATAATGTTAAGCTTGTCCACTTGCTCTGCCTGAATAGCCATCTTTAGTATGTTACTTTGATAATCTATGATATGTACTTGATCTGTTACATAACAAGATTCTTTTGCAATGGGATGGTGCATTATATCACTTTTGTGTGTTGTGCACCGTACACATAGTGTACAATTTCTTTCTTGCACTTATACTTTTTCTATCTTGCTCTAAACGTGTAGCCCAAGATCTTACATATCTTTTCCACTCTTAGTGCAACAATCCATACATTGGGCGTATAAAACACACATGCAAGCATGTGTAGTATATCCATATATGCTCTATTTTATTAAATTAATGATTGTATTTGATGTGAATATGTTATTTTCCCTCTCTTACTTCATTATTTTTTCTCTCTTACATCATCATCAAATCTAGCCATTAATTTATTAAATCCAATATATAATATGAAGAAGTCACATTCAAAGTAAAGAGACTGTGATAGGTTTATACACACGCACACAACTTGCCCGGAGTTTGCTTTGGAACGAGCTTGCTTCGAGTCGAGCAAGTAAAAACCTTAAGCATGCTCCGAGTTGAGCTGCTAGTTTCCATAAACAACTATTTTCCTTGTTCCCCTCTAGCTGAACACTTTGGACTATGGGGGTCTCATTAGACAAATTATAAAAATTCCTTGGTGGGGTTAGCGGAGAGGGGGGTTTAGGGTGGGTGGGTGTGGGGTTCCATGTGAATAAGGATTGAGCTTCCACTCGTTCAAAGCAAGTCTCGAGCGAAGCGTTCTAGATCAACCAATAAATTTAATGAATTAATATAATATGAATACAGATTACATTTGTATTTACCTAGAGTTTGCTCTCGATTGAGTTGACGTGCACTCGAAGCTTGCTCGGGGTTAGGCTGTTATTGACTAGAAACTTGCTCTGGATCGTGAAAGGGATATTTATGTTTCCAAGAAACTAGAGTTTAACAAGATGATAAAGCCAAAACTAAAGCCTTTGTATAATGTGCCCATTAATGAAATTCTATGGCTCCACTTGGATGTTTTGCAGTACTCTGTAGTGCATGATGGGTTTTGAGAGTACCAGTTTTAATATGATTGCAGCGGTTTCAATTGGTTTATATGAAATATTGTTATAACCGATCAATACATGCTTGAGAGTTTAACATACAGCAGTCAATCAGCCAATTTTTTTGATGTTTCTCTCCACCACTCCATCATAGAATATAATTTTTCTTTTTTCTAATTAATTCTCAGCCAGCTGCAATACTTTTTCCAAAGCATTCCAACGAACAATTAACAATCAGGTTATCACATCAGGAAATAAATTTGCAAAAACCAATTACCTTAATCAAATTTACATTATCTCCTACTCCTTTTCTCATAACCCTGGCTTTTAGATCTGGACCGTGAAAAATTGTCAGTCTCCTTCTTATATATGAAGGCTTTGTTGTTCTTCTCTCCTTTCCCATACTTTAATTCACGCCGCCTTACATCTCAGGTATTTTCCAAGCCTCTTTTTCAATGTTTTCAATTTTATTATCTTCTCATCCTTTTAGTAATTCAGTTCACCTCCGTACTTTTTGGATCAACGGTTGTAGTATTTGATTTTGCTTGAAATTGATGCTTATTTGGGTTGGTTATATTTTTATCATCTTTGATTTAGTTTAATAAGGATTTGGGCAATTTACATGGGTTTATTATAATGAAAATCCACAAAAAACTCATGTTTAAAGGGTTCAGGTTTTTTTAGATCCAATATGGGATGACTCTTGTTAATTTTTGTTTGATTTTTTTATTTTGATATATTAAGCAATGTTGGTGTAAAGAGAGGTTGCTGTTTATGTTTGTGCTTCTTTTTCTTGTGATATTTTTGTTGCATGATATTGTGGTCCAGACTTAGTCTATTATTCATTGGGCCGCACTCATTTGATTCGAACCCTTGCTGGTTTAGCCTTAACCCTAACTAACTTTATCAACAAGTTATTATATAAGCAGTTTGTACATGTATCATCAAATTATCAGATTAATAAAAGTATCAATTCTCTTCTTTCTCTGTTCTAACAATAATGGTGGAAATTGTGATCGAATACTTTGTTTCTCTTTTATTCAAACTTTATAACAGTTGGAATTGAAATTGATTATGTGAAATTGATATAAGGGTTACAATTGTACAAATATGAATGTGATACCAGTGTCGACTATATTATTAGATTTAATAGTGCGTAATTCTAAGTGTAGTTTTCAATAGACATTCATGTGATTCTGGATGTATATATGCCTATAAACTCACATAATCCTAATTTGTTTTACTTCCTTTTGTTGCTCTTACTGTACGTATTATTACATCATGCTAACCAAGTGGAATTTGACGTTCAGACTTGAAGAATTCTATGGAGAAAAAGTACCATAGCAATGAATATGGCCACTATATATTTGTTTACCCACCTAATTCAAATAAACGTCAACTTCACTTTGTGTTTCTTCATTTCCTTCCTTTGTACTATACTCTTAAGGCATCACAAATTTTAAACTTTAAAAATTATAATTTTACGTCCAAATGCAAAATTTAAATTTTTATGTTTTTCTAACAATATTTAATTTCTAAAATCAAAATTTATTATGTTTTCATTTATTAAACTTTTTCATGTCAAATTAGTTGTGTATTGCCCAGGAGTTACATATAATATGTGTTTCCTAATATGAAATTATAAATTAAACGACAGTTTTATCATATTAAGTTGATAGATCTTACTCTTACTCTTGACATTTACAAAATGTTGTAGCTTTTGGAAATGGGTGCCAAACAATGGTTCTTTAGGGAAATATTAAATGATATATAGTTTTGTTACTACGTAAGCAAATTATTTAATTTTAAAATTGCTTTGTTTCTTCATCGTACACGGACAATAACTTCGAGTTATCATGAGTACCGAGGAACATACTAAAGTGCTTTAGTATAAAAATCCAGTGTATCCAACCGATGTCAAAGTCAACCTCATGAAAATTATTCTCTCTACTAATGCAAGGCATGTCCCACGGTGCTATAAGATTGGCAAAAAATAATAATTACTGTTATTCGTACAAAAATGTCACATTCGGGAAAAATAAGTCAATGCTCAACTAAACTTTATGGACAGAATTATACCGCTACTATTGTTACTTTATTTTTGTTATTACTTTCTCACATACATGACAACTACTAGATAATAAAGAGGCAAACAAACTTTTAGTTAACCATACTGTCACACAGAAATAGAAATATAAACACCCGTGTGGGTAGCACGTGTTCACCATTGTATTATATATATATCAATGTATTTGTTCTTTGATCTAGTTAGGTCTGTCAACAGATATTTTTGGATGCAGACAGTGCCATATTCGTATTAGCATCCAAAATCTTTTTCGGATATTGGATATCTGCATCTGCAGATACGAACGGATATCAGATAATTATCCTATCCACTAGCGATTGATCAAGAAACATAAATGAAATTTTTTAGTTTAACATAAACTTTTTTCAATCCAATTGATTATTAAAGTGTTAAACATAAACAAATATGATGATAATAAAAAATGAGCAGCAATATGCATTTAGTGCGTATAATATAACCTTTTAACTTAATAAAACAATAAATAAACATCTTTCATTGTACTAAATACACATAATTTAAACTATAATCTTGAAAAATATCGGATGGATAATTTTTGGATGTGGATGTCTTTATATCCGCATCCGCATCCGTTTTTCCGGATATCAAAAATTTATCCTTTTTTCGGATATAAATGTGGACGGATTTCGGATTTTTCGAATATCCATTGACATTCATATATTTAGTTTTGAATATGAATTATTAATTTTTCAATATAATTACTAGGACTGTAATTGAGAGAAAAAAAATTAAAATCCTTCAAAACAGCTCAAATCGACAGGTTGAAAATTACCATCAAAACAATATTCAACACTGGCTTTTATCAATCTTATAACGTTTAAGAACCGACGGAAAAGAAACCATCTCAAATACAGGGCCATGTAAAACTAATCAAAACCGATAAAAAAACAACCCTTAAGGGAAACCTAAAGCCTACTTCGTATTTACTTAGGGTTTGCTCCGGTCTGAGTTGACGTCTACCCGCAGCTTGCTCAGGGTTATGCTGTTATTGACCATGAACTGGCACCGGATCCTGAAAGGGATATTTTGGTTTACAAGAAACAGGAGTTTAAACAAGACGATCGACCTGAACTAAAAACATTGTACAACGTGCACATTAATGAAACCCTAAAGTAATTTGGTTTTTTTAAGTTCAAACGCCAGTCATAAGAAAGCATGGTGGCCGCTTTAACTAAGTGGGTTAAAAGTTCACGAGCACCTTGGCAGTGCTCTCTCCACCTCCACTTTGCTTTTCCCCACATTTTAAACCCCTTACAAGTAAACCACAAATGCTAATTTCTCGTTCTTTCGATCTAAAATCTCCTTGTCGGATTCTCAATCCCTGCCGGGTCGGGAACAGACAAGGATCCATTAGCTTTAAATTCAGTAAAAGATTTTCTGTCGATAAGATTTGTTGTTCAACGACGCCAAATTCGAATTGTATCGGAAGGATGGATACGATGGAAGTGTTTGCTGACGTAGCTAACAAGGTTGCTGATGCAGCTGGCGATGTCATTAGAAAGTATTTCCGGCAGCCTTTTGATATTATTGACAAGGATGATCTAAGTGAGTGTTCATTCTATTTGTTAACGTTCAACTTTTGCATTCATACCATTCAAATTGCCAGTTTGACATCAAGTGCTATGATTACATTAGCCCCTTAACAGATTGCAATGTTTTGTGATAACTCTGTATTTACATGCTACTTCAGTTAAATTGGAGTTCTATGTATATGTACCAGTGTAGTAAAAGCGTTTAGCGGTTTTATAGCGGGGAAGTGCAAAAAACAATAGCGGGAATAAAGGAGGGATATAGTGGAAAATAGCGGAGGTGTAAAAAGTTCATTAGATATAAAATCAAATATTTAAAGTTAATTTATTCTCTGTCTTACATCATTTGTGTAGGAATAAGAAATATTGTTTAACCTTATATAACAAAACGAAAGAATAACATGATTTATGCAGACGATTTGGTGTAAAAACATGATTTATGCAGACGATTTATGCTTTTAAGATTAGGTCTTTATCCTAACTTTGTTGATTTAGTTTAAAAGAGAATTAGTCAAATCAACCTTTGTATATTAATGTTGCTAAAACGGGTGCTAAAAAATCTTGATTTAGCGGGTGTAGCGGAAAATGACAGGGCTTAAAGCAGATTTACTGTTCATAGCGCTAAATTAAAATAGTGTAACGGTCGAAGAGCGCTATGGGCTATGGCGGGGATTTTATGGGGCTTTAAATGCACAAATGTGTACCCAACATAACCTGAGATTCTAGTGAAGCCATAAGGGATGGAGTAATCTTAATAATCTAAGCTGTTAGATCTTTGAACTCTAGCTTGCTGGATGGTATCTTGCAATTTTTGATACATAGTTTATTAAGATTGTAAAGGAAGAGCATAAAATTTGATTATGTTTTCATATGTAAAAAGAGGCCTCTTGTTTTATTCAGATGGATAGTCTGACATGTATTTGCTATTTATTCAGGTCCAGTGACTATTGCTGACAGAAATGCAGAGGAGTCTATGGTGTCCATTATATTGGAGAATTGCCCTTCTCATGCCATGTAAGATGATTATTTCCTTAAAATTTCATGTTTAAACTTGGGTAACAGTGGATGTTATTTGACATTACATATATAATTTTATACCCACTCATGTTTTTGCACATGTACACGTGCGTGCGCACACACATGGATATACATGTTCACATGCATACATGTGTAATTTTATATACAGCAGCACATATACGAGTATAAATACGTCGGCATAGTACAATCCAATACGAGAATATTTAAAACCTATAAGAACTAGGATATGGGTGGATTATGTGTAGGTGGAAAAAAACATATATATTTTATAGTTTGAAATGTTTTCCCGCACATACCAATATACTGATTAAAATCAATGTCATATTTCAAAGCATACGAGTCATCTTTCATATTTTCATTATTTTGTGTTTTTCTAAGCAAACAACTTTAAATTCAGAAACCTTCTCTCTTTTCAGATTTTCTAATTTTCCGATGATGTAATATCTGAAAAAGGGATCTTATGTCTAATTTTCTTAAAAACTTCCAATAGAAGGCTCAAGTTCCTCCTATCCACAACTTACAAATTAATTTCTTAATTTTAATATTAACACTATTATCGTTTCCAACATAAAAAACCATAATATCTTTTCATAGAAAAGTCTAAATGAAATATCGTTTTCATCATAAAAATTAAAAAATTTATTCTCTTGTTTTTAAAATCCATACGATATATGTTTTGATTAAGTTTTGTGTCTTATAGGTATTTTGCAAATATTTTCAATTTCTGCTTCAGATTACAAATAAAATACAAGTAACTGCAAATATTTGCAATTTCCACTTCGAGTTTCAAAATATTTGCACCAACAACATTTTACTAAATTAGGAACACATGAATATTGTTGAAAAGATGATAAAATTTGCGATTTAATGTTGAAAACAAAATTCCATTTGAACGTCCTATTTTGAGAGGAGTGCAAATATTTGCTAATTGTGCTTCGCAACGTAAATATTTTTGCAAATATTTGCAAAACACAAAACTTAATCGAAACATATAACATCTGGATCTTTTTTGAGTGGAGTGTAAAATCTGCGATTCAATGATGAAAACGAAGTTCCAATTGGATATTTTAAATGAAGGATGGGATGTTTTATTTAATGTTTGAATTAATAGGGATGCAAGTATACATGAGAGGTGACAATAACACAATACACAAATGTAATTTCAGGGACTGATTTGTAGAAGTTGGTTGATAAGGACATTAATTGGATTAAGTTTAAAAATAAAGGCTTGAGCCTAATTTTCACCTTAAATAAAGTACCCAAATGCTTTGGTACAACCATACAAGTATACTAAACATAGTTGTACCCCTTTCAAAACTTTATTTATTAGCACAAACAGCATCTGAAAAGGTGAAAGTCTGTGTGGGAGAGTTTATGTGATATGGAAATCAACAAATAGATTCGTTATGTTATTAATAACTTGTTGTAGATTGAAAAAAAAAATGTACTTTGATTTTGGCGGGTTAAATGTTAATGCAGTTTTGGGGAAGAGAATGGTTGGAAATGCAAGGAAGACTCTGCTGATTATGTTTGGGTTTTGGATCCAATTGACGGAACCAAGAGTTTCATTACTGGTAGCGCACGCTAACTAGACTAGGGTGTTGGAATATATAAAATAAACATTAAATATTGAAATTGGTGTTCTTTGTAAATGCAGGGAAACCATTGTTCGGCACTCTTATTGCCCTTCTTTACAAAGGAAAACCGGTAGGCTTTAATTTCTTAGATTTTTTTTTTAATGTTTGTTTTTGAAATTGCTCTTCAGATGTGAGAGATTAATGAATTTGTAATCAATCAAGTTTTATTATTGTCATATAGAGTCATAGGCTGATGTGTACGTCACCTTTTTTCCCCAACTGGCATCATTAATAAAAATAAACACGCTTTGCATGATAATGTCATACAATGCTCTACTCATCCCAACACACAGGCGTGCATTCATGCATCTGTGCACCACCAAACAAATTCTGGTTAAATATTTTGCAAAGAAATTTAAAATCTGGGTGCTAGGTATCACCTGTATCATTTGTATACTTATGGTTTTGAATGCTCTATGTCAACATTATTAAACCCCTCAATTCTATCATAGTTAGGAATTTGTAGGCTGCATACGTCTTCATCATATGTTCTGTAGCAATAACTAAATATCAAACCTCAATGCTTACACTTCAATGTTAATGTTGCTGTGTACCACTTTAGTTTGTTAATGTAAGTTGATCCCAAAGGGAAATATTTCTTTGTATGCTGTTCCCTAAACCTCTCCAAAGAGAATTAAGTTTATGAGTCATACAATGAAGCTTTGGGAGAGAGTCATTGAACATCGATTAAGAAGAATGACAAGCGTTTCAAAAAACCAATTTGGTTTCATGCCTGGAAAACCACATCGATGATTTTCTTGATAAACAACTTATGGAGAGGTTTAGGGAGCAAAAGAAAGATCTACATATGGTATTTATTGATTTGGAGAAAACTTATGACAAAGTACCGCGAAAGGTGATGTGGTGGGCTCTGCAAAAGAAGAGAGTCCCAACAAAGTACATTACCCTTATCAAGGATATGCGCGATGATGTTACGACTAGTGTCAGAGCATGCGATGGTGAAACCAATGACTTTCCCATTAACATAAGATTACATCAAGGGTCAGCTTTGAGCCCCTACATTTTTGCCCTAGTGATGGATGATGTTACGAAGGGTGTACAAGGTGAGATTCCTTGGTGTATGTTATTTGCTGATAATGTTGTGCTAATTGATGAAAGTAGGATTAGAGTTGATAGATAACTGGAGCTGTGGAGACAGACTTTAGAATCAAAGAGATTTAGGCTTAGCAAAACTAAAACAGAGTATATGAAGTGCGAGTTCAGCATTGTCAGGTCAGAGGATGAAGATGTCACTTTGGCCGGACAAATAGTTTCCAAGAAGGAATCCTTTTGATATTTAGGATCAATGTTGCAGTATAATGGTGAGATTGATGAAGTTGTTAGTTTTAGTATTCGAGCATGATGGGTAAAATGACGATAAATGTCTGTCATTCTCTGTGACAGGAAAGTCCCATAAAAGCTTAAAGAAAAGTTCTACAGAACGACAATCAGACCTGCGATGTTGTATGGTGCAGAATGTTGGCCTACTAAAAGCCAACACGTCCAGAAGATAAGCGTAGCAGAGATGCGTATGCTGCGATGGAGTTGCAATCATACCAGAAGAGACTGAATTAGAAATGATGATATACGTGATAAACTTGGAGTAGCACTAATTGAGGAGAAACTAATTCAACATCGCTTAAGATGGTTTGAACATCTTCAACGGAGGCTGTCTGAGGCATCTGTGCGCACTGTAATTATAGGCCGCGTCGAATGCTCAAAGAGAGATAGAAGTCGACCAATGTTGACATAGAAGGAAGTAGTAAAAATGGATGTGAGATTTGGAGTATATCCGAAGAGCTGGTGTCGGACATGAACGCGTGGAAGTTAGCGATCCACGTACCGGAACCATGAGTTATGAGTTTTATAAGTTTTAGATTATAGAACTAGGGAACATGAGCCTAAGACGTAACGTTTAGTATTTGACCAATATTACTATTAGTACCATTATCACTATTAGTATTTATATATTATATATATATAGTTATTATTATTATTAATTTACTTATTTGACTTTATTTTATTATAGTTTTTGTTATTATTATGACTTTTAATTGACTTTGTCATTTAGTTTTGGGTTCCATCTCTAGCCGACCCCAACTTGTTTGAGAATAATGGCTTAGTTGTTGTTGTTGTTGTATGCTGAGCCATGCACCCAAATATATTCTTTTCCTAACTAAACCTGATAAAAGGGACCTTTCCCAGATACCTGACATCTGTTGTTTGTATTGGGTAAATAATTTCAGATCCAAAATCTTGGCAGCAAAGTATTCCTTATTTTGTAGTAGGTATAGTTTATGCGATTTATCCTTTACAATATTTTTTCTCAACAAGTAAACTTTCACTGCAATATACGATTTAAGCCGGTTCGCAGACTTTTACTATGCAAGTGCTTCTGTTTTCTAAATGATGAGGTTTTTATGTGTCTCTAAATTCCTCAGATTCTTGGAGTTATCGACCAACCTATTTTGAAGGAAAGATGGATCGGGATGGATGGCAAGAAAACCACACTGAATGGAAAAGAGATTTCCACACGGTCCTGTGACAAACTATCACTAGCTTATCTGTAAGTATTATGCATGTTGCATGCAGCTAGATGTGGAAAAAATTAGCTTTAAACTATATTTATCTACATTAAAATTTTGCAACTTCATTGTGCACACGCTCTCCTCTTCAGGCAGGGCATGTTTGGGAACAATTTGTAGAAGTAACATATAAACAGCTAAACAAATTATTACAACTCTCTTTTTGTTGCTTCTCATTTTGATTAAAATTTGCTTGAATTTAAAATAAGTGCTAATTCCTTAACACTTGTTTATAAATTAGAACGATTAGCATGGTAGTCAAAATTCGTAATTAGGAACAATTTGTAAAAAATAACTAAAAACAACTTTACAATTTTTGACTTATTAAATTGACTCTCTTGTTTCCTATTTTGACTAAAAGTTTAGCTTAAAAGTCAAAAGTAGTTTCTTAAACACTTACTTGGAGAAGTAGCATAAATGCCAAAAGTAGATCAAAAGTTTTGTTTCCAGTCGGAATCTTAATCTTGGAAGGCGGAACCTTGCAGAAAAGCCAACATTTCTCTGAATGAACTGCGGTTCAGCATTTTATACATGAAAACTTGATGGAAACACATTTCAAAGAGAAAGGAAACATGTTTCAGGTAGACAGAGACACGTTTCTACATAAATAAAAACTTTATGATAAACATTGGCAAGATTTTGAATGAGAAAAATATTTTGAAACAGAACTAAATAATATTTTACAAATTTGGACGATGAAAAAAAAAAGTTATATCATTCATTTTCTCCTACAGAAATGGGCCAAACGACAAATAATAATTTTTGGATTGTCACAAATTGATTTAGATGTTTTTATATGTTTATATTGTGTACTCAGTAATTTGTATTCTTATATACTTTATTATCAAAAAAATTATTTGATATAATGCTGGTATTTTGAATTTAATTGAATATCATACAATTTTTTAGTGAAACCATTGGCATAAAAAAAAGTAACACCGCAAATTCTACTGAATATGCCCTACTACATCAAAAAAGGAAACATAAGATTAGTAAGTATAATTTTCTTATTAAATATTTATGATACTTGTTTTTTAATTCAATATCAACATTATAGAATGTAACAAATTACAAGAACTTTTGTCAGCATTGATAAACATAGCATTTTATTTGTAGCACATTCCATCTCGTTCCCAACATCGATTCTTTTTCCTTTTCATTTTCAACATTGCAGTTCCTCGATTTCATTCACATGTTTCCTCCCACTTGGGGCTTCTGTGATGACAGTAGAAGCATCGGTTATGGTTCATGTACATAATTAAAACAACTTTACCAATTTAAAGAAATAACCAGGTTTGTTACTGACTTATTGTTTCTATCAACATAAAACAACAAGACATACTGATTAAAACCGCAAATTAGTTAAACTACTACACAGACATCTCCAATTAGCGTAAATATTGACTATTCAACATTATCGACTCTTTTTGTGCGTTGAAAGCTCAAGTCAATTTCATGTATCCTGATATTCATCGCTTAAACATTGATTCATAAAGACACATTATGTGAGTATCCGATGCTTCTTGTGTTCAGTATGGACACTCTAACTGACTCCTTCCTATACATGAAGCAATAAAGAAAAGAGGCAATAATTGATAATCATTTAGCTAGAAGTTAAAAAAAAGGTGGAACCCAGTGCACGAGGCTTTTGACATTCATAAAGACACATTATGTGAGTATCCGATGCTTCTTGTTTTCAGTATGGACACTCTAACCGACTCCTTCCTATACATGAAGCAATAAAGAAAAGAGGCAATAATTGATAATCATTTAGCTAGAAGTTTAAAAAAAGATGAAACCCAGTGCACGAGGCTCCCGCACGATAGCGGGCTCTGAGGAAGTCGATAATGTACGCAGCCTTTCCCTTGCATTGCGAAGAGGCTGTTTCCGGACTCGAGCCTAGGTCCTAGATCACCATGCGGATGACCTAACCGTTGCGCCAAGGCTCCACCTCATTTAGCTAGAAGTTTGATTATGGAAAAAATAAAATATAAAAAAAACAAATTCACTTTTGTACATAGAATTCATACCTAGTTATTTCTGATCAAAGTTACATTATTGCAAGTTATCTTGGTATTTTTGCACATATGGTTTAATACAGTATAATTTCTTTAATTTTTAATCTGTGATTCGTAAAAAAAAAAAATGGGCTGAAGAAACAAACTGATTTGGCTAAAAGTACCATGATCCTTGTTTTCCACACTACTCTCAGGTTATGTATAGAACAGACATCCACCAAAATTGTTGCAAAAACGATAGTGCTTGTTTTGATTCCGTCGATTGTGAGAATATTCATCTTTTAACCATAAAATTATATAACATCATCCGTTATATAATTTTCTAAACCCATTATAAGTTTGGGTATCTTTGCAGCAACTCTTTTCAATTGTAAAATGAGTTGCTTCTATGTTGTAAATATCAATTGCTAAGATTTATGTTAGCAGGCAGTAATTTAGTTAACCATCAGTAGAAAAAAAAAACATGTTATTATACCTAAGAAACATTATAAATTGTTGATATATATATATATATCGTATAGTTGGTGCATCTGAATAACATATTGTTTCTCAATCAGATACACTACAAGCCCTCATCTCTTCATTGGTGAGGCTGAAGAGGCTTTTACTCGATTAAGGAAGGAGGTTTGTACAAAAAATAAATCCAGTTAGTTACTCAAAATTTGTTCATATTAAATAAACTTATTCAGATTCCTGTTCCTTTCTATTAAAAAAGGTAAAAGTACCTTTATATGGGTGTGATTGTTATGCTTATGCTCTGTTAGCATCTGGTTTTGTGGATCTTGTTGTTGAATCTGGGCTCAAGGTAATATTCGTCTTTGGAATTTGTAAAAGAATCATTATTTCTTTCAGTGAGTCTTTGGACAGTGTTCTACGTGATGAGTTTATTTGTAATTTGAAGTAAATTTATGTTAATTTACAGCCATATGATTTTCTTTCACTGGTACCTGTGATAGAAGGAGCCGGTGGATCAATAACTGACTGGAAAGGAAATAAACTTATTTGGAAGGCATCTGCAAATTCAGTAGCTACAAGTAAAGACTCTTTAATCCAATTTATTTGCCAAAATGCTCAATAAAATGTTACTGCTAACATGACCTTTAGTAAATATATCGATAATATGTAGAACCTTGGGCCTTATTATTTGTCTATATTTGTTTAATACATGAATTGTTTTTTTAGGTTTCAATGTAGCAGCAGCTGGAGATCCTCAGCTGCATAAAAAGGCAATTGACGTCCTACAATGGACATAAGCACTGAAGTGTCCTGGGCTAATTCTTGCCCAAGTATATGTCAAGTATTCAGGTGGCTAATGATCATTTGTACTTGTGACATTGATACTACAATCTTATTTGTAATTTATGAAGATATTTTTCTAGTATTTGAAATCTTACTGAAATTTAACCACATACTTGTTTTGATCGCATTGTGTAGCAATGATTGATCATGTATTGTTATTTTGGATGCAATGAGTGATTGTTGTCTCTTCATAGTTATCCAATCTACAGTAAATTTTTTACATATGCCCATGACATGGATGTTTTACTTGTTGATGGCTTGTTGCCATAGAAAATTTTGTTTCTACCTGTTTTTTAATCCTTAAAGAGGATTTTTTATTTTATTTTATTATATATATATATATATCTTTATAAATAGTTGGTTTGGAAGCGCAAACTTTTGATTCGACCGCGAACTTTTAAAATTGTTCTTAATATCTTTATATATTTGATGTCACATTTTTTTAGTAACGGTATGAAATACTAAAAATCCTCTCTACATGTATTATTAAAATTTAGCATCGCTTAAAATTAGGATGTGACAATTAAGCTTCTTTTACAAATTTAAAATTTCCTCTACAAATATTTACTAAGTCTTAATACAACAACAACAACTAAGCCATTATTCTCAAACAAGTTGGGGTCGGCTAGAGATGAAACCCAAAACTAAAATTTACTAAGTCTTAATATTACTTAAAAATAGGTTCTAGCAAATAAATTACTTTACAAATTTGTTTTTTATTAACAAGTGGTATGGCACGCGCTTCGCGGGTGATGATGACATGCACTTCGTCTTTGAATTATTTTTTTACAAATTGTATATGTTTAACTCCATCGAAAAAATATAATTTGCACAAATATTTAACTGTATTTTTGCGTTGAAATAATATTCCATTAGTTTTAATTTTACTTTCTAAATTGCAGCATTTATTTTTATGTTAGTTTGAATTTTTATTTCAATTATTAATTAATAAAGAATGAATTTAATTTTTTATTAGTTTGAATTTTTATTTATGTTATTAATTAATAAAGGACGACTTTGAAAAATTTTTTTTTGCTAGATCCTATTTTTAAGTGATATTAAGATTTCGATAATATCAATGGAGGGACGTTTTGAATTGGTAAAGAAAATTTATCTATTAGATCCTATTTTTAAGTGATATTAATATTTAATAATATTTGTAGAGGAGCACTTTTGGTAGTTCATATTGATACCAAAAAAGTGTGACACCAAAGCTATTACAACTATTATTAAAGAAAAAATTAATAATATAAATAAAAATTTAAACTCACAAGAAATTAGATATTTCAACCTAGAAATAAAATTTTAAATTACCTATGTATGATTAACACAAAAATATGACTAAATATATGTGGAAATCATTTTCTTTTGAACATGTTAAATAAATACAATTTGTAGAAAAATAATTTAGTCTTCTTCATCACGCGTGGAGCGCGTGCCGTAACGCTCGTATATATAATTGTTTTGTACGGTCATAATTGGAAAACTCACATGTTAATTCACCATAACTGTTAGAAATTACAGTGGTAGCCATTAATATTGCTGTTTTAGGGCCTATAATTTAATACCATTTTTGTTTTATGTATAGCAAACCTAGTTAGAAAATATAATAAACAAAAGAACCATAATAATCTCCCAAAAATTAATAATCTCATTTCTAAACTCAAAAGTCGAAATTCTTTTAAACCATACCTAACGTTGAGCATCATTGGTCCAAGAAATGACCCAACACCCAAAAAGTTTGGTTCTAGAAGGACCCAAGTAACCAGATCTGAGTTTGGACTTCCTCTCTTATTGGTGTACCGAAATCCTATCTCTAGATAGTGAAGATAGATTGTAATTCAATCAAGTATGTAGTATATTATTGATCTAAAACAAGATAAGAACACGATATCTCGATCTCATAAACATTCAACATCATCTCTCATGACAATCAAATCATTGATGCACGAAAAATTAAGAAAACACCAAATTTTTATAGTGGTTCGGCAAATCTTTATTCTACGTCTATTTTGATATTTTATTATTGAGATTCTATTACAATACTAAGAGCTACAATGATTTTCAAATCCGCTTTGTTGGTTTTGGGTGGAATTTGTTGAAAAATTGAAGTTTTGGCCTAGAAGAATCGATCATCATCTTTGGTGATGTTCCTATGTAGTTATAGGCGTAGAAGTAGAGTTTTTGGGTCTTGAATTCCTCGGAATATCCGTAGTCATCTAAGAAGTATCCAGTCAAGATGCATAAAAACATGTTGAAGAATAGGTAAAAGTTGACTTAGCCTGTATGGATGATACCAATCCATTCCTATCGATCGCTACCAATTCATCCTACCGATCGTTACAAATCTATCCTACTGATCGGTACCAATCTATCCTTATCAATTGACATCAATCCATCAGAACAAAGTAGAGAGAAACATGATGATTAATTCATAATCGCTTCGTCTTAAGTTAAATTCTCCCAAGACTTGAAACATCTATCCCCAACACTTTTGTTACTTCATTCATTGAATGATGTGCACGTAAATGTGCATATATTTACATCCATATTTTATCTCTTTTTATTTAAATAAACATCATATTTGGGCATTTTTACATGTTAAAACCAAAATTCAATTGTTTCAAACCATCATATTTTCATCTTCATTCAGAGGCAAAATGATCATTTTTGTGCATGTATCAATTTAAGAATTTTTACTTGGACAATTTTTATGATTTTTATAGGATATTTTGATGCATATGGAAGTGGGATTCATGATGATACATGCATACACAAGGAAATACAAAGGAATGAAGAGGAAATAATTCAAGTTCAAGATCATGGAGGACCCCACCCACTTACCTAAATGTACATTTAGGAGCTAATGACAACTAAATGGAGGTTAAAGCTTCATGCACATCAAATGATGGATTAATTAGTGGCTAATTACTTGGTGGCCACACTTCCTAAAGGGTATTTTGGGAAGCTCCCTAAAAATGAAATTAGGGTTTTATGCATGTATAAATAACCCTCTTATATACATGAACATATCTTCTACTCTTTCATTTTATTTAGAAAATTAAGAGATCAAATTGTAAGCTCAATGTTACATGAAATAAAAATGACTTCCAAGCCTCTTTCTTCTCTCTTTCCTACATGCTTTTCTTTGTTTTATTGTTAATGTTTATTTCTATGCTCACTTTCTCTTAATGTTCATAGCTTAGATTTACATTTATGCACTAGTCTAATTATCAATTTTCTTCTAGTAGTTAACCTTCTTTTTCTTTGTTTATTCTCTACTTTCTTTCATTTTCAATGTTGAAACTTACATGTGTTGATTTGGTAACACAAATGAGTAGCTATGTAACAACCCGCATATTTTACGATTATATATTTAAATGTTTTGTTTAAATATAGAATCTTTTGTTGAATTTAAAGTCCGAAATGTTACTTTTTGTAAACAGTCGAAACTGGACTCGAGACCACTTCCATTGAGTTCAAAACGACGTTTATAACTTTTTTGAGTATAAACATCGATATGTTTGAAGTTGAGTAGAATTTTGCTATTTTTCTATTGGGCTTTGGGTTTTGGTTTCAGCCCACCAACTCATCTAATACCCTAACTCCTCCTCCAACTCCTCTTCATTCATTCTATTATCTCCTAACACTTAAGTTAAAAGAAAAACGGGGGAAGAGAAAAGAAATCAAAATTCCTAAGCCCTAGTTTACTAGGAAATTCAAATTCAAGTTCTAGAAATCAAAGAGAAGCTTAGGTAAGCATCCTCTTCATCTTCTCCATCTCAATCTCTCTTCAATTTTCAGAAATTCCTAAACCTTAACTTAGAAAATATTTGCTTGTGAGCTTAGATTGGAGCTTCTTGAGTTGAAGTTGAAGAGTGGTTGATCTTTCCTTTGTTTTAGAGCTTCTCATTTCTTATTTTTGGGTTTAAAGGTGAGTTCTTGAACTCACATCTATGTCTATAGCTTTCATTGTTGTTAGGTATGAATTTCTAACATCTATTTCATGTCCAATTGCTTTTGATTTGAATTGGTTCGGTGAATTATCCAATTTTTGGTATTTTAAAGTCAAAATATATGATATCTTGTTATGGATGTTTGGACTTGTTGTTTGGAGTGTATCGAAGAGCCTATAAGGCTGGGTTGTCGCTTTGTGTAAATCCCTAGCTTTCCTGCTCGCCCGATTGTTTCCAAACCAATTTGGCCATTAATGGCCTAGGCTGATTTTTTCCCTGAGCTTCAGCTCAGACGTCTAGTAATAAGATCAGACGTCTGGGCCATCGGAATAAAAATTCCAGTCTTTCAGCTCAGACGTCTGAGCTTGCTTCCCAGACGTCTGGGCGATCTGGAATAAAATTTTCAGTCTTTCAGCTCAGACGTCTAGGATAACCACCAGACGTCTGGAGCTGCTAAATGCAGTCAATTTGCCTATTTTATGTGGGTTTCTAATTTATATCGATTTTTGGTTGATCCGATTTGTTGCTATCACCTATTATCGACTTTGATGACTTCCTTTCTGGATTTTTGGAAGTATCCATTTGATGGATTTGATATCGATTTTTACGGTTTTAATTCACGTCGTAGAATGTGAATTTTTGGTGATAGATTGTTTCTACAATCATTTCTGTGATTTGTCACTTTAAAATTATAAAGGTTTCTATACTAGTAGTAAATACTCAAACTCTTTCACAAAAATGATTTCAACATTTCTTTTAATACAAAGCTCGTTTTTAAAACCGTTTTTAAATATATTAGTATATACAAACCTTTACCTCATTCGTTCGAGGAATCTAATTAAACGACTTAGCAAAGCAAGTGGTATGAAACACTTGCGTTTACTTTGTCAGTTAATTCTTAGACTTGTTCGATTGAAATCTTGTGACAATTTTTGAGTGGAAATCTAAAATTTGTTCGTAAATATTTAAGTTAAGCTAGTGGTTATGGGACATGAAGCTAAACTCATATATTTACTAGCTTAGTGTAATCTACACTTTTTATTGATCAATGGTGATCATTTTATGGTTTAGACTAGCGATATGCGATGTCTCTTTGTCCACGTGGGGGACCGTACCTCGTTTTATGGAGCTTCGTCTCATTTTTTATAGGCTAGCGACTATGGTTTCACGGAGTTCGGTTCATTGGGCGTACCGTTATTGTACTACGTCGTTGTTCCATCTTATCAGGTTCATCGGGCGTTCCGTTATTGTACTACGTCGTTGTTCCGAATTACTTGAGTATCAGGTTCCTCGAGCATACCGTTATTATACTTTGTCGTTGCACCGGCTCTATGGTTAGCGACCATGGGATAGCGTCCCATTTGTGTTATACGTGTTGGTGAGTTTTCATGCTTCCGTTTATGATAGGCCTCCCCCCTTTTGTGATTTCTGGATTTCTAATTGATGATTTCTAGAATTTGTGTTTCACCAATTTTGTGATTTGTATTGATAAGCCCTATCAATATTTGTGGTTTGGTGAATAAACTAAAGAATGTGATATTCTTTTTGGATATTTGATGAGATTTGAGATATTGTATGATTTTTATTGTTATCAAATGTATACTTGTCACAGTATGACATTATTGTTATCATACATTTTTGTGGTATCTCTTATCCTTTCTCATCTTATATGATATTTATAGCTGGACTGATCCGTTTATTATTTTTCTCCTTAAATAATACTCGGGTCAGACCGAGGTGTTACAGGTGCTTCCACTTGACTTCTTAGCATGGGCTAGCTTCTGACTTTTGGCTAACTACTTTAGCTTAGTAGTTTTTGCTTTTATACATTTGAGATAGAGACTCCTTGATGTATACATATTCTTTTGCTAGCACTTGTACCTATTCTTTTGTGATGTAGTGGATCTTGTATGACCACTATTTTGATGTACACTTTTATGTGTTATATTCATATCTGTTTCCGCCTTTGTGATATGAATATCCGTGACTGATTTGTGTTATGCTTATTTCTATATTTGTTTTTGAAGCCCACATAGCTACTGTGTAGTAGCTTTGAGTTTGTATTTGATATGTCGGACTTCCTTTTGAAAAGAAATCGTCATACTATCTGACATATCGGTACTCGCACAAAGCAATTACACAGATGGTCGCTCCTCAACAGCCTTATTCTTCGTGCTAGTTGATGGCATTACCCAGTAGCGTCCTTGGCTAGTGTGAGTACAGAGGTGGGGTGTCACAGCTTGGTATCGGAGCCAAACTTCGGAACAATTTAGAATAATCTAGCTAGAATCATTGTCCTAAGTCTTTCTTAGGAATCGTGCCTTAGGATTTAATTCGAGTCTTAGGACCCGTTCTATCCTGTTTTCTTTTATGATGCCTTGTTTTATCAATCAAGTTTGTTTGATATTCATTCTGAGAATAACCTTTTTCCTCTTCTTTCTTTCTTTCTTAAAGAAGAGAAATGGTTAGACCTGGCCATCCTAGCGCCGGTCAATCTAGTGCTACTCCTCAGGATGGCGTATTCATGTCTACCCAACAACTTTTGGATCTTGTAAAGAATGCCCAAGCTGCCGGTCCCATTCCTGAGCCTACTCATCCTAAATCTGGATTTGCACGCTTGTGCAGTGATTATACCAATTTGGGTGGAAGGCCATTCAAGGGTTCCGAAAGCGTCATAGAAGTCCAAGCTTGGCTTAGAACACGCGATCGCATCTTTTCTCGCATGAATCTTGTGGATCTATATCGTGTCCAAGTGGCTTCTAGCATGCTCCAGGAGAGAGCATTAGATTGGTATGAGCTTTTGGTTTCTGAAATTATTGAAGCGAATCTTACTTGGGAGCAATTCCGGGAAAGGTTCGAGTTAAAGTTTGTGCCGGAAGCTGAAAAAGTAACTTTGGCACGACGCTTTATTAACCTTATTCAAGGTGAATCTTCCGTGACGGATTACGTCGCATCTTTTGAATCTCTCTCTAAATATGGGGTCGAGTATATTATTATCCTATTGAAGAAAAATCAGAGGTTTGTCTATGGGTTGAATAAGAACCTCAAAAGCCTTTACTCTTGAAACTAGAAGTTTCTTTTGATCAGCTTGTTGATATCGCTCTTCGACTTGAAGAAGCCGATAAAGAAAGTGATGTTGAAGTTGTGGGTGCCAAACAGAACTTCAACAACAACAAGAAGAGGCCTATTAAGTTCAAAGGACCTAATCCCAACAAAAAAGGGAAGCAAGTAACTTCGGTAGCAAAGACTCCTACCTCTAGTCATGGACAATGCTACAATTGTGGTTCTAAGGATCATTATGCAAATAGATGTCCAAAACCCCTTTTCTATCGCTATTGCAAAAGTTTGGGTCATCTTTTATCTTCATGCCCCAAACTTCAAGGCAAGAAAGAGGAAAAGCTAAATGTTGTTCAAGCCCCTAGTAACACTTCTCTTGGTCAAGGTATTTCTCACTCTGTCCTTGATGGCATTATTATATTTCGTGATCTTCCTATTTGAGTTTTTTTGATACGGGTGCATCTCACTCTTTTATATCAAAAGAACTTGTTGATGCTTTGTCTTTAAATGTTATGGGCTTAATGACTTCATTGAAAATTGCGAATCCGGTTGGTGGATCCGCAACACTCAGTTTATTTTGTAAAGATGTCGAGATTATTTTATGTGATTATTATTTCCGAGCCGATTTGCATGTTATGTGCTACTTAGGTTTCGGAATGATTTTGGGAATGGATTGGCTTAATCGTTATGAAGCCCACATCCTATGTCCCGAGAGGACTATCTATCTTCGACGTCCCCAGTTTGTTAAGCAAATTTCTATTGTTCTTAAAGATTCAGATTCCAATTCGATAGCATCCTTATATTCTCTAAATCCGTGTGATGATGATAATGATGATGAGGAAGATGTCATTTCCCTCATTCGCATTGTTCGTGAATTTCCCGATATATTTGAGCCCGTTTTAGGATTACCACCTAAGCGAGCAATTGAGTTCAGAATTAATCTAATCCCTGGAGCTCTACCTATTACTCGTCCTCCTTATCGTATTGTCCAATAAGGAAATGAGAAGATGCGTAAACAATTATCCGAATTGGAAGGAAAACAGTTTATTCGTTCTAGTTCCTCTCCATGGGGAGCTTCATCTATTTTTGTGAAGAAATACGATGGTACACTTAGGCTTTGCGTTGACTACCGCAAGCTTAATGATCTCACCATCAAGAATAAATATCCCTTACCTCGGATTGATGATCTATTCGATCAACTTAGCGGTGCTAGAGTCTTTTCACAGTTAGACTTAGCAACCGGTTTTCATCAGCTTCGTATTGCAGAGGATAGCATTCCTTTGACGTCGTTCCATACTCGTTATGGATCTTATGAATGGCTTGTTATGCCATTTGGTTTAACGAATGCTCCAGCTTATTTCGTTGACCTTATGAATTGAGTTTTCAAAGACTTCCTCAATCGATTTGTTCTCATCTTTATCGATGATATTCTTGTTTATTCTAAAACCACGGAAGAGCATGAAAAACATCTTCGTATTGTGTTGGAAACTCTTAGGAGCAATCAATTGAAAGCAAAATTTTCTAAGTGCCACTTTTGGCAATCTCGTGTGAAATTTTTAGTACATATTATTTCTGAATCCGGAATTTCCGTGGATCCTTCAAATATTGAAGCGATTCAAAATTGGAAGAGACCAGAGAGTGTGATGGAAATTCGTAGCTTCCTTGGATTGGCGGGCTATTACCATCGGTTCATAAAAGACTTTTCTAAAATTTCTGTGCCTCTTACTAGTTTGACAAAGAAGGGAGTTAAGTACATTTGGTCAGACAAATGTGAAGCTACTTTTCAGAAATGAAAAGAACTCCTTTCCGATGCTCCTATTCTTGTGATTCCCGAAGGAAACCAAGACTTTATTATTTATACCGATGCTAGTCGTGTTGGTTTGGGAGTCGTTCTCATGCAAAGGGAGCGTGTTATCGCTTATGCTTCTAGGCAATTAAAGCCTGCCGAGACTAGATATGCCACTCATGATTTAGAGCTCGTGGCTATTGTTTTCGCCCTTAGAATTTGGCGTCATTATCTTTTGGGAGAGAAATTTGTTCTCTACACCGATCATAAATCTTTGAAATATTTGTTCTCTCAAAAGGAATTTAATTTGCGTCAACAACGTTGGATCGAATTCCTTGCATCTTATGATCTTGATATTCTTTATACTCCTGAAAAGGAAAATCGTGTTGCCGATGCCCTTAGTCGTAAGCAACAAACAGTTGTTTTAATGATGATATCCGAATGGAATGATCTCGAGACTTTATCCACTTGTGAGATTCGAGATCGTGAATCCGATTCATGTTCATCTCTTGTTTTATGTAGCCTTGAGGCTCATCCTTCTCTTTTAAACCGCATCCTTGAAGCTCAAAAGCAAGATTCTGAATTGGCTCTTCTTAGACAAAGTTGTAGGGATCAAAATAAGGTTGATGGTTTGAAAGACTTTGATATTGATGCTCGCGGAGGCATTCAAAAATTTGGTAGACTTATTGTGCCAAATATTATTGATCTTCGTAGAAACATTTTAGAAGATTCTCATCGTTCTAAATTTACCATTCATCCCAGTAGTAGTAAAATGTACGCGGACATGAAGCGACTTTATTATTGGGATGGGATGAAATCTGATATTGCTAACTTCATTAAGCGTTGCATGACTTGCCAACTCGTAAAGGCCGAGCATCAAAGGCCCGGTGGGTTATTGCAACCTTTAGACATTCCCGTTTGGAAGTGGGATCAAATTTCTATGGACTTTATTGACGGCCTTCCCCGTTCTCGTTCGGGTCATGATAGCCTATGGGTGATAGTAGATAGACTTATAAAATCCGCCCATTTTCTTCCTGTTCGGTCCAATCGGACCGTACCTCTTTTGGCTAAAATCTATGTCAAAGAAATTATTAAATTGCATGGAGTTCCAACTTCTATTGTTAATGATCGTGATCCATTATTTATTAGTGGTTTTTGGAAGAGTCTTCAAAAAGCTTTGGGAACAAAGCTTAATTTTAGCACCGCTTATCATCCTCAGTCCGATGGACAAACCGAGCGTGTGAATCAAATTCTTAAAGATCTCCTTCGTGCTTGTGTTCTTGATTTTGATGGAAGTTGGGAAGATCATATTTCCCTTGTTGAGTTTTTTTATAATAATAGCTTCCAATCTAGTATGGCACCTTTCGAGGTGCTCTACGGAAGGCCATGCCGATCTCCTTCATGTTGGCTTGAAGCCGGTGAGAAGCTGGTTTTAGGTCCAGATTTTATTCGTGATGCCACATAAAAGATTGACCTTACTCGTCATAGGATGAAAGAAGCTCAAAGTAGACAAAAGTCCTATGCCGATAATCGAAGAAGGAATTTAGAATTTTCTTTGGGAGATTTGGTGTTCATTCGTGTTTCACCTATGAAGGGTGTTGTGCGTTTCAGTCGATCGAGAAAATTAGCACCTCGATATGTTGGTCCATTTCCCATCACCGAACGCATTGGTTCCGTAGTTTTCGCCTTTTATTACCGGCTCAATTTTCTGCTATTCATGACGTATTCCACGTTTCTCAACTACGGAAATGCCTTAGAGATTTCGATTCTATTCTTGAGCCCGGTGTTATTGAAGAAATTGAAGTGTCACCTAATTTGACTTATGAGCAACATCCTATCTGTATCGTTGCTATGGAGGTTAAACGCCTTCGAAATAAAGATATTCCACTTGTGAAAGTTCAATGGTCCTCAAATCCTAAGGATTGCTCTTGGGAATCCAGAGAATTCATCGAGCGAACACATCCAGACTTACTCTCTCGTGCTCCTTAAGGTGAACTTCTCATTTCAAAATTTCTTCTTTTGTGTTGTTATGCCTTAGTATGGTATGGTTGTTACTTTTTATTTTCTTCTTAAGTATTGCGAGGACACAATTTCTTTAAGGAGGGGAGTCTGTAACAACCCGCATATTTTACGATTGTATATTTAAATGTTTTGTTTAAATATAGAATTGTTTGTTGAATTTAAAGTTTGAAATGTTACTTTTTGTAAACAGTCGAAATCGGAATCGAGACCACTTCCATTGAGTTCAAAACGACGTTTACAACTTTTTTGAGTATAAACATCGATATGTTTGGAGTTGAGTAGAATTTTGCTATTTTTCTATTGGGGTTTGGGTTTCAGCCCACCAACTCATCTAATACCCTAACTCCTCCTCCAACTTCTCTTCATTCATTCTATTATCTCCTAACACTCAAGTTAAAAGAAAAATTGGGGAAGAGAAAAGAAATCAAAATTCCTAAGCCCTAGTTTACTAGGAAATTCGAATTCAAGTTCTAGAAATCAAAGAGAAGCTTAGGTAAGCATCCTCTTCATCTTCTCCATCTCAATCTCTCTTCAATTTTCAGAAATTCCTGAACCCTAACTTAGGAAATATTTGCTTGTGAGCTTAGATTGGAGCTTCTTGAGTTGAAGTTGAAGAGTGGTTGATCTTTCCTTTGTTTTAGAGCTTCTCATTTCTTGTTTTTGGGTTTAAAGGTGAGTTCTTGAACTCACATCTATGTCTATAGCTTTCATTGTTGTTAGGTATGAATTCCTAACATCTATTTCATGTCCAATTGCTTTTGATTTGAATTGGTTCGGTGAATTATCCAATTTTTGGTATTTTAAAGTCAAAATATATGATATCTTGTTATGGATGTTTCGACTTGTTGTTTGGAGTGCATCGAAGAGCTTATAGGGCTGGGTTGTCGCTTGGCGTAAATCCTAGCCTTCCTGCTCGCCCGATTGTTTCCAAACCAATTTGGCAATTAATGGCCTAGGCTGATTTTTGCCCTGAGCTTCAGCTCAGACGTCTGGTAATAAGATCAGACGTCTGGGCTATCGGAATAAAAATTCCAGTCTTTCAGCTTAGACGTCTGAGCTTAGTTCCCAGACATCTGGGCGATCTGGAATAAAATTTCCACTCTTTCAGCTCAGACGTCTGGGATAACCACCAGACATCTGGAACTGTTAAATGCAGCCAATTTGCCTATTTTATGCGGGTTTCCAATTTATAGCGATTTTTGGTTGATCCGATTTGTTGCTATCACCTATTATCGACTTTGATGACTTCCTTTCTGGATTTTTGGGAGTATCCATTTGATGGATTTGATATCGATTTTTATGGTTTTAATTCACGTCGTCGAATGTGAATTTTTGGTGATAGATTATTTCTACAATCATTTCTGTGATTTGTCACTTTAAAATTATAAAGGTTTCTATACTAGTAGTAAATACTCAAACTCTTTCACAAAAATGATTTCAACATTTCTTTTAATACAAAGCTCGTTTTTAAAACCGTTTTTAAATATATTAGTATATACAAACCTTTACCTCATTCGTTCGAGGAATCTAATTAAACGACTTAGCAAAGCAAGTGGTATGAAACACTTGCGTTTACTTTGTCAGTTAATTCTTAGACTTGTTCGATTGAAATCTTGTGACAATTTTTGAGTGGAAATCTATAATTTGTTCATAAATATTTAAGTTAAGCTAGTGGTTATGGGACATGAAGCTAAACTCATTTATTTACTAGCTTAGTGTAATCTACACTTTTTATTGATCAATGGTGATCATTTTATGGGACATGAAGCTATTCTTATTCTACATAAACACAATTTTCATCATCATTTGCTAATCCATTTTTGATTGTGAAATTAAAGTAAAAATGAAATTTGATTATCTATATTACTAGTTACAATAGTAAATAGATCATACTTAAAATAGCTTTTGCTTTGGCTTCATTTTCATGAGAATTATAAGTGGTTTATTTGTTGTATTATAGTTTGATGGTTTGAGTTATGTTAATTAATAACATAAAAAAAACCATACTTATGATAAATACAACAATATTTCACTTAATATCAAAGCTAGAGATCACAAATTGTTTGTTTGTTGATTTACAAAAATATGAGAGTGGATTTGCCTCTAAATTGTTCTCTAGTTCAATAGTTTTTAAATCAAATTTTAATTCTAGTTTTAACTTCATTTTATTTCTAGTTAACAATTTCTCCTCCATTTGGTCTAATTTGATTGAATAGATTTTCAAATTCTAACAATTCCCTGCGGATCGACCCGTACTCGCAACGTACTAACTATTGTACGCCGTGCGCTTGCGGTTATTTTAATTTGAAAATTTTTGATTATTTTCTAAACCGATAGAAAATTAGCCGATTAACAAGTTTTTGGCGCCGTTGCCGGGGAATTTCTTTTGGTTTTAATTTTCTATTCTTCGAATTATTTTCTTTTGATTTTATTGTGTGGTCGTTTTGTGTGTTCATTTGCATTTAAAAAAATATCGTGTGTTTGTGTGATTTTTGTTTATATTTGTTTGTGTGCATGTTATTATAGCCTCTCTATTTTCATTTGCATTTCCATAAAAAAATACACAATTTCATTTGAAAAAAAAATTCTTTTTAATTTCCACTTTCGTTTACAATCTTTTTTCTACAAACTGTTTTCATTTTACAATTTTTTTTCTACATTTTACAATTCCAAAACAATCTGCAGTTCACTCCAACATCATACTCTATCTGCTGCCATACAACAGTCCCCTCCCACCATCCTCTGCCATTAACTTCCCTGTTCCACTGATCACCACCCTTGTCTTCACCATCCCACTGACACAACATACAACCCCCTATCACTCACCTATATCACACAAACCACTGTTACTACTGCCTCAACCATTACTTCCCACTGCATATACATTCAACCCACCATACTCATCACCAAACATACACAGTGCAACACCACCTCAACCTATCACATACAAACCACATCTACATTACTGCCTTCATACATTTCTATGCTTCCTCTTTAACAATCTTCCCCTGCCACCACCTTAAACAACAAACTTCTTCCTACAAACCACTACAACTTCATCCCATTGTCTGTTCAACAAACATACATTACCTGACCACAACATCACAGCAGCTTCTTCCCATCGCCTTCATCCAAAAGCCACATGCAAACATCATCCTTAAAGTCACCACTCCATTGCCTGATCACCAGAAAAAATAATGTGCAGTGCACATCACTTCCAAACTCGCCTGACTTTGCTTCGCCATAATTCAATCTACCACCAACTCTGTAACAATCCCGTACTCATCAGTAATCACCTCACCACCACTCGACTGAACCTCATCAGCACCACTTCAAACCCGACCAACAGTTCTCACCCCCACTGACACCGTGCTCACCTTACAGCAGCTTCCTGCCTCAAAACCACAAGTCCTCTGCCAACATTTCAAACCTCTGAACACTACAAACTGTTGAAACTTCGTATTTACGATATTTCGTAATAACGATATTTTGACTATGACAACTATACAAGTCATTATTATATTCTAACTTGTTTTTGTAGGAATTAATCAAGACCGGATTCAAATAAGCTTCAAATCTTATATAAGTATGTATCGAGTCCGTGTCTAAAGTTTACTCATGTTAAAATCTCTCCTATATGATATATATTTCGACACGTTTTTCATTTCATTAGCATACACTAATAATCTTTGCATATTCTCATTTTTAGTTTACATTCACACGTCTGAATGTACCAAATCAGACATCTGAATCTGGAAAAATGAATATTGTTTAGTACAATATTCAGACGTCTGACTTGTTAATTTCAGACGTTTGAAAATGGTTATTTTTAGCCTATTTCCTTTCTGGTTTGAGCTCGTGCAATTTCAGAAGTCTGAATTATTCAATTCAGAAGTCTGAATATCTATAACGGCTATATTTTCAAATAGGCACTTCCATTCGTGAAGAGATGCGTTCTTCATTTCAATAGATATGACCATATCTCTTCATGATAACTCTTCATGAACATATGCACCTATTTATAATCTATATAAACACATTAGAATCATGTTTCCATAACTTAATTCAATCTATTCTTACTCTACTCTCATTTTCTTTGATTCTAATACTCTTGTGCATTCAATTTCATACAAATTCATTCTATTACTTCCTTATTCTTCATGTATTCATATATATGTCATAAAGGAGAAGATTATAGGAAGGGTGTACTATAATTGACAAATTCGTGTTATTAAAGAACACATAGAGTCAAGAAAACTTTATTTGTAAAGACCTGTTCTGCTGCTCAGGCAAAGTGAAGTCCTCTTCTGCTGTTGAGGCGCAAAATCCTATTCCGTTGCTCAGGTGTTGTAAACCCATTCCTCCGGGTTAAGTGAGGGTTATAGTTAGTTGAAATTCCAGAAGGAGTCTGGGACTGGACGTAGAACGGGAAGTTCGAACTAGTATAAAAATTCCTGGTGTGCTTGTTTTATTTTACTTATTCACATTGCTACAGTATCTTAGTTTATTTCCACACTAGTATAGTATAATTCCATATAGCACGATCCACACTGTCTTTTCATTTGGTATCAGAGCGAGGCATCTAATAACCATTACAAAGTTATTTGATATTTTGTTAATATGGAAAACAACACCAGCACTAGCATTGTCACTAACACCAGTTTTGTAGAAGGTCAATCTACTGCACGACCTCCACTATTCAATGGCATGAATTACAACTATTGGGCAACTCGAATGCGTATTTATATGCAAGCAAATGGTTTTGATTCATGGAATATCACTCAAACTGAGTATAACATTCCTACAACAGAATACTCTTCATGGTCAAACACACAAAAATTAGATGCCACTGCAAATGCCAAAGCTATGAATATGTTATTTTATGCCTCAGACAAGAATGAATTTAATCAAGTTAGTATGTGTACAACTGCTTATCAAATATGGAGAACACTAAAAGTTACATATAAAGGTATTAACAAGGTCAAACAAAGCAAAATTTCTATGTTGAAAAGTCAATTTCAAAATTTTAGAATGAAACAGGATGAGTCTATTAATGATATGTACTCTAGATTTCAAGATATTTATCACTCTTTATTAGGACTAGAAGAAAAATTTACTGATTTTGATATTGTATCAAAAATCCTAAACTCTTTAACGGATGAATGGGAAATAAAGGTCTTAGCCATTGAAGAAGCAAATGATCTTTCTACTATGAAGCCAGAAGAGTTAATAGGAAATCTAATGTCCTACGAAGTGAATTTGCAGGCTAAAAGAGTACAAGCGCAAGACAAAAAGAATATGGCATTTCATGCAGAAAAAGAAGAATCAGATTCGGATGAAGAAGACTTAGCATTCATTGCTAAAAATTTTAAAAAGTTTTTGAAGTACAGAAAAGGAAATCGAAACAACGGGAAAAGAAACTTCCACAATAATTCAAATAAGCCTTCTTCATCAATACTAGAATGCTTTAACTGCCACAAGAAGGGGCACATACAAAAAGATTGTCCAGAACAGAAGAAAACATATCACAATAAGAACTGAAAGGACAAGTTTAAAAGAAAAGCATTTTCAGTAACATGGGATGACTCAGATTCTTCTTCTTCAGAAAGCAGTAGTGATAGTGAAAATGAACGAGCAAATGCTTGTTTCATGACTACAGAGAATGAGGTAAATGATCTTACTTTTGATGACATGATTGAAATAAATTCTAAATTATTAGATACTTTAAAAAGTCTCTAAAGAAAATATAAAGAGGCTCTAGAAAATCAGAGAAAAGCAGATTTCGAGAGAGATATGCTTAACGAAGAAAAGAAGATATTAGAAGAAGAACTTGGAAAACTTCAAAATACTTTTTCTAATGATATCTCTCAACTTACCTTATTAAGTCAAGAAATCGAAACTCAAAAGGAAAAGAATGATGCTCTTATCTCTGAAAATCATGAGCTAAAAACCAAGTTCAAAATGATTGAACTAGACAATACTAGCCTCAAAACAAAGTTAGAAAGCATTAATAAAAATGTGACTAACTTCAATAAAGGCAGAGAGAACCTATCTAAGATTATTGAGAATTCCCAATCTGTTTTAAATAAGAAAGGACTAGGTTATTCTAAGAAATCAGTAGCTCCACCCAAAAATAAACAAAATAGGAGAAATATTTCTAAATCCAAGTCTACCATAGTTCAACCAAAAAGGAATCAAATTTCAAAAAACATAGAAATATGGGTTCCTAAAACAAACAACGGTTTGATTAGGAATAAATATATAAAATCCTTTTTGGAAAATGTGCATAAGAGTCAAAATTATTTATACAAAGGGAATACTGAATCCTCTTGGGTTTGGTTTCCTAAGACCTAACTCTTAGGACCCTATCAAAAAGTGGGTACCAATGTTATTCTTTTATTTTTGCAGGTCCCACTTAAGAAAAGAGGAAAATGGATACTCGACAGTGGTTGCTCAAAACACATGACAGTAGACAAAAATATGCTAACAAATATTACATATTTAGATGGAGGCTCTGTCACATTTGGAGACAATTCCAAAGGTTATATCATCGGCAAAGGCGATGTGAGCAATTACGATATATCTAATTCACCTCTCATTTCCAATGTTTTACTTGTCAAAAACTTGAAGCACAATTTGTTAAGTATTAGTCAATTATGTGACAAAGGATTCAAAATTTCATTTTCCGAGGATAAGTGTAGCATTTATGATCACAATAAAAATCTTATCTTTGAAGGTAATAGAGATAGAAACATATACGTTCTGAATATGAAAATCAATCATAATTCAGGTATGTGCTTAATAGCCAAAGAAAATGATCCTTGGTTATGGCATAAGAGATTCTGTCATATTAACTTCAAAGCAATAAACAAACTTTCTAAAAATGATTTAGTCAAAGGATTACCAAAAATGAACTTCAAAGTTGATCATATTTGTGATACATGTCAATTAGGAAAGTTAACTAAATCATCTTTCAAATCTAAGAAAGTTATTTCTACATTACAACCACTTGAATTACTTCACATGGATTTATTTGGACCTACTCAAGTACAATCCATAAATCACAATAGATGTGTGTTTGTAATTGTAGATGACTTTTCTAGATATACTTGGACCATATTTATGAAAAATAAAAGTGATACTTTTGACCATTTTAAAGTTTTTGTCAAAAAAATCCAAAATTTGAAAGGATTAAAAATAAAGAATATTAGAAGTGATCATGAAGGAGAGCTTGAAAACGAAGCTTTTGAACATTTCTGTAAAAAGAAAGGAATTTTTCACAATTTCTCGTTTCCTAGAACTCCACAACAAAATGGAGTTGTAGAACGGAAAAATAGAACATTACAGGAATATGCAAGAACTTTGTTAAATGGAAGCACACTTCCAAAACATTTCTGGGAAGAAGCTGTAGCAACTGCTTGTTATGTTTTGAATCGTGTTTCTATACGACCTCTTACCAAAAATACTTCATATGAACTTTTTCATGGAAGAAAACCAAATATTTCCTATTTTAAAGTTTTTGGATCAAAATGTTTTATATTAGATACCAAAGATCAGCTTGGCAAATTCGATGCAAAATCCGACGAAGGTATCTTTCTAGGATATTCAGATCGAAGCAAAGCTTATCGGGTGTAATAAAAGAACTAATACTGTTGAGGAAACTCTTCATCTATCTTTTGATGAAAATTTTCTACAAAAACCAAGTATAAGAGATGATGAAGAACTTCCAGATAATATCACAAATATTGGCAATATAAATTTTGAAAATAATGAAAACATAATTGATAATTCTAGAGAAGATGAAAACGTTATTCATAACAACAATGAGTTAAGATCTCCACCAAAAATATTACGGGATCATCCTGTTCAAATGTTATTGGAGAAATTAATTCAAACGTCAGAACTAGAAGTCAATTAAATCAAATGGGCCACGTAGCATTTCTTTCCAATATCGAACCCAAAAATCCTAAAGAAGCATCTACCGATGACTATTGGATAATTGCAAAGCAGGAAGAGCTAAATCAGTTTGAACGCAATGAAGTTTGGGAGTTAGTTCCTAGACCAAGTGATCAAACTGTTATTGGTACAAAATGGGTCTATAAAAATAAGGTGGAAGAACAAGGTAACATCACCAGAAATAAAGCAAGGTTAGTCGCTCAAGGTCATAATCAAGAGGAAGGAATTGACTACGAAGAAACGTTTGCTCCTGTCGCTAGATTAGGAGCAATACGTATCTTATTGGCCTATGCATGTTTTCATAATTTCAAACTTTATCAAATGGACGTTAAAAGTGCTTTTCAGAATGGTTATATAAAAGAAAACGTGTACGTTGAACAACCTCCTTTATTTATCCATGAGAAATATCCAGACCATGTTTATAAACTTAAGAAAGCTCTATACGGTTTGAAACAAGCACCATGTGCTTGGTACGAATGGCTTAAGAGCTATTTAGTATCATCTGGATTTCAAATTGGAAAGGTTGATCAAACACTTTTTATTAAACATTCAAAAAGGGATATTTTAATTGTTCAAATTTATGTTGATGACATCATTTTTGGTTCTACCAATGAAAAATTATGCCAAGTCTTCTTCGATATTATGACCAACGAAGTTGAAATGTCCCACATGGGAGAATTATCATATTTTCTTGGTTTACAAATCAAACAATTACAAAATGGTATTTTTATTAATCAAGAAAAATATTGTAATAATTTAATCAAACGCTTCAGAATGGAAAATACTTCTACCAAACCGACTCCTATGAGTACAACCACACATCTCGATAGAGATGAAAATGGTAAAAGTATTGACCAAAAATTATACCGAAGTATGATTGGATCATTACTATATTTAACGGCCGGTCGTCCTGACATAATGATGAGTGTTTGTTTGTATGCTAAATTTCAAGCCAATCCAAAGGAATCACATTTAAGAGAAGTCAAACGTATATTACGTTAGCTTAGTAATACCAAGGACTTTGGACTTTTCTATCCAAAAGAGTGTCCTTTCAAATTAGTATCATATAGTGATGCTGATTTCGGTGGATCTCGGACAGATAGAAAAAGTACCAGCGGTACGTGCCATTTTATTGGAAAATCGTTAGTTTCTTGGTTTAGTAAGAAACAAAACTGCGTTTCACTTTCTAAATGTGAAGCAGAATATATTTCTACTGCATTAGCTTGTGCTCAAGTTATCTACATGCAACAGACATATAGAGATTTTGATATAAATTTAACAAATTCAACAATATATTGTGATAACTCGAGTGCTATTAATTTATCAAAAAATCCAGTCAATCATTCACGAACGAAACATATTGATATTCGTCATCATTTTCTTCGTGATTGTATTGAAAAAGGAATAATAAATTTAGATTTTGTTTCATCCGAAAATCAATTGGCTGATATTTTTACGAAACCACTTGTTGAAAATAATTTTATAAAACTAAGACGAGAACTCGGAATCGTCTCATTTAAAAACTTATAATTTGATTTTCCGAGATATATTATTACTAGCATACTATTCTTTTTCTACATGATCTTAAGTACAAGTTTAATGTTATTTATGTTCCAATTTTACAAGTTACATTATGAATTGCCTTTTCACTTTGTCTTTTCTTTAACCATTCATTTCTTGCAAAGTAATTGTCCATATTTTTGTTTGCTATTTTTAAACCTTTGGAGCTTATTTATTATTGGTTCTCATCCACCAGTTTACTTTCCAATATAACTTTTCCTCTCACCTATAAAATCCTCCTTTCACATTATTTTTCCATATCAGCTTCCCTGTTTTGTAATTCTATCTTCAACTATTAACAAAACCATGTTTCTTTTCAAATTACTCGCAATTTTCTTTTATTCTATGGCGTCGAATGGCTCTACTTCAGAAGAACCTTCTTCTGTAGAGTTTTCTACACCATCATCAACTTATTATTCCGATTTACCAACACCAACCCCCTGCTATGAACCTGCCCGGCATGTATCTCCAAATAATCATACCGGTCATACTCCAGAAAAGAAGAAAGCTCGTCGTTTCTTGTTCTTCGGTTCTCCGCAAACTAAACAAAAGATTGATGATATTTATCATTATCAACGAGAATCGATAGGACTTCAACGAGAAATGTACTATGAGCAAAAAGTTAATTCACAACGTCTTAACTTTCTGGAGAACCTTGGTTGGAAAATCTGCGGTTCATCTAAGTCTAATGTTCATCAACCTACATCATCTTCCCATCATAATTCATGGAATCAGACACTGCAACATCCTCATGTATCACCAAATTCATGGGAATGTGGTAGTAATTGGAATTCTTTGGAATCATCTAAGGGAAAGATGAAGATAGAACCAGAAGAGCCTAAGACTCCTAGAAAATCGTCTTCCTCATCGTAGACACAAAATTGTCAATTGATTTTAAATGTTGTTTTTGTATTTTTAATTGTATTTTTAATAAACAACTTCTGTATTTCGTGTTTTTTAATAAATATGTTTATTCTTCTCAGGAATGCATTTTTCTTGAAATTCAGACATCTGAAACACCCAAAACAGACATCTGAATATGCCCAAAAGTGAACTATGATTTTTTTTTGATTTTAGACGTCCGAAATACCAAATCCAGACGTCTAAAAAGTTCTACCGATTCAAATTTTAGGGGCTTTTCAACATTTTTCTCCCCACCTACCATCTTAAAACCGTTCGAATCCTACTCTATACCCCATTTCCAATAAACCACTTCATTTTATTTCACCATAAACCACCTTTTTCAATCATAAAAACTCAAATTTTATCATCAAATCTTCACAAATGGCTCCAAGACCAAAGAGATCTAGAGCTTCAACTTCCTCATCTACTCCTAACATTAATCAATGGCTTTGGAATGACGAGGCAAAACGACGTTTTGCTCAAATGGATATATCCAACTTATTTCTCGGTGCCTTCATGAAATTTGAAGAATTTGAGCCTTATCAAATTCGACAAATAGCTCGCTCTAATGAGTTAGAATCTCTTCTTTCATTTACTGCCAATAATGTAAAGATTAATCATCTATTGGTCAATCTTTTTTATGCAAACATGAATTTGGATCATCACCATCCTCACAATCGTGAAGATTGTATTTGGACTATAGTTTGTGGTACTGAAATTTTCCTTCCACTTGTTCGTCTTGGAGAAATCCTTCAATGTCCTTCAACCGGAACCGATTTAGATGATATTGAGGTCTCTCTATCCTTGGACGAACGAGATCATGTTTCTCACCGCTTTCTTTCTTACGATATTACTAAACTCACCTCTATTCAACTTCGACCACAAGCCCGTATCATTCATAGAGCTTTGATTCGCTCCGTTTTACCTCGAACCGGTAGCTATGAAGTTGTTAATAAGCGCGACTTTCAAGCTCTCTATGCTATATACTCCGGACAATTCGTGGATTGGGGCCGTGTCATTATGGAAGAGTTTATACATGTGAATCGCCGTCGTCGTTATAAAACTTTTCACTATGGTGCTTATATAATGAAAATTCTCCAAAACTATGGTATTTCTTTTCCTGAATCCGAATTTTCAATAATTAAAGAGCTTGGATCCAAAACCTGGGGACTTATGGACTTACTGAAACGTCCACAAAGTCTAGCTTTTATATCATTCCAAGAACGGACCGCCAACCGTGATCAGAATCGACCTCAACCTCCTCAACATCATCACCCTGTTGCTACAAAAGTTCAAGAGGAAGATGATGATGAAATAGAAGTTCTAAATCTCGAATCTACCTCACGACAAGCTTTGGTTACTCTTTCCCAAAATCAAGCCAAGCTTAAGATTAAAATGGATAAGTTCGAGAGGGAAACCAATAAAAGGTTCAACTCCATTCGTGGTTTTCTAAATAAAATATGGGAACATATTGGTTGCTCTTCCTCGACTTCTACCGAAGCTTTTGATCCAACCCCTTTTCAATGGTCCTCTATCTCTGGCACCAATGATGATGATAAGGATGACGATGAAGAAGAAAGTGATGATGAGTCAAGCGAAAGGTTTTAAGGTAGTGGTATGGTTGTTTTCTCATCTCAAAACATTCGTAGTTATATGCTTTTTGTTGTGTATGTATTTATGTGGTGATCTCGTACTTGCTATGTTGGTTTGTAAAATTAATCTTCTATGTCTCTTTTGGAATAGTGTAGTATGTTAACTATTCTACATTATCTATGCTATTCTTGCTTACTGTCATTCATATGATATGTGAGTATTTCATATATATTATGTTTCCTTTTTGTCGATGTCAAAGGGGGAGAAGGAGTTTAAATACTACCATCGACATGGGGAGCTTATAGTAAGGGGGAGTACATATAATTCTATTTCCTATTTATATATGTTCATATTGTGTATATACTTATATAGTTGTCATCGTCAAAAAGGGGGAGAATGTTGAAACTTCATATTTACGATATTTCGTAATAACGATATTTTGACTATGACAACTATACAAGTCATTATTATATTCTAACTTGTTTTTGTAGGAATTAATCAAGACCAGATTCAAATAAGCTTCAAATCTTATATAAGTATGTATCGAGTCTGTGTCTTGAGTTTACTCATGTTAAAATCTCTCCTATATGATATATATTTCGACACGTTTTTCATTTCATTAGCATACACTAATAATCTTTGCATATTCTCATTTTTAGTTTACATTCAGACGTCTGAATGTACCAAATCAGACATCTGAATCTGGAAAAATGAATATTGTTTAGTACAATATTCAGACGTCTGACTTGTTAATTTCAGACGTCTGAAAATGGTTATTTTTAGCCTATTTCCTTTCTGGTTTGAGCTCGTGCAATTTCAGAAGTCTGAATTATTCAATTCAGAAGTCTGAATATCTATAACGGCTATATTTTCAAATAGGCACTTCCATTCGTGAAGAGATGCGTTCTTCATTTCAATAGATATGACCATATCTCTTTATGATAACTCTTCACGAACATATGCACCTATTTATAATCTATATAAACACATTAGAATCATGTTTCCATAACTTAATTCAATCTATTCTTACTCTACTCTCATTTTCTTTGATTCTAATACTCTTGTGCATTCAATTTCATACAAATTCATTCTATTACTTCCTTATTCTTCACGTATTCATATATATGTCATAAAGGAGAAGATTATAGGAAGGGTGTACTATAATTGACAAATTCGTGTTATTAAAGAACACATAGAGTCAAGAAAACTTTATTTGTAAAAGACCTATTCTGCTGCTCAGGCAAAGTGAAGTCCTCTTCTGCTGTTGAGGCGCAAAATCCTGTTCCGTTGCTCAGGTGTTGTAAACCTATTCCTCCGGGTTAAGTGAGGGTTATAGTTAGTTGAAATTCCAAAAGGAGTCTGGGACTGGACGTAGAACGGGAAGTTCGAACCAGTTTAAAAATTCCTGGTGTGCTTGTTTTATTTTACTTATTCACATTGCTATAGTATCTTAGTTTATTTTCGCACTAGTATAATATAATTCCATATAGCACGATCCGCACTGTCTTTTCACAAACAACCCATACTTCATTGCATCTTCTCCATCTCCTCCGCAATTAAAACTACTCCAAAAAGAAAAAAATAACCTACTGCGGTGCCATCTTCTAGCTGCCACATTGTCGTAACCTTCCTCCAACTGCAACCTGACCAACAACCACTAATCGCTTCCTTCCAAACTGTAAACCACTCTGCTACAAACTGCAAACAAGCGCCACTACCGACATCACTGACTTCCACAAACCATCACACTGCCCAATTACAATACCCCCACACTGCCAATCACAACTTCCATCATCTCCCATCACAACACCTTGAGAACAACCTCGCCAACATCACACGAACCATCTCGAACTCGACTACCGGAACACACCCTTCAGTCGCAAACATCCTTAGATGAATAAATCACCAGCATGAATTCGTGGATTTGGTTGTGAACGCGTGAATTCGTGAATTCAATTGTGAATTGAAATTGCGATTTTGATTTCTTTGGTAAAATTGTAAATTGGATTTGTAGTTGATCGTGAAATTAGCAGCGTGATTTTAACTGTTAAACTGGGCCGAGCTCATGTGTAAAAAAAAAACCTAAAAAAAGAGAAGGGTTGTGATGTGGGCCGGGTAATATGTGGGTCGTTGTATAATTTTCGAAGATTATTTAGCGTGTTTTGAGTTTTATTTTATTTACTTTTTTATTTTTTGAGTTTCTTCTTTGATTAATCAATTTGTTTGTTTTATTTTTAGGTGTTTGTTGTCATTTGTTCTATTTCTTTATTTTAAAAAAATAAATTAGTTTTGTTTTAATTTGTTTTAGTTCTTCCTTTCATCTCTCTAAAATAAAATAAAAATCTTTGTTTAGAGTTTTGTTTTCTTAAAAAAAACATAATAATAAACTGTATATATATCTTATTTTTATTTTCAGGTTGACATAGCAGAACAGGAGAAGACTTGCTTGCTATAAAATAACTGCCTGCTTGCTTTAAAAAAAATCGATGCTTAAAATAAATTGCTGATAATTCTGCACGCTCTGGTATCATGCCCCTTTCCCTTGTTTTTAATTTGATTTGCATTGTTGGTTGCTTGCATTTATATATATAAAAAAAATTTCAAAATCCAAAAACAAAAACAAACTTCATTTTAGTTGCATTGTAAATTCACGTTTAATTTTTGTTTTGCATACATCCCATCTTATTTTCTTTTCTAAGGGCAATACCCCAATTCACATAAGGTGAGGGATTTCATCACCCTTTCCTTAGCCCATAAAAGCATTTCATCGTAAAATTTGACTAATAATAAAGGTTAGAAATTCGACTTAAGGGTGTCGCAAACTCATCTAGGGCTTAATTGTATCTTCACAATTGTTTTCTTTGAACAATTTTATTTCTAGGTGTCTAGGCTACGGCAGAGTAATAACCAGTTATAAAAATTACGGTGATTCGTAAATATTATACTGGTTGTTCATCCGAAGGTACTTAAACCTTCGGCTGCATTGCTACGATGATTCATGGTGCACCAATAACCCCTGCCCGTTACCTGGCGGAGAAATATTTTTGTTGATTTAAGACAAAGTGTGATTATACAATTTTGGGTTAGGAGCTACTAAGGATAGGAAAACTGTAATTAAGTCCTTTGCATTCATTTAGTTGCATTAGTTCCTGCATATTTTAAAAAAAAATCAAAAATCCAAAAAATAATTGTAAAATTTACTTAACTTAGTTTTTAATCCAATAATAAAATCCTTTTTTTTCCTTTCCTTTGAAAATTTTCAATCAAAAACAAAAATCCAAAAAAAATATAAAATCTTTTCAAAAAGAAAAAAAAATTAAAAATTCAAAAACAAAAACAAAAATCAAATTTCCGTTTTCTAAAAAAAACAAAAATCCTTTTAGTAAATATTTGAAAATTCAAAAACAAAAAAATTACAAAAACAAAAAAAAACATATAAAAATTTGAAAAGCCAAAAATAAAACAAAAATTAAACCTCTCTTTTGAAAATAAATTTCACTCGGTAAATAGTTTTCTCCCTTGTAAAAAAAACAAAAACAAAAAACAAAAAACAAAAACCATTTTTCACTTCGTTTTTCAAATCTTCTTTCATTCTCTAAACTCGATTCTAACTTCTTTCTCTTCTCGACTTTCACTTGTGCATGAGTACGTGGACTCGTGACACAACAACAAATTGTTAGACTTGCGACTCAACAACTAATCATTTAACTCGAACAGACGATCCTTCCAAAATGGCGAACGAAAATGCCCCTCGAACTCTTATGGATAGAATCTTTCCCGCATCACGTTACCCGCCCCTACGGGTAACCATTTCGAAATTCACTCGAACCATATTGCCACTCTTTCGAAATTTGGCAATTTCGAGCACGATGACCCCTACATCTACTTGACTAAATTCGAACAAGTTTGTGCAACTATTAAACTCCAACAACTTTCCGATGACGGAATCAAACTTCGATTAATCCCATTTCCTCTTTCGGATTACGCTGAAAAATGGTTGTACAGCTTACCATCGAACTCAATTAAAACGTGGGAAGAATTCGTAAAAGCTTTCTTAAAAAAGTTCTACCCCTTGGAAAAAACGAGTAGAATCCGAAACGAAATTGTAAATTTTCATCAATTCAAGGGAAAACCATTTGGTAAATATTTTGAAAGATTCAAAGAGCTTTTGATAAAATGTCCACACCATAACTTCGAAAAATGGACGATTTGCCAAATCTTATACGATGGACTCGATAATAGCTCACGAACCATGCTTAAATCAATGTGCCAAGGCAACTTTCTTGCCCAACATCATGACGATGCTTGGTAATTTCTTGAAAACCTCGCCGAAAAATCATCCCAATGGGAACGTTCGAACGAAAAATCAATTTACTCACGATCGAGTGCACAATCGATAGGATCTTCTTTTGCTTTGGAAGCTAAGATCGACGCAATGATTAAAAAATTCGATAACGTTTTCTCATCGAATCAAATGAACCATGCTTCCCAACCGATGTGTTATAAATGCAACGATCCTAATCATATAGAGGATCAGTGCCCCAATTCTATCAAACAAATCAATGCTTTCAATAAAGCCAAAAACGACCCGTTTTCTCCAACGTACAACCCTGGTTGGAGAAACCATCCAAATTTTGCGTGGAACCAAAACAATCCCAACACGAATAGGATTCATCCCAATTCTCAAGCATTCCCGAATAATGCTTCGAATCCTTCCTTCAGCCTAACAATTTTCAACCAAACTTTGCGGGTCCGTCCCATAATCAACCGCAACAATCAAATTTTCAACCAAACTCTGCTCATCCTCCCCAAGACGATAAACATTTAAGTTCACTTGAGAAAACTATTGAAACGTTGGCTAAGGCAACTACTCAAAGCCTTCAATCAAACAACAATTTGCAAAATTTATTGACTTCATATATGAAAAACACAAACCAATCAATTGCAAAACTCGAAATGCAAATGAGTCAATTAGCCACATCTGTGAGCGAACGTGAACGAGGAACATTCCCAAGCCAGGCCCTCCCAAATCCCAAAAATCAAAACGCAAATTCAAATCAAGCCCATGTTGTTCAAGATAGCAACATCACATAATTGAATGCTATCACAACTTTACGTTCCGGTAAACAAATTGATAATCAAGTCGTTAACCCAAATGATTTACCGGAAACCTCTCTCGACACTTCTAAAATGACGAACGAATCTGAACAGAACGGGGAGCCAAACGTCAAATCGAATGTCAATCAAAATTCTTCTTCTTCTACTCGAGTAGACCCGCCTACCGAGTATCGTGTTCCATTTCCACATCGTCTTCGACCAAAGAAACACTCGGACCAAATGGAAAAGATGTCCGAAATTTTAAACAAATCAAAGTTAACATTTCGCTTCTTGACATCGTTCATCAAGTCCCAACGTACGCGAAATTTCTTAAGGACTTGTGTACCCAAAAGCGACACACTCAAGTGCCCAAAAAAGTCTTCTTAGCCGCCAGTTTAAGTGAAGTCTTGTCCCAATCCATGCCCGTCAAATGCAAAGATCATGGCTGCCTTACGATTTCATGTACAATTGGAGACAAGACGATAAACAAATGTTTGATAGACTTAGGCCCGAGTGTCAACTTGATTCCATACTCCGTGTACGAACAATTTGGCTTAGGTGAGCTCAAACCCACAAAAGTTACGCTTCAATTCGCCGATCGTTCCATTAAGAAACCCGTGGGAGAAATCGAGGATGTGCTCATTCGAGTAGGACAATTCATATTCCCCGTTGATTTTATCGTTCTCGAAACACAACCCGTGACAAATCCTGCAAGTCAAATTCCATTGATTTTAGGCTGACCATTCTTAGCCACCTCAAATGCCTTAATCAATTGTCGTAACAGTTCGATGAAAATCTCTTTTGGAAACATGACTTTGGATCTCAACATTTTCAATCTTGAAAACCAATCGAACGAACCTCGTGACCAAACGTTGGAAGTTAGTGCCATTCACGAAAACTTCGAAAACGAGACACTTGATCTTAACGATGAACGCGACGCCGAGTACGAAAAATTGTTTCACGAAATTCCCAACGAGATTGAATACACTCTTCCTTTTGAATCACTTCTAGTTGAGTCCGACTCTCAACTCAATTCTTTAATCGAAAAACTCCCGAGGTTGGACCTCAAACCACTTCCCGATCACCTTAAGTATGCATACTTAGGTGATAACGAAACGTTGCCCGTCATAATTTCTGCAACTCTCTCTCTTGATCAAGAAACTTCCTTACTTTCTATTCTTTCAAAAAACAAGGAAGCGATGGGATGGTTGATCTCCGATATAAAGGGAATTAGCCCTGCTATTGTTCAACATCGCATCCATTTAATCGACGATGCCAAGCCTGTTCGTGACGCGCAACGAAGGCTTAATCTAAAAATGAAAGGTGCGGTGCGTGATGAAATTCTTAAACTTCTCGACAATGGAATCATTTAACCAATCTCTGATAGTTCATGGGTTAGCCCAATTCACGTTGTACCGAAAAAGTCTGGGCTAACCGTTGTCAAGAACGATTCAAATGAACTTATTCCAACTCGTACTCAAACGGGTTGGTGTGTTTTCATTGACTATCGAAAACTAAATGCCGCAACACGTAAAGATCACTTCCCTCTTCCTTTCATTGACCAAATGCTCGAACGTTTAGCCGGTCATGAATTTTACTACTTCCTTGATGGTTATTCCGACTATAACCAAATTCCAATCGCTCCCGAAGATCAAGAGAAAACGACTTTCACATGTCCATTCGGTACCTTTGCTTATCGACGTATGCCATTCGAACTTTATAACGCTCCTGCGACTTTCCAACGATGCATGGTTGGAATCTTTTTCGACATGATTGAACGCTTTCTAGAAGTTTTTATGGACAATTTCTCAATCTTTGACGATTCTTTTTCCCAATGTTTACATCATCTCGAGTTGGTTCTAAATCGATGTAAAGAAAAACATATGACTTTGAATTGGGAAAAATGCCACTTTATGGTCAAACAAGGCATAGTCCTTGGACATATCATCTCAAATAAAGGCATTGAGGTAGATAAAGCAAAAATTGACGTAATTGCAAATCTACCATCTCAAATAAAGGCATTGAGGTAGACGCTTTGTGAAAGACTTTAGCAAAATCGCTCGTCCTTTGACGACTCTTCTTGGAAAAGACGTTCCTTTCGATTTTAACTCTGATTGTATCTCTTCTTTTGAACATCTTAAGAATGAACTCATTTCTGTTCCAATCATTTGCGCACCCAATTGGGATATTCCTTTCGAAATAATGTGTGATGCTTCAAACTTTGGCGTTGGTGCTGTCTTAGGACAACGCATCAACAAGATCCTTCATGTCATTTACTACGCGAGTATGACTTTGAACGATGCTCAACTCAACTACACAATAACCGAAAAAAGCTTCTAGCTATCGTTTTTGCTCTCGAAAAATTCCGACAATACTTGATAGGTTCACACATTACTGTGTACACGGATCACTCTGCGCTTTGATATCTCTTTAGTAAAAAGGATGCTAAATCCCATTTGATTCGTTGGGTCCTTTTACTTCAAGAATTTGACCTTACAATTAGAGACAAAAAAGGATCCGATAACGTCATAGCTGATCACTTGTCTCGTCTTTCGAACGCACTATCTTCTTTGCCAATCAATGGAAACTTCCCTGATGAACAACTTCTTTCAGTTTCTATCGATCCATGGTACGCTGATATAGTGAACTACTTAGTCACTAAAGAAACTCCCTCATCTTGGTACAAACAGGAAAAATGCAAATTCATGTCCTAAGTGAAATATTTCTATTGGGACGATCCATACTTGTTTAAATATTGTCCCGACCAAATCATCCGACGTTGCATTCCGGTTAATGAGATCAGGAGTGTTCTTTCATTTTGCCACGATCAAGCATCTGGTGGACATTTCGGTCCTCGAAAAACTGCGGAAAAAGTGCTTCACTATGGTTTCTATTGGCCTTCTCTTTTCAAAGACTCGTTTGAATTTTGTAAAACTTGCGATCGATGTCAAATGCTTGGATGAATTTCTCGACGAGGTATGATGCCTCTAAACCCCATTCTTACGATCAAAATCTTTGATGTATGGGGTATCGACTTTATGGGACCTTTTCCCAATTCTTTTGGAAACTTGTATATCCTTCTTGCTGTCGATTACGTTTCAAAATGGGTCTAAGCCGTTCCTTGCAAAACCAACGACCATAGAGTTGTTGTGAAATTTCTCAAAGAAAACATCTTTTCGAGGTTCGACACACCTTGCACAATAATCAGTGATAACGGAACCCATTTTTGCAACCGTTCTTTTGAAACTTTAATGAAAAAATACTCGATAACCCACAAGCTATCCACTCCGTATCATCCTCAGACTTGTGGCCAAGTTGAAGTTTCAAATCGACAAATAAAACAAATCTTGGAGAAAACTGTTAACAAAAATCGAAAAGATTGATCTCAAAAATTGACCGATGCGCTTTGGGCTTACCGTACTGCTTTTAAAACTAACCTTGGGATGTCCCCATTTCGTTTAGTTTACGGTAAAGCTTGTCATTTACCCATTGAAATCGAACACAAAGCGTTGTGGGCAATTAAGAACTTAAACTTTGATCTTGAGAAAGCTAGCGAAAACCGAAAACTACAACTCAACGAACTAGAAGAACTTAGGAATGACGCGTATGAAAACGAGAAAATTTACAAACAAAGAACAAAAGTTTTTCATGACAAGTCAATCCTAAGGAAAACTTTTTCGCCTAACCAGAAAGTTCTTTTATATGACTCAAGACTTCATTTATTCCCTATGAAACTTAAATCAAGATGGACCGGACCATTTGTGGTACGAACTGTTTTTCCACATGGTGCCGTAGAAATAGAAAACCCTAGGGATGGATCGATTTTCAAAGTCAACGGTCATCGTTTGAAACCTTTCTTGGAATTGCCCTGTAACCAAGAGGAGGAGCTCATGATTCTTCATGAGCCAAGCTACGTCTAGTAAGAATGTTAGCCCTCTTCTGTAAATATGTACATATTTTTCCCCGTTACACTCATTATATCGTGCATCGACTGTGGGGACATAGTTAAAAATTAAGTGTGAGGGGGAGTCTCATTTTCAATTTTTTTAGTTTTTCATGGCATTTTTGAATTTTCATTTTCTTTTAACTAAAAAAATCTCAAAATTTCTAAATCTCAAAAAAACATTTTCTTTTTAGCATTTTGATTTATTTTTGAAGAAACACTATAGGATAAGTATAAGTTTTGGTTAATAAATTGAAATTTTTGAAAATTTATTTGTCTTAACAAAAATAAAAATGAAGTTTGATTACAAATAACAATGGTTTAACTAGTATATAGGAAGGTTCATATGTGTTAATTATGAAGTATGTTATAATTGAAAATCTTTGTTTTAAAAAGTGGTAAATTTAAAGTAAAGGATATAACAATTTTATCTTCCAAGTTAAATGGTGCTAAGATGATTTTACAAATCTCTCTCTTTCTATATATATATATATAAAAGAAAAAGAAAAAAACTTTTGTATATATGTATATATTTTTAGCACCTAGAGTCATGTGTTTCACACTCGTGTGTTCACTCGCCATGCTCTGTACCCTTCTCACGTAAGCCCGAAAGGCAGTGCATGATCGGTATATCTTGCCTCAGTTTATTTGAATTAGGTGTATGTATACAAAAATTCTTTTTAATAATGCTTACAGTCGATAAGTGTTCACACTTGTGTGTTCACTCGCCATGCTCTGTATTCCCCTCACATCAGTCCGCAAGGTAGTGCACAGGTAATATATATGGCCTCAGTTTACCTGAGTTAGGCATATGTAAATATTGTTAGTATCAATTTCGAGTAAGAGAGAGTAAGCAATTGAAATCCAAGCACCATTTTAACTTGTTTGATTTAACTTGTTATTGAAAAGAAATGAGAATACCACTTTGGCAAACTTTGATAATCAACTAAAGATCCATTTCATAATTACATTGTGTTATCAACTGAAACAACGAGTTAAACTATTATCTATTTGCTATGATAACTTGATTTTTGTTGGAAATTTTGATGAGTAAATGACTTAAATTTTCAAGACAATGACCAAAACCTATATTTAACCTATGAGTGTCGAATTGAAAGTGAATCCTTCATTTGTAAGTATTCTCAAAAACTTGCATTCATCCCATTGTAAATAAATCTTGCACTTTGTAAATATTTTCACTTTGCATTTGGATTTTGTGGGTAGTATCCGCTGAAAACCCTCACGAGACAACACTCATCCTGCTGGGGACACCCAGAGGTTTAACGGCTTGTTGCATAAGCTCAATGCAATCGTGCTCCCTACGAAAACGGATTTATCTTAGTTTTCCTTTATTCAAGGATGAATAAAAAGATAAGTGTGGGGGTATTTGATGTGCACGTAAATGTGCATATATTTACATCCATATTTTATCTCTTTTTATTTAAATAAACATCATATTTGGGCATTTTTACATGTTAAAACCAAAATTCAATTGTTTTCAAACCATCATATTTTCATCTTCATTCAGGGGAAAAATGGTCATTTTTGTGCATGTATCAATTTAAGAATTTTTACTTGGACAATTTTTATAATTTTTATAGGATATTTTGATGCATATGGAAGTGGGATTCATGATGATATATGCATGCACAAGGAAATGCAAAGGAATGAAGATGAAATAATTCAAGTTCAAGATCATGGAGGACCCCACCCACTTACCTAAATGTACAATTAGGAGCTAATGGACAACTAAGTGGAGGTTAAAGCTTCATGCACATCAAATGATGGATTAATTAGTGGCTAATGGTTACTTGGTGGCCACACTTCCTAAAGGGTATTTTGGGAAACTCCCTAAAATGGAATTAGGGTTTTATGCATGTATAAATAACCCTCTTATGTACATGAACATATCTTCTACTCTTTCATTTTACTTAGGAAATTAAGAGATCAAATTGTAAGCTCAATGTTACATGAAATAAAAATGGCTTCCAAGCCTCTTTCTTTTTCTTTTCTACATGCTTTTCTTTATTTTATTGTTAATGTTTATTTCTATGCTCTCTTTCTCTTAATGTTCATAGCTTAGATTTACATTTATGCACTAGTCTAATCATTTTTCTTCTAGTAGTTAATCTTCTTTTTCTTTGTTTATTTTCTACTATCTTTCATTTTCAATGTTGAAACTTACATGTGTTGATTTGATAACACAAATGAGTAGCTAAAACCCTTCAATTTAGGGGTAATGAAGCTCTCAAATATTATGTAAATTTCAACATTTTTTATGATTTATGATATCTTTGTTTGTGCTTCAAGAAAGTGAATTTTGATGCAAGTTTATACAAGTGGGTTTGATAGCTTATATTGTTTATGCAAATGAGCTATTCTTATTCAACATAAACACAATTTGCATCATCATTTGCTAATCCATTTTTGATTGTGAAATTAAAGTAAAAATGAAATTTGATGATCTATGTTACTAGTTACAATAGTAAATAGATCATACTTAAAATAGCTTTTGCTTTGGCTTCATTTTCATGAGAATTATAAGTGGTTTATTTGTTGTATTATAGTTTGATGGTTTGAGTAATGTTAATTAATAACATAAAAAAACCATACTTATGATAAATACAACAATATTTCACTTAATATCAAAGCTAGAGATCACAAATTGTTTGTTTGTTGATTTACAAAAATATGAGAGTGGATTTGCCTCTAAATTGTTCTCTAGTTCAATTGCTTTTAAATCAAATTTTAATTCTAGTTTTAGCTTCATTTTATTTAACCAATTTCTCCTCCATTTGGTCTAATTTGATTGAATAGATCTTTAAACTCTAACAATTCCCTACGGACTGACCCGTACTCGCCACGTACTCGCCACGTACTCGCCACGTACTTGCCACATACTCGCCACGTACTAACTATTGTATGCCGTGCGCTTGCGGTTATTTTAATTTGAAAATTTTCGACTATTTTCTAAACCGATAGAAAATTAGCCCATTAACATTGAACATTTGAGGTAATTGTCCATGGTGGCGTACTTATCGACAGAGGTTGATCGATGAGAACGGTCTAGGGAGAAAATTAACGATTTATCCACAAAATTTTCATGTCAAGTTAGATTCACACGTCGTTTGAACTGTTCATATTGTATCATCATATAAAACATCTTGACACACATTTTTACATTATCTTCTAAATATCCGAGGGGATTCCCCAAGGGCGCCAATGAGAAAAAACGGATGTTCCATCTTCAAACTGCGATATCTCTGTCATAGTAACTCAGGTTTGGACCTTTATTCATAACTTTTACTACATATATTTTTCCACTAGTTTGAGTCAATTCTAAACCATGGAAAATTTATCGATGACACTTACTCCCAAAGCATGTTCTTTTTGGATATAAAGCATCTTTGATCAAAGACATGTATCAACACATGAAAATTGTCAATAGAGCTCAAGTCATCCATCAAGTCAATAGTAGAGCATCAACTAGTTCCAACTGTCTTTCTTGATAATCCATGAATTCAGTAGTGATAAATCATCCAGTTTTAGTGGTTTCACCTGAAAAATCAAAGGTCACTCTAGACATCGAGGTCAAGGACTTAGATCCTTGCCTAAATGTTAGTCATAAACTACCACTACCCGACGTTCCCTTGGAATTCAGGATATCATATATAAATCATATATCATGTTATCATGCAATATAAATCAAGTGTTAGTGTATACGATTATGGTTTTACCCCAGCTGGAGCATGCCTTATAAATCAAGTGGTATCTCCCAACACCCTATTATAAGCAAGTCAAACAAAATCAAAGCATTACCGGTAAGTTATCATATCATATATCAATGTGTTATGTTATCATATTGTCCCTAGTTGTGGCACCATGGCAGTTCGTCCTATGGTCATCAAATTCCTTATGTATTGTTGCAATAGATTGATCCAAACTTATTCCTCTATTAGATCTTGCACGTGCATGTGCTCATCTGTCTACTGTCCATCCATCTCATGGAACAAATAGAATTTCCCAGTCCTCTTCTCCAATTCCATGGGCTTTCATATGAGAGTTTTTCTAAACTAACTTGTTCTCTAGTTGCTAGATAAATCCTTTTTTGGTCAAAGTTAAGTCGGTTTAAGAACAAAACTTTGGCTCCCTCCTTAGATGCTTTGGAGCACTAGAACCATCATCAACTTCTCTCTTTCCTTTATCCTTTCTAGCCTTAGATGGTTCATTGACTTCAACTCTTTTAGCACCAGCATCTTCCAAGCGTAAACACTTTTCAACTTGAAAGAGGAATCTATCTGATGCATTAGTGGATTCCTCGTAAATGCCTTTTCAAACTCTGTTTGATTAACAACTCCTTCGATAATTTCTATAAGAACTATTGATGTATCTAGTTTATGGATAACACCAGCTACCATGTTCAACTTTGTTAAATAACTTCGTAATGATTCCTTCTCCCTCTGTTTCACATTAGATAACAATACCACACTTTTTGGTCGAATAATATGAACTCTGAACTAGATTATAAACTTCTTAACTAACTTAAAACATGGGCTAACGGATTTATTATCAAGTTAGCAAAACTACATCATTACCAAGTTAGTTAAATAGAACAGAAAACACTTACCCATCACCTCCTCCATAGCTCCTAACATTACTACATATTGAATGTATCTTCTCAGATGTACTGTAGGATCAATTCTCCCATCATATGTCTCCAATGTTTGTAGTTTTAAATCGGTAGGGTTCCTAGCATATCTAATGTCCTCTATGAATGAGTTTCGATTCACATTATCAAAGTTCGATCCGGGCCTCCTTTATGAAGTGCATGTCATATCATTTTATTTTTTGTGATCATTTGATTTAGTTGAAATCATTGGGGTTTGACACGTCTCTAATCATAAGAGTTCATCGTGCTCCTATTTATTGGATCGAATACATAGAACCTCCAACTAGTTCCATCCTCATGCGACCCGAAGATAAGACTCAATTTATGGTCCCTAGTTCCTAAGTCATGCTCCTGATGTATTCTCCTTGCGTTGAACTTTGATTCAATCCTTTATGACTACCAAATGGTATGTTACAGATCCCTAAAGGTCCATCGGTACCGAGTGATAAGTTTGCTTAGGTACTGTAGCATGTCTTCTAAAAGCGTGCATACTCCCGTAGCATGCCACCACATTAAATGCACAGCACGTGCCTAGTACATAATGTCATCTGGCAAGCATCTAACCCATACGATCTCACCACCTTTACAGTTATCTTCTAACAATCAGTGCGTCCAGATATACTACCAGAAGCGCTTACCGCCTGTTTTACCGTGCAGTATTGGCCATCCATCATCTATATTAGCTCCTATAAATATCCCATGCCATACAACATCAAAGAGGTTGAAATTAGGTTGAAATCTCATTATTCTTAGCTCATATTTACACTTCACAGCAAACTAAAGCTCTAAGCTCTTAAGATTAGTAAGTTTATGTCTTAAGTGCTTATTTCTTTATTATTCTCTTGTAATTCCTTGTAGCTGTAAGAAAAAACATAGTAAAAGATCATCATAGTGGAAGTAGGCAAGCTTAGCCAAACCACTCTGTATCTTTGTATCATTTACTTTAATTTGCTTGTTTTCTCCTCATTTTACATTTTAAAGCTAATGTTAGCAAGTAACATTTGCTTTCACAAACGCATTAGTCCAATTTCGATGTTGGATAATTCTTTAGTCAACATTTTGGCACTAGAAGGAGAACCTCTCCTAATTGCTCTCACCTCTCTTCACTTTTTATTTTCTATACAAATATGACCTAGGTTATTGCCATGAATCCATAAGATGATGACAAAGGTAACAACTCTAATGACTGTGAAACTAACGGTAAAACTGTCGCCAGCGCTGCTAGTCCCATCCTCGAGTTTAGCAATAACATTTGGCGAATTGTGCTCCAAAGCTTGTGTAACGACTTGGTATTTCGAACCATTCCCATCCACACATGTCAGACTTGAATTGCTCAAAATATCAGATTGTTAATTTATATTTGGCAAAACTCACCATATACAGTAAATAAATCAATCACAGAATCACAGACACAGAGTATTACAATAATAAGCAACAGAATAGATAAATAGTAGTTCATGAAGCTACTATAAAACATCAGAGTCTGAAACAAAATATAGTAGAATCTCGAATACAAATGAATCTCTAATACATAAGCAACCGACGAGTCTGAACATAAATGGCTGGAATAAACTGAAATAACTGAAAGCTGGATAGATAGATCTTCAAACAAAGCTCCAATCTCCAAAGGTGAGTCTCAAATGTTGTGACACTCAGTCTAATCCATGCATAAAGCAAAACACAAAACACTCGAGTTAGGATTAACATTCTTATATTAATAAATTCAACTCAAGTGAAATGTCAACTGAAATACAAGTAACTTAAAGGATGTTTGGGATTTCCATCCTCTAAGAATCCGCGGAACTATCTACTATGTAGTAATATACGCTATTATAAGATGTCTATAGTAAAGTAAACTATTAAAATAGCGTTAAGGAATTACCCATATCCCCCTTAACACATTTTCTATAATGCCGTAGTTTATACAGATACTGTAAACTCCACTCACAAGTGGGCTATAAAGGAGCACTCCATAGGTACGATACAAAACAAACTCGTAGAAGGCGCGATAGGGCATGTGAAAAGGCACACGAGGCAATGCCAGGGTGGATATACCATTTGCACTCCCAGACTGGTGGTAACGCATAGCAGCTACTACCGCCCACCTCGTGACACACTCCCAAATCAAAGGGTGCACCCAATCAAATCACAAAAGCAATAGAATGGTATCGAAGAAATGTGCCCGATTGGGGGAATGACCCCACTTGGCCCGGTGTAGCTCGTGTTTTAGCCACATCAAGCTAACTCACGGGAGTCATGGCTACGTAAATACCATATAGAATCATCACCAAACCATCCTACTTCATTCTGGAATCTCCACCACGTACACAGTTGTTAAAGTGGTTTTCGGTATTGGCTTAGAGTATGACAATATCTGATCCCGGTCTCTTTAATAACCAAACGCTTATTTCACACCGTGGTCATTTCATTTCAAATAGTTCATACTTCATATCAAAATATCATATTCATTTCAAAACCATATCAATTCGATATCATTATTTACTTTAAATAATATTCGTTTCCAGAATCGTAACACTTTCAAAATTATAACACTTTCAAAATCATAACACTTTTGACTTAAACAGTTTAGATATTGGAATAGTATATATATTAAAATAGTTATAAATTAAAATAGTTTATATATATAATAAAATACTTTATATAATAAAATTAGTCTCCTCCAATTTTGCAAATCGATTCAAATTACCTTAAATTCTAAAATTCAATTTAAATCGAATCCAGTTTAACCATTTCAATTTAAAGGTTAAAGATTCAATTCAAATTCTTAATAAGCCATTCCACTTTATATCGATTTCAAATCCAAGTTTGAACTATCACTTCAATTCCAATAAGATTCTAGTTTAAATATTCAAACATTTACAATATAAATTTCATTTATATTTTAACTTTTAACTTTTAATTTTTTTCAAATTAGAGACTATTCACTTAATCAATTTAATAACAATTTATTTAAATCCCAATTCATATATATATTTAAATCAATATTAAATATTAAATCTCAATTTTATTTAAAATTGAGAATATTCATTCAATCACTTTGTATCAAATCAAGTTATAAATCATATTTTCAAAATCTCAAAATTAATAAGTTCAAATAAATTCTTATTTGAATTCAATTATTAACCAATTTAAATTCCAAGTCAACATTAATTTATCTTTCCAACCTTTATTATTAAAGTTATAAATCTAATTTTAAAATATTAATATAAATTTAAATAAATACTTAAACATATTATAAACTAATTAAATTAAATTTTATTAAATAAAATCTTATTATTAAATGTATTTTGTATTAAATCTATTTTTATATATTTTAAATAATAAAATTATAAGAAAAAATCTTAAAAATTATATTTTTAAAACTAACTTATAATTTAAAATTTCCAAAACATATTATTTAAAAATTAAGATTTTATACATATATAAAAATAGCCTATATATTATATTTTAAAATCAATATTTATTAAATCCATATATTTCCTTTCAAAACTTTGGAAATCATTTTTCAAAATATAGACCACGGTGTCCGTATATAATTTTCTATCCTAGGGTCAAGTGATATGGATATTTATCATTTCAATCCGCAATTTAGATATCTACAGGTATATCATTTCAACCCGCAATCTCAAAAATTTTAAATCAATGAAATCGCTTGGGTTTATCATTTCAACCCATAACGAATTTCCCCTATTCTACAAAATCGTTCGGGTATGTATCATTTCAACCCATAAGGAATTCTAAATTAACAAGGAACTTGCAAAGTGAAAACAAATAAAATAAAATATAACATATCAACAACATGCATATCATCAGTAACAAATTTAATAAAATATACACAATCGGATATGGTGTCATATATCACACGTGAACAATTGCATAATAGCATATCATATTTAACAATTAAATAACTAGCAATTCAATTTTTAGCAGCATATTCCAATTGTCGTTTCAAGTGAAATCAAATTTACTAAATATAAGAATGCTAATCATGAGTGATTGCTCATGTTTCGAGGCTAGAGAAGGTGAACGACACAACAAGCTACGAATTGAGTCACAAACTCGACAATCGACTAATTCGAATGACAAATCTCAAAGCAAAGCAAGGTGAACACGGATTCAACGAACAAGGCTGATAATAAGGAATCGATGAAACAAATCAGAATCAGCTTGATAGTATTGAAACAAAGAGTATATTATATTATTATTTCATTACTTTCTTTCATAAAATCAATGTTTAATCAAAACACGTATTTAGAATATATATATATTTGAAAATCAATATAATTTTTAAAATGCATACATATAAAAATAAAAATCAATATATATTAAAATCAAAATACACATTTATAATATAATATAAAAATCCATAGGCATTTTGAAATCAAAATACCTATATATAAAATACTGATATAACTTATACAAACAAATAACTATATATATATATATATATTTATATGTATATATATATGCAATTTAGAAATCAATACTCAATACTAGTATATTATATGCATACTAACATATATACTGCTACACTGCTACGTATATACTAATACTACAGAATATATATATATAATACATACATCAGATAACAAATAATATATATATAAGATATATATATATATATATATATATATATATATATATATAACCAAAATCAAAACTCATGAGTGCTAATATATATAACCAATATAAACTGGTATAACTTGCCTTATAAACGAAAGATCTGATATATTACAAACAAGTATAAACTCACACAACAAAACAACTTATATATATTCAAATTAAAAAGCAATATAAATAAACCAATAATTTTACCTTCGAAATTCATATATATATATAATATACATGGCTGAGGCAAGGAGCACATGCAAAAAGATTTGGCGTTGTATGAAGAGCGGAGCCTGCTAACTTAATATGTACTATCCTATAGAGTAGCTTCGGCAGAAGACACGGCCATGGTGGAGGGAACGGGTGCACGGTAGGGTGGGGTTGCGGCCTTTGGGTGGCTGACGCGGCTTGGGTTTGGGCGGTGGAAGGAAAAGAAGGCGACTGGTTTAAGGTGCTTAGGCGGACAGCCGGCGAGGAAGCATGAAGCGGCGGTGGAAAACATGGCCACGCCGGCGGAGGCCGGAGTTGCGTGGGGTCAGTGCCACGGTGGTGAAGCCAGGGTCAGAAGAGAAGTTCTGGACGAGGTGGGGCTATGGGATGCTCGGAAAGTGGGAAAGGATCTCAGCCATGAAGGCTGCAGTCCAGGTTCAAGGAGGATTTGGATGGCTTGTGTGTCAAAGGGAAAAGATGGCGGAGACTTAGAGTGAGGAGCGGATGATGTGGAGGCATACAGCCGTTAAGTGCTCGCGTTGGCTGAGGATGGAGATGTGGCTTGCAAAATGAATAGGCTCAGAAACAAATTAAGCTTTTCGTTATATACTATTATATTTCCGAAGTAAAACGAATGAACCAGAAACTGAAAAATGAAGGGATGATAGCAACATAAATGTAAAGGTGGAATAACAAAAGACAGGACCAGAATTCAAGAATAATAAAAGCTAATGACTGTTGGGTTAATACATGGTGGGGATTGAATAGACACAAGAAACCAAAAGGCACGAAACAGGTACCGATACGGTTACCGTTTCGTAGATTCCACCGCGTATCGGACTCCAAAACATACAAATGAATATACAGTGGAGATCAGCACGACGAGACGATCAGAATGTACACAGATGTCAGATATACGACCATCCTATCAAAAGTCAATATTTCGCTACTAAACTGCTGCAAATTCATCGAAAATAAGATAAACGAAGCTAGAGAAGTCCAAATTTGATGAAATGAAAGATGACGTCTCTCAGAAAATATTAAACATTTTTATTATGTAAAAATATTTAGATTTCGAAAACATTTTATTTTCATAACATTAACTGATTTTAAATTGAAATTGAAAATTACACAACAGAATTAACTTTCATATTTTCTAATAAATTTTTATCAGTTGCTATGTTTAAGTAGACGTACTCCAAATATAAATATTTTATTGCTAAATTTAATTGTTTCATTTCAAGCAAAATTTCAGTTAATTACGTTATTAAAACCGTTAAAATTTACGGGTCGTTACAGCTTGACCAAAGTGGGAACTCTAGCCCGTGAGGCAAACGAAACATGGCAAGGTTGGACACTTAGACAACTGTGAACTTTGCCCCACCACCCCCTCCAGTAGTTGAACTAACTCCTCTCTAACTTGTTCTCCCTAATTCATACGACCTCATGAACACCACTAGCCCGAGGAGGGTGGTGCCTAAAATCCTAGTCATGGATGTTCATGCTCATCGAAGAAGAAATTCTATGCATGGACCAGGTTATGTTATCAACACCGACTTAGAGATGGCCGCCCATGCCGATCAAAGGCATTGCCATTCTCCTTCAATAGAACAACAATCAGCTCTTGAATGCATCCGGGCGGCAAACGACGCTTAAGACTTGAGGTTCGAGCAACTTAGTAGTGGTGCTTAAGCCATCGGAAAAGAGCCAAGGGCCCCATTGATACACTTTCGATCACATAGGGGTGCAACCAGACCTAGATAAAGAGAGTGGAGGGTCAGTCATTCATGATCGCCCTCTATGCATAGGGAGAGGAGGTCTCCTGTAACACCGCACCTCTACGCCCATACAAATAAAGAAAATTACAGAGTAGCTTTGTCTGATAATACAAAGAATGAGGCTTGTTATGTGCAACCACATATGTATATTCCCTTGAGCTAACACCGGTATATGTTCTCACCTCATAATCGACAAATATACGTATTTGATATCGACACAAAGCAATAAACACATGAGCTTCCCATGATAGAATAATACATGATATAATTAAAGAACACAGAATGCAGCAAACAAAATATAATATCATAACATACGTACTACAAAGTAGTTCTATAAAATGAAGTATCTGACTAACTATAAATACATACATACATACATACATACATTATGTATATATATATATATATATCAGTACGAGTCAAATAAAAATACAACTCAAATCTCATCATCCACATGCTTAGAGTTAATAAAAGAATATACATACATGCTATAGACTCCAAAATCTGTAACCTAGATCTAAAAACTATTTCCTCAAATAGCCTAATATCCAAAGAAAGGCTAATGTCCCTGTACCTGTAAAGTCTTGGTCTGACCCAAGTATTATACAAATAATAAAAAAATCAGACTATGTCTAGATTCAAAAGGTGAGTACATAAATGATATAGTAAGATGAAGAGAGATATAACACATACATGGCATATTTAAGCCAGTCCAAACTGGTGGAAAAGACAAAGTCATATACATGTACCATTGTATTTGTTGTGCATATTTATATAACATTTTTTTCTTCTCAAAAAGGTCACACAACACAAGAAGTACCCAACTCATCATTCTCACAAAACATTTTAACATCATGTTGTTATCCCGCCTTTTGGCAAGGCCGTGACACCAATAACTTGACTAGAAACTAAGGACAGTTCATCCTGGAGATCGGCTATACATAGGTTCACTATTGATATTGGTAAATTTTGCCCGAGTCCGGATCGAGCTATAATTGATATGACACGACAAGCAAAGCTATAAAAGCCAATGTTACAAATTTCAAGTCAATCGGAGTTCGTATGCTCAAGATATTGATCGATCACGGTTGAGAAATCCAACTCTATTCGTATCCATCCAATTTCGTATCCATTCCCCAAGAGAGATTCAGTTCGTATCCATCGCCTACTAACTTCCTTTGCATCCATAAAATGAAGCTACTTCGTATCCATCATGTTAACAGCACTTCGTATCCATCAACAAATGCCCATTTCATATCGATCTCCCTCCATCCATCTCGTATCGATCTCCCACCATCGATACGAACAGCAACAACCACTGATCGATACGAAGAAAGCGACATGAAGCATCAATGCAAAGGCAGCCTCCAACCATCGATACGAAGTAGCATGCAAGCATCGATATAAATAGAGCCACGCTATTGATACGAACATCATCGATACGAATTCAACAGCCTTCGAAAAATCCAAACTTGCATCGATTATAACTCACAATCTAAAATGCTACCAAATTTTCACAGGAGCTTACGTACCACCTTGAGAATGTTCATGATCGATCTCGACTCGATCGGTCAAAATCTCAATCGATGCGAATTCGGTTTGTATCGATCACGGATTGAGTGCAAACAGCATGGGATCGATCACGTAGGCCCACCCACGTGCGAGAAGAAGTCCTCCGAGATTTGGGCGAGATATTTGCTGCCTACGCCTATAAATAGCAACCCTGGACCTACAGAAAAGGGACTTTTGGCTTCTCTACGCTGATACTCTGCCGGAATCACCATTAAATTTCAATTGTACTACTGTAACCTTTTGTAATCAGCGAGTAAAGTTCAATAAACATCAGTCATTTCATAGTGGATGTAGGCAATTCGCTGAACCACTCTAAATCTGTGTGTTTCTATGCATTTTCTTATCTGTTTATTGGTGTGTTTGTTAGATCTGCTTCATTTTACATTTATCTTCTTCATTTTATCTCTTCAAACACATCCGAAGAGTGTTGTGCCCAATTTTGGTACAAACACTTTGGTGCTTTCACTGGGAAAACCCAGCTTTTTTCCTGCTTTGTGGATCCTCTACCGTCATTGGATTGTAAAAATCTAAGGAGGAGATCCAGACCTATCGTCAAGTGGTTCCTTCTATTCTATTCAGATTGCTCCAGATCTAACAGGAACTGCATTCATCAAGATTTTCATATCCATGAAAATATGGTGATTTTCATATCAATGTTTTCGTATCTATGAAAATATGGTGATTTTCGTATCCATGTTTTCGTATCCAGAAAATATGGTGATTTTCGTATCTAGAAAATATGGTGATTTTTGTATCCATGTTTTCGTATCCAGAAAATATGGTGATTTTCATATCCAGAAAATATGATGATTTTCGTATCCATGTTCTCGTATCCAGATAATATGGTGATTTTCGTATCCAGAAAATATGGTGATTTTCGTATCCATGTTTTCGTATCCAGAAAATATGGTGATTTTCGTATCAAAAAAATATGGTGATTTTCGTATCCATGTTTTCGTATCCAGAAAATATGAAGATTTTCGTATCCAGAAAATATGACAACATTCATATCGATCACTTTTCGTATCGATCAGCATTCGCATTGATCAACATTCGTATCGATACTCACAAGTAGTTCGTATCGATCAATCTGCGTCTAATTCGTATCGATACTCACACGTAGTTTGTATTGATCCATCTGCGTCAAATTCGTATCGATACTCACACGCAGTTCGTATCGATCCATCTGCGTCCAATTCATATCGATACTCACACGCAGTTCGTATCGATCCATTTGCGTCTAATTCATATCGATACTCACACGCAGTTCGTGTCGATCCATCTGCATCCAATTCGTATCGATACTCAGATACCACTTCGTATCGATCCAGCCGTGTGCATTTCGTATCGATCCTCAGATAACACTTCGTATCGGTCTAGCTGTGCGCCTTTCGTATCGATCCAATTGTCCACTTTTCGGATCGTTCAATTTCACCTACATTTGTAATGTTCAAACATTGCTGAGAACGATATGAAATTTCAAAAAAAAAATATTTTCGGGTACGACCTAAGTTTCCGAACCCTAGCCGCAGCGCAGAGCACCCGCTAGTGAATTCAAAGCTCAACTTAATGAAGGAACATTCCATCCACGCTCCTGATCGTTCCATGACTGAACGGGACATAAGGGATTACAACAACAAATACTGAATTGCAATCAAGGAATGGGTAAAGAAATACTACTCAACCCGTGCTCCCAGAGGATGGAGCTAATACACCAAGAATTAGAGTTGGTTAATATATCATGCTTCTAAGGTGGACTGCAAATTCCCCCAATTGACCAGTTTCTAAACTCCTGAATTGACAACTATGGTACGATGGCTAATATGACGACTGCCCTACACTGTCTACTCTACCAACTCAAAACATAGCTGGTCACCACTGAACCATCTTCAAATGCCCGCATCTTAATCATATTGTGTCTATATGACTAGAAGCATGACATACAACCTTAAGAGGACTTCCTTACTACTTTATATGGGCCTCCTACCTGGGTGAAAATTAGAAATAATCACCAATCTATGAGCCCATCTTAACCAAGTCACCATCCAATCGACATTACCAACCACTCGAACGTTGGGCAATCATGCATACATCATTCACCAGTATTACAAGACCCCATAGCCATAAAATGGACCTCATAATGTTGATAGAAGTATCTTTCCCAGTCGGGACCTATTCATTGAAACCATCCTACATGCAGAATTTCCAGTGAAAATTCAACATGTTGACTATGTCGGTGTACTGTGGAAATACAACCCCCGACACTACCTCATGAAGTGAGAATTGTGCATGACTTCCACCAAGGGTGATGACTGCCATCAAATGCAGATGTCTTCCCCCATTCCTCAAAGAACACTGTCAATCATGGTTAGACATACCAGTTCTACTTCTCATATTGTTGAAGGGAACAAAGAAGCTGGCAGCCAACGAATTTATCCAAAGCCCACAGCCAGTTGCTGCCAATACCCATAAATGAATTCATCACCAAAGCTTATTTCCAGACTTTGGTAAGAGAACTGGTGGATAGCCGCCGACGACTACACCAACATGTCCAGGCCAATATTGAGTTGATAAATCAAATGAAGGATCAACATGGCGAGATATGGAGGGAACCTACTCCATACCCTAGATCGGAAAACTCCTCTTCTTTAGATGGCTACCGTGGACGCCAACGCCATAAGGCTGCTTCGGAAAGGATAGCTTTGACAATATGTGCAAGCCCCATAAAACGAAGGACCGGGAACCACCGACCCCTATCGATCAAGAACTTTGATCAAATTGAACCATTTGCATTAGACTTCCAACTGTGGAGGGCTGGACCGAAGTGCAATAACGAGCATACGATGCTGCTTCACTTATCAATGAGATTTAATCCGATCTCTTTTGAATTATTTCTATTTCAATTTCGTTTATGTTGCGAAATATGACCGAATTGAATTAAACTACTTGCAAATCATTGAGGTATCATCATGACGAGCATGATTCAACCACTCATCGGCTACTATATGCCCCTAACCGAAGGCAAGGCATTAAAGCGGAAGAGACCGACAAGGTCAGGACTCCAGTACAAAGTGGATGCCACCGACCATCCACTCATCCGCCTATGCAATTTAATTGGAGATATGGAAAAGACTTGGAGTGATATGTCCCAACAATGTATTCTTCATCTCGTACTTGAAGCTCGCCAAAATACTTATGCTTCTTCTGATGCCCAGTAAAATTGGAATCACACCAAGGGTGGATGTGACATGACCGTCTATGCATCCAATCCTACATTAGAACTAGGGGTAATTTGAGAACATATGTTTAAAGTGGATATGATTTGACCATTCACTCTCCAGCTTGCGTCTGTGATTCGACAAAAACAATCATGCCTTAAACCAACTTCGTCAGGGCCCAAGCCTCAACTTAAAGTCATCAACGACTAACTGCCTACTCGCTAACCATCATGAGCCATCATTTCGACTCTCTTCCTCAACTCGACCGGAAGAGTGCAAAGCATAAAGTGGACATGACTCGACCGTCTGCTCTCCAACTCTTGGCCCTGACTTAAGGGAAAATACACAGCTCATAATGGATGTAGTTCGACCATCCTCTCCTCTGCTCGAGCTCAAAGCTTGCCAGAACACTAATCTTACTCCTTAGGCTTAGCAAAACTGAAATCCAAACGAACATGAACGTGATTCGACCATCCATCAACTAAATCTTATCCTTTGTTGAGGGCGGATAAGTGGAAAGTGATCGAGATCCGACCAATCACTTATTAAGTGAAACCCGAGCTCGAGGGCCGACACACTTAAATCAAAAGGGTTTGAAACACGACAATCCTCGAACAAACTCCAATTCCCAGAGTACAAGATGGAGTACAAAATTCCAAATCCAAACTCGAGGGGGATGGACCCGTCCATCTAGGACTTCGCTTGCCAAATCAAGGTGGATGTGATCCGACCATCCACAACTTTAATCGACCTCCTGTTCCCAGAGTGCGAACGGGATCTAAATGCTTTAATAGATGTGACTGACCATCCGTCGGCCAACTCCAGATTCCCAGAGTGTGAACTGGAGTATAAACATCAACTAACTCCAGATTCCCAGAGTGCAAACTGGAGTATAAACATCAACTAACTCCAGATTCCCAGAGTGCGAACTGGATTATAAACATCAACTAACTCTAAGTCCTCAGAGCGCAGACTGGAGTATAAAGACCAAATGGGTGTGGCAGACTACCCATAAACCAAATGGGAGAATGCAAACTGAAATGGATGTAGTTGATTGCCTACCTCCAAAAGAATGCAATGTGATTATTCATTCTTTGACTTTTACCATGATTCGATTAAAAAGCAATTCAAACCAAGTGCAACCTACACATCTACACACTAATTCTTGCCCTAGATCCGACAAGGGAAGCATCAATCCCGCATTGGATCTGATTGGACGATTCACTCTTCAGTTTCTGCCTAGAGTATGGCGACATAAGCAGCGAAGTGAATGTCATTGACCGTCCAGAACTTAGCTCATGTTTGAATGTCGGCGAGGAAACGAAGTATTCTGTCTAGAGGAAAGAACTAGGAAATAATGCAGGATAAGGCGGAACTCAGCCTTCCATCGGTTAACTCGATCCCATGGTTCAACAAGATAGAATGCGAAATTGAAGCGGACATTATCTACCTTGCTACTTATCGAGATATTCCCCAGACTTGGGGGCACGCGGGAGAAATAAGATGAATGTAATTTGATCATTCATCAAACAACTCTGGCTCTTACATCTTAGACTACAGTATAAACACATCAAAAGCTAGGCTCGATCATTCGCACAATACGTCCATCAACCCAAGACTGGGGGCACAAGTCTGATCATCCAAGAGCTGGATACGACTACTCAATCCTATAGCTTGTGCCTAGTATTTATAACAACTTGAAGTTATGACCAAGAGGATGCTTAGAGATAGAATCATTAGATCGACGCCCGGACTTATGGGCAACTGATCATCATTCTGACCCTTCCGATGAGCAATGGATCGCGGGTACATTGAATGGAAAGCGCATTGCTCGGAAACACAAGTAGATTCAAACTCATAGCTGGAGCTAGCTATGCTATAGCACGCGATACAAGGCTAAACTCTACTAAGCCTTTGATTCAACGTCCCTACAAGCCTGATCATTTACCGTTGCAAATAAGCACATAAAGTGCCTACAGTCCATCACGAGTACTAAAGATCAGATCACAACTCAGCGCAATGATCATAAAAGAGTTAACTATTTTACTTCAGGTGAACCTTGATGTGTTCTCTTAGACTCGATCTCATATATATATATAGACTCTCACCAATCATTGAGAACCCTGCATTAAATGTCAACCCGAGGCATGTCTCGGTGAATAAAAACGAAGCGACATGGATCCAGAAAGATCTGCTGCACTTAAAGAGGAGGCGAATCTACTCAAGATCAATAGGTTTATCCACGATACCCTCTAGCCAAAATGAATATCCAATCCTTTACTTATAAGAAAAACGAGCATAAGCATCGTAATGCTATGTAAAGAGAAACGAATCCAAAGATCAGAATATAATGAAAGCTAGATATTGACAAGCACACCCCGTTAGGTCTATATCGACCAGTCTCGATAGGTCCTATAGCAACCTTAAATGTTTGGAAGGTTACTCGATTAGAATATCAAGCTAAGCCAATTTGATATCACTTATCTCCCTTGGAGAGCTCTCCATGGTCAAACATTAGTATACTTCATATCTGAATTCACTACATCAGATGATTTTCCGAAGAACAGTGGAGAACCATCCAACCGATGGAGAACGTACATAGATGGAACTTCCAATAATCGGCTTTCTAACGTCGAAGTTGCGTTAATGATTCCCAAGGAACGATCAATCTACTACTACCTGAAACTCAACTTAACTGCAACAAATAACGAAGCTTAGTATGAAGCCTTGGTCACCACGCTCAAACTTGTAAGAAAACTAGGAGTGGAAACTTTGCATGTCTTATGTGATTACTAGTTAGCAGTATGCCAAGTCTCTGACTAGGGGGCAACCTCTTGCTCCTTATCTCAACCAGGTCCCAAAGCTACTAGTCAACTTCAACTATTACACAACTACACAAATCCTCAGAGAACAAAATGAAAAAGCCGAGTCACTGGCCAAGCTAGCCAGTTCCGGGGATGCGCAACAAATAGACTTTGTCCCAGTAGAAATACTTATTATTCCAAGCATTGACAGATGAAGATAGACTGGATCTTAGAGATGGATCCAAGAAAGGGGTCATGGATGACTCCTATCAAAGACTATCTACTGTGGGGAATTCTTCTTGAATAGAGGAATGAGAAATGGTATATCCTTCGCGAAGTTGTCCCATGAGTTAACACTTGTACATTTTGTGTCCATCAGTGACCAGCCATCAACTTCGTATCCATCGATGCGAAGCCCATTGATACGAAAGTCACTACATGATCAAATTTAAGCCACTCAACTCTATCGATACGAAGCATTCCAAGGGACTGTCCATTTCATGGTCGATAGCCATCGATATAAAGCATGCATTCCAACATCCCAGATCGATCCAGGAGAGGATCGATACGAAGGAAGGACTTAAAAACAACCATCGAACGTTGTTACCACTCGAATTTCACATCGATCAAGGAGAGGATTGATACGAAACTCGATAAAAAAAAACTTGACAATGACCCGTGAACGTGCAAACATTGACGAGAGTCAGGTTAACATACATGCATGTATGACGGACTAACATTCAATTTTCAAAATTCACAGGAGTTGAATACTCACCTGATGACAATTACAATAGTGAACAACAAATCGCTAGCACTCGACACTCAGTTACAACAATGCAGTGCATAATCATTGGCAGTCAACAAATCAGCATTTATATTACTGGAAATCAATCGAAGGTTACATCTTTTAATGAAAAGATAACAACTACTCAGCGAATCAGATAGAACTTCTTCAGAATGAAGGATGCAACTTTTCAAAGCACGTCATGTTCACACAAGACATACTTTGGGGGGCAAATGTTATCCCACCTTTTGGCAAGGCCGTGACACCATGAACTTGACTAGAAACTAAGGACAGTTCATCTTGGAGATCGGCTATACATAGATTCACTATGGATACTGGTAAATTTTGCCCGAGTCCGGATCGAGCTACAATTGATATGACACAACAAGCAAAGCTATGAAAGCAAACATTCCAAATTTCAAGTCAATCGGAGTTCGTATGCTCAAGATATTGATCGATCACGGTTGAGAAATCCAACTCTATTCGTATCCATTCAATTTCGTATCCATTCCCCAAGAGAGATTCAGTTCAACAAATGCCCATTTCGTATCGGTCTCCCTCCATCCATCTTGTATCGATCTCCCACCATCGATACGAATAGCAACAACCACCGATCGATACGAAGAAAGCAACATGAAGCATTGATGCGAAGGTGGCCTCCAACCAGCGATACGAAGTAGCATGAAGCATCGATAAGAATAGAGCGCTGCTATCGATACGAACATCATCGATACAAATTCAACAGCCTTCAAAAAATCCAAATTTGCATCGATCATAACTCACAATCTACAAGTCCAAATGCTACCAAATTTTCACAGGAGCTTGCGTACCACCTTGAGAATGTTCATGATCGATCTCGACTCGATCGGACAAAATCTTAATCGATGCGAATTCGGTTCGTATCGATCACGGATCTAGTGCAAACAGCATGGGATCGATCACGTGGACCCACCCACGTGCGAGAAGAAGTCCTCCGAGATCTGAGCGAGATATTTGTTGTCTACGCCTATAAATAGCAACCCTGGACCTACAGAAAAGGGACTTTTGGCGTCTCGACGCTGATACTCTGCCGGAATCACCATTAAATTTCAGTTATACTGCTGTAACCTTTTGTAGTCAGCGAGTAAAGTTCAATAAACATCAGTCATTTCATAGTGGATGTAGGCAATTCGCCGAACCACTCTAAATCCGTGTGTTTCTATGCATTTTCTTATCTGTTTATTGGTGTGTTTGTTAGATCTGCTTCATTTTACATTTATCTTCTTCATTTTATCTCTTCAAACACATCCGAAGAGCGTTGTGCCCAATTTTGGTACAAACATATGTAATATCTCTAATTTCACAGTGACATACAGTAGAAACTCTAATCAACCAGTTTCACACCTATGCCTTTATTATTAATTACACATTTATTAAGGCACCCAGTTAATTATAATTATTGATCAGTTTAGTTGCTATGTTCATCCTTGGTTACACATTAACCTACTACCAGAAGCCGATTTCTTCGCTTGAGGTATTCACCGCCTATACTCAGAAATGTGAGCGTCCTCACACAATCCATTTACCGCATAAATAATCCTCACCTCATCGGATATCCTCACTTCCATCATCCACGTAAAAAATGCCTAAGCATTGCTGTTGTCCCCGTCCAATAGACTATTTGATCAATGACAATAGGGCCTAATTGTCATGACTTAGGGTGCAACCCCGACATTAGTCAACTAGGATGTATAACTAGCACACCTGGTGTCTAATGTAATAGTTATTTATAAAATTTACTCACATAAACCTCACTTTCAATAAACCCCCTATGATTACGTTCCTATCTCTATAATCATTTAGGGCTTTTGATTCATTTATAAGGGAGCAAATACATTTAAACAGAATATGATAAAATATCACAACAAATTTTTTACACATCATTGCATGCATTCACATACAAGTATAACACTCCAAATCATGCAACTGGTCAATTATTAAATCAGAAGGGGTTTTGTTATACAACACACTTAATACAACCATATGATATTCTATATGATGAGTCAAAGGAATAATCGAAAAAATATTATAGAACATCCTATACCACTCGGTTTACTAATCCATTTATTCGAAATTCTCATTATACAGAACTACACTTAAATCTCAATATTAATACTAAATTTAAAGAGGCTTAAATGATAAATTCATATTTTTTCTAAAAATCCCATTTAATTCCAAAAGTTCATACTTTAAACCCATTTATTTGATTTCGAAGAAATTGTTATTCGAAACCGTCAATAAATTTTAAAACCACTAAACGCCTTTTAGAATAATTCATATTATTGAAATTTCTGCTTTAATATTATGAAAATACTAAAAGGAAATTTGTAATTTCCAAATACTTTTAAAACATTAAATTAAAAGTATACTATTTCCCATCCAAAAATATTTCCAAAACTCAAATAATTTAAAACTCTTATTCATTTTCAATCCTTTAAAGCACCTTCAGAAAATATTTTATTTGACTTAAATTTTTTTCTTTTAAAACCTTCTGAATATTTATATTAAAATATCAACTTATAAAATTTTAAGTTCAAATGCAATATTCAAAATCCTTATTTACTTCCTAGTCCTTTTAAACCTCTTGGAAAATAATTTTATAAACTTGAACTCTCTTTTTTACCATATTTTAAAACACAAATAAATAGATTTATTGACGCTTCACATTTATCTGAATACCTAAATAAAAATATTTAAATTGCTTTGGAAAACTAATTTTGTATCTCTTTTATGTAAATCCTTCAAATATTTTACAATCATGGATATATAAACTATATTATTCATAAATCTACTCATGGAAGCGAATACTAAATTTTTTACTTTCAAGCCAATCTTACAAATATTCTCCAATATATCCATATATAATATTTGTGTGTGTGATAAAATAACAATAATGCAAAAAGATTGTGAGGAACTTCTTCTTGAGGTAGACTCGAGCACCTCTAATGATGTCACCTAGAGTTAGTACAACCACGCTCAGGAGCAACTCAAAGAATCTTTAAAAGTGAAGGTTATAGAACTAAATCAAAAAGCTAAAAAGAAGTGGATTACTGAAGGGGAGGAGTGCACTAAATTCTTTTACACTAAAATGTCCATTAGGAGATATACTAACAGCAATTTACAATGTATTAAATAGGATGGTACAGCTTGCAAAAACTTTCATGTGTTAGAGGAGAGAGCAATAAAATACTACAATGAGCTATACAATGACCTCACTGAAGTGAACTTACCACATATTGAGTGTTGAAGGCTACCGAACTCCATCGGCAATAGGATGTTGGGTAGGAGAATAACTGAAGTGGAAGTCTGGGAAGCCTTGAAATCTATCTATAGCGACTCCAGCCCCGGGCCAGATGGCCTAAGTTCCAACTTCTACAAAAGACATTAGGGGGACCTGAAAAATCATATTATATCAGCTATATAAGAATCCTTTCAAACTGGTAAAATTCTAAAAGAAATTAATCATACATTTCTATGCCTTATCCCTAAAAATGAAAAGCCTTCTAAGATAGAAGATTATAGACCTATTGCGTGTTGTAATGTCATTTATAAGATCTCAAGCAAAGATATTTGCAACAGAGTAAAGAAAATCTTACCAGACCTCATCATAGAATGTCAAAGTGAATTTATCAAAGGAAGAAGTATATCTGAAAATTCTATAACGACACATGAATTAATTACAAATTTTAACAAGAAAGGTGCTGACAAATTCTGTTTAAAGGTTGACCTCCACAAGGCATATGATAAGATAAATAGACACTTTATCCTTCACATGCTTAGATGTATGAGGTTCCCAAACAAAGCTGTAGATTCGATTAAATAGTGAACGTATTACCACTCCTACCTTCTCAATTCTGGTAAATTATATTCCCAAAGGTTACACAAGCAGTAACAGAGGAATCGTGTAAGGAGACTCCTTATATCCTTACCTATTCGCGATTGCCATGGAATATTTTACCCTCCAAATGGAGTTAGCATGCCACAACAAGCTATTCCATACTATACATAATTTCCAACCTAGAGTAGGCCACCTGTTATACGCCGATGATTTGATTATTTGCATAAAATCAAGCAAAGATGCGGCAAGAGCCATTAAGGATATTTTGAGTTCATTTAGTTTAGGGCCAATCTTTTCTTCCAAAGAAAGAAAAATATCCTTTCCTCTTTCCTTTAACATATCATCACTTCATTTTGCTTATGGTTGTCCTAACCCATCATGGGTTGGGACATCTTTTATTGCTTATGGTTGTCCTAACCAGAAGGTAGAGTTGATTATTCAAAACAATGCTTGGAACTGTGAGTCAATTCCTTGTAGTATAGACCAGAAAAGGCAAATAGAGTACATGCTGTTATTTTTCGACAGAGAATAGGACATATGGACGTGGAATTAGGCCAACAAAGAATTCACTACAAAATATGCATGAGAGGCTACAAGGAGGAAAGACCCGAAGGTAAACTGGTGCAAAATCATTTCGGACAAAGCGAATAGTTCCAAGATTGGCATTAACTACGTACAAGGCACTGATGGTTAGACTCCCAACTAAGGACAAACTGTCAAAATATGGTATTATGAATGATAAAGTTTGTGCCATGTTAACAAAGAGGATGAAACACACATGCATGTGTTTTTCAAATGTGAATACGCAAAGAAAATTTGGAGAAAATGCAAAACTATTGAAAATCTATGCAATTCGAACTCCAATTTATAGGAAATTGTAGATTACCTGAGCACTGTTAGGAAAACTATAAACTTTGAAACCAAACTAAGCATAGTGGCCCTCATAGTCGCTGCATGGAATATATGGAAGGAACAAAATCGTCTTATTGTCCAGCATACTGAAAGAAGCGCCGACAAAGTTAGCAACTTAGCAATTATGGACATGAAACTGCTCTCGAAAAGAATAAGAGGAAGACGGCTTACCAACAACACGGGATTAGCAGTAGTCGAGTCTGTAGAAGCGGAGCAAAGGCTGGAAGAGGTAGGAAGCCAAAGTACGAGCTATAACTTTTGGCCGCCATGATTAAAGGCGAAGGAGGAAAGAGAATTCGTAGATCTAGAAAATGGAGGAATGATCTAGTTGTAAAGTTAAAGTTGTCTTTTGTAAGTTTATGCTAATGTAATGTGGTATTGGGCCGATCTCTTTGTGGACTGAAAAGCCTTAATAAAATTTACGCACTTTCAATACACACACACATTTTGCTTTTTCTTTTAAATCCTAAAACAACTAAATAACATCAACACCGATTTATATAAAAACATTACTTTAGTATAAATATTTATTCCTATGTTATAACCAATCCCAACTTCCAAAAGAATTAAATTTCCCAAATATATGAATATTTCTTTTACTAATTCCTTTACACTTAATTTAAATCCTAGGCATTTATAATCAAAATAATTATCCAAAATTATTACCTATAGTATATTATTTGTATCACAACTTTTCTCTTTTCTAGATCAATTTCAAATGCCAATTTTGTCCATATTTTAGCTTAATTATAACACGCAAGCACCCCAGTACATCGTAAACCAATTCAACATAAGATGACCATGGCATCAATCAAACAAAATGAGTAATTCATCATAACAACAATTAAATAAGGACATGCTATTAAATTTCAACTAATTCAATCATTACCACATAGTATTTACCATATCACAATCAATGAAAGGAATGCAAAAGGGGATAATTAATCTAGAACATAGTTATGTGTGTGAAACTCTCATCGATAATGAAGCATAAAGGAAGGAAGTTTAACTCAGCAACTTCAGCCCTTGAACGCCGCTGTTGTCAGCCCAACATCGTCGTCAACTCCAAAATCGTCGTTGACCCTAAGTTCTAACCCCATCACTTGCTCTTTTCACTAGAAAATCATTGCTCACCCTCCATTGTACAGGGAACCAATCATCACCCAACCCCAGGTCATGAACCTCTTCAACGCTTCCCTATTCCTGCCGCCATCCATTGCCCCCATCTCCGTGCGACCACCCTCCCATCACCAGCTGCTATCGTGGTTCCCCCTTCGCCGATGCCAGGCTCGCACACGAAGGTGCTTCCTTTTTTTCACGTTGTTTTTTCATTGCATTATATTTAGGGATTAGGGCTTGTGTGGGAGAGAAAAGGGGATCAGGTTGGGTTATGGATTGAAAGGAGGGAAGTGGAGGTGTTTTATTTGTTGCCAATTTCTTATTCTTTTTGAAGTTAAGACCCTTACAATTTGTTTACTTAAACAACATTCTTCTATTTGCATATAAATAACTTTATAAACTATTTGTAAATATGTTTTAATTCAGACCGATTTATAATTTGTTTTACAAACTGTATTTTAATAATTTAAACCAATATTTTAAATACAATAATTGTTTATCTTCTTAGACTGAGTCATTTTATTACTGTCGAACAACATGTCCTTTCAACTATTTAATCATATATAAAAATTATTTACAATGTAAAGTTATTTTATTTTCATTGTATATATTTAATTCGAATTCAATATATTTTCTGAAAGGAATTTATTAGTTAGTTTAATTTACTTTAACCAAATTTCTTTTTCAAAACAATTTTAATTCAATGTGAATTTATCAGAAATAAAAATTATCGAAAATCGATTGCAAACAATTTTTTCTAATTAAATTTATTTATTATAACAATGTAGAAAGTAGGGTTGTTACGGACCTGACCCTTTATGATTTCATACAGGAAAGACGTCATACACAACTCATACTATTAACTTTCTTCATGTATTACAATCTTCTATCAAGTTTAGAATTACATTGTCTTCTATGTGGCTTCCACAAAAAAGATTATACCTCTTCGTTATTTTATCGTATGTTAGAATTTAAATAAATTCATCTAATGACTTTATATTTTTGCATATGATGATATTATGTGGAAAATTTTCTCGGTGTTGAAAATTTGTAAAATTTCAGCAGAGTTTCCTTTCTATAGAGAGCGTTCCAAAATTTTCAATAGATATAATTACATAATATCACCTTCAAAGAGGCATCCCAACAATGGGGCATCTCGAACACAAGAAAACAGTATAATATCACACATACACACAAATATATATATATATATATATGTATGTATATATATGTACATATATATACAAGTGTGTGTATGTATATGTGTGTGTGTATATATATCTCTGTGTGTGTATTGGATAAGTGTAAAACATACCTTTTTTTAGAATTTTTAGCAAGCTATTGAAGTTATTATGTGAGCAAAAGCGAGTGTGCACCACAAATCAATCCATGCTAACTTCATGTACTTATTATTAACTCAAAGCAAACACACATAAGATCATAAATAAAAACACATGGCGGCATTACATTAATACTTCAAACAAACAATGATTCATTTTCACTTTAGGCGACTATCGACTGACTTTAAGATGATAAAAACACATAATTATGCCATGCTTTCGAAGGTGAAGTTGTAGCCTTATTCATTAGCTTTCCATAACACTTTCCGAATCACAAAATATGACATACCATAAAAATTATAGTTGGTTTACTATGTAATGAAAATTATGAAATGAATTTAATCCACAGGCCCACTTCTTTGCAACTCAATTTTCGCATAGTACACATTCAAATTTTGCATAACACTGAAAACAGAAATTCATTATTATCCTAGCTTTCCAAAAAGTACAAGATCATCGAAGATAAAACGTTGGAAAGTTATGGTCAAAACTAAAACCTTATTTCAATATTCATATTTTTAAATTTTGGAAACGATTTAATTCAATTAAATCAGTTTTTAACTTTAGCAAAACACATAATTTTACATTACATTTAAATCAAAAGTTATTCTCCGATGTCATACCTTTCCAAAAAAATGTAAAATCATTAAAAACGGATGAACCGTTTAAGAGTTATGATTGAAACACTCTGTTTTTTAACTTTGAAATTTCCTTGCTTTGTCCAAAACTTTATCATTACTTGAAACAACTGTTAGCAATAGTAAACTTTGGATTTTCAAAAAATGTTCAATATGATTTGTTTCTAATGAGAGAAAAAAATTCAATAAAATCCGACTACAAAGTCAAAACTTATGGTTATGATTGAAGACCCCATATAATTGAAAAATTAACAACTCCAAGTTGAAACTTCAATTTTTTTCCATTCAATTTTTAAAGTCATAAAACGCAATATTTCATTCATTTTCTTCACTAGACCTTTTTTTTAATGAACAACATATTTTTTTCCAATTAATAATTTATTACTCTACAATTTCATTATACATATTTTTATTTTCACCAAAACAAAAAAACCTCTTTTTCCTTGAAAAATTCTTTTTCGAAAGTATTTCTCAAAATCTTTCATAAAACTTTTATCTAAAATTGTCTTCAAAATCCTTTATACCACAATATCAAATTCAGATTATTTATTTCCCACTTATATACTTTAATATTATTTTCAGAAATCAAATTTTACTCGATAAATTCGAAAATAACAAAATTTGCATTTCAAATTATCATACATTGTTTAAATATTATTCTCAATCATTTAAAAACTTTTGATGAAATTTAAATTCACTTTTAAAATTTTTAAACATCAAATTTTTAATCATTACCCTTTTAATTATCACAAATACTTTTCTATCTACCAACTTATAAACTTCCTTTTTTCCCATTCTATTACGATATTTTCGAAATAAATTACATAATTTATAATTCATTGCTAAAACTTTTTTCTATGGTTACTTCATAGCTGAAAAACATAATTCATGTATTCATTTTATAATTGCTATCATATAAAATATCTCTACCCTAACTCATATATACATTTTTCAAAAATCAGTTAGTACATCCATTTCTTTTCTTTTAAAACCACATTTTTTTCTCCAAATCCTCATTATTTTTATAATTAACTTTTCAAATAAAAACTTCTTCCTGTTTTTATACTTATACTTTCTTTTGTAAGTAAATATTTTTTCCCAGGATTTTTATTCTTTTGAATATTTTCAAAACATCATTACTCAATTTTTTTTCAAGACACATTTTAAAATATATGACATGCACACATCCTTCCTTGAAAAAGCTTTATCAATAAAGTAGATAATACATTCCATCATAAAATTCTTTCAATTCAAACTTGAACGGATATACTTTTGTAATATAACAATTCATAAGTTAACTTATATTAAAACATATAACATTGTTACAATTCGTTTCTCCATTTGGCTATAATGTTGCCAGCCTAGGATTATATATCAACATTGCATCGCCAACGATCTCAACTTCACATTAGTACTCAATGGCTGCATATTTTGTTTTTAAAATATTTAAACTTGGAAAGATAAAATTTTCATTTTTTAGAATACTTTATATCTTCATAAAACAATATATAATTCTAGGTAAAATATTTCTTATACTATTTCCAAAATATTATATCAATTTTGCCTCATTCAAGTGTTTAGAAATCCCTAGTGATACATTAGCTACTATTATATCTCAAACATGGTAGTCATCGCTGGAAGTTTCATAAGACCATCACTTACTATATTTGAGCATTAGAGCACAGCCGTCGCTAGAAATCTCACGAAGCCATCACTTGCTATTCCCAAGCATCAAAGCACAACCATTATCAGAAATTCCACAAAGCCATCACCAAGAATCTCTAAAGGCCGTCGTTTACTATCCTCAAGCATAAAAGCAAAGCCATTGCTAAGAGTTCAATAAAGCCATCCTAAAAAGTTCACTACAAGCCATCATGAAGAGTTCCCTATAAGCCATCACGAAGAGTTCTCTACAAGCCATCGAGAATAGTTTATTAAACAAATTGCAAGAATTTATATGATGACTTTAAAGATGGAGCGGTCGCTATATGTTTGTAAAGCCATTGCTTAACAAAGTAGAATATCCATCCCGGGAAGTCCAATAAAGCCTTTGTATATCATCCACCTAGTAGGAAACCAAGCTATCGAAAAGAGTTTTCTTATGCATTAACAAAGTGAAGCCGTCGTAATTCTAGGAGTTCCAACATGCCATTAAACGAAATCATAAGATAAGTGTTAAAAGAGGTAATTCAAGCCGCCTTGAAATGGTTCCAAGACGTTTACATGCCCAATTCACAAACTAAAATTCATCATGAATCCATGTCGTCACGATGAGTTAGAGCCGTCGCTTGCTATTTCGAAACAAAAGTTGGAGCCAGTGTGGAAGATTTTGAGGGAACCATCGAGTATGATCTTAAATCAAGGGTTGTTATCAAATAAGTGTGCCATATGTCATGTTCAATCGTGCGCCACGTGGACTAATCTATACCACCAACTTCCAATAAGGTGCCACGTGCCAAGCATCTATCAGCTCTAATTATATATAAATACATAGTAACTCCCCAAAAAAGGATCGAATTTCTCTACTCCTCCTTCTCTTTAATTTTTTCCATTTTTTAAAAAAAGCTTGAAATTAGGGATCCATGGCCGTTAGAGAAAATTATAATAGATAACTTTGTGATAAAGGACAAGCATGGGCATAATTTGCATAATTGTTCCCATTGAATTTATGATGGAATGTCTTTGAAGATTCAATTATGATAAAGACTTAGACTTTACCTTTGCTTCCCCTTCATATAACTAGCCTAGCCTAATTCCTATCATAATAGCTACTCATATCGATCAGAATTCATAAACCACTCAATGAATCAATTAATACAAAATAAATCATTAAAATCCATTTAGGTCATTTTATAAAAATAATTTTCATGCTTTATAAAAAATCATTTGCTTGCTTAGATGAAAATATTTACTTGTGATATTTGTATATATACACAAAGAAAAATGTCACGCTATCTATTCACAAAAGGAAGCAAACATTCAATTAATTTAATTTTATTCATTCCATATTTTAGTCATATATCATATATTATTCTTGTTATTGTTAAACAAAATTATTTATCCCATTGCAATTCAGTTTTGACGAAACCGCTGGCTTCTATTAATATTTGGCTTTATCCAGATTTAAGTAGATTCAAAATTTTTAAGTGATAACTCCTACTTGATTCCCACATTCTAGACTATGTCCAAATAAAAATTAAACATTAATACATCAATAAACACATTAAACTGAACAAATAAATATATGCCTTTAGCGGAAAGCTATCTACCAGCTTCCACTGCGCAACTCAGATCACTATAGGATCCTTCTACTCAAACTCACTTCATCAAAGAGTTCGGCTTTACAGAATAAGAAGGGGGCGGGCCGGGTGCTTGTGGGTCACCCTCTGCTGCAAGTGCTTGTTGGACCCCCCTTTCCCGAGAGGGGGCTGGGCTGTGTTTCCCCGGCGGCCACCCAGTGGTGGCAGAAAACAAACTCGGGTAGGCTCCGCGTGGTTCGCGTTTTCTTGCGGGAAAGAACAGAGAATTCCGCGTCGAAAAAACAAATATCTATTTTTTTGTGAATTGTATCTATTTCATCTAAATGAAATACTTCCTCACGCCTACTAACCGAACGAGAAGGTAGCGAGGATGATTCATATTGCAAGTTTCGGACTACGGTCTTTTACAGCTTCCATAACCGAGCTACTTCATTCATATATACAAGCCACATAGAGGTTTATTCAACATCACCAATGCTGACACTACTAGTCCGACAAGTCCTTACTTCACTGCCTCCATCAAAACTTCCATTTCACATGGATAAAAATGCATAGGAGAGACAAGGATACAAATAATATATATTGTGAAAAATAACAAGCAAGTCCCCAGATGATCACCCCAATAATCATCGTATACTCCTATCCATTTAATATAGGGTAACTACACACACCTAAGGGGAACATGGGGACTCTAAGTCTTACCATAGCCAGGACTTGTGTCTCACATATCCTATATTATTCTAAACTACTCTGATACCATTATGTAACACCCCACCTCTATTCTTGTACCACCAAAGAGTATTATAGAGTAATACTGCCCGATAGTATGGAGTAAGGCTTGTTAGGAGCAACCACATGCGGATATTCCCTTAGGCTAACATCGGTACATATTCTAACCTCATAATACAAAAATATACATACTTGATATTGACACAAAGCAATAAACATGTGGGTTCTCCAGGAAAGAACAATACACGATATAATTAGAAAACATAGTCACAGAATGCAATGAACAAAATAATATCATAACATATATATTACAAAGTACGTCTGTAGAAAGAAGTATACGATCGACTAAAAAAAATACATTGATACGATTAAAATAAATACACAACTCAAACCTCATCATGCACATTCATAGAGTCAACTAAAGAATATATATACATGCTATAGACTCTAAAATCTGTAACATTGATTTAAAACCGTCTCCTCAAATAGCCTAATATCTAGAGAAAGACTAATGTCCTTGTACCTGTATAGTCTTGTGCTGGCCTGAGTATTATATAAATAATACACGGGTCGGATTATGTTTATATTCAAAGGATGAATACATAAACGATATAGCAAGATGAAGAGCGATATAACACATACATGGCATAGCAAGCAAATCCATATTGATGGAAAAGATGAAATCATACAGATGTACCATTGTATATGTTGTGTATATTTATACATCATTTTTATCTCTCAAAAAGGTCACACAACACAGAAACTACCCAGCTCATCGTTCTCACATAACATTTTAACATCTGTGCAATGTCTCTAATTTCATAGTGACACACAGTCGAAACTCTAATCAACTGAGTATCACACCTGTGCATTTATTGTTAGTTACATAATTATTAAGGCAATCAGTTAATTTTAATTATCGATTAGTTTAGTTGCTACGTTCTTCCTAAGTTACACATTAAACTACAATCAGAAGCTGAGTTCCTCGCTTGATGTATTCACAACCTCTGCTCAAAAATGTAGGCATACTTACATATAATCCTCACCTCGCTCGCAATCCTCGCTTCCACCATCCTCGTAAATTTTTTCCAGAACCTCATTGTTGTGCTCGTGCAATGGACTATCTAACTAATGACAATGGGGCTAAATTATCACGACTTGGGGCACTACCCCAACGCAAGTCAACTAGGATGGAAAACTAGCATATCCGGTGTCTAACGTAATAGTCATCATATTTTAAATTTTACTCACGTAATCCTCACTCATAGTGTACACCTTATAGTTACCATTCCCATCTCTATAATCATTTAGGCCTTTAATCCATTTATAAGTGAGCAAATGCATTTAAACAAAATGTGATAAAATATCACAACAAAATTTTCACACATCGTTGCATTTATTCACATGCAAGTATAACACTCCAAATCATCCAACTATCAATCATTGAATCAAAAGTGGTTTTGTTATACAACACACTTAATACAACCATACGATATTCTACATGAAGAGTCAAAGGAACAGTCAGAAAAAGATTACAGAATGTCTCATACCACTCGGTTTTATTAATCCGTTTATTCGAAGTTCTCATTATACAAAACTACACTTTTAAATCTCAATATTAATACTAAATTTAAAGAGGATTAAATGCTAAAGTCATCATTTTTTCTAAATGTCCCATTTAATTCCACAAGTCCATAATGTTGAAACCACTTATTTGATTTCAAAGAAGTCGTTATCTGAAACCATCAATAAATTTTAGAACCACTAAACCCCTTTTAGAATAATTCATATTATCAAAATTTCTACATTAATACTACAAAAATACAAAAAGGAAATTTGTAATTTCCAAATATTTTAAAACATAAAATTAAAAGTATATTATTTCCCATCTAAAAATATTTTCAAAACTCAAATACTCAGCTTAGAATCAATATTCAAAACTCTTATTCATTTTTAATCTACTAAGCAACCCCACGGTACTGTCCAAGCTTGTCGACGGGGAGGATCTATAGCTTTCTCTTGTAGCGTCTAACTATGTAGTCAATGCTACATTGATCAAAGAAGAAGAGAAGATTCAACGGTCGATCTACTATGTTAGCAAAAGGTTGTCAGGCCTTGATATGAGATACAAAAGGCTAGAAAAGACTGCTTTTTGCCTACTCATGGCAGCTCAAAAACTCTAGCGTACTTTCAAGCTTATCCCATCAAGGTCTTAACAAACCAGCCATTGAAGTAAGTTCTCAACCGACCTGACACAACGGGTCAGCTACTAAAGTGGTCCATCGAGCTTAGACAGCACCACATCTCATTCTAGCCTCACACTTACATCATGGTCCAAGTCATCACAAATTTCATTACCGAGTGCTCAAGCCCCGACAACGACGAAAAAGAGACCGTTACTAGTCAGCAAATTTGTTGTCTATATGTGGATGGGGCATCAAATGACAAAGGGGCAGGGGCCAACATGGTCCTTGTCACTCCCATGGGAAGAGAGCATAGTTTTACGGTCCGTTTCACTTTCAAAGTAACTAATAATGAAGCCGAGTACAAAGCTATCCTGGTTAGTCTCAAGATGGCAAATGAGTTACACATGGATTCCGTTCATGTATTCAGCGACTTGTCATTGGTCATCAATCAAATTGGCAAGGGCTTCCAAGTTAAGGGCAAGACACTGGCATTATATATTAGAGAGGCCAAGAAGGTAATTAGCACATTCGCCAAGTTTAAGCTGAAGTAGATACTCAGGGAGAAGAACGCCTAGGTCGATTAGCTGGCCAAGGCAGCAAGCAACCCAAAAGAAACCACTCCGTAGGTCCCATTGGAGATTCGAAGCACCCCTTGCTAATAGCCGGAGGTGACAGTGATAAAGACTAATACGCCATCCACAGACAATTGGATTGCACCCCTAACTGAGTACTTAACAAGCAAAGAACTTCTTGCCAACCATAAAAAACCTAGAAAGGTTCTCTATTGGGTTCTTCATTACACGAACGTGATGGGAAGCTCCACAAAAGGGGGTACTCTACACCACTTCAATAGTGCATATCTGAAGATGATGCTGACCAGATCCTAGAAGAGCTGCATGAAGGGTTTTGTGGAGATTATGTCGGGGGTAGTGTTTGGAAAAGAAGGCCGCTCGAAAGGCTACTACTGGCCTACTATGATCAAATTATCAGTGGAATATGTAAAAAAGTGTAACCAGTGTCAGCGGTTCACCAAGATCCCTAGAGCCTCTCCTAGCCTCCTTATGACTTCCCCATAACCGTTCAACACATAGGGAATTGACTTGATAGGAAAGCTACTGAAAGCCAAGGGAGGGTATAATTACGCTATAGTTGCCATCGACTACTTCACCCTATGGGTTGATGCCGAGCCCTTCAGTAGGGTCACCTCCCCTAAGATACTAAACTTCTTCATCAAGAACATCATCTGCTATTTTGGTCCGCTAAAGAGGATTATCATCGAAAAAGACACTCAATTAGAGAGTAGGCTCTTTCAAGGCTACTGCTCAAGGAATGGGATCAAGAAATGCTTCTCAACATCATCTTCCGTTTCGATTTACCAAAGAAGATTATCACTGACAATAACACTCAGTTCGAGGGAAGCCTCTTTCAAGACTTCTGCACAAGGAACGGGATTGAGAAATGCTTCTCTTCCATTTCCTATCCTCAAGTACATGGACAAGTTGAGACCATCAACAAGACCATCAAATCAACACTCAAGAAGTTCCTTGCAAAAGATAAGGGAAACCGAGACGAAGAACCATTGCTTGTTCTTTGGTCCCATCGCACATCCAACCACACTTCAACCGACTATACTCCTTTCTCAATCTCCTATGGGTACGAAGCCAATGCTACCATTAAGTAGACATCCCTTCATCCCGACATCTTACTTACGAACCTAAGAAAAATGATGAGCTACTCAGGATCTGGATGAACACCGTTTAAGAACGAAGAGCCGAAGCCGAACTTCACATTGAATCCTTCAAGAGGAAGATAGCCAAGCACTACAACTTAAGGTTAAAGCTCTAAAATTCATTATCGGTGATCTAGTTTTGTGCCGGGTGTTTACAAATACAAAAAACTCGATTGAAGGTGTGCTTGGACCGAACTGGGAGAGGCTATATGTTATCAGCGCTGCCATATCAAATGGCACTTACCGCCTCTCTCAACCGGACGGAACCCATGTCCCCACACTGGAACACCGTGCACTTTTGGGCCTATCATATATGAAATCTAGACACAATTATAAGGCTTGCATCTTTTGCGAATAATACAATGAAGACAACAGAGTCAACCTTTTTCAACACAAACACTAAGGCTATCTAGTGAGGGTGAGTTATTATGCTCATTTCCTTGCTTGGGGACTGCCGACCTTTACTGCCAAGGACCACGCGAGTCCCATTACCCTCCTCATTGATTGGTTATCCAAAGAGAGTGAATTACCATGCATTCGCTTCTTTGTTCAAAGACCGCCACCTCTATAGGCTATCTATTGAGGATTAGTTATTATGCGTTCATTACCTTATTCTAGAACTATAGGCCTTTGCCGCTAAGGATCGAGTGAGTCCCGCTCCCTTCCTTGCCGATTGACTATCCAATAAGGGTAAATTACCATCCATTAAATTCTTTGCTTGGGGACTGCGGGGTTATCCAGCAAGATTAAATTGCCATCCATGTACTTCCTTACTTAAGGACTTCCTACCTGCCTCGTAAGTTTGGGTGAGGCGTCTCCCCCTTCGTATGGGGTACATCAACGAATAGAGACACGACCGCAACTGTCCCGTATCCCTTGCCAATGATATCGCCCATTCCTCTTGCAAGATGAGGAATTATGGTCGAGACTGGCACTGTTACCCTGAGTGATGCTGAAATCCGAGGTCCATAGTGGAACCACATAAAAAATAAGCCGGGCTCAATATTAACTGACCGCAGGTCACCCAGGAGAACCCTCGAGCCACTCAGCACTCAGGTTCATGCCAGGACCACCCACCTCTTTATCAATTGGCAGTGTGTCACCCTGGAGAACTCGAGCCACTGAACGCTCTTATTTGTGTCCGGACCATTCAACATAATAGAACAAAAGCAGGCCAGCCACTATATGCTAGCCTTAGTTCTCAATAACGACCGAGCTCGCCAGCATACGGTCGTGTCCAAGGCCACGTGCTAGAATGGCTCAAAATACATGAATGTATTACTTTCACAAATAGCTAAGTACATGGTTCACATGAATGGTCGCTATAACCACCCATCTCATTACCATACTACTAATTTATCTATCTTGTGAAAACGTATAAGTATAGATAATACAAGGATTATACTGGCTACTCAAAATGTGCTACCATTCAAACTATATGAACAGAGAGATAAGAAAGAAGTAAAGTACTTAGACAAATTTCATATAACAAAAGACATTGTTCATTCTTCCCAAAAATGCAGGGCACAGAGCTCGCCTCGCTAGGTGTACAAAAGATGAAAGAAAAATATCAACATAGCCGATTCATCAAGCAACTGAGCCAAGGAATCTAACTGCTCCTATGTAAAGATGGCCAGCACGGCCATCCCAACCGCTTTCATCTCAACAGCCACCTCCTCCTACGTTTAGGCTAAGGGCCTCGACGTTGAATTTTCTTTTGGTGATCAGGGAGTGATAGTTTTCCCTGAGTAAAGTCTTCACCAGGTTCTTCAGTCGGTTCGCCCATCTGTCCTCCTCCACCTTCTTAGCGCCCTCCACATCTGTTGATGACAGGCATCTGGATAAGTGCTTACTCAAGTTATTCCTTAGACCTTTGGCCTTCTTTTCATCCTTGTCTAAACTCTCCTTGAGATCTACAACCATCTTCTCCGCTTTCTCCTCGCCTCGACTGTCTCCCTTGTCGCTTTCTTAGATTCCTCCACCACCTCCTTTGCCTTGGCGGCCTTGCCTTAGCCGTCGTTAAGGCACCTTATTTGGCCTCCAACTCTGTCTCAAGTTTTTAAACCTTATCCCGTATGCGGATTGAGTGGTATTCGTCTAAAACAACTAGTGTCAAAAAAATAATAAAGTAACAAAAAGAAAATTCAAAGCCAACGATTTTCTACCAAGATGCCCTCGGTTTGTGCATTTACCACGGACTCCAAAGAGTGTCAGCTCCCACTAGTTCTAGCCCATTGGGGGTATAATAGGGTCTCCATGGACATAAGTTGGAAAGCCATCAGTAAGTGATCCAAATCTTCAACATCCATGAACTAGGAGATATCCAAACTCACCTGCCCCAATGGTACCACATCATTCCCAACAGCTAGCCCCTCCACATCATAAATACGAAGGAACTTGGAGTAAGGAGGGGTGACCTCAGGAAGCGAGGACGTGCTGACCTTGTCTCTCTTCCTTTTCTTGCTATAGATGGAATGTTGGAGTGATAGCTTAGGGTTGGGGATCATGTTGATGACCTCCTGGTCTGCTTCGGGTGCCGTAGGCACATAAGTCATAGGAATGTGAATAGTGGAGTCCTACTTATCGAAATCATGGAAAGTAAGCTCGGAGGCCACTGAAATAACTAAGAAAGCCATAGTTAGTTCATGTGAAAGAGAAAAGAAAGTTCAAGTGTAAGCAAGGTTTTAAATATCGGATTTCGGTCATGTTTCGTCTCGAAATTTTTACACAAGTTATCTCGTATCGGGGGAGATCTCGGACGAGATGAGTACATATCGGGTGTACATCTCAGATTGACATCTCGGGTCTTATAATGCATCTCGGGAATATCTCGGGTGTACTTATGTGTTTAAAATTGATGTGTCAAAAATTTATTTAACGGTTATAACTTTCTTAGTAAAAATAAAAATGGTAACATACTTGATTTACATGGAAAAAGGAATATTTTTAGAAGAGTGGTAGCTTGATTTTCTTAATCGATTTGGTAATGATTGAATAATATCATTTTATTTGAACATAATAAAGAACCGAAACCTTTCGCTATGACTCATTAAGATAAAGAGTAAAGAATATGTTCAAGAAGTTGACAAATTATAATTGGATTGAGTAGTTTCTTTTGAATCAATATGAAAATAAAAAATATTATGCAAAATAAGAAAAATGTATAATTTCGGGTGAGATCTCGGATTGAGATTTTGATCCATATTTCGGGTGAGATTTGAATATCTCGGACGAGATGAGTGTCGAGGGAGATATGGAGGAGATTTGATGTCTCGTCTCGTTTAAGTGTGAAAAAGAGATCTCGGAGGAGATCTCGGGCGATATATAGGAGATTTAAAACCATGAGTGTAAGTAAACTGCCATTTGTACCGGCCCGACCTTTCTTGTTGACAAAGGGCATGCATGATAAGGCAGAACTGCCTACACTAGTTTAATATCTCTTGGCATAAGGCTCATTCGGAGGCACAACTTCATATATGAGATATAAAGGCTCATACACGGGAATTAGCTTACAGAAGGGACCTCTATCCCTACCAGCGACTAGTTCTTGTAACCATCCTCCTAAACTACTTTCCTCGAAGCTTACCCCATTATCCTAATCAATGGATGGCGTCTCACGTGGAGGGATCGAGATGTTAGCCAGTTGGTGATGGTTGTATTCTTCCCACTGTGGCGTTGGCACTTCATTACTTAGCTTATCAAGGAAAACTATTTACCACTCTCCATGCTCCTCACCCATAACAACATTATAGTATCCCCTTTCCATGTCCCAAAATTTGACCTAGGAATAGTTCCACTTTGCCTTGGCTTAATTTTTGGATGAGGCAGCCCACTTCACCACCATGGTATGTGTTCCCCTGATTAGCCCAACCCGACAAAGGTTTGCATATCTCACTAATACTTTTGAGTCCCAAACCTGACTATCGGCTACCTTTAGTTATTCAACATAGCCACTCAACATCTCGTAGCCAACATTGGTAGAGTCAATAGAAGTTCCTGCCAATAAGAAAGTAAGCCAAGGAAAGGAAGGAAAGAGATTAAGGAAAAAGAATGACAACAAAGACTTACTAGGGGCATGGAACTCAAGGTATTGTAGCTCGAGGTTGACCCTGTAAGGGATGAAAAAATACTTATCCACCATCCCAAGGCAGCCTTGTTTAAGACACCCATAAAAACGACAGACTTGGTGTTGTCGTAGAAGTGAAAGTAGGCGTCGATTGGATAACCAACCTCCTTTTGAAAATATAAGACAATGCTTACTAGTGAGCGGTCGACTCAAGGAGATGAAGCTCAATGTAGGCGGTATAGAGCCTGCATAGAAACTAGTTGTTGTTGGGTGTAAGCTGATCAAGGGCAAGATCGTAGGCATACTGTATAGAGGCAATGTAGGAGTGGAGGGCAACATGACCCCGATCTTGAAGTAGCCGAAGGACCATGCGAAATTGCCCGGTGGAGGGTGGCCAAGTCGTTCGGCGGTAGTAGGATCAGACCATTTAGATATTACATCCATGCTTATCCAAGATCTGGCCATATTTACCATGCCCTTCAGAAGTTCATAAACTTTAAGGCTGGAAACACCATTAGAGAAGATCCAAAGGTTTCCATCTGAAACACAAATGGCTTGATTAAACGATAGCCCTACAACTAAGTCCAACAAAGCCTAGGTGTAAGTCCCCTGGCAAAAGATAAGTCAGCCGCCCCCATAGCGTGCCTTAGCTGGGCACCCCATGATGACCGACTAATGACTCAAACGACTCCTAAATGCTAAATAGCAGACCTTATGGCCCATATCTTTTACTTTAACTTTTTTACTTAAAGCCCATGGTTATTGAATTTGGTCTAATCTACATCTCAACATTAATACATTTATAAAAAATTAAAGGCCTACTAAGAAGCTCACCAACTTCGATCGACTACTGCTGACATGACATCGATGGCCGATCGACACAAAAAATGGACAGAAAAGCATGGATTTCAACCAAACATCAAACAAAAAGGCAACAAAATCAAGCATTTCAAAATGCAGCAGTGTAAAAAGCACATAATTGTAAAAGCTTCAAATGGAGAAAGCAACGTTAATTAAAAACTCAAAGAATAATAAAGAAAGAGGAAAAGGTTTACTGTTTGCAAGAAGAAGGAGGTGAAAGCTTTGAAGATTTTCTAATGGCTGAAATTTCTTTTTTGCTTCGATAAAGAATGAAAGTGAAGAAGAAGAAGGGTATTTATATAACTACCCCCTCCATCATTGGATTTGAAAATCCATCAATTCTCAACTGTCTAGGTGTAATCAATATCAATATCTATATCACCTCACACATGTTGGAAATGTGAGCACCTTTGCCACATTTAGAAAAAATGAACCATCTTGGCCAATCACATATCGCCATTCGTAACATTCATTAAATGCATGGTAGAAGAGCCAAGCGGCAAGATCTTTATGATTTGAGAACCCCGCCCTACTTACAGATATGTGCTTAGGGGGGAAAATGTTTCTCAAATTTCTCGCAAGTATGTTTAAGCCGGCTAGCACATTATGGCCCGGCCAAATTCTAGGTCAGCTAACACTTAGCCTGATCCAGTTTTAGCCGACTTGCATTCTAATCTGGTTCGATCTAAGAAAATTTGGGAAATCTATTGCCTATGACCGGTCCTAAGCAACCCATCTTGTCACTATATCTTAGATCATCCCTTCATGCTCTAGCCTTAGCATTTTCAACATTGTCCTCATTAAGCTTCGGCAACAAGTGACCGACCACTACTATGCACAAGAAGCTTCTCATCTGCTTAGCCACCTGATATGCAATAAATGATAAATAGTATGACCAGCTGTATTAGGTATTGTAGCATGTCTTTCAAAAGCACGCCTACTCTTGTAGCACTTGACATTGTGTTTATAACCGTGAGTTATAAATTGAACATTTAAATACTTATCCTTAAACTGTTTCTAGTCAAGATGTATTGAGAAAATGATATTTATACGTCTATTGAGGTTGATGTATGTAATTCTCTCCATATGATGGATGGTGGATTATTCATGACTGTTGGAGACATCATAAGACTACATACTTGTAGTTGTTTGGAACAATCACAGAACAACCCAATGAGAGTTTTCTATAAGCTAAGACAACTAAGTCAAAATAGAAAACCTCATGTAACAATGTGCAATATGATAGAGTTAAGGTTGTGCACTGGGGGAATCATGTAATTTAGTATATAACTTCACTCTTGTATAAGATTCTTGTTTGAAATAAACTATGCTCTTGGCTTTGTTTACTATTGTATTTATACTTATATTTGATATAAGCAGTAAACTGACTACATTAAACATAAAAATAGAAAATCCATAGGAAAATATTTAATCGATTACAATTGCGAATGTGTTCATAACCATGAGTTTTGAATCAAACTACTAAAATACTTATCCTAATTTTTTTCTACTTAAAATATATCGAGAAAAAGGTATCGATACATCCATTATGATTAGCATACGCAATTCTTTCTATTCGAGAGAAAGTGAACTACTCATGAACATTAGGGACACCATGGGATTACGTACCTATGGTTATTTGGAGCAATCATAGAATGGCTCAACAAGACAGGTTAAAAACTAAGTCGAATAAGAAGACCTAATGTAATAATGTGCAATCTTCAAATTGGAGAGTATTGTTGATCTTATGTACCTAAACCATACTTTGATTATGGTCAATCACATGACATCACAATCATGTTACGTGTATATTTGGAAACACATTGAACTACTTGAAGTGAAACACTAATCAAAAGAGAATCGTCTCCTTCATTATAGAAGGCTTATGTCATAATAATTGGTAGTCAACTTAAAGTCAAAATCACTGGCCAGTGTAAATTGGTTAATCGATGACTTATAGGATTGAACTAATAGATTTAAAGCGGCACTACACAATTAACTACATATATTATTAGAGCTTTTAACCATTGACTAGACTCTAGATCACTCAGTGATATAGCGACGATGAAAGAAAATGTGCATGAAATATCGTTACAAAGATGTAGGTTAATAAAGATTAGAAATCGGGTTCCGACTAAATGAACTTTAAGTAGCTGAACTCGTGCCTGATGCCATATTTCAATAAAGTACATACAAGCTTTATTATTTAAATTGTTTAACTATTATCGAGGACCGAGTAACACCATGAGTCAACACAACAATGTTGTTAGCAGTTTTCGAGTTCAACTTGTTTCAAATTAACTCTTATATGTTAAAAATAAATAGAAATGTTGTATTAATGTGTGTGTATATATGTATGTATGTAGTATGCATAAGAAAAGGGAGGTTAAATGAATTAAAACCATACAGAGTTAACAAAGTTTACATAAGATGTAGAGATATATGAAGTCATGAAATATTATACTCATCTCCCCTAAAATGTTGATTATACTCACTTATTATTTATATTAAATTATGAATTTAATAATTTTTCTCTCCATCAATAATAGTATAAATATATTACAATACATAGTCATTGTAATACCCTGGGTTTCTATTAAAAGCAATTAATCAACTTAATAAGGGAATTTTGGTAATTTCACATAAAATATAGAAACATGGGAAATCTGACTTCACCATTGCATCAAGTAAAATTTTATACCCCAAATTCATATATAAAATGATAGAAATGGATATCGAATGAAGGAGATACAAATTGTTTGCCATAACAAGCTTTTGGGCCAAACAGGTCAGAAGTCCAAGTAGGCCTGGTGGTTGGTTTCCAAATTAGGTTTTAAAATAGAAGGAAAAGTACGTATACTTCGTTCTAATCTCTTTCTTCTTTATCCCATAGCCAACATAGATCCCTAACCATAAATTTTCACTTTCCTACCTCGAGTCAATTCCAAATCAATCAAATAAAATATCAAAATGTAGAGGAGTGCAAGAGCAACTAAATATATCAATATCAACTCAAATTAAAGAGGAGAATCACCAAGCAAATCAGATTGGAGGAGAAAGCTTGAAGATTTCAATAAAATTTCAATCAAATCGGTAATTCTAGGTGAGTGAGGTTTATCTAAGAAGGCTTACATGGCTAGATATGTAATAAATTACATGTACATATCTTATTAGGGTTAAATAATGCGATTCATGATTTTATTTGATAATTTATTTGCCATCTATAGTTAAATTAATAATTGAAGGAATCTTAGATCATCGCCATGATAACAAAATTGACATTAGTAGGGGATGGTTAATGAGATATGTAAATCACCCTAAAACTATGTGGAGTAGATTAGTAATGAAGTTGGACACTTCTTTGTGATGAATAAACGTAGTTTATTTGAAGCATCGATCATAATAGAGCATATATGATAATATTGGCAAATTATATTGAAAATGAGTTATTATTGCAATTAATGAATCAATGATCGATAGAGAGAATTAAAAGATGTTAATGAATGTGAATACGTGTTAAATTGAATCAATAATGAAATCGAAGTGGTGCTCAAAGTCGAAGGAGATGATAAAATGATGAGACATACCAAATTGGACAAAACAACGAGGATTAGTGTGCTGAAACGAAGTAGCATGCAAAATATCAACTGATCAAAACCCAATAGTCGATCGATTGGATACAGTAGTAACTCAAAAAGAAATAGTGCAAAGCAGTGCTATAACATCGTCTGAAGAAAGGTCACCCATTGAATAAACATGAGCAATCAACTAATCCCTTTCAGTCAGTCAACAAATGTGTCGAGCAGAAAAATTATAAGTAGAAGATCAGTCAAATATTTGAGTTTGAACGGTCAACCAAATGCTTGTAGCCATCTTTTCATGTACCTAGACCTATTGCAGGCCGTATAAGGGGGTTGAGGTCTGTTTTCCCCACTAATTCGATGAGCTGGAGTTCCATGTGATGTCCTGACAATGTATAACACGACAGTCAGCTTAAGCGTGTGATTGTATCACATTTAGATTGCCTATATCGTTTCTATTAGTGCTATAAGTCACACATTTCAGTATGTGGATCGTTGGGATCATGGAGATATCCATATAATGAGGTTTGCGTCATGTCGGTGTTTGACCAAAATTGGTCACAAACACCCAATTGTCGATGAAAGCACCAATTCACAATCACAAATTACATATAACAAGTATGTAGAGAATTAAAAAAGAAGAACACTCAGAAAATTAAAAGGAAAGCAGTAAAGAACATAGAGTTTATAGTGGTTCGGCAATCCGGCCTACATCCACTTTGAAGTTGATGATTTTATTGATGTTTGCTTGCTGACTACAATGAGTTACAACTGATTACAACAGCAAATTTCGAGTACAATGATGGTTCTTGCAGAGTCTGGACGTAGATGAATCAAAAGTCCCTTTTCTATAGACTTTGGGATGCTATTTATAGGCGTAGGCTGCAAATATCTCGCTCAGATCTCTGGAGACCTCTTCTGGCACGTGCACGGGCCCATGCGATCGATCCCATGCGATTTTGACTCGATCCATGATCGATACGAATGAATTTCATATCGATCAAGATCTTTCCCGATCGAGTTGAGATCGATCATGAACATTCTTTAGGTTGTAGGAAAGCTCCTGTGAAAATTTGGTGGAATTTAGACTTGTAGATTGTGAGATATGATCGATGCAAGTTCGTGTTTTTCAAAGGTTGTCTCCTTCGCATCAATCACCTCTGCCTTATTCGTATCGATCACCATTGCACTGTTCGTATCGATCGTGATGGATACGAAATGGCGACCACTTGATGGATATGAACAAGACCTTTCAGTTGATGGATATGAATAGTTGAGGCTTGAGGGATACGAACAAGACCTTTCAGTTGATGGATACGAACAGTTGAGGCTTGATGGATACGAACAAGACCTTTCAGTTGATGGATACGAACAGTTGACGCTTGATGGATACGAACAAGACCTTTCAGTTGATGGATAGGAACAGTTGAGGCTTGATGGATACGAACAAGACCTTTCAGTTGATGGATAGGAACAGTTGAGGCTTGATGGATACGAACAAGACCTTTCAGTTGATGGATACGAACAGTTGAGGCTTGATGGATACGAACAAGACCTTTCAGTTGATTGCTTGAATTGCATCGATCATATCTTGAGCATACGAACTCCGATTGACCTAAAATTTGAAACGTAGCCACTCCTAGCCTTGTGCATCATTCCCAATTGATCCTATCTTGATTGAAGCCCGGTCAAATTTTGACGACATCAACCGTAGCCTTGTTTCCAATCGATCTCCATTTCTGATATCCATCCTTTCCAGCCAATTTGTGGATATCCCGGCCTTGACCAAAAGATGGGATAACATTTGCCTCCTAAAACATGCCTTGTGGTAAGAAGGTGTGTTTTGAAAAGCTCCAAATCCGTCATCCGAAGTGCATATTTCATCCATAGCCATATCATCCGATTCTTAGTCCAATCCATTACCAAGCCATCCTATCCGAGTGCCGCAGCCATAACCTGATCCAAATTCGCGACTGCTCCGAGTCGATGTCCGATTCCGAATTCAGTAACCAAATCCTTAGCCAATTCCATAGCTATCCAAATCCATCAACCGAGCTTTAATCCATCTATATCCAATATCCAATAGCCAAATCCATAACATTTTTGAGTTGATATCCAAATCGGGACCGCTCCGAGTACTTTGCCAAATCCAAGACCCCTCTGGGTCCATTTATCCAAAGCCGAAATCCGAATCCATGATCTCTCCGGGTTTGACTTCAAAACCATAGACCTCGCCGGGTCGCGTGGTTCTGCTCAGATCCCGATTCTCTGGTCGAGGGCTTCTATGCTCTTCGACCTTGGCCCTCCGATCAAGGACTTTTTATATTCGCCAGCCTCGGCTCTCCGGCCAAGGACTTTTATATTCTCCGGCCTCGGCTCTCCGACCAAGGACTTTTATATTCTCCGGCCTCGGCTCTCCGGCCAAGGACTTTTATATTCTGTTTGAGTCCATTCTATCGCTCTCTAGCGAAGGGACTCATAATTCGCGATTACTGCCCCGTCTCTCCGGTCGGTACCGTAATCGCGAGACCTGTATTATTCATTACATTGATCCAAATCCAACCATTAAAAATAAGAGTTTTTACAGCCAGGGAAATCCAAATAAATGTCTGTACATCCAAGGAAAAAACAAAAGTTTTCAGGAAAACGAAAAAGAAAAACAGGATTTCACAGACTCGAGCAACACGGTTTATCGTCGTCTTAAAGCGTTCCTAGGGACCGTCCTTGATCCCTTACATGTGTAAGTGATTTAGTCGCATTACTCCGAGTTCTATTACTTATTCCAAGCCATAAATCTATTTAGTTGATAAAAAGTTGACGTTGCCTAAGTCCAGTGCCATCCTCGTTCGAGGTAGGCGATGGCCGTTCCTATTCCACTGCCATAGCTTGATTCCTTACATATTGCTGTAGATGACCATTCCTTACATGCTCCTCAACGATATCCCTCAAATGCCTGTAGTCGTTCGTGCTGTGCCCATCTAGCTCATGGAATAGGCAATGCCTTCTCGATGCCCGTTCGTAATCAGAAGGTTCCCTTCTTATTGGCCTTCGATACTGCAGGCGCCCTCGAGTGTCCAAATAAATCCTTTCCAGAGTTTCAGTTAGATCCGTGTAAGAAGAAAACTTTGACTCCCTCCGTGGCCTTTTTGAAGTGCTACCGTTATCATTCATTTTCCTTTTGCCTTTGTCGTCTTTGTTTAGATTTTCTCTGGGTGAACCTCCATCCCATACCCCATAAGCTTCAGCCTATCTCCTTTCTCTCTCAGCATGCGCATCTTCCTACCTTAGAAATCTCTCCGCCTCATGATAGAACTCCCCAAGGTCCCTCGGTGGGTCTCGTTCCAATGATATCTTGAAATCCTAATTGTCTGCAATTCTTGAAACCGCTGCCATCAAAACCATCGACGGATCAGGTCGATCCACCGAAGCCACTGCCGCATTGAATCTGGTCAAGAAATCTCTAAGTGATTCTCCTTTCCATTGTTTCATTGATGTTAAAGTCATCATGTTCTTGGGTTTGGCTATGTGGACCCGAAACTGTCTCATAAACCTTTCAATCAACTCCATCCATGTGCCAATAGAGCCACTCTCCAGCTGTCTGAATCATAACGTCGCTATATACATCAGATGCAAAGGGAAGCATCGCGCCATGACCTCCTCTGCTGCTCCCATTACTTCCATATGCCTCATGTACCTTGTCAAGTGAACAGCGGGATCTGTTCTCCCGTCATACATCTCTAGTGTTGGTAACTTGAATTCTGGTGGATTCCTGGCTTGCCTGATCGTAGGAGCAAAGGGACACCTATTCACATCTTCCAGATCTCTATTCACTAGTCCGCCTCTCATGGCTCGTTTGACCATCTCCGCCAATCTGTCACTGTTGTCAAGATGTAGCCCTTGTCTGTTGCTTTCGACCTGCCCGCCGAGTTCACGAGGGAATCCTAGAATCTGGTCTCCTGGACAGGCATCCATTCTTCTACCAAAGCCATGTTGAACAGCTCCACCTGGTATCCTGCCTGAGGTTGGATCAATGTCCTCCGGATGTGTGCCCCCAAGTTCTGGTGCTGCTCCTGACTGTCCTGCTCCATTCTGAACTCTGGTTGTTCCGCGCTCCTGATCTCTATCTCCAGCATCTTCTGTAGAGCGTTTCCTTGATTTTTCATTCTGGCTTGTCCAGCTTGTTGGAGTAGGTTCTGCATCATCTCCTCTTGCCTTTTCAGCATTCCTTCCTACATAGCTTCCATCATCATCATCTCCATCTCGTCCCTAGTGATGAAGATTGAGGTGTGATTTGCTCCAGAGGAAGCCTCCTGGCTCCCTTCATGCTGACTCCTTCCAGCTCTTTGTCTTCTTGTTGATTGTCTTGCCATAGCTTTCCAGATCTAGGTCTTTAAGCTTTCAGATCCGAAGTCCTGGTTGTAGAATTCCCGAGCGCTAGCGTTCTCAGTGAAAGCACCAAAATGTTTGCTCCAGTCACAAACACCCAATTGTCAATGAAAGCACCAGTTCACAATCACAAATTACAGATAACAAGTATGTAGAGAATTAAAAACGAAGAACACTCAGAAAATTAAAAGGAAAGCAGTAAAGAACACAGAGTTTATAGTGGTTCGGCAATCCGGCCTACATCCACTTCGAAGTTGATGATTTTATTGATGTTTGCTTGCTGACTACAACGAGTTACAACTGATTACAACAACACATTTCGAGTACAATGATGGTTCTTGCAGAGTCTGGACGTAGAAGAATCAAAAGTCCCTTTTCTGTAGACTTTGGGATGCTATTTATAGGCGTAGGCTGCAAATATCTCGCTCAGATCTCGGGAGACCTCTTCTGGCATGTTCACGGGCCGACGCGATCGATCCCATGCGATTTTGACTCGATCTGTGATCGATACGAATGAATTTCGTATCGATCAAGATCTTGCCCGATCGAGTCGAGATCGATTATGAACATTCTTTAGGTTGTACGCAAGCTCCTGTGAAAATTTGGTGGCATTTGTAGATTGTGAGACATGATCGATGCAAGTTCATGTTTTTTAAAGGCTGTCTCCTTCGCATCAATCACCTCTGCCTTGTTCGTATTGATCACCATTGCACTGTTCGTATCGATCGTGATGGATACGAAATGGCGACCACTTGATGGATACGAACAAGACCTTTCAGTTGATGGTTAGGAACAGTTGAGGCTTGATGGATACGAACAAAACCTTTCAGTTGATGGATACGAACAGTTGAGGCTTGATGGATACGAACAAGACCTTTCAGTTGATGGATACGAACAGTTGAGGCTTGATGGATACAAACAAGACCTTTCAGTTGATGGATACGAACAGTTGAGGTTTGATGGATACGAACAAGACCTTTCAGTTGATGGATACGAACAGTTGAGGCTTGATGGATACGAACAAGACCTTTTAGTTGATGGATACGAACAGTTGAGGCTTGATGGATACGAACAAGACCTTTCAGTTGATTGCTTGAATTGCATCGATCATATCTTGAGCATACGAACTCCAATTGACCTGAAATTTGAAACGTAGCCTCTCCTAGCCTTGTGCATCATTCCCAATCGATCCTGTCTTGATTGAAGCCCGGTAAAATTTTGACGACATCGATCGTAGCCTTGTTTCCAATTGATCTCCATTCCTGATATCCATCCTTTCCAGCCAATTTGTGGATATCCCGGCCTTGACCAAAAGGCGGGATAACAGTCGGTATGCACTCGGGGGAATTGATTTGTTGTTTAATCCATGTATGCTATCAATCGAACAATAGAGAGTGTAGGAGATGGTAGTGTAATTGTATAAGCGGTTTTTCATCAAGACTCTATACTTGATGTGTTACATTGGTATAATTAAATAGGCGGTTTACTATCGAGATTGTATACTCAATATATTAGTAGGTTTACCTAGTTTTGGGACATTCGACCTTCGAAGTGGAATCCATGCAGGCTATTGTTAGATTTTAAGGGTATCATAGGCTGTTGTCCTATATTGTATAAGTTGGCCAACTTGTTGGATGCAGGTGTACATGTTTAGGTAAACACAAATAGACAAATTATAAATGATAATTCATCTGCCTATTAACACCATGCTATTAGTGCTATTACTTACTCATCAAACTATGTAAAACTCCCTCTCTCATTCCTTTTAACACTTACTTTACAAATTGACAAGGTAGTAGATTTGTAAGACTAGAGTAAAATACATGAAGGAGGCGACCATGCATGCTGAAGTTTTTTTTTATTTTCAGTCATTTTACCCATATCTTATTGTACTAGCCAGACACATATTTATTTGTTCTTTCAACTGTTATTTAGGAACTTTCCCTAGTTTGTTTCCTTTTTTGGTCACTATTTGTTTAATCATAGATTTTTGGTTTGTTTCGGTTACATATGTTTTATTCGTTCTGCTGTAAGATATGAAAGTTCAAATGTTTAAAATTTATGTTTCTCACTGTATTATACAAAATATCTCAACCCAACGATCTATCCCTCTTGGCACGACGCGAGTTCTAACGTTACTTTTAGGCGTTGAATCAACATGACTAGAAGGGTGGCTCGTTACAACTGCTATTAGAGTGTAGGTTTATAGTTCTCAAGGGATTAGGAACGTATTGAGAGAGCATATTCGTACATTTTTAAATTATATATATGTATATATATAAGTGTAGCATTGATACACATATATATTATTCTATAAATTCTTACTATTATCTAAGGAAAGTTGCTAACAATTCCTATTCATAGGCAATTGGAAATGAGCAGTCAAATTGGAAATAGTACCAGTGAGGCAGTAGTTTGTTGCAATTGGCCGGTCTGCTGCAGGTGAACTGTGTAGAATTTCAAAAAAATAATTTCCTAATTGGATCTTAGTGGGCCTATGAAGTCTAATGTCAAACATTAAATTCAATCAGTAGTTGTAAATAGAATATCACATTTTATTTAATTTTCTTGATTTAACTAATGTATGTATGTTAATTAATTTAACATTTATATGCATTGAGTATATCAATATGTACTCATGTGTGTGTATAGTTTGTGATGTGCAACATAGCAAAGTGTACATAGTTAATGTATATATATATGAAGATATTAGGAATTACATTTATTACGTATACACATGCCATTTATATATGTATTGGACGTCTCAAAACACTCTAGCTGTGTGTGTACATAAAAATTTGAAATTATTTATGTATATTAAATAAAATCAAATATTAAAGTACTTATTTGATTTTAACTAAGTCAACAAGATTTAAATTCAAATTCTATATCTTTAAAATATCAATGAAAATATCTTTATTTTGAGAAAAATGTGTGATCCTATGAAAATAGAGGAGAGCACACATGCAACTATATAGACCACAATAATAAGGTGCTGCCAACATGTCTGGCAGTTAACAAAACTAACTACAAGTATCAAAGAAAAATCAAGTACCCCTAAGATGAGTTTCGGCAAGGTCACCACCCATCACACCCCGATATCGAGTTCCGGCATGGCCACCACCCGATACTAAGGTGTTAGAAGTACCTAGAAACAAAAGAATATGATACTCCATGCATCTGAATCAGGAGCTCTATGCATCATAAACTAAGAAGGAAGCTCCATGTATCTGGATCGGAAGGAATGAAAAAGCATCTACTCTGAAGTGGAACTGAATATGATGCTGAATGGAAGATTTGCTCTGGAGACTCTGTACAAAGGAAGAAGTGCCAAGTAGAAGAATAGATCCTCCTGAAGATAATACGTCACAATGAAGATGAAAGTATCCTGCATCAGTAGTGGATCTGCAAATAATCCTGAGTGGAAACTCTACTCTGATGGCCTCTCTGCAATCAATAATCCTACAATCTGAAGACATGAGAACCTGCAAAAAGAGCCTGACACCCTATCACCCATACCTGTAACTGAAGGATGACTAAGGAAAAAGTAAGAATTATACATATATATGTATATTTATATAATTAATATACATATATATGTATAGATGAGGTAGAAAGTAAAACCTAAATAAGACTAAACAGGACAAAAACAATAGAATTAAAAAACCTATAAACTAATAACACCAAAGACAAGAACAATAATTAAAACAAAACTTAAAAGATTCTTATTCAAAAGTAAGTTATGATTAACATTTAGATCATCATATAAATTTGAAAAAATATTAATGTTAATACTATTAATGTTAAATATATAATTGTTGTGTTTGAATAAGTTAATATTATAACTAACCTTATTAAGATATCCTTTAAATAGATTATTTTTAGCTAATTTATATTTGGGATTAGAAATCCAATTAAAGCAGAATGAAGAAATTGTAAAAATAAATTTGTTAAAATGAATATTATTATTCTTAAAAATTCTTTGATTTCTTTCAAACCAAATAGACCAACTAATAATAATGATTAAAGTGTCAGGTAAAAATCTAATATTGTTCTTGACCCTAAATCTAAAATTATTCCAGTAGAAGTCACAATCCAAAATTTTAGTTGTTATATTAAAATTAAAAACTTTAAGAATATTATTTAGAATGTAATAAGAATCCGTGCAATCATAGTATATATGTTTTATATCTTCAAGATGTAATTACAAAAATAACATTTATTATCATTTTGAATATTCTTTCTTTTTAAGAATTCTATTGTATTAAGTTTTCCATGCATTATTAACCACATATGAATTTTAGATTTAGGAGGAGCATTAGATTTCCAAATAAATTTAAATGAGTTATTAATTGTACCAGAAAAATTAATAAATCTGTAAAAAGAATTAGAAGTATATTTCTTACTCTTATCCCATTCCCAACCAATAATATCTTTATCATTATCAATATTATAAAGATTTAATCTTGCATAAAGCAAATAAAGTTGCCTAAGAGTTGAACCTACTAAAATTCTATTAAAGCTAAAATTCCAAGGAGGATCATTTTCAGGAGAATAAACTTCATTAATTAAAGCAAACTTAAAGTTACAAATTTTATAAAGCTCTTTAAATTCCAATTTAAGAGGTAAGACCGAAATCCAACGGTCATGCCAAAAAGAAGTATAATTACCAGAATGAACTATTGTATTTACTCCTAAGTTAAAAATCTCATGACATTTTAAAATGTTTTTCCAAAAAATAGATATATTTTGAGTGGATGGAGAAGCAATTTGATATAAATTGCTATTTCCATTATAGTAATATTTAGAAATGATCTCTTTCCAAATAGCATTATCATTTATATCCTTAAACTTCCATAACCATTTACCTAGCAAGGACAAATTCATATTATGCAAATTAATAACTCCTAAACCACCTTCCTTTTTGGCCTTACAAACAGTTTCCCAATTCAGTAGACATTTAATATTATTATTAGAATTTTCCCCACTCCATAAGAAATCTTTTCTAATTTTATCTATTTTATCAATAACCCAATTTGGAAACAGATGCATGGACATCCAATAAATCGGAAGGGCTGATAAAACCGAATTTATTAAAACTGGTCTACCTTCTCTAGATAAAAATCTCCCATTCCAGTTATAAATCTTATTTTTGATTTTATCAATGATAATAATCCAGTCGTCATGTTTGAGATTGGTGGGTCTAATCACGAAGCCAAGGTAGTCAAAAGGAAAGTTCATAGTTTTGCAATTTAGAGTATTAGCAATCAAGTTTTCAACTTTTTCAAAATCATTTAAAACTAACACGGAACTTTTGTCAAAATTTATTTTTAAACCAGATAAAAGTTCAAAATTGTAAAGGATGAACTTGAGGGTTATAATGTGTCTAGGAAGATGGAAAGAAAAAAGTAAGGTATCATCGGCAAATTGAAGAACCGATATAGCATTATGCGATATGTCATTGCCTACACATCCTAGAGATCCATTATCCACTGTTCTTTTAATAATTTTAGCAAAAACATCAGCAGCTAAGTTAAATAATAAAGGCGATAAGGGATCCCCTTGCCTTAAACCTCTCTTAGATTGAATTCTATTACCTAATATACTGTTAACCATAATACTAGAGTTTCTAGTTCTAAGTAAAGTCATAATTCAACTGATCCATCTATGACCAAAACCTCTAGCATGAAAAATATCTACAAGAAAATCCCAATCCACCGAATCAAAAGCTTTAGCAAAATCAAGTTTTAAAATCGCACAAGTTATGTTATTCTTACAACAGTAATTAATATATTCTTGAACAACTGCCACACCATCAGTGATATTTCTCCCTTTAATAAAAGCCGATTGTGAATAATCAATTAAATCGTTCATTCTTGTACTAAGTCTATTAGCTAGAACTTTAGAAATGATTTTAACTGAACAGTTAATTAAAGAAATAGGTCTAAAATCTTTTAAGTTTTTAGCTCCTACTTTTTTATGTAACAAAATAACATTTGCAAAATTAAATCTCCCTAATTTCAAATTACCATTATAAAAATCATTAAACATATTAACTAAGTCAAAATTTAAAACGTCCCAAAAAGTTTTATAAAATAAAATTGGAAACGCATCAGGTCCCGGTGATTTATCACTTGGCATGTCATTAATTGTTTTTCTAATTTCCTCTTCAGTAAAAGGATTATCTAACTCAGATTAATCAACAATAGAATCAGATGGATACAGATCTATCCATCTAACATTGATTCTATGTTTGACTTTAGAACCAAAAATATCCTTATAATAATCTGTAAAATCCTTGTTAAGATCTCTTTGATCAAATAACTCTTCATTATTAACACAAATAGAATTAATTGTATTACTACATTTTCTACCTTTAGCTATATTATGGAAAAATTTGGTGTTATTATCTCCTTCATTGATCCATTGAATTCTGGATCTTTGCTTCCACATAACCTCCTCCTTTTCTAAAATTGAATTTAGATCATCTTTTAAATTAGCAAGAACGTTACGCTCACCTATATTTAATTGTCTAGATTCTTCTATCTTATTAATTTTAAGCATCTCATTTAGAATGTTATCTTTTTTAATTTTTATATTTCCAAAAACATTCTTATTCCGGTGTTTAAGAAAAATTATAAGCTCCCTAAGTTTTGATACAAAAGATTTTGCTGAATTATCCTTATTTCTAGTATTATGAAAACTCAAAGAATCCATTTACCATTAATTAAATTCACAAAGTTTGATTCCAAAAGCCACATCTTTTCAAATTTAAAATTATTAATAGTAACTCTATGATGCACGCAGGAGAGGATAATAGGACAATGATCAGAGTACGTATAAGGTAAACCAAAGACTCTACAGATTGGAAATTTATCCTCAATCTCATCACTAACGAAAAATCTATCTAGAAGAGCCATGGACGAAGAATCCCTTGCATTACTCCATGTAAACTCTCTATTAGAAAGGGGGATCTCGATCAAATTAGAATTAGTAATAAAATGATCAAATTCCTCCATAGCAGAGTAATCTCCTTCCCTAGGAGACCGCTCTCCTATGAAGTGCGTAACATTAAAATCACCCCCAAAATCCAAGAACCCGGAGCTAAGGATCTAAATTCTAGGCATTCATTCCATAAAATTCTCCTTTAATTTTAGAATTAGGCCCATATACGTTAGAAATGTTTAAAAAAGAATTATCAAAAAGATTAATAAAAATGATATGAAGAGAATGCTGCTTAGTAATACATTGAAGCAATTTAAAATAATTATCACGCCACCCTATCATTAATCCTCCTGAAGTACCCACAGAAGGTAAAAATCCCATTTTCTAAAATGATGCCCACCTAATCTTCTAAAAAACCGAAAATCAGGACAGCAAATTTTAGTTTCCTGAAGCAATGCAATGTCAATCAAATAGTCTTTAAAAAATGCTCTAACCTTATCACACTTATTCAAATCATTCAGACCTTTAATGTTCCAACTAATGATCCTCGTAAACCCACTGTACCAGCCCTCTCTAATTCCTTACGTCTAATGTACTCACGATCAATCTCAATATCAGAGAAAATAAAAGATGTATCACAGGCTAACTGACTAAACTCAGCAGATGATAAACTACCTAATGCGTAAGTAGAATACGTACTACCCAAAATAGAACTCATACCTGAGCCTGGATCCATGGCGCCACTCATGGCACACGAACCAGGTAACTCACCCATAGACTGTGGCTGACAGCTGCGAATCCTAGCACTTCGACGGATAGATCCACTAGAAACTACAGACTTCTTACACCTTCCTTTCATAGACTTAGTAAAAGAATTACTGCCGCTACCCATTCTTTTTTCTAGCACAAGATCTGAAGCATCTACTACCAATCTATCTGAAGTAGGACTCGAAGACATAATAAATTTCTCTGTTGATTTGTTACCAGTCTCCCCAAGTAGAACTTCAGAAAGAAGACCTGACTTCCCCTTGTACATCAGAATATTATTTGCTTTTTCCATTGAATCATCAACTACAGTATCAATCCTAGCAACATTAACCGGTGCGCACTGTTGAAAATGAGCAGAATCTCTATCACCCCATTTCCTTACTAAAAAACTCGCACCCTTTTCAATATCTAAACCAACAGTAAAAGCCTCAACATCAATTGAATTCACAACATAGGCCTCAACAACTTCTCCAGATTTTTCAAAAATAGCACCATCAGAAGAAGAACCAGAATTAACATTCAATGCCAATTTCTCAGACGATAATTCATACAAGTTATCAACAAAAACATAATCTTCCAAAGCAGAGCCTTCATCTTCTTCACTCAGCTGAATAGATGGCCTAGTCCAATCACATAAGTTGCCAATTTGTAAGAAAAGATTATCACATGAACAAACCTGATCATCAATGGCAAGAGAATCGCCAAGCTCTTCCAGAACCACACCATCCCATATGCCAGATTCCCACATACCATTATGATCATTTGATTCAACTAAGTATGAAATATCAGTCTCTGATATTGTCGACTAAAAATCAGAACATTTGTTTGACATATATAGCTGATCATCATCTAATTGAGCAACAGGATCACTATTATCATCTAACTTAGAATTCTGACAATCATGATCATATTCAAACTAGAATTCACTTAAGAGATTACTGTCCTTAGACTGATCACCGATATTATCAACAGAAACTTCATCACGAACAATCACAACTCTCTTATGATTTGCATCACAACCACCAGACGAAGGAGTAACAGTCATAACACTATCAACTCCATTCTCAAATGAATCAAAATATGTTGTAGTCTCAGAGTTGAGACAGTCGAATTTGTTTGACAAATGAATCTCAAAATTTTCCTGTCTTCTAGAGTAAGATTTACTATTTTTCTTTATTTGAAGAAAGCCTTTATTTGGAATCGAATCTTCTCCAGTTTCTCCAGTAACCTCAGTTACAAATGAACAAGAACCATTATTGCAAATACAATGTCAGGATCAAGAGTAATAGGATCGATTCGTAAAGATCTATCACTTATAACAGTATCTGTAAACTCACTATCATTCAAAAGAACAAGATTCTTCTTTGAAGTATTGTGAACAAGATCGAGTTTACCAAAATAAATCTCTGGATCGCCATATCTCTCTTTGTATCCCACGCCAATATTCGGTGAATTGACAATGTTAAACTGATGTAACAATTCTTCTAGATAATTAATACCCTCAAATCTTTTTTGCCAGAGATAATCCAACAAAATACCCTTCAACAGCAAAAACTTGAGAACAAATTGAAAACCATTTTCAACCAGAGATGAGGAAGAGATTGGGATAGTGGAAGAGAATTCCGATTTGTCGAAATAATGCCGATATATATATATATATATATGTGAAAATTCTTTTTAGACATAAAAGTTATTTTTTAAATCGAAAGTTATCTAATAAATAAATATAAATATAAATTATAAATAAATGTAAATATTTTTTTAAATATTAAATATTATATTTATATATATATATATTAAATATGATTTGGCAAAAATAATGTTTTTAAAGCCGAATATAATATTAACAATTTAATTGATGCATACGTGTTTTAAATATATATTATAAATGAATTTTAATTTCAAAATTAGTAAACAACTATTTAGAAATTAATAATATTATTTATAATGTTCATAAAATCACAAAATATTTATATGAACATATATATGGCCAAAATAAAATTATATACATACACACGCACGTGCATGAACAATTTTAAACCAGGATTAATAATTAGCATCACACAATATAGTTGTTTAATGTGATCTAAATCATATATAGTATAGGTGAGACAACAATATGTATACATAAAATTGTTTTATAGAAAATCAAATAGCATATATAAGTATATAAGACATAAATTGGAATTATAACTTAAAGATGTAGCCTTTGACCGCACCTTAATTTGGGAATTCTTCAACTACACCACTGTTTTTATTTTATTTTGTTGTTGTTTATGCTAGATGTTTTTGACTAAGGAGTGGAGTAAGTACGAGCTCATGACCAAGTGGTGGAGGGAGGAAGGGGCACATGAAAATTGAAGCTTGGTTGATTTATATAGAGATAGAAAGGGAGATAAATTCTCCATCTTCTACTCTTTCTTCTTTTACCAAGTTATCAGATCAACATTTGAAAATCAAAATCCCTTCTCCCCTCTTTATGACTGGCATAAAATTGGACCCCTAGGTGGGCCAATAAACATCAAAACTCTTTAATAATTATTTTTATTTAAATAACATTTGAACGTGTATCGATATCATATATCAATATGCACAGACATAACTTTTATCTTTGCACTCAATTAATTACTAATGACACCCAAAATTAGCATCTAGAACATTAGAACTATAAATAATTAATATTTCATATAATATTAATTAATTTATAATATTTTGTAAACTAATTAAATTATGTGGTGTTTTGTAGAATTTACTAATACAGTTGTGCGACTCGTAGGTGTAAATTCAGTCAACATTTAATATCGAACAATCTGAATAATAATGTTCATACATCACCTTAGCTAGCGGTGTAACAGTTTAGCTGAATTTATCACTAATAGATCTTCATTATTAAAATTCAATTTTTACATTTTAAGCAATACCTTTTTGTAACGATTATTTAAACATGTTTTTTTCGTCAATACTATATCACTTTAGGATATATGGAGTTTGGCTTTGGCCAAAATTCCAATATTATCCATATTAAACTCAATTAGCCATAAACAATGTCCTCGGTTCAATTGTATAATTTATTATCAACCATAACACTGTAGCTATAGATTTTGACTTTGAGTTGACTATAGTTGACTGCAATACTAGCCTTTACGACCGAGGAGACGAATTCTATATTGAATATTATCTCACTTTCAATGCTTCAAATTAGACCCAACTATAGTCGCTCGATAGTCTCTATGCTGTGATTTAACAATAACCGAAGTGGAGTATCCACATTTAAGTTCAATAGTATTCTCAAGCTGAGAGAACTATGTAACATTGTCACTCAAAGATTTCATGTTTGACCTAGTCGTTATTAACCAACCTAAAACTCTTAGATGAGTCATTTCATAGTTATCTAATAACTATAAGTATGTAGCCCTTTAGTACCCCAACAACTATGAGAAATACACAACCCAACATTTGGAGAACGTTATGTACTCTAGTCTCAACGGATGTATCAATATCCTTTCTAAAAACATCTTGACCATGAATATTTAAAATAAGATGTTATTCTCTAATGTGATTAATTACTCACAATTGCAAGCTATGTGCAATTACAATCACATAACATTTCATTCATGTATTTTTTAATTAATATACTTTAAATTAATTACTTGATAAATTATATCCCTATACAACAAATTATATAATAGAAATCAAACACCTTAATTACAAATAAGATTGATTGCAGAGTTAAATATATGTAACAAATTACATAATTTCCCATAGGGCATACTCCTAACTCTCTCAATCTCCCACATGCACTTGGGGTCAGTTATGGAGTTCTAATTTCATTCCTTTGATCCGTTTTCTCAAAACCGATCGAGCTAGTCCCTTAGTGAATGGATATGCTATTTTGTCTTAATTATCTACTTTGTTAATTAACACCTTCCATCGTCAATAAACTGACCATATCAAGTGGAACATTCGAAGTATGTGTCTTGACTATCTGTTAGACCTAGGTTCTTTCATGATCTATATCGCGCCATTGTTATTATATAACAATGTCATGGGATTCTCAAAATTTGGAATCACCCCTAGCAAAGTCATAAATTTGTGTATTATATATATATATATATCTTTTCCTGTAACACTATTCAAAGTGATGTACTTAGCCTCTTAGTTGAACCGGCTAGAACCTTTCATTTGGAACAATTCCAACTTAAGGCTCCTTAACTAAGATTTAACATAAAATTAGGATTGACATACTAGTTTGAGTACGAGTACCCCTTCATAAGGATTTTGCTGTTTCTATAAATAATTCTCTAGTATTATGTAAATACTCGAGAATGCTTATAACTACCATTTAGCGACCTTAATTCAGATTTGATACTCACTCAATGTATTGGTATATAAGCGAAATACGATATATTATACAGTGCAACATTCATGATAGTTCCTTTTGCCTATGCATAAGGATTTGTCTCATATGCTCCACATTAAACATTTTAATATGGTGTTTGTGTATATCGTTTGGGATAAACCTAACATCTTTTATACTAATTATAAAATCTTTTAAATCCAATCTCAAGGATTGAACAACCAAAGTGATATTGATTTTAACGTAGGTACATCGCCAATAATTAGTAATATGTTGTTTGCTTATAGTTTAAAAATATCCTGATACCTTCTGATGTTGTTTCTTAAAGACACATGCTTCCTCTACATTTTAACTGAAATCAAACCATTTGATATTTCTATCAAGATATTTGCTTAATTCTGATCCTTTTCGAACATTACTTTTGTATCTTTTTTTGGATCATAGCCGAAACCCATAATTCAGTTATCACTCTCACTAACTTCAAGATGCTCTGATTGTTATGTGCAAACATTTTGTTCTATATTATTATTTAGAATTTTTTGTTTCAACATAAATGTCTCAAAACTCAAAATCATACAAGGTGATATTATGTGTGAAAATTTGAATTAACTTAAGCACGTTAAGTGACGAATCTATTACATTAATTTCAATAATTGAAATTTACGATGTTATTCTCATTAATTTTGCTTACTTGTGACGACCCGGATTTTTCTGATGTCTATAATTCGGAAGCTAACTGATTTAAACCGTTGGAATATTAATTTGGATAAGCCGAACAAATGAAATTCTAATAATTAAAATGTCTGGATATATATAAATTGAATTAAAAACTATATTAGAGATTTTTTTTTTAAAATCTCCGGGTATGATAAATCCTATAGAAAAGAAAATAAACTTTTTGTATAGGTAAAATTTACCATTTAAATTCAAGATAAAAATATCCATAAATATGTAAATAGATATATACAAGCTTTATAGTATATATAAGTACATAAATAGATATGTATATAACCATACATATAAGTATAAAAATATATGAATATAAATTAAGTGTTTAATAGTTTAAACTTAAAATAGAAATAAAAACAAGAATTTATGTAAGAAATAGAAATAAGTATATAAGTTGAATTATATGGTTACATGAGAACATAAAGTAAATGCATAAGATAATTCTAGAATATTTACACTATGGAAATACATGTAGTTATGCAAGAAAATAAGACAAAATATAAATATATATATATATGTAAAAATATAATCAATGGGATAAGTATGCTATCATTTCAGCCTCACAAGAAGAAAAAATCTCTGACCCAAACAAGATATATTTCGTACCAGCAAACACCTCTCCCTGTAAACACCTTTTTCCTTTATATATGTACATCCAGCTTGTTCCAGTTCATTCTCAAAACTTTGCATACCAGAGAATAATCTCAACTGAAACTTAAAACAACAAATAAGTCTTTCAAAACTTCCAGTTTCAAAAATCAATGCAAGCAGATTAAGTTCAAAAATCAAACCACTTTCAGGAAGAAGCTTCTCTGTTCAAATAAGGTGAGTAAACAAAACTTTTAATCTATTTTAAAATCTGGTTGCATGCAGTGAACTTGAAGTAAAGCGTGTTAAATGTTTATGTGATTGTTTAAATATGAATTATATGTATATCTATATGATTGAATGGGTGTGCATGTCTGTGTATAGGATGTTTGTTCTGTTCTTACTGTACAGGTTATAAAATTGATCAAAATTCAATATCTATTTCCCAGATTCTCTTTAATTTTCATTATATAAACAAAATCTGTTTGTTATAACAAAATATCAATTTTAGGAAATATTTTCAAGTTAAATCTAAAGCTAGTTTTAACAAGAAGGAAGAAGAACAGTAGATTTCTAAACATATCAAAATCTCAATCATAATAATTGGTTGTTTCAGGTATATAGTCTGATTTGTTATCATGAATGATGAATTTAGACAGTAAAATCATGATTTTTAGAAAAGTATTCAGAGAGATATGCTTAGTTGATCAGATTTGGGTATTTTGTATATCGTCGGCGATCATAGATGATTTGAGGTTCAAGAATTTGATCGAGGATGGCTTTAGGGTTATCGATCATCGGAAAAATGTCGAGGTTGTTTAACGATGGCTAGGGTGGACGAGAATTGATGATCTAGGGTTTTGAGTGTTGTTTTGTTCAGTTGAATGTCGAGGTGATCTCGACGAAAATGGTGATTCATACTCGATCGCGAGGGGTGAGGTCTTGTCGTGGTGACTTGATGCTGCTCTGGAAGTAGTGCCGTAGGTTCCAGCTATCAAGATCGTTGGTAGCAAGGAGATTAGTCTATCGGGTTTTGTATTCCTTTTGCTTTAAGGTGTTCGATTTTGATTCACGGATGAATGCATCTATCTGGGAGGTCTGAGTCATCAGTGTGATCGTTGGCGATCTGTGAGTTGTCGCAGCGTTGATCGGAACCCAGCAGATCGTCGTGCACATGCACGCGTGCACGATCATATCTGGGTTGGTGAAGGCTTCGGGAAGAACAAGATTTTTCTCGAGTCAATTTTGTGATTGACTCGAAGCAGGGTTGATTACGCGAATGTCTCGTGTTTCGCTCGAGAGTGTGGTTGAGTTTAGTTCAGCTGGCTCGGTTTTTGTTCTTCTTGAGCTCGGTTTAGTGTGTTTTTAACTACCAGGGGTAAGGGGAGTAAAACATGAACTGTTTTAAAAAGTTTAAAAGTTTTAAAAGGTTTTAGTTACAAAAGAAATGTTACTAAGTCTTTTTAAATAAATTAATTAAGATAATTGGTTTAATTAATTAAGAATAGTTAATTACTTGTTTAATTAAGGGTAAATTAATCTAAGTAATTAAAGGTAATTAATGAAGGTGATTAAATAATTACTTAATTGAAAGTAATCAGTGGTTAATTAATGGAAGAAATTTAGGAGTAATTACTTAGTGAAGTTAATTAATCAACCCTATAATTAACATTGGGTGGTCGGGATCGGAAGGGTAGGTCATTGACGACTTGTCGATGGTGGTTTAGATGGTCAGATCTCCGGCGATCTCCTGTGCACGTGCACGATGGGGCAGTGTGTCAGTAGTTTGGAAAGGAGAATGGGTCTCGGGGAAGGCCTCGGGAAGATGTTGTCCTGGCTCGGGTTCAATCTCGAGTGTGATCGTGAGTGGTTATAAACTTATAACAGTTTTAACAATTTTAAAAATAAGAAGATTAAATGTGTTTAATCATTGATTAAACTTAAGAGTTTAAGTTAAGACGCGGGTTAATGATAAATTATTTTCCAAGGTTATTAAATAAAATTTTAATGTTAATTAAGAAGATTAAATTAAGATAATGATTAAGTTAATAAGAAATTAAAGATTAATTAATTAATAAATAAGGTTTAATTAATTAATAATTTATGAGTAATTAATTAAGGAGAATTAACTGATTAAGATTTATTAAGAAAGTATAACTAATTAATTATGAAGTAATTAAGGAATAATTAATGATGTAATTAAGAGATGATTAATTAAGGATAATTAATCAATGATAAGTGATTATAAAGAAATTAATTAAGGATTAATGTAATTAATTATAGTTAATTAATTAATGAAGTAATTAAGGTTAATTACTGTTTTTGGTTAAGAATAATTAATTTGTAAAATTAATTAAAGGTTAATTACTTAAATATAATTAAAGGATAATTAATCAAAGTTTATTAATTTAAATGAATAATTAGATAGTGATTAATCCTTGCTTATGTATGGATGGATGGTATTGATTGCCTTGAATGGTTTGAGATCTCAGATAAGAGATAATTGATGCTGTGTGATATGAATGCTTTGGTTGAATTGTGATGATAATGTAGATTATCTATCTGTGATATTGTGAATTATCTATCTGTGTGTATATAGATAATAGAATTGAACAGTTTTAACTTTAAACATTTTGGCTTAAAAAGATGGTATTGAATTCAAAGAGACAGGGATCAAATATCAGCGATATCCGGAACCCACTTCGAATTGTAATTCTATTTCCCTAAATTTTGATATGTGGAATCAATAGACTGAATGGAATAATATGGAACTTAGAACTGAGTAGAATACTTAGAATTTGATTTGTAAAATAAGTGTTGAGCATAACAAGTAATGAACTCGTAGTGAAGTACGAGTTACCCGGGTTTCCTTTCATGGTTTGAGTTTAGTATTTCAAATTTATCGGTTTACTCACGCTGGTTTCCAGCCTGACCCGTGTGTTACTTTGATGTAATGCTTGGGTCAGACCGAGTATTACAGATTTTCAGGTAAGGACGTTCTGGAGCTCAGGAGGCGAGCTGGATGACAGGAACGTATGGATTGTTCCGTTGTGATATATTTCTGTTTATATGAGACATGTTGATTTGTATAGGTCCAGTGTTTGAGTATGTGTGTAACTCTGGTGTATTAAAATGTAATTGAATGATACAGAATTCTTTTGTAAACTGTTATTATTTGATATTATATTTTGATCCGCTGCGAATGTGAGAATCTGTGTAGGGTTTTTGTTTCTTCTTCTTCTATCTCTTTCTTCTTTTCCTAACTATCTGGAATTTTCGGGATCGAAATTTTCGGGCCGTTACATTTGGTATCAGAGCGAAGGTTAAGCGAGAACCTTGCCTCTGGTGGGTTTACTCATCAGGGATAGGGTTAGTATTACCTTAGAATGAGTTGAGTATATATATATATATATGTATATATGAGAGCGTACTTGTTATTTTCTTATATAAATATTTTAAATGATTTTATATAAGAATATATTTTGATATATATAAAGCAATATTTCTTACTAATGTATGTTAAGGTAATTGGTTGTTAAAAATTATTGGAATTAAATTAAGAGATAATAGAAATACAACCAAATTGAAATTAAATAAAGGTAAGTTTAAAATGGATTCAAACTGAAATTAAAACTTGAATTTGGGGAAAAGTTTCAGAATAAGATAACAATGAATTGGTTTCCAGATATGATAATCTTGATTATTATTATAAATGATTTTTGTGTTTAATAATAAAATGTGTATTAATGAGTAAGCAAAATGAAATGTTTTAGGAAAGTAAAACATTTAGGCAAGTATGACTTATAAATTGGAACTAAAGATGATATAAATTGTGAAGTTTTAAATCTGAGCCCAGAATTTGAAAATTGTTTCAAAGTGATAAAGAAATAATAAATAATATTATTTGAATGAAAAAGCTTGATTCAAACAGGAGTTGTTTGAAAATTTAAAGGAATTTGTTTTGAATTAAAAACCAAAGGTGGTTTAAAATTTAAGGATAACTTGGTGTGTAAAGAAAATAATATGTATATATGAGGAATATTCATAATACCAAAAATGGTTTGAAATAAACTCTAAATGTTAAGTTTTAAATTTGGAATGAGATGTGATACCCAAGGTGATAAGTTTTTGAACTTACAAGATTATTAATGTTGTTTAATTTTGAAATGGGAATTCAAATTGGGTAAGGTTGGCTGGATTAAGTAAATTGAATTTAACTTTGGGAAAGTTAAATAAGTTAACAAGCAACCTGAATTGGAAATTTCAAGATGAAATTGGGATTTAACTTGGGAAGTTAAATGTTTAATTTGAATTGGGAGTTTGTGTGATCTCAAAATGGGATTGAGATCTGGAAATTGGAAATGGATGGATGATATCATCCTATTGTTATTAATAATCCTTACATTGTGAATTGGATTTGTTCAAATAAATAAGAAATGAAGTGTGGTAATATATCCATTATTGAGAAAAAGGGAAATTAAACTTTAATTTGAAATTAATGATATGGAATTACTTTGAACTGAACTATTTGAATAATTGAATTTGTAAATTAAAATTGTTTTGAACTCTTATTTGAACTTTGAAATAAGCGAAGTAAAGATAATTTAAATAAAATTGGGACTCAGAATTAAATTGTTTAAAGATTTGGATTATTGATTTGAGAATAAAGGTTAATTTGATTTAAGAGTTTAAATCAACATTTGAAAATTTAACTCGAATTTATGTAATTCGAGATGGTTTAAAGTTGAGATTTAGATTTCATTGGTTCAAATTGAATTTAGTTTGAATTAACTAGAATTGAAGATGGATAAGTATAAAATTCAAATGGAAAATTTGAATTGGATTAATTTGAAATAAAATTGAAAATTGAATGAGTTCAAATTCAAATGGAAATTGAGATTAATTCATATAGAAATTGAAATGATTTGAAATTGAAGTGGATTCAATTTGAAGTTAGTCTAAATTAATTTGAATAATTTGAAATTGTAATTAAAGTGAATATGTTTAAAATCAAATGGAATTTGATTTGAATTTGGAAAGAAGTTGAGGTTATTTCAACTTGAATTGGGAATAAATCAAGTTCAAGGGAAATTGAAGTTATTCAAATTAGAAGTGAGTCAATTTAAATGGGTGTGGAAATTTAAATTGAATTAATGGGGAATTGAACAGTTTGACTCTGGACTATTTTCAAGATAAATTGTTTTAATATAAATCTATTTTTCCAAACTATTTACTACACAACTTTTCTTTTTAAACCTAAAACTATCTTAAACTTGTTTTACCATTACTTTTGGAACTATTTGACTATTTTACAACTGTTTTATAAACTAATTACTATTTTTCTACTACTTTATAACTGATTACTGCTTTACAACTATCTTACAATTACTTAACTATTTTACAGCTTTTTACACTTAATAATTATTTTTCAACTACTTATCTATTTTAAAAAATTTCAAGCTATTTTCTAAATATAAACTGGTCGGAGTTCAAACTGTTATTGATTATATACGCAACTGAGATAAGAATTGAAGTGATAATCCAAGAGAGGATTGAAGCAAAGGTGAATAAGGGGATAGAGATTAAAAGGAATGTGAATAGGAAGGGAATTGATTTAATTGATAATCAATGAAGATAAATATGTAGGATGTACGTATATTATTCTATTCGCATAGTGATTTGATCCAGATTCGAGCACATAATTTTGAGATAGTATTATCGATCCGAGTTGGGATTTTTCATTCGATTTTCGACGACGAACCTGGATATGGATTTTTGATTGGTTCTGGATATTCTCTATCATAGTTGTGACTATGCAAGGAGAATAACGGTTTCTGATCAAGAAACCAGACCTGAGTCCGCACTAGAAAGCCGGGTGGACAATACTAGTTCAGAAGTGAAATTGTGTGATCGAGTGAGCGATCAGATTGATATTGCATACGGATGATATGTGGACATCGTACGAGTTTGAATGAAATTGATATTGTAAGTTGTGGATAAGAACTGTAATATGGTTTTTGAAATGAAAAGGTATATGTTGTAATGAAGTGGAAATTGAATATTTCTATGATTAAAATTTACTTTATGGAAGTAAGCAATATGGTAAATGACTTTATAAAAAGTAATCAAATTTGAATATTTGATTTGGAATAAACAAAGTTACGTATCTTTGTTATATATATGATAAAACTCCCCTTGTTCAATCTTTTGCCAGAAGAAAAGGGTTTTTGGAAGTATTTGAAGTATAAAAATAAATTTATACAAGTATGAATTGAACCAAAAATTTCCCAAGGTTATTATATATATATATAAAGGATTTTGTAAAAATGATTTTGAGAAAAGGTTTTTGGAACCTATGGATTTGAAAATGCTTTTGATTTTTGGGAAAAATCAATATTGGAATTTGGAAAGCCTAATGTGAGAATTATAGATTTTTGGAAATCGATTTTGAGAAAGGAGATTTATATAAAATTCATACTAGGTGTATGATTTGGAAAATACTATATGTGTATAGTATAAAGTGTTTTGAAAAAGGCTCTGGGGAAAAAGGCGCTCCCTTGAATGAACTTCTCAGGAGTGCCACAGGGTGGTACTGCCTTGAGCCTCAAAGAGGGGGAGGTTCTAAAGTTGATCATGTGAGGAGTCCGGACAAAACTAGTTCCTGAGGATTATTGGGTAGCGAAAGTCGAGGGCGCTGATGCCTACAGGGGCATTTGGGTTATGCTGTGACGATAGTGTAACTCGATGTCGCTGCGATCTACTGTGTGGACCATAGCGAAAATCGTGTGGAGGATGAGTGCTAACAGTCTACACTTGATTTTGCCTGGATGGCAACGTAACATCGGTAGACTGCAATCTATGGTCAAGTGGAGGAGTTTCATTCTTTTGGCAGCGAAATTCGGTGGCGCTGATGCCTATAATTATATGGGTTTTTGCTGTGATAGCAACGTAAGGCCCAGGTATAACTGCGATCTGTAGCGGGTTCCATGGTGTAATCGAGGGGCGCGGAGGCCTACAGTTATCTTCAGATTTTGCCGGGACGGCAACGTAACCATCGGGTTAACTGCGACCATGGATGGGGGTGATGATTTCCAGAGCGTTTTCACCAAGATATTTTCTCTATTTTCAAAACTATTTTCAATAAAATTATTTCCCAAAGTATTTTCACTAGGTGTTGGAAACGAGTTTACCAAGTACTTATAGATTTTCTGTCTTACGCTTGATCAACGTATGACTGAATTTCTGAGAGAACGAGGATGGACTTGTTGAAACATCGAGTGATGAAAGTATTTTTAAAAAAACTACTTTGAAATAATATTACATAGATATTAAAAAGTGTTTTAAAAATGATCAAAGAATAATTTAACTAAAATAAACATTAAATTGAAATTCTCGGTTCGTTCCTTTTCGAGGACGAAAAGTTCTAAAGAGGGGAGGAATGTGACAACCCGGATTTTTCTGATGTCTATAGTTTGAAAGCTAACTGATTTAAACCGTTGGAATATTAATTTGGATAAGCCGAACAAATGAAATTCTAATAATTAAAATGTATGGATATATATAAATTGAATTAAAAACTATATTAGAGATTTTTTTTAAATCTCCGAGTATGATAAATCCTATAGAAAAGAAAATAAACTTTTTGTATAGGTAAAATTTACCATTTAAATTCAAGGTAAAAATATCCATAAATATGTAAATAGATATATACAAGCTTTATAGTATATATAAGTACATAAATAGATATGTATATAACCATACATATAAGTATAAAAATATATGAATATAAATTAAGTGTTTAATAGTTTAAACTTAAAATAGAAATAAAAATAAGAGTTTATGTTAGAAATAGAAATAAGTATATAAGTTGAATTATATGGTTACATGAGAACATAAAGTAAATGCATAAGATAATTCTAGAATATTTACACTATGGAAATACATGTAGTTATGCAAGAAAATAAGACAAAATATAAATATATATATATATATATGTAAAAGTATAATCATTGGGATAAGTATGCTATCATTTCAGCCTCACAAGAAGAAAAAATCTCTGACCCAAACAAGATATATTTCGTACCAGTAAACACCTCTCCCTATAAACACCTTTTTCCTTTATATATGTACATCCAGCTTGTTCCAGTTCGTTCACAAAACCTTGCATACCAGAGAATAATCTCAACTGAAACTTAAAACAACAAATAAGTCTTTCAAAACTTCCAGTTTCAAAAATCAATGCAAGCAGATTAAGGTCAAAAATCAAACCACTTTCAGGAAGAAGCTTCTCTGTTCAAATAAGGTGAGTAAACAAAACTTTTAATCTGTTTTAAAATCTGGTTGCATGCAGTGAACTTGAAGTAAAGTGTGATAAATGTTTATGTGATTGTTTAAATATGAATTTTATGTATATCTATATGATTGAATGGGTGTGCATGTCTGTGTACAGGATGTTTGTTCTGTTCTTACTGTACAGGTTATAAAATTGATCAAAATCCAATATCTATTTCCCTGATTCTCTTTAATTTTCATTATATAAACAAAATTTGTTTGTTATAACAAAATATCAATATTAGGAAATATTTTCAAGTTAAATCTAAAGCTAGTTTTAACAAGAAGGAAGAAGAACAGTAGATTTCTAAACACATCAAAATCTCAATCATAATAATTGGTTGTTTCAGGTATATAGTCTGATTTGTTATCGTGAATGATGAATTTAGACAGTAAAATCATGATTTTTAGAAAAGTATTCAGAGAGATATGCTTAGTTGATCATATTTGGGTATTTTGTATATCGTCGGCGATCATGGATGATTTGAGGTTCGGGAATTTGATCGAGGGTAGCTTTAGGGTTGTCGATCATGGGAAAAATGTCGAGGTTGTTTAACGATGGCTAGGGTTGATGGGAATCGACGATCTAGGGTTTTGAGTGTTGTTTTGTTCAGTTGAATGTCGAGGTGATCTCGACGAAAATGGTGATTCGTACTCGATCACGAGGGGTGAGGTCTTGTCGTGGTGACTTGATGCTGCTCTGGAAGTAGTGCCGTGGGTTCCATCTGTCAAGATCGTCGGTGGCAAGGAGATTAGTCTATCTGGTTTTGTATTCCTTTTTCTTTAAGGTGTTCGATTTTGATTCACGGATGAATGCATCGATCTGGGAGGTCTGAGTCATCAGCGTGATCGTTGGCGATCTGCGAGTCGTCGCAGCGTTGATCGGAACCCAGCAGATTGTCGTGCACATGCACACGTGCACGATCATATCTGGGTTGGTGAAGGCTTCGGGAAGAACAAGCTTTTTCTTGAGTCAATTTCATGATTGACTCGAAGCAGGGTTGATTACGCGAATGTCTCGTGTTTCGCTCGAGAGTGTGGTTGAGTTTAGTTCATCTGGCTCGGTTTTTGTTCTTCTTGAGCTCGGTTTAGTGTGTTTTTAACTACCAGGGGTAAGAGGAGTAAAACATGAACTGTTTTAAAAAGTTTAAAAGTTTTAAAAGGTTTTAGATACAAAAGAAATGTTACTAAGTCTTTTTAAATAAATAAATTAAGATAATTGGTTTAATTAATTAAGAATAGTTAATTACTTGTTTAATTAAGGGTAAATTAATCTAAGTAATTAAAGGTAATTAATGAAGGTGATTAAATAATTACTTAATTGAAAGTAATCAGTGGTTAATTAATGGAAGAAATTTAGGAGTAATTACTTAGTGAAGTTAATTAATCAACCCTATAATTAACATTGGGTGGTCGGGATCGTAAGGGTAGGTCATTGACGACTTGTCGATGGTGGTTTAGATGGTCAAATCTCTGGCGATCTCCTGTGCACGTGCACGATGGGGCAGTGTGTCAGTAGTTTGGAAAGGAGAATGGGTCTCGGGGAAGGCCTCGGGAAGATGTTGTCCTGGCTCGGGTTCAATCTCGAGTGTGATCGTGAGTGGTTATAAACTTATAACAGTTTTAACAATTTTAACAAAGTTTTAAAAATAAGAAGATTAAATGTGTTTAATCATTGATTAAACTTAAGAGTTTAAGTTAAGACGCAGGTTAATGATAAATTATTTTCCAAGGTTATTAAATAAAATTTTAATGTTAATTAAGAAGATTAAATTAAGATAATGATTAAGTTAATAAGAAATTAAAGATTAATTAATTAATAACTAAGGTTTAATTAATTAATAATTTATGAGTAATTAATTAAGGAGAATTAACTGATTAAGATTTATTAAGAAAGTATAACTAATTAATTATGAAGTAATTAAGGAATAATTAATGATGTAATTAAGAGATGATTAATTAAGGATAATTAATCAATGATAAGTGATTATAAAGAAATTAATTAAGGATTAATGTAATTAATTATAGTTAATTAATTAATGAAGTAATTAAGGTTAATTACTGTTTTTGGTTAAGAATAATTAATTTGTAAAATTAATTAAAGGTTAATTACTTAAATATAATTAAAGGATAATTAATCAAAGTTTATTAATTTAAATGCATAATTAGATAGTGATTAATCCTTACTTATGTATGGATGGATGGTTTTGATTGCCTTGAATGGTTTGAGATCTCAGATAAGAGATAATTGATGCTGTGTGATATGAATGCTTTGGTTGAATTGTGATGATAATGTAGATTATCTATCTGTGATATTGTGAATTATCTATCTGTGTGTATATAGATAATAGAATTGAACTGTTTTAACTTTAAACATTTTGGCTTAAAAAGATGGTACTGAATTCGAAGAGACAGGGATCAGATATCAGCGATATCCGGAACCCACTTCGAATTGTAGTTCTATTTCCCTAAATTTTGATATGTGGAATCAATAGACTGAATGGGATAATATGGAACTTAGGACTGAGTAGAATACTTAGAATTTGATTTGTAAAATAAGTGATGAGCATAACAAGTAATGAACTCGTAATGAAGTACGACTTACTCGGGTTTCCTTTCATGGTTTGAGTTTAGTATTTCAAATTTATGGGTTTACTCACGCTGGTTTTCAGCTTGACCCGGGTGTTACTTTGATGTAATGCTCGGGTCAGACCGAGTATTACAGATTTTCAGGTAAGGACGTTTTGGAGCTTAGGAGGCGAGCTGGATGGCAGGAACGTATGGATTGTTCCGCTGTGATATATTTCTATTTATCTGAGACATGTTGATTTGTATAGGTCCAGTGTTTGAGAATGTGTGTTACTCTGGTGTATTAAAAAGTAATTGACCGATACAGAATTCTTTTGTAAACTGTTATTATTTGATATTATATTTTGATCCGCTGCGAATGTGAGAATCTGTGTAGTGTTTCTGTTTCTTCTTCTTCTATCTCTTTCTTCTTTTCCTAACTATCTGGAATTTTCGGGATCGAAAATTTTGGGCCGTTACATTACTACATTCCAATTGCATTGATATTTATCTTAAAGACACATTTACAACCGATGGATATATCCCTTTGGGTATACCTATCAAAATCATATTTTGATAAATGTACATGGAATCAATTCTGGATTTGTGCATTGTGCCATATGGAAGAGTCAATATCTTCATGCCTTATGACAATTAAGGAAATTCTTTTCGCAATATTGATAGTTTCTTTTTCATGTGAGAGAATACTTATTAGACATTGTGTTTGTTTTGGCTTAATTAATTTAATGTCATCTTACGTAAGCACTTTTATCTTTGGATCATATCTAAATCCATCTTAGTACTAATAATTTTAAAAAATTCCTTCTTCATGAAGTTAGTGTTTTTTGAGACAAAAATTGTCTTTTAGTATGACGATATAGGCATTTAGAAACATTTTATAAACTGCCTTTATGTGTGGGTGTGTATACATATACATATAACTGATTCAATTTTGAGTTCGCAGAATTTATGTTCATAACATAAATTAGTCAACCAATGTAAATGTTCCCAAACTCTTTTTTGGTGGTTCACACAAGATCCCTCACGAGTAAATATTATGCGCAACCTCTCAACTTACATAATTTGTCAACTCCTTAACATAGGATATATAGGGGTTTCTTATCAACTCTTATCTTGTGCGATCTTGTAAACTATGCTTTAGATGAAATCAAATTTAACATGAACTTACTCTTATGTACACATCTTTACAGCAAGAAGTTAACTCAACTTCACTCATGATCAATCGTACTTTTTCCAACAAAGTCTAATTACTCCTTATCGATGCATCATTATGTATCATTGGGAAGAGTGATTTTTTAGATTTATTCTTATCTGTTTTAGGTATTTTTGGAACTCATTTCCAATACATCACCTATTCAATCAAATCAAACTCTTTTATTTCCTTTGCATGTTATGTTTACTTCCTTTTTTATTTAATGAACTTATCATAAATACACTACTTGTGTATCAAATATAGATGTCCATTTCTATGATAATTCATTGGTGAATTTAATAAAGTGTGTAACGACCCGCTATTTTGGACCATTTGCATCCGCACATGTCGGACTTGAATTGCTCAAAATACCGCATTGTAAATAAAAATTTGGCAAACTCATCATATACAGTAAATAAAAATCACAGATCACAGAGTAATATAATGCAGTGGAAACAAAGAAATAGTAGTTCATGAAGCTACTATATAAATACATCAAAGTCAAGTAAGATACAATAGGAATACCAAGATACAACAGGAGTAACAGTATGATAATCAGGTACAACTCAGAATACAACTGGAATCAACTAGATAATAAAATGAATAGATATCTGGATCTTCAAAGCAAAACTCCAGCTCCAAAGGTGAGTCTCAAATGCTGTATCGCTCAGTCTGACCCGAGCGTAAAGCAAAACACAAAACACTCGAGTCAGGACATACATACTTATATAATGTAAATCAACTCAAGTGAACTGTAATAATGGTACAAGTAACTTAAAGAATGCTTGGGATCGCCCATTCTCTAAGGATCCGTTAAACTATCTACTATGTAGTAATATTCACTATTATAATAATGTCTAATATAAAATAAACATACTTTTTAATAGCGTCAAGGGGTTACCCATATAGCCCTTAACACGTAATAGTCCCAGTAGTCTATCCAGTATTAGCATACTCCCAAAATGGGGGCTACCCTCGATACTCCACAGGCTACGGGAGAAATCACAACTCGTATTAAAGCTCGCTTGGTAAGTGACACGGCACAACTAGGCAATGCCAGGGTAGATATACCAATTACGCATCCGGGCTGGTGGTGACGCATAGCAGCCACTACCGCCCACCTCGAACAACACTCCCAAATCAAGGGGTGCACCCAATCAATCACAAAGTAATAGAATGGTATCGAAGAAGTGTGTCTGATCAGAGGTGCTACCTCATTGGCCCGTCAATCGCTCCTGTTTTAGCCACTTTATGCTAACTCACGGGAGTTGGGTCCACGTATATACCTTTAGGATCGTCGCCACCATCCTACTTCATTCTGGAAACTCCACCGCGTACACTGTTGTCAAAGTGGTTTTCGGTATCGGCAGAGAGTATGTCCATATCCGATCCTGGTCTCTCTAACAACCAATCGTTACTACAACCCGTGGTTACAATTTTTAAATAATATTTTATACTTCAAAATAGAATATCATTTCAAATCCAAATCTTTATAAAAATAAAGATTAAATCAATTCCAAACCATTTCAATATATTTAAAATATCATATCATTTCAAAACTTCATTTCAAATCATTTCAATATATCAAAATATCATATCCTTTCAAAACTTCATTTCAAATCATTTATTTGAGTCCAAATCTAAATATTCAATTTTAAATACTTTTTAAATTCAAAGATATCATTCATTTATTATCATTTCAAGTCACCTTTTAAATAGTTTCTATTTCAATCAAAATAATTCATCTAAACCATTTAAAAGTGTAATTATTATACTTTCAAAACAAGTATTCAATTTCCAAAGTTTTAAACTATTCTGAGTTCATTTACTAAGTTAAAAACCATAAACATTGAAAATTTCAGCCTTTCACAGCATTCAGAAAAAGCTGTTATAAGTTATTCTTGAAAACATTTTTAATTTAGCAAAGACAGCATTTTAAAACTGCTGTTAAGTCTTAGTTTAGTTGCCATTTAGTTTAAAACAGTAAAGACAGCATTTCTAGAAATCCTGTAATAGCTCAGGTTTCAAATTAAAGGTTTTAATTAAATTCAGCAAAATCAGCAGACCACTACAGTATTTACAGAACTGCTGTAATAGTCCTTTATTAAGTTTTTAGCCTTTTAATTTACTACAGCAACTACATCATTTCAGAACTGCTGTAATAGCCTCTTTATAAAGCTTTTAGTTTATTTACAGAAACCATAATATTTCTGAATGCTATTAAAAGTATTTTTCAGATTTTAGTGTATTTCCAGCAAATACTAAACTTCAATTTAAACCTTTTAAACATTATAAAAATCATATTTTTAAGATTCAAAAATGTTCATTAAAAATACTCTTTTAACTTATGATTTTATAAAGTAATTTTTATAATAAAATCCAACTTCCAATAAATTACTCATTAAATTCAAGTGTATAATTTTCCAAATTTTGCATTTGACAATTTATTAACACTTACATTTAAATTACCATTTCACACATTAAACTAAACTTCCAATTTATTTAATTAATTTAAACCTTTAATTAAAACCAAATTTCACATTTCCAAGTCAAGTCAAAATTTAAAATTTCACATTTAAGCCTTCATTCATTTAACCATTTTAGTTCATAGAAAAATCAATAATACTTTATCAAGTCATTTAAATTCAAATTTAAATCAAATTATCATATTTCCCATTTTCCAAATAAATTAAATTTCCCTTTTATTCATAACTTAAATTCATTTTTACCAAATTCCAAATTTCCAAACTTAAGTTATATTTCAAAAATTCAATTTAACCATTTATTTATTTACATTTTTAACTTATAGAAAAATCATAATATCTTTATTTAAACAATTTAAAAAATCTATTTAAATCAAATTTCCATAAAATTTTCACTTTTAGAATACTTAAAATAATTCAAAACACTTTAAAAATTAACTACGGGTCTGTATATAGTTTTCTAACCTAGGTCAAGTGATACGGATATCTATCATTTCAATCCGCAGTTTACAAAGAAAAATCCGGGTTCTATCATTTCAAACCCGCAATCCCAAGTCAAAATAAATTAAATAAAAACCATTCAGGCCTATCATTTCAGCCCATAATGATTTTTCCCTATTATAAAGTCCGTTCGGGTATGTATCATTTCAACCCATAGTGATTCTATTCTAACAGGGAACTTGCAGTGTGATCATATACATAAATAATATAAACAATTTACACTAACATGTCAAAGTCACAATATACTGTCATATATCATATGTCAGGTGATAATTAACAAAGTTAACATAGTAATAACAAGGAATAACATATCATAATATCATCATTAACTTGCATAAACATTTAAATTACTAAACACTTGTCATCAATTTACTATTTCATAAGTAGGAATGTGAGAGTGAGAAAGACTCACCTTTTACAAAGCTAGAGACCAAAACAACACAAGTCTTGTGATGTTTTTTTTTGTGCTTGCTCATCCTAGGGGTCACGGCCACTACAGGTCAGAGGAGACGGGTTATTGGTCGTGGAAGATGAGGGGAGGAAGGTGATGTGGTCGGTGGAGGAGATGGTGAAGGGTAGGCCGAGCAAACAAGTGGAGAAGGCAAAGCAAAGACCATTGAAAAAGAGGAGAGAAGTGAGATAAGGAAGAAGCCATTAGCATTTTCTTCAAAGAACGATAGCCGTGAGTTTTGAGAAGGGATGAGAAATGATTTTCATGTGAAAATGAAGATGGGAAGCACAGCTACAAAGAGAAAATGTACGGCTAAGGCAAGATGAATGGTCAAAAGAAAATGAAAAGCCAAAGGTAAGTGAAAAGTCACAAGGAAAATGAAAGGTTTATGTCTCTTTGTATTTCTATTTCTTTTAATCAAAATAAAGCAAATAAATTTCAGTAAATACATTTTAAAACTGAAACAAAGTAAAATAAAATGGAAATAAATAATTAAATTTAAAGAAAATAGAAAAAGAATTAAAGAAATTGCTTAAAATTTGTAAACATGCTCAAAAATTACAAATAAATTATCACTAGCTTTGGAAAATTATTACTATACTTCTAAATCAATAAAAGTCAAGTAAGATAAAATAAATGCTGAACAAAATAAAGAAAAATGAAAATAAATAATTATCTTTAGGAAAAATAGAAAAATAAATAAAGAATTACTTTAATTAATTGAAACTAGAAATTAAAAATTTGTAAATAAATTGCAGTTGACTTGTGTGACGCCCCACCTCTATACCCACGCTAACCAAGAACACTACGATGTAGTGCTGTCAATTAGCGCGGAGAATAAGGCTGTGGAGGAGCGACCATCCATGTAACTTCTTTGTGCGAGCACCGATACGTCAGATAGAATAGAATGCATATCTTTTAAGGAGGAAATCCGACATACCGATACAAACACAAAGCTATCACACGGTGGCTATATATAATCTTCGGAAAACAAACATAGAAATAATCATAACATAAATCAGTCACAGACATCCATATCACAAAGGCGGAAGAAGATATGAATAAATATATAACACATGAAAGTGTACATCAGAGTAGTGGTCAGAAAGATCCACGATAATACAAAAGAATAGCATCACGTGCTATACAAAAGAATAAGTACACAACATAGAGTCTATATCTCAAAGGTGTACATCCAAAAACTACTAATCTATGTAGTTAGCCAAAAGTCAGAAATATCCTGAAGAGAAGTCAAGCAGAAGCACCTGTAACATCTCGGTCTGACCCGAGTATTATTTATAAGAAAATAATAAACGGATCAGTCTAACTATAAATATCAGATGATATGGTATAAAGTAAATGGCATGACATGAACATGAAATAACTATTACGACATACTACTATAAGTATGTAAATGATAATCAACAAAAGATTAATCAATATCACAAGAATCTTCTCAAAGATAAGGTAGGGTATCATACCCTAAACTTGTATTCATAACAAGTCAATAACACATGAATTCACCAATGCACAAAAACTGATATCATATCAATGAAAATCATGAAAATTGGTGAAGCACAAAATTCCAGAAATCATCATCAGAAATCCAGAAAACACATAAAAAGGGGGGAGGCCTAACACATGAATGGGAGCATGAAAACTCACCTACGCGTAAACACATGACGAGAAGCTATCTCATGGAAGCTATCCATTAAATTTTCACACAGGAATGTCCCGAAGACCGTAGGGTGCTACCCTGGAAATGTGATGGCGAAACATCACATGATCGGGGTATAGTCTCCCACGTAGACAAAGAGACATCGCTCAATCGCTAGTCTAAATCACAAAAATGATCGTCATGATCATAAGGAAGTGTCAATCACACCAAGCTAGTAAATATATGAGTTTAGCTTCATGTCCCATAACCACTTGCTTAACTTAAATATTTACGAACAAGCTGTAAATCTTCACTAGGAAATTGTCACAAAAAGGGTTCAATCGAACAAGTCCAAGAGCTAACCGACGAAGTGAACGCAAGTGTTTCATACCACCCGTTTTACTAAGTCGTTTAAGTCGATTTCTCATTCGAGTGAAGTAAAGGCTTGTATATACTAGTAGATTGAAAATCGGTTTGAGAAAACGAACTTTTGATATTTAAAATAGTGTTGAAATCGCTTTGATGAAAGAGTTTTGATATTTACTATTAGTATTGAAACCTTCATATATCTTTAAAGTGACAAGTCATAAAACGATGGTAGAAACAAATCAATTCACGTTCGAAGACGTGAGTAAAGTCCAAAGAAGTCAGTCCCAAAACCATCAAAGTAGAAATTCTGACAAATGTTTTTCAGATGAGATTGCCTACGCAGAGTAATACGGGGTTCGACCTGCCCGGTCAGGTCGCGGGGGTCCAGGGGGCAGCGCCCACGGTGGGATGCGGGGCAGCGCCCCGTCACGGTACGACCTAGTGAAGGCAAGCGGTCCAGCGACCTAAGGAAAAATAGGTCATACGACCTAAGGAAATCGCGAACTAAAAAGACCAAGTGTAAGGTCGGCGACGACCTACGACTTACAGAGTCCTGCGACCTAAGTGGGATGCGACTTAGTGGGGCATAGGTCGGAGACGACCTATGACTTAAGGTCAAGCGACCTAAGGTAAATGGTCCAACGACCTAACTCGAACGACCTAGAGGGTCGAACGACTTAACTGGAGGATAAGTCGGAGACAACCTACGAGATATACTGGCCGACCTAACTCGAGCGACTTAAAGACTTAGCAGGGTCGAGCGACTTACGAGCTACGACCTAAGGTGACGAGGGCGTTAGGTCGGAGACGACCTAACACTTGACTCGCGAACGACTTATGGAAAAGAAGCTTAGGTCGGAGACGACCTACGAGATAAGCCAGTGCGAGAGACCTAAAGTTTGCCTGGGGAATTATAGGTCGGCAACGACCTAACGTTTTGCCTGGGGATTTTAGGTCGGCAACGACCTAAGACTTAACAAAATTCGAGCGACTTAGTGATTTGCCTTGGAATTTTAGGTCGGCAACGACCTAAGACTTAAAGCTGTTTCGACTTTCGACCTATTCCCCTGCGACCTAAGCCAGAACGACCTAAGCACGCAAACGACCTAAGACTTAACTCGTGAACGACCTAAGAAAGTGGAGACTTTTCAACATGCGAGCTAGCAGCCTGGACGACCTAAGCAGGGCAGAACGACCTAGGGCCAGAATTTGCAAACAACACTGAAACTTGAGTTTCTCACCAATTCAATCCAAACCAGTTGCAAACATTAATGCTAAAGTGATAGGAAGTCATTTCCAACAGCCCAAGCTAGATATAGGTAAGATGTGAGATCAAAAATCTCACCTTTTCACGGAATTTGATGAAGATGGAGATTTGAGAGCAAAGCAAGAACACCAACAAGCTTGGATCAATGGTCTTCACGTGAATTTGATGTTGAATCTCGGATTTGCAATAGAATTTGTGTTTGGAGTTTTAATTTCCACTTCCCACCACCATTTTTGACAAAGCTTGATGTGTTTTGATAGAGTGAGGAAGATGGTTGGGCTGAACTAAAGGGGTGCAGTCCAAACCAAAGTCAAAGGCGGGAAAAAGTGTTGAAAATTTCACTATCTCCAAACATATCGAAGTTTACACTCAAAAAGATCGCAAACGTCATTTTGAACTCAATGGGGGTGGTCTCGAGTCCTAATTTGACCGTATGCAAAAAGTAGCTTTTCGGACTAACATCCGACTAACGATAAAATATTTAAATAAAATATTTAAATATAGAATTGATAGATATGCGGGTTGTTACAGACTCCCCTCCTTAAAGAAATTGCGTCCTCGCAATATATATGGTGGAAATAAAAAGTAACAACCATAAAAGCATATTAACACAAAAGAAATTGGAATTAGAAAGTTTACCTCAAAGAGCATGAGAAAGTAATTCCGGATGTGTACGCTCGATGAATTCTCTAGTTTCCCAAGAGCAATCCTTAGGATTTGAGGACCATTGAACTTTAACAAGCGGAACATCTTTATTTCGAAGCCGTTTGATCTCCGAAGCAATAATTCGAACAGGATGCTGCTCATAAGTTAAATTAGGTGAAACTTCAATCTCTTCCACAACACCGGGCTCAAGAGTAGAATCGGAATCCCGAAGGCACTTCCGTAATTGAGAAACGTGAAACACGTCATGCATAGCAGAAAACTGAGCCGGTAATGAAAGGCGGTAAGCCATGGAACCAATACGCTCGGTGATAGGAAATGGCCCAATATATCGAGGCGCTAACTTTCCCGATCGACTGAAACGTACAACACCCTTCATTGGTGAAACACGAATAAATACAAGATCACCAACAGAAAATTCTAATTTCCTTCTTCGGTTGTCGGCATAGGATTTTTGTCTACTCTGGGCTTCTTTCATCCTATGTCGAATAAGTTCAATCTTTTCTGTGGAATCTCGAATAAAGTCTGGTCCTAAAACCAGTTTCTCACCGGCCTCAAGCCAACAAGAAGGAGATCGGCATGGCCTTCCATAAAGTGCCTCGAAAGGAGCCATACCAATACTAGATTGGAAGCTGTTATTATAGGAAAATTCAACAAGTGAAATATGATCTTCCCAACTTCCACCAAAGTCAAGAACACAAGCACGAAGAAGATCTTCAAGTGTTTGATTCACACGCTCAGTTTGTCCATCGGACTGGGGGTGATAAGCGGTGCTAAAATTAAGCTTCGTTCCCAAAGCTTTTTGAAGACTCTTCCAGAATCCACTAGTAAACAATGGATCCCGATCACTAACAATGGAAGAAGGAACTCCATGCAGTTTAACAATTTCTTTGACAAAGAGTTTGGCCAGAAGAGGAACGGTTCGGTTTGACCGAATAGGAATAAAATGGGCGGATTTAGTAAGTCTATCAACAATCACCCATAAGCTATTATGACCCGAACGAGAACGGGGAAGGCCATCTATAAAATCCATGGAAATTTGATCTCACTTCCATACTGGAATTTCCAATGGTTGCAATAACCCACCGGGCCTTTGATGTTCAGCCTTAACAAGTTGGCAAGTCATGCAACACTTAACAAAGTTAGCGATATCAGATTTCATTCCCTCCCAATAATAAAGTCGCTTCATATCAGCGTGCATTTTACTGCTACCGGGATGAATGGAATACTTGGAACGATGAGAATCTTCTAGAACGTCTCTACGAAGATCACTAATATTTGGTACGATAAGTCTACCAAATTTTCGAATGCCTCCACGAGAGTCGATATCAAAGTCTTTCGAACCTTCAATATCGGTTTTATCCTTAAGATTTTGGCCAAACAAAGCCAATTCAGGATCTAGCTGTTGAGCTTCATGAATGCGGTCTAATAAAGAAGGACGAGCCTCAAGGCTACATAAAACAAGAGATGAACACAAATCGGAAACGCGATCTCGAATTTCACAAGTGGATAAAAGTTCGAGATCGTTCCATTCAGATATCATCATGGAAACAACCGCTTGTTGTTTTCGACTAAGTGCGTCGGCAACACGATTCCCCTTTCCGGGAGTATAAAGAATGTCAAGGTCATAAGAGGCAAGAAATTCGAGCCAACGTTGTTGACGCAAATTAAGTTCCTTTTGAGAAAATAAATATTTCAAAGACTTATGATCAGTATAAAGTATAAACTTTTCTCCCAAAAGATAATGTCGCCAAATTCAAAGGGCGAAAACGATAGCCGCGAGTTCTAAATCATGTGTGGCATATCTAGTCTCAGCCGGCTTCAATTGCCTAGAAGCATAAGCAATAACACGTTCTTTTTGCATAAGAACGGCACCCAAACCAACGCGACTAGCATCGGTGTAAACGACAAAGTCTTGATTCCCTTCGGGAATAATAAGAATAGGAGCATCAGAAAGGAGTTCTTTTAATTTCTGAAAAGAAGTTTCACATTTGTCTGACCAAATGTATTTAACACCTTTCTTTGTTAAGCCAGTAAGAGGAACGGCAATCTTAGAAAAGTCTTTTATAAAACGGCGGTAATAACCAGCCAATCCGAGAAAACTACGGATTTCAGTCACGCTCTCCGGTCTCTTCCAATTTTGAATCGCTTCAATCTTTGAAGGATCCAGTGATATTCCGGATTCAGAAATAATATGACCGAGAAATTTCACACTAGATTGCCAGAAATGGCATTTAGAAAATTTTGCTTTTAGTTGATTGCTCCTAAGAGTTTCCAATACAATTCGAAGATGCTTTTCGTGTTCCTCCTCGGTTTTAGAAAACACAAGAATATCATCAATAAAGATGAGAACAAACCGATCGAGAAAATCTTTGAAAACTCTATTCATAAGGTCAACGAAATAAGCCGGAGCATTCGTTAAACCGAATGGCATAACTAGCCATTCATAAGATCCATATCGCGTACGGAACGAAGTCAAAGGAATACTATCCTCGGCAATACGAAGCTGATGGAAACCGGTAGCCAAGTCCAATTGTGAAAATACTCTAGCACCAGTGAGTTGATCAAACAGATCATCAATCCGAGGCAATGGATATTTATTCTTAATAGTAAGATCATTAAGCTTGCGGTAGTCGACGCAAAGCCTAAGTGTACCATCGGACTTACTTACGAAAATAGCTGAAGCTCCCCAAGGCGAGGAACTAGAGCGAATAAGTTGCTTCGTCTCCAACTCGGATAGTTGTTTGCGCATCTCTTCATTCTCCTTATTAGACATGCGATAAGGAGGACGAGTAATAGGTTGAGCTCCAGGTAAAAGATTAATTTTGAACTCAATTGCTCGTTTAGGTGGTAATCCTAAAACGGGCTCAAAGATGTCGGAAAATTCACGAACGATGCGAATACGAGAAATGACATCCTCCTCATCATCATTGTCATCGTCACGAGGATTTAAAGAATATAATGATGCAACTAAAGCGGAATCCGAATCTTTAAGAATAATAGAAATCTGATCAACAGATTGCGGATGACGGAGATAAATAGTCCGCTCAGGACATAGGATATGAGCTTCATAACGAGTAAGCCAATCCATACCCAAAATCATTCCAAAGCCTAAGTAACGCATGACATGCAAATCGGCTAGGAAAGAAAAATCACATAAAATAATCTCTACGTCTTTACAAAGTAAACTAAGAGTTGCGGATCCACCAACCGGATTCGCAATTCTTAATGAAGTCATTAAAGCAGTAACACTTAAAGAAAAAGTATCGACAAGTTCTTTTGATATAAAAGAATGGGATGCACCCGTATCAAAGAGAACTCTAATAGGTTGATCATGAAATAATATAATGCCATCAAGGATAGAATGTGACATACCTTGACGGCGAGATGTGTTACCAGGGGTTTGAGCCACATTAAGCTTTCCCTCCTTCTGTTGAAGCCTTTTGCATTGGTGCATATAATGATCTGTGCCTTTACAGTAGCGGCAAGAGCGGGGCTTTGAACACTTGTTCGAAAAATGGCCCTTAGCACCACAGTTAAAGCATTTGTTATCATCAGAGGAAAAAGTCTTTGCAGTAGGAGCTGCTTGTTTACCCTTTTTGTTCGGGTAAGGACCTTTAAATTTGTTGGGCCTCTTTTTGTTGTCAAAGCTGGGTTTGGAAGCTACTACTTCAACATCACTTTCTCTATCAGCCTCTTCAAGGCGAAGGGCGATATCTACAATCTGGTCGAAAGAAACTTCTAACTTCAAAAGTAATGGCTTCTTGAGGCTTTTGTTTAAGCCATAAACGAACCTCTGGTTCTTCTTCAGTGGAGTATTTATATATTCGACCCCATATTTGGAAAGGGATTCGAATGATGCGATGTAGTCCGCCACAGAAGCCTGACCTTGAACAAGGTCAATAAATTGCCGAGCCAACGTTACCTTTTCAGCCTCGGGTACGAATTTCGATTCGAAGCGTTCTCGGAAGTGCTCCCATGTGAGATCCGCTTCATTAATTTCGGAAGTAAGAAGTTCATACCAATCCAATGCTCTCTCTTGGAGCATACTGGAAGCCACTTGAACGCGGTGCAGGTCGATAAGGTTCATGCGAGAGAAAATTCGATCGCATGATTTTAACCAAGCTTGAACCTCGATAATAGGTTCGGAACCTTTGAAGGGCTTCCCACCCAAATTGGTGTAATCGCTGCACAACCGTGCAAATCCCGACTTTGGGTGAGTAGGTTCCGGGTTAACTCCAGCTGCTTGGGCATTCGTCACTAACTCAAGAAGCTGTTGAGTTGTCATAAAAACTCCATCTCGAGGAGCCGCAGCAGATGTTCCAGCTCTGGGACGACCTGGTCTTGACATCCTCTTCCTTTAGAAAGAAAGAAGAGAAAGAAGAAGGTTATTCACCAATGAACATCAAGCAATCTTGAATGATGAAACAAGGAATCATAAAGAAAACAGGATAAATCGGTTCGAAGACTCGAACTAAATCCTGAAACACAACTCCTAAGGTGGACTTAGGACGATGATCCTTGTTAAGTTATTCTACATTGTTCCGAAGTTTGGCTCTGATACCAAGCTGTGACGCCCCACCTCTATACCCACGCTAACCAAGAACACTACGATGTAGTGCTGTCAATTAGCGCGGAGAATAAGGCTGTGGAGGAGCGACCATCCATGTAACTTCTTTGTGCGAGCACCGATACGTCAGATAGAATAGAATGCATATCTTTTAAGGAGAAAATCCGACATACCGATACAAACACAAAGCTATCACACGGTGGATATATATAATCTTCGGAAAACAAACATAGAAATAATCATAACATAAATCAGTCACAGACATCCATATCACAAAGGCGGAAGAAGATATGAATAAATATATAACACATGAAAGTGTACATCAAAGTAGTGGTCAGAAAGATCCACGATAATACAAAAGAATAGCATCACGTGCTATACAAAAGAATAAGTACACAACATAGAGTCTATATCTCAAAGGTGTACATCCAAAAACTACTAATCTATGTAGTTAGCCAAAAGTCAGAAATATCCTGAAGAGAAGTCAAGCAGAAGCACCTGTAACATCTCGGTCTGACCCGAGTATTATTTATAAGAAAATAATAAACGGATCAGTCTAACTATAAATATCAGATGATATGGTATAAAGTAAATGGCATGACATGAACATGAAATAACTATTACGACATACTACTATAAGTATGTAAATGATAATCAACAAAAGATTAATCAATATCACAAGAATCTTCTCAAAGATAAGGTAGGGTATCATACCCTAAACTTGTATTCATAACAAGTCAATAACACATGAATTCACCAATGCACAAAAACTGATATCATATCAATGAAAATCATGAAAATTGGTGAAGCACAAAATTCCAGAAATCATCATCAGAAATCCAGAAAACACATAAAAAGGGGGGAGGCCTAACACATGAATGGGAGCATGAAAACTCACCTACGCGTAAACACATGACGAGAAGCTATCTCATGGAAGCTATCCATTAAATTTTCACACAGGAATGTCCCGAAGACCGTAGGGTGCTACCCTGGAAATGTGATGGCGAAACATCACATGATCGGGGTATAGTCTCCCACGTAGACAAAGAGACATCGCTCAATCGCTAGTCTAAATCACAAAAATGATCGTCATGATCATAAGGAAGTGTCAATCACACCAAGCTAGTAAATATATGAGTTTAGCTTCATGTCCCATAACCACTTGCTTAACTTAAATATTTACGAACAAGCTGTAAATCTTCACTAGGAAATTGTCACAAAAAGGGTTCAATCGAACAAGTCCAAGAGCTAACCGACGAAGTGAACGCAAGTGTTTCATACCACCCGTTTTACTAAGTCGTTTAAGTCGATTTCTCATTCGAGTGAAGTAAAGGCTTGTATATACTAGTAGATTGAAAATCGGTTTGAGAAAACGAACTTTTGATATTTAAAATAGTGTTGAAATCGCTTTGATGAAAGAGTTTTGATATTTACTATTAGTATTGAAACCTTCATATATCTTTAAAGTGACAAGTCATAAAACGATGGTAGAAACAAATCAATTCACGTTCGAAGACGTGAGTAAAGTCCAAAGAAGTCAGTCCCAAAACCATCAAAGTAGAAATTCTGACAAATGTTTTTCAGATGAGATTGCCTACGCAGAGTAATACGGGGTTCGACCTGCCCGGTCAGGTCGCGGGGGTCCAGGGGGCAGCGCCCACGGCGGGATGCGGGGCAGCGCCCCGTCACGGTACGACCTAGTGAAGGCAAGCGGTCCAGCGACCTAAGGAAAAATAGGTCATACGACCTAAGGAAATCGCGAACTAAAAAGACCAAGTGTAAGGTCGGCGATGACCTACGACTTACAGAGTCCTGCGACCTAAGTGGGATGCGACTTAGTGGGGCATAGGTCGGAGACGACCTACGACTTAAGGTCAAGCGACCTAAGGTAAATGGTCCAACGACCTAACTCGAACGACCTAGAGGGTCGAACGACTTAACTGGAGGATAAGTCGGAGACGACCTACGAGATATACTGGCCGACCTAACTCGAGCGACTTAAAGACTTAGCAGGGTCGAGCGACTTACGAGCTACGACCTAAGGTGACGAGGGCGTTAGGTCGGAGACGACCTAACACTTGACTCGCGAACGACTTATGGAAAAGAAGCTTAGGTCGGAGACGACCTACGAGATAAGCCAGTGCGAGAGACCTAAAGTTTGCCTGGGGAATTATAGGTCGGCAACGACCTAACGTTTTGCCTGGGGATTTTAGGTCGGCAACGACCTAAGACTTAACAAAATTCGAGCGACTTAGTGATTTGCCTTGGAATTTTAGGTCGGCAACGACCTAAGACTTAAAGCTGTTTCGACTTTCGACCTATTCCCCTGCGACCTAAGCCAGAACGACCTAAGCACGCAAACGACCTAAGACTTAACTCGTGAACGACCTAAGAAAGTGGAGACTTTTCAACACGCGAGCTAGCAGCCTGGACGACCTAAGCAGGGCAGAACGACCTAGGGCCAGAATTTGCAAACAGCACTGAAACTTGAGTTTCTCACCAATTCAATCCAAACCAGTTGCAAACATTAATGCTAAAGTGATAGGAAGTCATTTCCAACAGCCCAAGCTAGATATAGGTAAGATGTGAGATCAAAAATCTCACCTTTTCACGGAATTTGATGAAGATGGAGATTTGAGAGCAAAGCAAGAACACCAACAAGCTTGGATCAATGGTCTTCACGTGAATTTGATGTTGAATCTCGGATTTGCAATAGAATTTGTGTTTGGAGTTTTAATTTCCACTTCCCACCACCATTTTTGACAAAGCTTGATGTGTTTTGATAGAGTGAGGAAGATGGTTGGGCTGAACTAAAGGGGTGCAGTCCAAACCAAAGTCAAAGGCGGGAAAAAGTGTTGAAAATTTCACTATCTCCAAACATATCGAAGTTTACACTCAAAAAGATCGCAAACGTCATTTTGAACTCAATGGGGGTGGTCTCGAGTCCTAATTTGACCGTATGCAAAAAGTAGCTTTTCGGACTAACATCCGACTAACGATAAAATATTTAAATAAAATATTTAAATATAGAATTGATAGATATGCGGGTTGTTACAACTTGGAAAATTCCAATTGTTCTTTTAAAAATGTTTTAAAACCAAAATATATACATAACATGTTATTTTACCCATATAAATATAAATTATAACATTACATGACCAAATAAAATATTATTTATATAATTTAAAATAAACAATTTTGTTAAATACAACAAATTACACACAATATTTAAAAGGGCATAACTTTCACATTATAAATCAGATTTCAACGAAACGAAAAGCAATATTCTTGAAATTTTATTTACTTTCATAATAAAAGATAAAATTAAAAATTTCATCATTTTAAAATTTTAAATTAAAAGTCAAAGTTTGACCATATTGACCAAAATTCACATTTCTGGAAAATATCTTATTTATTCATGTTTGAAATTATAATTCACATTCAAAACACAATTTATATTTAAAATAACAAAATTATGTAATTTAAATAAATTAAATAAAGTTTTTAAATCAGGAAATTAAATTAAAGTAATTAAAATATATAATTAAAATAATCACAAAATACAGGGTTGTTACAAAGTGGATCTGATTTGGTATCATCAGACTTTGATCTGCGTATATCTATATGTATCAATCCGAAGAGTTCACCTAATCTTTTGTTGCTCTACTGAATGGGTGCTTTGCCTTGAATCATTCTGAGATACAATTCACTAATAACATATGATTCATAATCATGCGATTCAAGAATATTTCTCAAAAATACGGCTTGCTCATAATTCCAAAATTATTGTACAAATCTAAAGTGCCACCGTATTTTTTTAAAGCTTATGCATTACTGATGTTATAAAGAAACACCGTCATTATAACAGATTTATTTCTTAATGAATATTCATATTACTCATAAAAAAATAAAACTATATCTATTTTCAATCAATATTGAAAACATTTATTATTTCATAAATAATATTTGGCATACTTAAGAATACAAATTTTCATATCTTGGTGCATTCATTGATAAGTGTTATATGACATGCTCCCACTATTTCCGCCGTTACTATAACATATGAAATACGAAGCACCATTCAATTACTTAATATGGGCTATATATTTTATTTACCATTTCGATTTTATAACCAAGATTTTAGATCAAATACCTTAAACTAAAATAACTTTCATAGAAAACAATTTTCTATAAGAAAAATACATTTGGATTAGAAATCATATTTCACATTCCATATTAGACATTTACTAACATTTTATACAATTCTTATTTCCAATGTGTCTTTATGAAGAAGAGGTGACCATTCACTCTCTTCATTCCAATCATGTTTAAGTTATATCGACTCTCATGCGCATGCTATCCTTTTCAAATGGTCTAACCATTCAAAGGAAATCCTTATTATAAAATCTCAACAAACTCTTTTCAAGAGTGCATTTGGTCATCCTTAACATTTAAGGATATAAAATAAGTTGCACTTTATGTAAATAGATCAAACTGACATTTCAATGAGCCAATTTCTATCTCTATCTTATAGCATTTGGTCTAGTGCTACACCTAACATAACAAGATCCTTACTATAATCAATCGTATTAAATACATGATCTCACATATTGGTTTACTTGTTCATTTCGATTGAACCAATTTCATTGAGATTTCGTATTTTACGAATGTGACTATTTACCAAACAAATTGCTCGAATATGGATCAAATATCCATATTCTTTTATATCTTCTAGAGTTCAAAACTCATAGAAGATAATACGTAGTCTCGCGTAAATAAACATCTAAGCGACCAAGGTACAAATGTATTTAGTAGTTGTATAATTTGGCTGTTTCATGGGCCTTGAATTAACAACATGCCAAAAGGTTTATTGGTAAGTACGTTTTATATTTCTATGTCAATCATAATTCAATTCATTTGTATATTTTAACTAATAAATGTTTTATCAATTATAATAGTTACATAAATTTATCGAAGTAAATTATTTTAACTGTATATATCATATGTTCCTACAATGTTAGAAATGTCAAACGTATTCATTTCATTTTTCTAATAAGGCTCCCATTAGATTTTTATATTCCTCAAAACCCTTAGACAAATACAGAAATCTTTTGATTCCTCTGGGGAGTGTTAGGACTCACTTGCCTTTGGGATTCCGACCTTGAGTTTGCTCAATAAATCAGAGGCCAATAGGTGATAGGTATCTCTTTATTGGTTGTATTATATAAAACCTCTAACCATGGTCTTTGCCCTAATCTCTACCTCGACCTTGAGTTTGCTCAACAAATCGAGAGAGATCAGTCACTCGTACCTACCATTTGGCAATGATCTAAGTATAATGCATGTACCTTGAATTTGCTCAACAAATACATGCATGTATTTTACCTCGTCTAGGTAATATATTAAGACTACTACACATGGCAGTCCTAGCTTGAGTTAGCTCAACAACTAGTATGTATGTAAGTAATCTATTAACATATAAATTGTGGAGGGAAACTCTATATATTAAGGATTCATAATCTTTAATACACACACACATTGAGTGATATCGATTTAAGGAATAATGCATCTCTTGTGAAATGCTGATTCAAGTATCCAACACATCTGAAATCACGGTATACGTACTTTATGTATGTACTTATTCATAAAATATGTTTTGGGTTTATTTTATTTCCATTTACATTGTTTTATACACACATATATAGGAAGCGAGTGAAATGGGTAGAAATCAATTTTTTCTTTCTATTTTGGATATTTAAATAAAGGTTTTTAAAAGTTTTAATCAATAACTGTATCAAATACACTTACATATGTGTAGTGCACGTGCTACAAATATGAAGTGTACATGGCTAATGTGACCGTACATAGGTGTTAGGATTTACATCGCAACAGACCCATTTGTCCATTTATATATGCCTTTGTTGTGCATAGTTTATTTAATATATAATCTAGTATATATATATATGTGTGTGTGTGTGTGTGTGTGTATGTGGTAAAATTAATTTTGATCGTCTTATATTTTGAACTTTTAATTAAATCTAATTTTAACTTAGGAAGGATCTAAAATTAAATTTATGATTTCACACAAAAGTCCATTTTATAAACTTTGCGTTGAAATAACATATGTGTGTGTGTGTATACATATATGAATAAATACAAACTATGTTTTAGATTTAAAATAACACACACATATATAAGTAGACTCTGTAATTTAATATATGTTTTAAAATCTAAAGTAACAAATTGAAATCTATCTTTAACTTAGGAGGGATTCAAAAGGATATTTTTAATGTTTTGCATAGAAGTGCACTATGAATTAAAACATCTTTTAAACAAATGTTAACTATTACCAAATGAATTATATTCAAAAGTAGCAATCATGTATTCAATTTTCAAAGTGATTTCAAATATGAACATATATGTAACTTATTTATGTTTGTGTATATGGTGAATTACAAATTATGTCATTTAATATAAAATTAGTTTCCAATATAAAATTGTTTTTTAAACAACAATTTCTAGAATAATGAGAAATAACCGATCAGGTAACATAGGTATATATAAATTTGTTAAAAAGGAAATAGATCTAAACTATGCAAAGAATATGAACATATGATCAATTTAGATGTAGCATGTGTAAGATCAAAATTATATTAACATGATGAACATGTAATTAATTAAAGTACAAAATATATGAGATCTAAACTATATATCAACATAATGAACAAATAATCAGATTAGAAGAAGCATGCATAGGATCTTAAAGTTTATTAACATGATGAAATTTTAATCAAATAAAATTATAAAATTACCTAATGATGAAGCTAAGAAATCACACCTGGATGACGAAAAAAACCCTAGATTCGATCGAATCATCTATAGATGTTGCAATGATTTGAAGCACCGCCTTTGTATTTATATAATTTGATTTCATTTTTTTTGGAAATTTTTTGTGGTTGGGAGGCCATGGATTTTCAGACATGATAGGAGAGGGAGAGGAGCACAAAAGAATTTTTTTCTATAGAATCAATGAATGGATGAAAGAAAGTTCATTTTAAAGGAAACACTAAAACCTTTCAATTCCTTCCTTTAAAACCTTCCCTATTTAATTTCTCATTAAATTACATCAAATCCTCTCCCCTTTCATCATGCATGGAAAGCCATAAAACAGGTAATGTGGGCCTACTTTTTTTTTCAAAACCACCTAACAATTAATATATTTATATCCAATTTAAATATTCCATCGATATACGCATATATAACTTTTATTTACGCAATCTATTAAATACTAATGGTAATAAAAAAATCAAATAAAACTTAATAATTAATATTTCATAAATATTAATTAATCTAATTAATTTAACTAATTTACAGTGATTATAAATTAATCATATCATGTGGATTTTCGAAGTATTCATCATTATGGTTGTGCGACTCAAACGTGTAAATTCAGTCAGCGATTAATATCGAACAATTTGAATAGTAAGTTCACATGCCACCTTAGTTAATGATATGACATTTTGGCTAAATTTATCGCTTACACATTTTTAGGTAAAATCTAATTTACTATTATAAGTGGTACCCGGTAGTAACGATTATTTACACCAATTCTCTTTGTCAGCATTATATCGCAATAGGACTTACGGAACTTGATTTTGATCAAAATTCGAACATCATCCATGTTCAAATCGATTAATATGGTAAATAAATTCTCGATTCAATCATAAAATTTACCATTATTCATAATGCTCTGGCTAGAGACTTTGGCTTTGAATTGACTATAGTTAATCGTGATACTAACATCATATGACCGAGTAGACGAATTCTCTATTGAATAATGTTTCATTTTCAATACATCAACTCAGACCTAACCATAGTCATTCAATAGACTACCATTATTTAACTATAATAAAAGTAGAGTATCCACATTAATGTTCAATGGTATTTTCAAGTCGAGAGAAATGTATATTATCTCACTTCAAGATTCTCTGCTTAACCTTAGTTATATTAACCAATAGAAAACTCTTGAGTGAGTCATTCCATAGTTATCCAATAACTATCAGTACGTAACCCCTTAGTGCCACTAGCAACTATGAGTAATACAATGTCCAACATTTAGGGAACATTACGTACTCTATTCTCAATGGATGTATCGATATCTTACCTTGAAACATCTTGATTGGGAATATTTAAAATAATATAATATTTTAATGTGATAAATGTCTCATAATTACAATACATTGTAAGTACTATCACATAACATATCATTTAAGGATTTTCTATTTAATATACTTTAAATTAATCACTTAATTAGTTATATCAAAATATAACAAAGAATATTATAGAAATCAAACACCTTTACTATGAATAAGATTGGTTATCGAGTTAAATATATGTAACAAATACCTAATTACCCATAGAGCATACCCTTATCTCTATCAATATGTAAATTATTAATTAGATCATATTTGATTAATTTTAATTCTTATTAATTAAATCATATTTAATTAATTAAATTTATTTAAAATTTCTAAAATTTTATTTTATACACTTAAACTATTACATTTATAGTTTGTTTACACATACATATCATTATACGCATACATACTGGTTAATTAATTTTTAATTAATATCACTTAATGATTTCATTTATTTATTTAATTAAATATTTAAATTAATTTGGAAATTAAATATAATTCATCTTAAACAAATTTAAGATAAATATATAACTATAGCAATTATAGTTACATGCACATATCAATATATTTTTTAATCAATTAACCTTTTAATCAAATATTTTATTTAATATTAAATTATTTACATATGTGTATTAAAATTTGAAATTAATTATTTTGTTTTTAAAAACATTTTGAATAATTATTTTATAAACTTTATAAAAATTTATTTTATTTTTCAAGTTTAAAATTTAAATTTAAAATATATTTTAATTTTAAAATTTCAATTTTCAAATTAGCCCTAGCCCTTAATAATTTTAGGCCTTACATATGGGCTAAACTTTTGAACTTATTCCAGTCATTGGGATACTATTATAGCCCGGGGAAAATACTAGATTATTCAACCTAAGCCTAGACATTGCTTTTTTAGACACTCATCAGATAAGTAAGTTTAGTTAGTTGGCCCTAAAGATTGACTAATTAGAACACAAGACCATTTATGCTTTGATGCCATTGTTGGAACTGGGATGGTCTACAATGAGTGAAATGGGTAGAATTTCAATTTTTTTTCCTTAAGTGGAGATCTTCGTGGGCATATAAAGTTTAATGTTTAACACTAAATCCAATCAACTAGTTTTAAATCAAATCTTATTTTATTAAATTTTCTTAATTTAGTTAGTTAATGTATGGTAATTAATTTCCCATTTATATGGATTGAGTATATTAGTATATACTCACGTGTGTATTGTATGTGATGTGAAACATAGGAAAGTGTATATAGTTAATGTATACAAACGCAGGTGTTGCGATTTACATTTATTACGTATACGTTCACTATTTATATATGTATTGGTTGTCTGAAAACATTATTAATACATTTATATATGTGTGTGTGTGTGTGATAGAGTTAAGGGTATGCCCTAGGGGTAATTATGTAATTTATTACATATATTTGACTCGATAACTAATTCTGTTCGAAATAAAATATTTTTTTCTTCCTATTATTATACTTGATATTATATGTTATATTAATTAATTTAATTAAAGTATATTTAATAGGAAGTCCATAAATGATATGTTTTGTTATAATAGTTAAATGCGTTGTAACTATGAGTAATTTATCACAATAAAAACAAATATACCATTTTAAATGTTCCTAGTTAAGATGCATCGAGACTGGATATCGATGTATCCGTTGAGACTTGAGTACGTAACGCTCTTCAAATGTTGGGCAGTGTATTACTCATGGTTGCTGGGCACTTAGGGTTTATGTATTGATAGTTATTGGATAACTATGAAACGACTTACTCGATAGTTTTTTGTTAGTTAATATAACTAAGGTCAAACAAAAAGTATCGATGTGACCAATTTACACAGTTCTCTCGACTTGAGAATACTGTGGATCTTTAGTATGAAAGCTCCGCTTTGATTATAGTCAAATCATGGAACGACAACTATCAAGTGACTATAGTTAGGTCGAGTGGAAGTATTGGAAGTGAAGCATTATTCAAGAGAGGATTCGTCTCCTTAGTTATATGGGGTTAGTATCACGATCAACTAAAGTCAACTCAAAGTCAAAGTCTCTTGCCAAAGTAGTTCGGTTAATAATAATTGTTATTATTAAACCAAGGACTTTGTGTTTGGAATATAAAGTTGAATATGGATGATATTGGAATTTTGACCATTACCAAGTTCTATAAGTCCAAAGTGATATAGTTTTGACAAAGAGAATTAATGTAATTAATGTTACAACTGGGTAAGCTTAATAATATAAAATTGGATTCTACTGAAACTAAGTAAGCAATAAATTCGGCCAAAATGTCACACCACTTGCTAAGTGACGTGTGGACATTAATATTCAAATAGTTCGATGTTCATCGCTGATCGAATTTACACATGATGAGTCACAGAGCCGGAATGATGAATTCTCTTTAGACCAAATAATTTAATTTTATAATTATTATAATTAATTAAATTAATTAATATTTTTGAAATTTTAATTATGAAATTTTGAATATGATTTTAGGAATAAATATTATTGTATATATTTATAATAGTTATAAATATATCGATCGATATGCTAAATCTATAAGCAATTAAATTAGATTTACTTAATAATATTTATTTAGGCTTAAATAAGCTATTAGCCCATGATGTTAAGATGTTATTTGGTAGCAATAGGGTTTGTATGAGGTGGCTAAAAAGGCTAGAGGGGTTTGAAGATGGATGATTGGGATTTGATGAGAAATGGTATGAGATGTGATGCATATTTCTCTCTATTTCTTCGACTATAAATGGACCCCTAACCCTAATGCAAAAAGAAACTTTTGGCTACCATTTCCCCAAGATTGCTGGCTGCCTCATCAATAAGGAGCTCCAAAATATTCATCTCAAATCAATTCAAAAGTCGATAACTATTGGATAGCTAAAGGTCTACGGTTCAAGGATTAGCAATCTGCCGAATCGAGAAGATTTCCAAGGAGGGAGAATTCACCATTGCAAGGTGCGCTCTAATATTAGTATTTGGTCTGTATTTACTATACTATATGAATTATAATTTCTGGATAACATTATATTATTCATATATATATATATATATATAAATGTATGTATGTGTGTGTATGTATATCATTATTATATTGCTAATTAGTTGAGATTCTCATATGTATCATCAATGTTGTCACATATTAGACTTGTTATATGTATGTTTTAACTTATTAAAAAAATTCATTTTTATATATAGATCTAAAGTGCATAGATAAATAAATTTTATTTAAATTATTATCATTTTACTTATATATATATATATATATATATATATATATATCTGTGTGTGTGGGTGGGCGCGCGCTACCTAATTTTATTTATATGACTTGTATCTAATTATATCATCATATCATGTTAGTAGTTGAACTTATATTTTATAAATGCATATCCACATAGATCATATTTTTCAGTGGCTGCAAATTAATTTTTAATATTTGTTTACTATTATTTAATATTATTTAAATCAATATACTAATTAAATAAATCATATAAAATAAAGTACGTTTAGAAAATTAAATTCTAAATTTTAATTTTGATATCATCATATGAACTCTTGGCCAAAAAATTAGAATTTAAAAATCATTTATATATTTTTTTAAAATCAATTTAATAAATGATTGAAATCAATTAATTAATTAAAAATATTAGTTTGACTGAGAAAATTCTGGAAATTTTATTGTAACTTTAAAATATCATGGTTGATTTTCTAAAAATTTAAAATTCAAATAATACAAAATGAAAATATTTTTTATTATTATTTCATTGTATTTCGAATAATTAATATATATATATATATATTAATGCAATAAAATATAAATAAATCATTTTTGTGCTATGAATTTGGTCTAAAATGGTTTAATAAAAATATATTATTCTAAATACATAATTAATATACTATATACACACATATACATATTTAGATATTGTAAATATACTTATATATATGTATTTTGTTTAAATATAATAATAATAATTTTGTTACTGTAATTCATACATATATATGTATATGTGTAAAATGATTTTAAAAAATTTATATTATGTGTATGCATATATATATATATACATATATATATATATATTTAATATTTAATGCTGTATATATAGATATAAATCATTAATATTTTCACATATAAGTTATTTGTATAAATACACACACACACACATATATATATACATAGTTTTTAATATTTATATAAATAACAAGTTTGCATACATACATATATTTGGACGGCATTTAATACATATAGGATGAGCTAACATGTCCATTGCGATGTAAATCCCAACATTTATATATGTGCATGTTATATTTTGCACGGATTATTATGTTACACATGCACACACATATATTTATGTATATGATAAATATATGTACTTTTAGATTTAAGTCAATATAAATTAAATAAATTGTATATAATTAATAAATTTAAATAAAATAAGAGATTTTATTTAAATAAAATTTAGAAATGTTCTAACAAATTAGACTTCATAGGCCCAATGTAGATCTAGTAGGGTAAAAGAAATTTGATATTCATCCATAACTTCCGCTACGGGCAGGCACAGTTCCAACAATATGAATGTAAATTCAAAATTATGTATGTATATTAAATAAAATTAAATATTAAAATATCTTATTTGAATTTAACCAAGTCAATAAGAGTTCAATCCAAATTTTATATTTAAAATATCTAATTAAAACTTGGTAGAACATTTAATATTCAAATCCAGATCTTTAATATATCAACTAAAATATCTTTAATAAATTTAAATATTTACAATAAAACCATCAATAGAAAATAAATATTATCATAATAGATACACACATACACATACATACATACATACATATGCGTGAGGTGTGTGTATTAAAACATAAAACTATTCAAGGAGGGTGAATAAATTGATGTATGCATTTTATTAGAAAATAAATATTTAAAATTATGTATATACATATGTATGAAAATTCTTTTGGCCATAAAGTTAAAATTTTAAATTAAAAGCTATTTAATAAATATATATAAATATAACTTATAAACAAATGTAAAAAATGTTTTAAATAATAAATAAATTATATATATTAAATATGATTTGATAATATTATTTTTTAAAAGCCAAATATAATATTAGTAATTTAATTTATATATGTGTATTTTAAATATATATTATAAATGAATTTTGATTTTAAAATTAGCAAACAACTATATAAAAATTGTTCATGTTAATTATAATGTTTAGAAAATTACAAAATATTTTTATATGAACATACAAATGACCGAAATAAAATTATATATACACACATGATTTTAAACTAGGATTGATAATTAGCATCATGCAAGATAATTTTTTAACGTATTCTTAATCATATATAGTAAAGGTGAGACAACAATATATACTAAAATTATTCTATAGACGATCAAATAACATATATAAGAATATAAAACATAAATTGGAATCATATTTTGAAAACGTAGCCTTTGACTATACCTTGATTAGAGAAATCTCCAAGATTTAAAGTGATCGATCGCCTTATATTGCTACGATCAAGTGGATCACTGTTTTTAATTTATTTTAAAATTGTTTGTGTTAGGTGTTTTCGGTTAAAGGGAAGAGTGGGTAGGAACCATGGCCAAGGGATGGAGGAAGGATGAGGCATATGAAAATTAAGGCTTGGTTGGTTTATATATAGTAAGAGTGTAACGACCCATAATTTTACCACTTTTAAAATCAGATATTTAATTTAATTTAGATATTCAGATATAGAAATTTCAAACCTAATAATTATGTTTTATGCGATAAATAAGAATGATAAACTTAGATTACAAAATCAAGAAGTTTGGAGTCTCGTCGAAAGGTGACAAAAGCCGATTTTCGATATATTTTAGTATACATTCGAATATATGTTATAAATGGTAAATAATTCTTTGTAATGGCTATATAATGATATGATAATAATGTAAATTTGATATATAATGATTTTATAAACATAAGTGCTTGTTTATAAAAATCGACAAATTTTATCGCACGTTGATAAATCAACATCGTATTTTTACAATTAGATTTTAATATGATTAAATATGGTTTTATAAGTCAAATACACTTCTTTTAATTAATTAAAGATGACAAGAAACTTATTTTCAATTTTTTTACATAAATAAATTGTGACGACCGCCCATGACCCATGCACTGAACATAGAAATAGTGCACTGTAAAGTGTGCCAGGCAGCCATGGACGATTGCCAAGGTAAGTTACAAGTTACAACAGCAGAATCTATCGTATTACTCACAGCGCATGGATAAAATACAATAGAGAATATATATAGTGAAGCTTCACAAAATAGAATCTGATCAATTAAACTTCATAATAGTTGAATACAAACATCTGAATAGTCAATACATCAAGCCTCACTACATATCACTCAGAGAATTATACAAGCAGCGGAACATCTAGTACATATAGTAAGAAAATAATATGCAAGCCTCCAGCTCGTCTTCGTCATCAGCATCGTTGGAAACTAAGAATAGCACCTGTCACCTGCTACCTAGTCTGCCCATCCCAAAATGGATGAACAGCCCAAGGTAATAAGAGTTGAACATAAAACCTTGAGTCAGACAACAGTCTTAGTGAGCGGTAAATTAACTAACAACATACCAAAAGAGCATAAAGGTAAAAGGAATAGGAATCCAACCCTCCCACTCCACCTCTTTCTACAGTGATAGCTCCCAGACACACTAAGCAGAAGTAAACATAGCAAAGCAGACATTTAAAGTAAAGCAATTATCACTCGAGTCAAGGTCAACATTTTCCAAGTACAAACCCCCAAGGCCTAAACCAAGATCAGATAAGCACCCAGAAACATTGCTCTTGAGACCGAATGATGATACAACCAAACATCCATGACTCTGGCTATCACTGTTATCTTTGCTTCGATACCACCGTTAATTGAATGACCGGCATATTCTTTCTGCCGTCCGTCAAGGATTAATGGCAACCCCGGTTCTAGACAGAACTCCGCACGCCGTCGCAGCCCGTGCCTAGGACTATCGAATCTGCCCAGATGATCGGGAATGGTCCAACAAATATCGGAGTCAATTTTCCTTTCTTCCCGAATCGAATAACATTCTTCAGTGGAGAAATCTTCACAAAAACCATATCACCTACGTCGAATTCCAAATCCTTACGACGCTTATCGGCATAACTTTTCTGACGGTCTTGGGCTGCCTTCATTCGTTGCCGAATGATTTCTATGCAATCTGAAGTCTGTCGAATCATTTCTGGCCCAAGTATCAACTTTTCTCCTGTTTCTAACCAACATGTCGGAGAGTTACACGGTCTTCCATACAATGCCTCATATGGTGCCATACCAATGCTTGACTTGTAACTGTTATTATACGAAAATTCTACCAAATGAAGATGATCTTCCCATGATCCTTCGAAATCCAAAACACATGCTCTAAGGAGATCTTCCAAAACTCGGTTGACTCTCTCGGTCTGCCCATCTGTTTGGGGATGATAAGCTGTACTCAAACACAACTCGGTTCCCAAAACTTTCTGGAAGCTCTTCCAAAATCCACTAGTGAACAATGGGTCTCGATCGCTCACTATACTTTTCGGAATACCATGGAATCGAACTATCCACTTAACATACAGTTCGGCCAACTTTGATGCAGTCCTAGTCGATCGAACAGGAATGAATCTTGCACTCTTAGTCAGACGATCTACAATGACCCAAATCCCTTCATTTCCCGTTCTTGTTCTAGGTAGCCCGTCAATAAAATCCATCGATATTTGTTCCCACTTCCATGTAGGAACTTCTAATGGCTGAAGCAATCCACTGGGCTTCTTTTGCTCAGCTTTTACCAACTGGCAGTTCATGCACTTGGAAATAAAATTCCCAACATCCTTCTTCATACCTTCCCAGTAATAGGTTCTCTTCATATCCCGATACATCTTATTTCCACTTGGATGAATTGTCAGCTTCGAGTGATGACTTTCCTTTAGAACTTCATTTCTCAATTCATCTATATCAGGAACAACTAGTCGTCCTTGCTTCCGAAGCCAACCCTCTCGATCGACCTCGAATCCTTTATCCTTTTCTGGGTCCAATCCAGATTCCAAATCACGGATAATCTTGACAAGCTTATCGTCTCGCTTTTGGCTCTCGCCAATTCTTTCCACAAAAGTCGGTCTTATCGATAAGTTTGCCAACATCTCAGGTTCCAATTCACATCTAGGCCTGAAGTCAAATCCAGCTAAATACTCGAGACTCTTCCATTTTGAAAACATGGCTCCTAATCCTGCATGTCTTCGACTTAACGTATCTGCCACTGCGTTACCCTTTCCCGGAGTATAGGCTATACCAAAATCATATGATGCCAAAAACTCTAGCCATCGTTGCTGTCTAAGATTCAAATCCTTTTGGGAGAAAAGATACTTCAACGACTTATGATCTATAAACAACTCAAATCGAATTCCCAATAGATAATGTCTCCACATCTTCAGAGCAAAAACAATCGCCGCTAACTCCAAATCATGAGTCGGATAATTCCTTTCATGCGGCTTCAATTGTCGACTTGCATACGCAACAACTTTACCCTTCTGCATCAGCACTGCTCCAAGTCCAGTACCACATGCGTCGGTGTAAACCACCATCTCATCATTCCCACTTGGAATAGTCAAAACAGGAGCACTTGTCAATCGCTCTTTCATGATTCTGAAAGCTTGCTCACACTTAGCATCCCATCTGAATACTTGATTCTTTTTCGTCAATCCTGTTAATGGTGCAGCCACCTTGGAAAAGTCTTTTATAAATCGACGATAATATCCTGCTAATCCAAGAAAACTTCTCACATCAGATGCATCCTTAGGTCTACCCCAATCCTGGATTGCTGCTATCTTGGCGGAATCAACCGCTATTCCGCTTCCAGAGATAATATGGCCTAAGAACCTCACTTCGCTCTTCCAGAAGTGACTCTTCGAAAACTTAGCCTTCAGCTGATGTTTCTGTAAGATTTCCAAAACAATACGCAAGTGCGTCTTGTGCTCTTCCTCGGTTCTGGAATAAATCAAAATATCATCCACGAACACTAGTACGAACTTGTTCAACTGATCTCTAAACACTCTATTCATAAGATCCACAAAATATGCTGGCGCATTGGTCAATCCAAACGGCATTACCAGCCACTAAAAAAAACCGGATGGTGTCCTGAAAGCAGTCTTCGGCACACTATCCTTAGCCACTCTTAACTGGTGAAATCCCGTTGCCAAATCCATCTGAGAAAACACCTTAGCTTCGTGAAGCTGATCAAACAAGTCATCTATTCTCGGCAATGGATACTTGTTCTTCTTAGTCACTTTATTCAGCTCATGATAATCCATACACAACCTCAACGATCCATCCGCTTTGGTTACAAACACAACTGGTGCACCCCATTCGGACACACTACGCCGAATGAATCCTTTCCGTAAAAGATCCTCAACTTGCACCCTCAACTCTTGCTGTTCCCTAGGCGCCATCCGCCTAAGAGGCATCACAAAAGGCTGGCTCCTTCAACTAGATCGATACGAAACTCAATCTCTCTATGCGGCGGTAACCCTTTGACCTCATCAAAGACATCCTCAAATCCATTAGCGATTAGCAGCGATGACAGTCCATCCCGTGGAACAACCAGCGAATACATGAAGCTCATGAAGACGCCTTCCTCATGCTTACATCGTATCACAACCTTTCGCCCTTCCACATTCTCGACTGTCACCTCCAACCTTTCACAATCAACCTTTGCCGCATACTTCCTAAGCCAGTCCATACCCAAAATAATTCCGAACCCCGCAAAGTTCAGAAAAAAACAATCACAAACAAAAGAGCAATCATGACTCGATACAATCAGACCACGGCATAGCATGCACAAACAAGACGAACCCCCAACTGGATTAGTCACAACCAATGGCATGTCAACATATCGGGTTCTAAACCCAACCGGCCTACAAGTTCACTACAAACAAAAGAATGCGATGCTCCAGTATCGAATAACACTCTAACTGGAACACCACATATGGAAAGAGTACCTTGAACCACCACACTCTTTCCTTTCTCTTCAGCGGTAGGAGCTTTTGAAGATGATGGAACAGCCCCCAAAGCATAAGCTTGTACAATCTGCTTGTCCTTTCGCGGTTCTGGACAATTCTTCTTAATATGCCCCGGCTTGTCACAGTTGTGGCACTTCACCGGCACCTTTGGATTCTTACAATCTCTAGAGAAATAGCCCTTCTGCTGACAATTGTAGCAGGTCACCTCGCCCTTCGGCTTCTTCTGGCCATCCTTACCCTTTTGCTGCTGCTGCTTCCTCTTCTTGTTTCCACCCTACTGTGGTTTATACTCTTCCTTGGTCACAGCAACAACAGATCCTTCTTTAGGAAACAGATTCTCATGCCTGAGAGCCTTCTCTACAAGCTTCTCAAATGGATCGTCCAAATGATCCACCAACTGCCTCCCAAGATAAAGGTCCAAGCCTGTCACAAACTTCTCGTTCTTCTGATATGAAGATTCAATATACGACCGAGCATACTTGGACAAGGCTTCAAACTCAGAAACATACTCAAGAACTGGTCTTCCACCTTGCTTGAGCTCCACAAACTTCTTGAACAGAACAGATTTCTGAGCTGTAGAAATGAAGTTAGCTTCAAATCTGGCTTGGAATTGCTCCCAAGTAATTTCTTCCTCCAAAGTATCAATGGTGATAGAGTTCCACCAATCAGAAGCTCTTCCTTGAAGCTGTCTTGATGCGAGTTTCCTTTTGGTTGCATCCTCGATTCCCAAATCACCAAAGATTCTTCTACAAGCATCTATCCATCTCTGGACTTCAATAGTTGACTCTGTTCCCAAGAAAACTTTTCCTCCAAGAGCAGTATAATCTTTACATAACTTAGCAAAATCCACCGGTTTTGGAGTTTGAACTTGAACTCCAACATCTACTGATGGCCCCGGAGCTGGCATCCTTCTCATGATCGAAGTCATCATAGCCTCGAATATAGAAGTATAATCAGCAGCCCCCTCAGTAGCACGGCCTTCCCTAGCAGCTGGTCTCCCTCTTCGACTCATTCTTAATATCTATAAAAGAAATGATCAGCACACTTTGAGAAACAACTGCATAAAGGACTCGCATACTTCTAAGCTACTATATTATATATAGTAATCATCCATCAAAATACAATTACATCTCTCATACGTAGTTACGTCAGCGAGCGTTGGGTAAAATCGATTAACCAAAGCTCTGATACCAAATGTGACGACCGCCCATGACCCCTGCACTGAACATAGAAATAGTGCACTGTAAAGTGTGCCAGGCAGCCATGGACGATTGCCAAGGTAAGTTACAACAGTAGAATCTATCGTATTACTCACAACGCATGGATAAAATACAATAGAGAATATATATAGTGAAGCTTCACAATATAGAATCTGATCAATTAAACTTCATAATAGTTGAATACAAACATCTGAATAGTCAATACATCAAGCCCACTACATATCACTCAGAGAATTATACAAGCAGCGGAACATTCAGTACATATAGTAAGAAAATAATATGCAAGCCTCCAGCTCGTCTTCGTCATCAGCATCGTTGGAAACTAAGAACAGCACCTGTCACCTGCTACCTAGTCTGCCCATCCCAAAATGGATGAACAGCCCAAGGTAATAAGAGTTGAACATAAAACCTTGAGTCAGACAACAGTCTTAGTGAGCGGTAAATTAACTAACAACATACCAAAAGAGCATAAAGGTAAAAGGAATAGGAATCCAACCCTCCCACTCCACCTCTTTCTACAGTGATAGCCCCCAGACACACTAAGCAGAAGTAAACATAGCAAAGCAGACATTTAAAGTAAAGCAATCATCACTCGAGTCAAGGTCAACATTTTCCAAGTACAAACCCCCAAGGCCTAAACCAAGATCAGATAAGCACCTAGAAAACATTGCTCTTGAGACCGAATGATGATACAACCAAACATCCATGACTCTGGCTATCACTGTTATCTTTGCTTCGATACCACCGTTAATTGAATGACCGGCACATTCTTTCAGCCGTCCGTCAAGGGTTAATGGCAACCCCGGTTCTAGACAGAACTCCGCACGTCCTCGCAGCCCGTGCCTAGGACTATCGAATCTGCCCAGAGTACTCGACTACAATCATAGTCTTTAGGGACTATCGAATCTGCCCAGCGTACTCTTGCTTTGAGTCTGCTAGAACCTTCAATAACGATGAAACCTCAGCCTTCTAGTCATCCTCCTCGACGACTATTTCCATACTAGCTCAAGCGCCTCTCGAGCAAACCATTATCCTCAAACCCGAACCGTTTCACTGAGTTGTCAACATGCTTGGAATGATCCCGTCTGGATTAGACCAAGGCTATCTCATACCATGCCTCACTTCATCTCATCATAGCAAAGCCTCATCTCAACATCAACATCATCAAATCTATCCATATGAGCTTCATCATCCACCACATATGCCACGAGCAGCTTTTCCAATTCAAGAGCCATTCTCTTAGCTTTTGAATCATCTTCAACCATCTTGTCCAAATCAAATCATCAATCAACTAATTTACAACAATCAATCAAGTCAAACATTAATCCAAGTAATCAAGCATTCAAACATGATCTAATAAACAATTATAACAATAATGGCAATCTTGTAAATAAAGAGTCCAAATCTAACAAGCATGAAATATCTCTACAACTTGATGAATGAACTTACATAGGTTAACATGTAGTAAAATGGATGTCAAATCATCATGAACAATAGATCTATACTTAAGTTTAAGAAAATGCATGGAAATCACTATTTTAACACCAAATCAAGCCAACAATCCGATATACTCCTTTGGATCTGTGTGAGAGATAACCACCACTCATCGAATCACCTAAACACCTCAAAAGCAACACACTTCAGATCTGGACAGCGAAGGATCTAACTCGATTCTCCAAAATTCCGCTTCAAACGATGAAATCTCTCTTCGATGGATGTAGATCTTCAATCTAAGCTCTTGGATCTTCGATTTGATATTCGATTTGGATGGAAGGAAACAAAAGATTAAAGTGGAGAAAAGAAGTGAAGAAGTGTAGAACTCGAGCTCTCAAAATGGCAGCACTTCGTCGCTTCAAAATCCGGATCCCAAAAAGTGAGGCGAGGACGTGTATTTATAGGCTGGAAATCCTTAAGTCGTTCGCCCCCCCTTAAGTCGTCCACGACTCATGAAACCCCACGACTTACGACTTAAAGACACCACGACTCAACACATCCTACGACTTAACTGAAATGGCCTAACGACTTAACAACAGTCGCGACCTAACACACATCCACGTTCCTACTTAAGTCGTTTAAACGACTCAACAACTTACGACTCATCGACCTTGCGACTTAACTACTCAGGCTTAAGCGCGACTTAAAACATACACGACCTAACCCCTTAAGCCTTCATGCGGCCTACTACATAAACAACCTAACGAATTAAGCATCCATGCGACCTAACATAAGTCGTCTACGACCTATCACACATGCATGCGACTCAGCGACAATGCCGACCCAACGACTTAACAGAAGTCACGACCTAACACCTAAGTCGTCTGGACGACCTAACATAGACACGACCTAAACTTCAATGATTTACCCAGAATCCTTAAGTCGCTCGAACGACCTAACTTCCTTAAGTCGTTGCCGACCTATCCTCCTTAAGTCGTTAGCTCGCCCAGTCTCCTAGGTCGCTACTCTTATGCCACTAAACCCTTAAGTCGCCAACTCCTATAAGTCGCTCCACCGACCTCTACTATACGACTTCAATTCCAACACGTCCCAATTTCCTTAAGTCGCCTACCCTTCTTAAGTCGGTCAATTCCTTAAGTCGTCTATCCTTCTTAAGTCGGTCAAAATCCTATAGATCGCTCCATTCCCTTAAGTCACTCACGATCTAACTTCTACACGACTCAAGCTCTAATCGTCTTAACCTCTGAACGGTCTAGCTTAAATTCTGAACGACTTAACAACATCACGACCTAATGACAACTGTTACAAATATTCGATCCGTAAAAATACGGGTCGTTACATAAATAGTTTAACAAAAACGTCAAAATGTGGCCGTAAAACATTTTATCGAAAATCAACGTTTTGTTAAAAATAAGTTATCTCAACGTTGTTGCTCCTTTGTTAGCATGATTTAGCATATATATTACACAATTTAATAACTAAACAAGTTTACTTTTACTAATTATGATTAGGAAACTTCTAGAATATAATTAAGAAAAGTAAGTAAGGAAAAAAGTTAAAAAAAGTAAACATAAAATCAAATCACATATCTTCTCTTTAATCCACTTTTCCATCCAAATACATTTACTTAAACCTTAAGTGACTAAGACATAAAGTAAGATGTGAAAGGTGATGGTAAGTGTTGAAAAAGTAAGTTTACTTTAAGTTGAAGTAAGGGTATTTTTGTCATTTCACAAAATAATATTTCATTCCAAACTTTTCCTATAAATACCTACCATTTCTTTCACAAATTTCACACACTTTCCATTCTTCTTCTTCCTTTTCTAATCTTATCCTTCTTCTTCCTTATAGCTTTAATGGCTTCCATGCCTCTCTAAAAAAATTGCAAAAGCATAACAAAGTTATGGCAAAAATAATCGACAAAAAAGTATACCACGTAAGTCAAGTTCAAGCTAGTAAGTTCCATCCATCCACCCAAGGCCGTGCCCACCTAGAAGCCATCTCCACCTCTTTTCATCTCAACTTCTAGGATAGTGGAGCTATAGTTGGATTTCAAGAAGTTTCGGGAAATAATAGCGAAGCTATAGTTAAATCCGTAGTGATAAAGTTAGCAAAATTTGTAGGAAGTATGGTTTAGATCTGGAGTTCCTTGCCTTAAAGTTTGACAAAGTGGAATTCAAAGTGAGTTATTTCTTCCTTTAAGTTCATTAAAATCATTGCTAAGTTGAAGGAACTTTAAGTGTTAAGTGTTGTTTGAAAACCCTTGTTGAATGCTTGTTTACTTTGTTTGCTAAAACAATGGTTTTATTTCCTTGTTTGACTATTTGGATGGTTAATTAATTATTTTAAAATTTAGAAGTTAAATACTTAATGGGGTATTCGAAAACGACCAGTACACGTGTTTCGTCTGTGAGATCCAAAGAGACTTGGGCGAGGGACGAAACATGTCCAAGGGAAAGCCCGGATGCTCCAAAATAAATATCAAACTGTTTTAACTCAAGATTAAATAAAATGTTATAAATATTTAATAGAATTAAGCATCGATTATCATTTATTGTTGTGTTTATTTCATTGGTTGATTGTTTAAAGTAGGCTCGGCCAGTTTATGAGCAATTAATTATCCATATGTATGGGCTGGGTAGAAAATAATTGCAGGCTAACACCTTGTGATTTATTTTACGATTTGGCTATAATGTGTTTAGCGGTAATATTTGATTCACTTCAATTTAATGAATTTGTTTAAAAATTGATTTTCAAGTTGAAATGTTATGAAATGTTTTCTTTTAAAAGAGATAAAAGAGATATTTGAGAATAAATATTTTAAAGTGATTTTATATAAAAATGGTTTATATAAAAAATGGTTTTATAAAAATGTTTTATAAAATGGAAAGAATTTGAGGACTAAACCCGATGGTTTTAAGATGATTTTTGAAAGGATTTGGAAATAGAAATTATTACAGATTTGAAGTATTTGTAATTATTAGTGTAAATGATTTTGCCACTTTGGGATATAAAGTGGTTTGTTATGTTACCAAAGATTCGGGTAACCCAGAATCTACAAAACGCATGGGCAAAGGAGGTGCATATGTTTTGTAGCCTCGTGTAGTCCACTCTTAGAATAGAGGGATGCACCGATCTATTATTTATTCAAATGGCTAGACCCAGGGGCCTGGTTATGACTGGAAACCTCCCAGATTTGGTAGCATATAGTTTTGTATGCTTGTATATAGGTATCGTTTCAAAAGGTGATTTATTTTCAGATCCCGAAGTAAAGGACTAGTTTGAATATAAAAGATATATACATATATATTTCAAAAGTTTTGAAATAAGAATTTGGGAATAAAGTCCAAAGAGATAATTTCCGTAAAGGTAATTAGATTTGAAAAATCTAAATGTAAAGATTAAGCCTAAGTGGGTAGTTTTGGGAATTGCATATTGTTTGTGCATCGTAAGCTCCATGAGTCATATTTGCGGTAGGAGAACTACATTGGCTTGATCCTGTTATCTAATTGGGTACCCAATTAGATAGGGGTACATAGGTAGTCACAAATGGTAGTGATGCAACCCCAATAATAACATAATATTTTTCTGTTTATTGTTTGCTATATATCGTGTATTGATGTACTTTTCTTGCTTACTATTTTATTCGGCATTTGACACGTTTATTGAGTTAGCAGGAATGGCTATTGCTGTCTCTCTCATTGGTGTTGTGCAGTGGTAGATTCATTTGTATTGGTATTTGGTATGTATTAAAGCACACCTAGTAGATTAAATTGATTACTCTAATAACTTGTGAAAATTGAAATTGTATCCTATACATTTAATAGTTTTGAACATTTATCAAATATTGTATGTTAAAATGGTATTTTTCAGTTGAAGTTTAGAATGGTCAGATTTTTCGGTGATTTTGACTAGTTCGAAAATCCGGGTCGTTACAAAGAGAAAGGGACACAAGTTCTCCACAATTTACTCTTTCTTCTTTTACCAAGTTATCGGATCAACATCTGAAATTTGAAAACCATTCTACCTTCTATATGGTCGGTCTAAAATTGGGACCCTAAGTGGGCCAATAAACCTCAAACCCGTTTAATAATTAATTTCATTTAAATTACATTTAAACGTATATCTATATCGTCTATCAATACACATATACATAACTTTTATATACATACCCAATTAATTACTAATGACACTTAGAAAATTAATAATGGTACCCAAAATACTAAACATATAAATGATCAAGATTTTATATTGTAATAATTAATTTAATTAATTCATATCGATTTATTAACTAATCAAATCATGTGGTGTTCCGAAGAATTCGCTAATACGGTTGTGCAACTTGTAACTGTATATTCAATTAACCGCTAATGTCGAACAATTCAAAAATTAATATTCATACATTAGCTAAGCTAGTATTGTGAATGTTTAGCTTAATTTATCACTTTTAGATCTTCATCGGTAAAATTCAATTTTTACATTTTAAGCGGTACCCTTTAGCAACGCATATTTACACATGTTCTCTTCATTAAAATTGTACCACTTTAAGATGTATAGAATTTGGTTATGGTCAAAATTCCAATATCATCCATATTCAACCTGGATAGTCCATAAATAAAGTTTTTAGTTCAATAATAAAATTTATTATTAACAATACGACTCTGACAAGAGATTTTGACTTTGAGTTGACTGTAGTTGACCGTGATACTAATTTCATACAACTAGGATATAAATTCTCTATTGAGTAGTGTCTCACTTCCAATGCTTTAACTCATACCCAACTATAATTGCTCGATGGTCGTCATGCCATGATTTAACTACAATTAAAGTGGAGTATTAAGGCTGTCAATGGGTCGGGTCGGGTTCGGGTCGGGTCAAGTCGGGTTCGGGTTGATTTTAAATGGGTCGGGTCAACCGGTTTATTAAACAGGTCAGAAATAGCTCAACCAAAACCCGACCCAATTATAAACCGGATGACCCGACCCGTGTAACCCGATTATAACCAGGTCGGGTCGTAAACGGGTCGGGTAAACCCGTATAAGGTATAAATGGGTCATAAACGGGTTATAAACGAGTCAAATTCGGGTTCACGGGTCGGGTTATGTTATAATCGGGTTGGGTCAACCCATATAAGTAGAAACGGGTTATAAATGGGTCAAATTTGGGTTCACGGATCAACCCGAAACCCGCCCGTTTATAAACGGGTCAAATTCGAGTTGACCCGAAAATGACCCGCCAACTTTACCGGGTCGGGTTAACCTGCTAATTTCCGTGTAATCTTCGGGTCGTGTTGGAAATTGACAACCCTATGGAGTATTGAAGTTCAATAGTATACTCAAGTCGAGAGAACTATGTAACATCGTCACTCCGATATTTCTTGTTTTCCTAGTAGCTATTAACCAATCGGAAACCCTTGGGTGAGTCATTCCATAGTTATTTAATAATTTCGAGTACGTAATCCCTTAGTGCCGCTAAACAACCATTAGTAATACACTGCCTAACATTTGAAAAGCATTACATACTCCGGTCTTAACGAATGTATCGATATCCTTTCTCAAAACATCTTGACTTAAAGCATTTGAAATCAAATGTTATTCTCTATTGTGATTAATTACTCATGATTGCAATTATTTACAACAACAATTAAATAACATTTTATTTAAGGATTTTCTAGTTAATATACTTTAAATTAATTACTTAGTACGTTATATCACTATGAAATAAAGTATATAATAAAAATCAAACATCCTAATTACGTAGAAGGTTAATTACATAGTTAAATATATGTAATAAATTACATAATTGCCCCTAGGACATACCCCTAAAACTCTCATAGTTGAGGTTTCAAGCGTGAACATTCGCTATGGTTCTGCCGGTATCTTCAGACAAGAGCCCTAAATGAGATTAACCCCAACGACGGACCCATGACTCAAGCATGTGTTGCTGTTCCCCCCTCTTTGCCTATTTTGGGTTTCCCTAATTGTATCAGGATTTCCAGAGTTTAGGTGGAAAGAATTATAAAAGAACCGATCCATTTGTTGGGACTCAAGCATGGCTGAGGAATTGTGATATGTTATTTGCTATGATTGGTATAGATGATGTATTTAAGAGGTAATTAGCTTCCTAGCACTTACAAAAAGAGGGCTTGACTGGAGGGATATTATCATTGTAGAGACATAGGAAATTGAGATTACTTGGATTAAGTTTACGAGACATTTTGAAATCAAGTTCATATTTGAAGCTGAGTGGGAAGTAGAATAGGAGATGTTTATTTATTTAGAGCAGAGAGCCCAAAATGTTAAAGAATATGTTAATGAATCAACCATTTAGCAAATGATGGCCTAGATGTAACAACCCAAACTTTTAGGTTGATTAAATAAAATAATCAATGACTAAAATTGGAGAATTTAAATCATTAATCTGAAATTTTTATTCTTTTATATGAGATGATTTTTTTATAATGGTTAGTTCTAAATAATTATGAAATTAGAAAATGAAGGAATATTCTAAAGTATTAGAATCACTTTAAAATCATTATTTGGATTTTATTCCAATTTTTGTAAATAAATCTAATTAGTGTTTAAATTGGTTTCTAACTTAAAAGTGTAAAATTCCTTTTTAAGATCATTATTGTAATTTACCTCAAACAAGATAAATAAGAAGTTAATTTGTAGAGTTGGTTTTTATTCTTAAATTCATGGTTGAAAAGAGTTTTTAAGCTTTTAAATTATTATAAGAGGGCTTTTTGTTAACTAAAAAGAAAATTGGTTGTTTTTTAAATAATAGAAATACAATTAGTCGCTTATTGGGTTTTATAATTTGTCTAGCCCATTTAAGAGAAGTTTACTTCTCCTTTTCTATCACATGTACATTTATTCTCTAGGCAGTAAATAGAAACCAAAATCTCTTTTATCCCTCTTTGTAAACCTAGAGCAAGAATTCATCATTTAATTCCTAGAAATTCTGGAATATTCCCAAATAATCAAAGTAAGTTTTCTTAATCTTAGTTTATCTTATAGACTTGTTGATTTCAGTTATATATTGTTTAATCTTTGGTTGTTCACTTCTTTTACTTTAGGCGTTTTAGGGTTTTGTAGAAATTGTTGAATTATGGGTGTTTATCAAGCTATTTCAAGGAATTCAAGGTGAGTTGAAAACTAACAAGACCTATCTCTAATTTTATGAATTGCATGCCTTTGATTTCTATAGCGAATGCTTGTTGAATTGGGTGATTTCTATTTGTGATATTACCTCTTGAACCATTTACTGAAAATTGCAAAAACCATTACCATGTGATAATTTAAATTATCAATATATAGTTGTTTTTGTGTTGGCGTGTAGTATAAATCAGTGCTTGAGAAGTAAGAGAAAATAATGCTCGAAAATCACCGAACGACGGACTGTCGGAGGGCAAACTGGAGCTGAAATAGCTCCAAGTTTCACCACGACCAATGGACCGGTGGGCACCATCGGTCCACCGGTGACGAGTATTCCTTGAGTTATTCCAGCTCTAAGTAAAGCCTCTAATTGCCCGCTCGACCGTCCGGTTACCCAGTTGTTTATTCGATTGTTGTGTGCTCTACTTCATGTTAATCTTAATAATATTTCTGAGTTGTTGAATCACTTTGATGATCTTGTTTGTACCGAGTTCTTATTCTATGTTTTAAGTGCTAAATATACAATTTATTTCTATCAATTAGTAAAGCTATTTATAAAGGAAACTTTTTTTTAAATAAATCATATTTCTATTATATATATATGAAAATGTGTATAATTTGGATAAGGATATTTTGGGAATATATATATATATATGGATATTTTAAATTTCAAGGTGATTTCATAGAATTTTATAGGAATATAGTTTTGAATGGAAAAGTTTACAAAGGAAATGGATCATTTAAAAGTCGTAAGTGAAGTTATAAGAAATTTATTCAAACATACATACACACATACACAAATATATATATATATATATATATATAAACACACATACAGACAAAAATGTTGATTTCAAAACTCTTTAATAATTTTCTAATAACATGATTACCTATTATTTAATAAATCTTAAAACAGATTTTGGACTTTATACGATTTGGACGTTCTCATGTGACCTTTGGATTTTAAAAATAAAATATTTTGAGAACCTTAATTCTATAATTTGGGAAATAATAATCGACTTAGTGTTATTAATTGGTTAAATTCTTTCAAATAACGCTTCGTCGAGTATGGTACAACTTATTGAATAGAATGTTTGAGTGGAATTTACTAACCCATTAACGAATACTCAAATTTTACCGGGTAGTATGTGATGCCTTGGTTAAATTCTTATGATTGCTATTAGGAAGTATTTAACACTTTAGGGTTGTATTCTCTTTTAGTGTTCGGTGGGATTGATAGATCCTTAAAAGAATATAGTTTAGGTTTTCCGGTGGTATCCGGAATGAGTGAGATTTACTAGCTTCTAGTAAATGCTTGAATTTTACCAGGCGGTATGTGACATTTTGGTTAATTCTAGTGATTACTAAAAGTGATAGTATTTAGCACTTTAGAGTAATTTCCTTTTGGTGTTCGGTAGGACCGATAGATCCATAAGATAAATATCGTGGATTTCTTTACGATTATTTAATTATAAAGATGAAAAATCTAGAGTCTTCGAGTCATGGTTGCTATGATCATCTTGATCGGTATGGACTATCCTTGAGATTAGTTCTGATTTTGTGTTCCTGGTATGAGTACAATGTTTTGTATCAGATCAGTATGAGTGATACCTTTGTTTGTTTGTTTGCCAGGGTCTGAGTACAATCACTGCGATTGGTATAGATGATCATTATGATTGGTATAGACTAAGATCTCTTGGATTCTGGAAATTTGGATTCTGTGATTATTTTGTGTTCATGAAATAAAAAAATACTCTTGTGTCTTGAGGTAGATTCTGAGTTAAATTAATTCCGTGACTTGTTATATCTTAGACATCTGGATTTACTTATATATCATATATCTTTATGTTATATCTTGTTCTCACCCTTTTAGATATTCAGAGATAGTCTGATCCTGGTGTTATTTTAATGCTCGGGTCAGGCCAAGACTTTTCAGGTTACAATACAAGTTGACCTTTGGATGGTTGTGCTAGCAAGAAGATAAACATTTTTTACTTTTATTTTATCTCATTTAGGATTCCTGTTTGTTTATGAGATGTATAATTGAGATAGAGATTTGTATCAGATGTATATTATGTGAGTCTTATGTTATATTTGATAGACTCTCACTTTTATATATGTATATGATATTTATTATTCCGCTGTGATCTTTGACTATTGCTTATATGATATACTGTTTTGATTCTGAGAAACTGGTGTGATTATTACTCTTAATTGAGACTGTACATGTCAAATTTTATTCCAGAGGTTGAATAGACCGTAAGTATGACATGTCAATGTTAGTTTCAAAATATATTCACATTCAGTCGCACTTATCAAACAGTATTCTTCGTATTATTAGAAGACATCATTTATAATATTCTTTAATAATATGGGTATCATAGAGGGGTCATTACACTTGGTATCAAAGCTGAGTTAGAACATTATAAAATATAATATCATAGATTTAGTCCTAGTGGGACTTAGGGTCCTATTACCTGGGGTGTGTGGTAGATAGTTATATCAATTATCTATATAGGAATAGGAATATAAAATGATTATGGGAATAATCATTGGGACGTATTTGTGAAAATTTTGAATTACTTTACAAATTATTTTTATAAAATGATTTTAAAAGTTTAATGTTATGTAGTAGTGTTCTAACCTATTAGTGATTAGAGTGGCGCAACAGAAGCTGATAGACCGTTTCCATTGAGCTCAGTAATTAGTGGTCTTTATATGGTTGATTGGATGATGTATTCATTGATGAATGGTTGCATTATTGGATTGTTATTAAAAGATTTTCCTTTGTATGAGAATATAGAGAGTTGCAAATATTGGAATTTGTTTTCAGTTAAATTTCCCGTTGGGTGTTTTATGAATTTTGATCGAAGACGTGGGATATCATGGTGTCGATAGGGATTTCTAAACGCTTTGATGAGACAGTCAGACATAGAAATTTTAAATTATAATATTTAAAGTGTTATAAATAATTGTGAATATGTTGAAAATAATAATTAATGGGAAGAGAAATTTTTAAGTGAAATAAATATTATTCTACATTGAGATAAATATTTTAGAAAAGATAACTGCAGGCATATCTTATAAATTCTAGAAGTAAAAAGATATTTGGTAAAATATATGTATAAATGTATATACAAATATGATATATTTTAAAAAAAGTATGTACTTTGGATATAAATAATATTTTGAAAGGAATTATTTTGAGTTATATAGTTGTTTGGAAAGAAGATATTAATTGGAATTTTGAAAATAATATTTATTAAATGATTTGGCCTTGAATATTATTATTTGTTAAAATAAAATCTTTTGCGAAAAGATATTTTGAAAAATAAATTAAGCAAATAATTTATTTATATGTATATATATATATGTGTTTAAAAATTTTGATGGTTTAGAAAACTATAATGAAAATTTAAAAAATGCATTTTTATGTATTAATTTTGATGACATGTGCTGCCACCGAGCCTTAGCAATAATAGAGATTAGTGGCGAGACCATGTCGATTTCACGGTCAACATCGCAGCCATTTGACAAAACGATTCGCTATAAATGGATGGTAAGGCAATACCGTTAAATCATTTGATATTTGTAAATTGTGAATGTGTATTTTAAGGATATAAGTTAAGAAGAATAGTGGGTGATATTTTTGATTTGTTGTGTTTATCACTTTATGATTTAAATGGAAGCCTAGAATATAAGAATTGAAACTAAAAGATGCAAGTAATTGTGTTAATAAATTTTGGAAGTTCAAAATAAGAAATTAATTGAAATCTAAGAGACGGATTATATAAATAAGATTTGGCATAAAGAATTACCATAAGAAGCTTTTTTTTGAAAGATGTAAATTTTTGAAAAGAATTATTTCGAGTAATAATTGAGATTTTGAAATTTGAATTAAAATATTTGGAGTAAGGTGAAATCTTTGAATTATTTCACATTCTTATTCTAAGGGGTTAATTAAGTAGATGTCCTTTTTGTTGACAAGCAAAGAGCTTGCATTAGTTAGACTTGCGAAGAGTGGTTATTTATGTAGACAAGCGAAGCGCTTGCCTTTAATATTTGACATGCGAAGCCGTATCCATAAATTTTTTATACGCTTGATGATTGCTATGGTTTTGACTTGATTGTTATCTTGATTGTAATGATTGTTGAATTTGGCATAACAAATTAATATGGATAATTCAAACTGAAATAGCTATACAAAAATTATAATGAGATTATAGAAGTTCTCTTGTAAAGCAAGAGAAGAGATTTTTATAAATGAATTTGAATTTTAGTATAAGGATATGACTTATACTAAATTAAATTTTCTTTATAATCATCATAGGAAGTCTATGAAGATTTAATAAAATAAATATTTAATGAAGAAAAAGAAAATTCCTTTGGGTTGAGAATATATGTAACCTTTTACTAGGAATTTGTTTTCCTAGTTTATTAATTTCAAATGTAAGAATTTGAATTGAAAAGAATCAACAATTAAATATTTATATTTTTAATGTTATGGAAAAATTAACTCAAGAAGAAAGGGTTTCTTTTCAATAAAAGTAAAATTAAATAGTGGGATAAGAAAATAAAGGAAGTCTTTATATTGTTTTCACATTCTTATTCTATGAGATTTAAATAAGATGAATACCTTTTTAACATCTTAATTATTTAGTAATTTGAACTATAAAAAGGTGTCATATTTTCAAAAGAATGTGAAATATTTGTGTGAACTTATTTTCAATCTAGAAAATAAGGATGAATGATATGTTGACTACTGTAAACTATAATGTTGAGTTAAATTATCGTTTTATATCTTGGTTTAGTTAAAACAGTGTTTTCATTCTATTGATGCTTGGTTAAATTTAAAGAATGAATAGGAAGTCAAAAGATGAATTTTTGAAAATATATTATAGACTTTTCTCTGAATTGAAAATTGCGAGGATGCAATTTCTTTAAGGAGGAAGTGTGTAACAGCCAAGATTTTTGGGTCAATTAAGTAAAATATATAATGACTAAAATTGGAGAATTTAAATCATTAATATGGAACTTATATTCTTTTATATGAGATGTTTGTTTTATAATGGTTAATTCTAAATAATTATGAAATTAGAAAATGAAGGAATTTTCTAAAGTACTAGAATCGTTTTAAAATTATCATTTGGATTTTATTTATAATTTTGTAAATAAATTTAATTTTCATTTAAATTGGTTCCAAACTTAAAAGTGTAAAATTCCCTTTTTAGATCATTATTGAAACTTGTCTAAAACAAGATAAATAAAAAGTTAACTAGTAGAGTCGGGTTTTATTCTTAAATTCATGGTTGAAAAGAGTTTTTAAGCATTTAAATTATTATAAAAAGGCTTTTCGTTAACTAAAAAGAAAATTGGTTGTTGTTTAAATAATAAAAACATAATTAGTCTCTTATTGGGTTTTATAATGAGGCCTAGCCCATCTAAGAGAAGTTTTACTTCTCCTTTTCTATCACTAGTACGTTTATTCTCTAAGCAGTAAACAGAAACCAAAATCTCTTTTATCCCTCTTTGTAAACCTAGGGCAAGAATTCATAATTTAATTCCTAGAAATTCTGGAATATTCCTAAATAATCAAAGCAAGTTTTCTTAACCCTAGTTTATCTTATAGACTTGTTGATTTCAGTTATGCAGTGTTTGAACTTTGGCTGTTCCCTTCTTTTGCTAGAGGCGTTCTAGGGTTTTGTAGAAATTGTTGAATTGTGGGTATTTAGTACGCTATTTCAAGGAATTCAAGGTGAGTTGAAAACTAACAAGACCTATCTCTAATTTTATGATTTACATGCCTTTGATTTATATAGCGAATGCTTGTTGAATTAGATGATTTCTGTTTGTGATATGATATCTTAAACCATTTACTGAATATTGCAAAAACCCTTTCATATGATCATTTAAATTATCAATATATAGTTGTTTCTGTGTTTGCATGTAGTACAAATCAGTGCTTGAGAAGTAAGAGCAAACAATGCTCAAAAATCACTGATCGACGGACTACCGGAGAGCAACCCGGACCTGAAATAGTTCCAGGTTTCGCCACGACTGGTGGGCCGGTGGACACCACCGATGCATCGGCGGCATGTATTCCTGGAGCTATTCCAGCTCTAGGAGAAGCCTCCGATTTTCCGCTCGACCGCCCGGTTGCCCACTTGTTTATTCGATTGTTGTGTGCTAATTTGTGTGCATTATTTCTTGTTAATCTTAATAATATTTTCGAGTTGTTGACTGACTTTGATGATCTTGTTTCTACCGAGTTCTTATTCTATGTTTTAAGTGCTAAATACGCAATTTATTTTTGTCAATTAGTAATGCTATTTATAAAGGAAACTTTTTTAAAATAAATCATTTTTCTATTATATATATATATATATATATATATATGAAAATGTGTATAATTTGGCTAAGGATATTTTGGGCATACATATACATATACATATACATATATATTTTTTTTTGAAAAATTGGTTCATTTATTGCTTTAATCGTAAACTAAAAAGTTACAGTGGACAAACAAACTGTAGCCCAAGCAAACAAAAGCTATAGATCACTTAAACAAAATAAATAAATACAACTGAAGACAAAGTAAGTCTTCGAATCCATACTCAAGTTATCCAGCACTTCTATACTTGAAAACCTTCAGCGCAGATTTAATGATATCGGCACTACCAGTCCACTCCACTTCAGCCCACTTAATAGTAAAACATTTTGTTGGGCCATCCGTTCGTCTTACTCATTGACATTGGAACAAGGTTTTAACTTTTATTCATGAGCTGCTCACGTGATTCTTGATATGGACCGTTATGATAACCGAATCCTCCACTACTATCCCTCACGTGAAGACCCATATCACGTGACTATATCAGATTGATAAATCCCCACTATGCTCGAATGTTGTTAACCCCTTTTCGACTCACGACCTAGCAGGTGCCGAGTTAAGGTGTTTGCCGACTTAATAAAGTATGCCGAGTTAAGGTGTTTGACGACTTAATAAAGTATGCCGAGTTAAGATGTTTGCCGACTTAATAAAGTATGCCGAGTTAAGGTGTTTAACGACCTAAGAAATTATGCCGAGTTAAGGTGCTTGCCGACCTAAGAATGTTAACGACATAACGACTCAAAGAAGCCTACCGACCTAGCAGATTGCGAGATAACAGGGGCTGCCGACTTAACAGATTGCCGACCTATGGGAACTTGCAGCCTACCGAGTTAAAAAGTATACTGATTCAACAAGTCACTGCTAAGAGGAGCTGCCGACCTAAAATGACTACCGACTTAAGGAAGCCAACCAATTTAACAAAGTACGAGTTGGCAAGGCCTACCGAGTTAACAAACTGCCGATTTAAGATTACACGATAACTCTGCTCCGACCTAACAACGCTGAGATACCTTATGCATCTTTACCTCGTCACCGACTTACCTTACGTCTTCAGCGACTTAGGACTTAAGCGTAAAACCAGAAGAGGAGGTGAACTACTAGGGAAGTGTTGGAACTGATAAACCGGCTATGACCTATCATAAGTCGGCAGCGACTTATACTAAGTCGGCGACGACTTAGGACTTAGGAAATTTTCCAGAGACCAGATCAGCTCCTATAAATACCCCACCACTTCCAACATGAAGAGGACTTTTTGGCAATTCATTTCTTCAAGCATCCATACTCTGCTGCACTGAAGATTCACTCAACAAGTAAAGATCTTCCAACTCTCAAGGCACTACAACGATCTTCGTGAAGAACTCCATTCATCCGATGCGGATTTAGCAAGATTCATCACCGAAGATTGAGCTAGTAGTCTAGATTGTTATGTGATCAAGTTATATTGTATTTGACAAGTGATTTGTATCGAATTGTAACCGAATCAGCAATAAAAGACTATAAAGTGGACGTAGGCTCAATTACGGGCCGAACCACTATAAATCTGTTGTTCATTTACTGCTTTTCTGCGATTTTCAGCTCATAATCTGTTCCCGTACCAACGGGTGGTGCTTTCACAAGTTTATTACACACACCGGGTGTTAGCGTTCACTTTTTTCCGTTAACATTTTGGTGCTTTCACTGAGAACCCAACTCAGGCGATCATCCACCGTTGCTTCGCAAAGATTCATAAAAAGAACCTCTCTTTAAAAACCAGATCTGAAATAATGGCTCCTGGAAGAAGAGGCAGACCTATCAGATCCGGAAACGCTCACGAAGGAACTTCCGCTTCCCCAATAACAGACCAAGCAACTCCAACCGTTGGGGTCACCAGGGCTGAATTGGATGACGCAGTTTCTGGATTATACCAACAAATTGAAACTCAAAACGCTTTGATGATGGATAGATTAACTGCTCTGCTCGGGGCAAATCGTCAACCAGAAGACCGTCGAACTACTCTTCCTGAAATGCCACCTTTCCAAGCTGATGGTTCTATGCCGCAACCAACTTGTCATGAGCACATGCCCGGGCAAAATTCCGAGGGAAGAACTAATACTTGCCCGGAGGTGTCTTTGAACAATAAGGAGTACCTGTCTGAAATGGTTGGCCGCATCATGAAAAAGAGCATGCAAAGGGAAGAGGATGAGGCTGACTGGGGATTTGCGCCAAGCAGAACTCCGTTTACTGAAAGGATCCTAAGAGCGGAGTTTCCAAGGAAATTTGCACCTCCTACTATCCAAGCCTATAGGGGAACCAGTGACCCTAATCATTTCCTCTACAAGTACGATTGGCATATGACTGGTGCAAGAGCATCAGACGAGATCAAGTGTCGATACTTTCCGGTATACCTAGAAGGTGTGGCTTTACTTTGGTTCACAAAGCTTCCAGTTCGGTCTGTAGATAAATTCTCCGACTTAACGCAAAAGTTTAAAGAACAGTTCAGATTGTATGCTTCAAAAGCTAAGGATATAATGTCACTGTCTAACCTTGAACAAGCGCCCGGAGAATCAATCAAATCCTTCTTGAGCCGTTTCAATATAGCTTTAGCCGAAGTGGAAAATGCAGAACCACGCATGATCCTGACTTATTTTATGAGAGCCATTGATAAATCGAGTAAATTTGGGATTTGGCTAAAGATGAAAGAACCAAACTCACTTGATAAATTTTATAAAAAGGCCGATGAGTTCATTCGCCTTGAAAGCCTTTCTGCAACATCGAAAGTGGTTACTGCCCAGACTAACAATGACAATGTCCCACCTAAGAAAAGAGAATCTGAAAGTCAGAAAAGGGAGAATGAAGGAGGAAAAAGCCAGGGAAATGAAAAGAAACCTCGCCGCTTTAATCCTTCGGACTTTACTCCTTTAACTGATACACCAAGAAATATCTTTTTTGCAACAAAGGACGTTGTCAGGTATCTTAAGCCGCCTGAGATGACGAGAGGGGCAAAGCGTAATGGAAAATTCTGCCAATTTCACAATCAACCAGGCCATGACACTGACCAATGTCGCGAATTAAAGAAGGTGATTGAAGAATTGCTAGAGCAGGGTAAACTCCAACAATACGTTAAAAGGAACGGGGTCGATCCAACCTCATCCACTCGGGATCAACAACACCCTATCCATCAATCCGATTCTCACAACAACACTGCAGTGCAAGATTCAGAAAAGCTTGTCATTAATGCTATCACAGGTGGACCATACCCCGCAAGCAGAAGTTGGGATGACTACTAATTACCCACAGAACTGCGGCTGGGGCATCTCTCACTTTCTCTGGCATAAAAATCCAAAAGCTATGAATCAAGCACAAATGGAAATCCAGCTTGAAGATTCTGAAACAACAATAACTAACATTCATTTTTACTTAACAGCATTACTTGAATTTGTAAAGATAATGATGGATGTGTAACTTCTGCATTGTAAACCGCTGAGAAATCAGCGTGACTCAATAATGAAAAACTATGCATTGTGTTTTCTATTATAAAATGCCTGTTATATTTCGATGTGTAAATACTCTAAATGTATTGCTAAAATATCGATCTAATACTGCAGGTCATTAAAGCAAAGCTCACCCGTCACAAAGCTTTACAAATCATTTATTAAAGCAAATTTCAAGCAACAAAAAATTTCAAACTCAAGTCCCATACAAGAGGAACTTCACATAAAAAGTTGACGGCTCCACTGTGTCAAGCCCTCGTTAACTGGTTGCGATCGTTGATATAAAAAGGCATCCAACCAAATAACTTGCGCTTACTCTGTGGAGTCATTCAACAGTGAAGTCTACTTCTTCGGATAAAGAAATTTACTTGCAAAAGAAAGAAACACGCGCTTGGAAATGATGATAAAGGATCGCAGATTGGCGGATGATGATACAACATGAGCGGGCAAACATGGGAGCAGCCAAAGGGAGGTATGCCTCTCAATAGGAAAGCAGGTAGATCCACTAAAGGGATACCTTCCCAAGCAGAAGGAATAAGACCCTCGCTAACTGATTGTGATGCATCCGATCAGACAGCTTGTGTCCATCCCATGGATCTACTTGCCCCTAAGACGCAACCTTCCTGGCACACCAACCAACTGATGCTCCTTCCCAAGGGTCAACAAAGCCCTCTAACGAGGCACGCCAATAAATGGAGAGCTTTCCTCAATCAAAAAGATCGGTGGGACTACCAAAAAGGGGCACCTTGTTAATCGATTGCGATCGTTTGTACAAACAAACATCCAATCGAACGACTTATGCTTGTCCCGTGGACCCCTCCGACCATGAGAAAGTAACTTCCAGGCAATCACAAGCCCTCTTCGGAGGCACAAGCCCTCTTCGGAGGCAAAAGCCCTTTTCGGAGGCACATTTCACCCGTGTAGAAGTGCAAAATGCTTCTCTTCGGAGACCCACTTCACCAGTGATGAAATGCTAAAAGCCCTTTTCGGAGGCACATTTCACCCGTGTAGAAGTGCAAAATGCTTCTCTTCGGAGACCCACTTCACCAGAGATGAAATGCCAAAACTGCTTCTCTTCGGAGACCAAAACTGCTTCTCTTCGGAGACCAAAACTGCTTCTCTTTGGAGACCAAAACTGCTTCTCTTCGGAGACCAAAATCGCCTCTCTTCGGAGACCAAAAGACCTCTTCAGAGGCGTACTTCACCTTGCTTGAAGTACCAAAAATAAACCCTTTACTGGGGCACAAAAATCAAAACCTTCTTCAAAAGCTCATTTCACTGTGCAGGAAAATTCACTTTCAAACAAATAAAAGTGATCATTCCCAGAAGTCGAAGTGTTCTTCAGGAAGAAAAAGAAAATAAAGATTTCTCCAAAGACAAGATATACTCTATTAAAAGCAGAATAATTCTTCCCTGAAAAAGTGGAAAGTTATTCTCTAAAATAAGAGTATCGGTCTTGTGAAATCAAGAAATATTACAATATACTTGTGGTATGGGGGCAACACTATACAATTCAGTTACGTTAATAAAAGTAATATACAAGCAACATACCACAAGTTCATTGCAATATCACGTAATAAAGATGTGGAGTAAATGCGTTCTTGAAACACAGACAAAAAATTTGTACAAGTGAAAAGAATCGTTTACTCTATACTTCAAATGAAAAACAGATGTATTCCTACATACACAAGGATTTGTACAAGAAAAATATCTATTTATTTCAACACTATGAGAAATTTTTACATTGTACAGGTTACAAAAAGAAGCGGAGACCGGTATCCGCACAATCCCCGGTCAATACAAAAAGCAGAAAATGCCAAAATCAAACTCAATCCCCCTTCTTCCCACCCTTGGAGCTTTTACCCGGCCTGGTAATTAGCTTCGTAGGCCGCATCGGAGAAGAAGGAGAAAGAGACTCAGCCGGATCAATCTCTGCCTCATCCCCAGCAGCAGAAGAACTCCTCTTTCCTTTCTTTGAAACCACACGCTTCCCCTTCTTCTTGGAAGAAGACTCACTCCCCGGAGCAAGAAATGTAGAAAGCTTTGTGTCATAATCGAAAGACTGCTCCGGGGTCTTCTCGCTATCTTCCAGATCTTCTGCCTTGTGTTCTTCGGAGGCATGTGGTCCATCTAAACCTTGAAGGGCCGCTATTGGTTCTTCCTGTGAACCAAGTTGAGAAGCTGGAAGAGGTATAACTTGAGGAGGAGGAGGAACGACAGCTGAAGAAGGAAGAAGTGGTGCAGTTTCTGACACGACTGCTGCATAACAAAAGAAATCAAAATCAGTATTCTCCGAGAAAAAAGAAGACCGTGAATCATTAAAGTTACCTGGAGAAGCCGGTTTAGCGAGGTCAATCTCAAATTCCCGAGCTTGGAAGTCTTTCATTGCCTCTTCCTCTGTAAGGGTGGTTATAGTTTCTGTGTCAACCTTAGCGGGAGGCGTGGAATGAGAACTAGAGCCGGTAATATCCGCATGAGCTAAAGCCGAAGTATAAGCAGGAGCAATAGGAGGTGTTTCTTTCTCAGGAAGCTTCTCTCCTGCCGCCTCGGCCCGCACTCGGATAAGCTGCTCTTTTCCTTTGGCAAGGGCAGCGCGATCGCTCTCACTTAAGTAGGTAGCTTGAAGATCTGTTTCAGAATATCCGGCACCACCAAATAAGTCAATGATTGCCTCCCACACCTCCGCTAAGGTGACTTCATACTCTGGTCCCAAAAATGAAAGGCTCCCACGCCCCAGGACACAATGCATATAAAAGTCGAACAGAGTCGCGTCAACGGTGGCTATGGTCGCCTTATGGGATTCTTCGGCTGCGACTTTACCGGAGAGAACTTCATCACGTTCTCTTTCAGCCTTCAGTAACTGGGATTGTAGCCTAGCAATTTCTAAGTCTCGAGAGCTGAGTTTCTCCTGAAGTTGAGCAGCGTCATCACGATATTTTCTAGTAACATGCTGTTCTGCTTCAAGCTTGACTTCAGTATCCCGCTGAGCAGCATGGGCGTCTCGAACTTGTTTTTGAAGCATTTCTTCTTTCTGAGAATAAGAAGTGGAAGAAGTAGCAAGCTCTTTTTTAAGTCTTTCAACTTCAGCTTCGAGCTTCACATAACCATCGCTAATGCTTTTCATCTCCGAGTCATGCTGCTTACGCCATTTGTCCCACTCAGATTTATCATTTTCCATTGTCATCATCGCTTCAAGGTTCAGATGGTTGACCCTTTGAAGTTCGTCAACCAGCTTCTGCCACCCAGACATTCTTTCGATGTCAAGCTTTACAGCATCGACATTTTTCAGCATCGCTTGCTTATCAATGGGGACCAGGTCCAAATCAAAACGCACTCCTTTCAGACACCAATTCGGAAATCGGCTCTGGAGTGTGGGAGGACCATCTCCAGCTTGGTACTGTGGCCTATTAATGATGGTCTGGATGTTAGATTCCTTAAGGGCAGGAGAGCCGGAAGATGTATTAGGAGGAACAGAAGCGGTAGTCTTTTCCGAGACGTTAGATGTGTCTTTCTCACCAAGTCTGGTACGTTTACTGGAATCATCAGAAGTGTGACTCTTCCCCTTATCGTCGTAAGATTTCCTTTTATAAGGATCGTCGCTTCTGCGGGAAGAGTCACGTCGCTCGTCCCTACTCCCGTAGTATTCCTCATCCTCTCTCCGGCGACGCTCTTCATGAGCTTGCCTCTCATGAGCCTTTCGAGCAGCTCTCTCCTCATCAGTTTCTTTCACGGCACTGATATAACTCCTAAAGTCATAAGCCTCACGGCTTCCGTAACGCTGGAATTTGTTGTAGTAAGAGCCGCTTCGCCCCATCAGAGAACCTGAAATTGAAGAAAAAGACCAGTTTTAGAAATCCTTAAGTTGAAGAAGCTAAGTGCATATAAGTGCCAAAGTTCTAAGTGTGTGTGATGTGCAAACTACGCGCGTCAGACTACAAACCACTTTTGGGTGTAGAAATGGCAATAAGTTGTGTGGAAGGCATTGTGGTTTGTTGCAAAGAAGAAGTTGCTTCGATAACAGGAGGAACCACTTTAGAAACATCATCTTTAAAGAGCTCCTGAGAGGTTATCATAATGTCGCTCAGACTGTCGAAAGTATCATCGCCATGGTGCAGGGGAGAATTCTCTTTTTCAACTTCCACTTCAGCCGTCTTTTCAAGAGTGTGAAGATTTTCCTCCTCTTCAACAACTGGGGCAAGTGCTAACTTACTGGACGGTCCAGCAATATCGGTAGAAGTAGAACACTTTACCAATGGAGTCTCAGCGGTAAGATTTTGCTGTAAAAATTCTCTAGCAGGAACAGGGGCATCTGACTCCTTAGCAGGAGAATCAGGGACTTCATGTGGCTGAGTGGAACGGGAAGGATGTAAGAGTCCAAATTCGTGGAGGAACTCATCTCTCAATAGAAATTGAACGCTCCTCTCCTCAACCGGTACGGCCATAAGCCTCTCAAAGGTAGCCTTGTGACGAGATTCCCTAGAGGGGGAAGGAAGTGCTGAAACAATAGAGAAAGAAGTTAGCACTTGACAATTTGAACTTCGAAGAATTTTAGAAAAACACAGGGAAAAGATAGATAATCGTACTTCCCACTCTCCAAATGGCGTAAAATCCCGGGGGACAACGAACATAGAAGAACGGGCTCAGGAAACTATGAACACTTTCGGGGAGGCCGGTGATCAGCTTACGATTTCTCGCACTCCTTACAACTATGATGGAGGGATGATCTTTATTTTTGGTAAAAGTACAAAGATAGCGAATTTCTCTGAAGGTAGGAAAGCGGTCCAGCGTTCTCCTAAAAAGCACGCATAGTCCCAGCAAGATGGCGTAGCCATTGGGATGTAACTGAAAAGGGGAAATAGATAGTTGGAGAAGAAGTTCTCGAATGCAGTCATTGAAGGGGGGGATAGCTCCGCTCAAGCACATTTGGCGGTTAACTGCGACAAAGCCACGGGGCGGTCTGTCAGCAGTATCATTTATTTCGGGAAGCAAAGCGTCAGCCTCAGCAATGCCAAACTGGATGCATAGCTGACGAAAGGCTTTATGGCTCAAAGTAGTAGGAGTCCTCTCTGGAGGATCGTTCAGCGGGATAGCAACTGGAAATACATCTTCAGCTTGCTCTGTTCCTTCTTGTGGAGAAGACATTCTACACAATCAGCTGAATGTTCAAATGTGAAGGTGCACGTTCCCTAAAAGTGTGAAGTGTTGTGCAAAAAACTAATGAAAATAAAAGACAAGCATAACTGGAATTAAATTAGTTGACAATCAATCGATTACAGAATTTCAGAACTTGTCAATGATCAAGTGCAGTGTTAATACAGACAAGTCAGTTTCACTTGACTATTATGATTTTGTTTTAATACTTCACTTGAATTGGTTATTGTACAGCATCTCGTTCATATTCATTTAATTTAACTTTCTCGTTATCAACTAATCTGTCACTCGATGTGGGCAGTCGGTGATAGTATATTCGTCCCAGTATTCTGTGAATGTTGTATTAAGCAGGATTATTAGTTTGCAAAATTGAAGCAATATGTAAAATGCATGCAACACAGTTCATAGTTCAACAGTTCGAAGTCCAGGCACAGTTCAAAAATCATCTGTTGAGTGGCCGAAAGCTTAAGTACTAACTCGGCTGCGACCTAAAGCCTTGTTGTGAAAAATAAGTTGTTGAAATTATTCCAAGTTCTAGGTCGGTCACGACCTAATACAAGAAGCTGTGTGATAAGTTAAGTCGGGCTGCGTGCGAAAGGTCTCAAGTCAGAACGGCATGAATTTCTAAGTCCTAGCTCGGCCACGACCTAAGGCTTATGTCGGCGAATAGTTAGGTCGCAAGAAAAACTAGGCTGTTGAGATAGTTAGGTCGCATGAATGTTTTGAGTCGTCTCAAGCTACTTCTCCTCCACCATAAATTTCACCTCCTTCCACCAATTTTCCTCCCTAACTCTTCACCCGTTAACCCAATAGCCTCATAGTCAATGACGATCCTCATTCCATCACACCATTGGACCACCCAAAGAGCCAATTCAAATCGAATCAAACCTGCTGCGAATCAGATATATTACTGCCCTATTACAACTACAACACGGTCGATGGCGATTGCCAAACAATCAAAGAGTTATGCATAATGAATCGCAGCATTTAAACAAATGGAAGTCAAAAACTGGGAAGTTATCGATTCGACAGTGAGCATGGGTGAACGATGACCAGATCGACTTACGAGGTATAATCAAGAAGATGATCGGCGATTGGATGGTTGGGGTTTATCTTTGAAAGCTCTAAAGTGCGTCAATGGCTGATTCGAGAAAAGGAACAGATGAGGAAGAGGAAGAAGGATGCAACTATTTATATGCTGGAAGGCGAGTCGACTTGCACGGTGTACGACCTAGGGCATTTGTTAAGTCGTTACCGACCTAACCAAAGAGTTAAGAGAATCGAAGCATACGACCTATGGCTTAGGCATATACTTCGAGGGGCAAATGTTAACCCCTTTTCGACTCACGACCTAGCAGGTGCCGAGTTAAGGTGTTTGCCGACTTAATAAAGTATGCCGAGTTAAGGTGTTTGACGACTTAATAAAGTATGCCGAGTTAAGATGTTTGCCGACTTAATAAAGTATGCCGAGTTAAGGTGTTTAACGACCTAAGAAATTATGCCGAGTTAAGGTGCTTGCCGACCTAAGAAAGTTAACGACATAATGACTCAAAGAAGCCTACCGACCTAGCAGATTGCGAGATAACAGGGGCTGCCGACTTAACAGATTGCCGACCTATGGGAACTTGCAGCCTACCGAGTTAAAAAGTATACTGATTCAACAAGTCACTGCTAAGAGGAGCTGCCGACCTAAAATGACTACCGACTTAAGGAAGCCAACCAATTTAACAAAGTACGAGTTGGCAAGGCCTGCCGAGTTAACAAACTGCCGATTTAAGATTACACGATAACTCTGCTCCGACCTAACAACGCTGAGATACCTTATGCATCTTTACCTCGTCACCGACTTACCTTACGTCTTCAGCGACTTAGGACTTAAGCGTAAAACCAGAAGAGGAGGTGAACTACTAGGGAAGTGTTGGAACTGATAAACCGGCTATGACCTATCGTAAGTCGGCAGCGACTTATACTAAGTCGGCGACGACTTAGGACTTAGGAAATTTTCCAGAGACCAGATCAGCTCCTATAAATACCCCACCACTTCCAACATGAAGAGGACTTTTTGGCAATTCATTTCTTCAAGCATCCATACTCTGCTGCACTGAAGATTCACTCAACAAGTAAAGATCTTCCAACTCTCAAGGCACTACAACGATCTTCGTGAAGAACTCCATTCATCCGATGCGGATTTAGCAAGATTCATCACCGAAGATTGAGCTAGTAGTCTAGATTGTTATGTGATCAAGTTATATTGTATTTGACAAGTGATTTGTATCGAATTGTAACCGAATCAGCAATAAAAGACTATAAAGTGGACGTAGGCTCAATTACGGGCCGAACCACTATAAATCTGTTGTTCATTTACTGCTTTTCTGCGATTTTCAGCTCATAATCTGTTCCCGTACCAACGGGTGGTGCTTTCACAAGTTTATTACACACACCGGGTGTTAGCGTTCACTTTTTTCCGTTAACAAATGTTGATGATCGAAGCTTTTCAAAGGGAAACTGAAACCCTTCTCCTACCATCGAAGTACTACTTTAAATTCGCCGCTTTGAATAGTTATTGATGAGTTCATTATCTCGAAAGTCACACAAGCCATCTGGAAGAAAATCACACCACCAACCACATAACTCCTGCATTGCTTAATAGTAGTTGTGATTTATGAAATTAGCCCATGCTAATTTTGGGGTTCAAACTCCATGGATGAACACCCATAATCTGAAGGTAGATGGTGTTACTTCCAGATCAACCCTTTGTTCATCTCAAGTGTGTGAATCATGAATGTACTCAGACGTAAAAGATTGAAACTTTGAATTAGCATTTGAATTAAAACGCTCGGCCTCACCCAAAAAATGCACAGGGATAAAAAAACTGCAAGCACGATTTCTCTAACAATAGGATGACATGGATTTATTAATAAATGTAACCCAAATTCACAAATCAATGTGCCAACCGAAAAAGTCCAGTAGGCACTTGGTATGCCTATCAGAGAAACTATCATGCCTAAATCATCCTTTAATGCTCCTTCCAAACTTAAACAAAACCGAAACCATTAGTTTCCTTTATGATGAATTCGAAAATCAGATAGAGTCAGTGATTAAAGATTTAGACAGCCCTGGATGCTATTTAGTTGGCCTTCTCGCCAGATCTTAGAGCCGTCAATCTGAGCCCACTGGTATGCTATATCCTATCTGATAGTCAACCACCATAAAATTGATTAAATCGTTTGAAATTTCATAGTTTGTAAAAGTACAGCCTTCAATTCACGATCCCCAAATTCAACATCGCAGATCCTATTCACTGTTGTCCGCCAAAATCAAAATCTCGATTTGAATGCAGACGATGAAAACACGAGACTGGAATTTGGTACAAGAAAACGGTTATTGGCGAAGAAAAGTGGAAGGAAACAATTTCCCTATGTTGAAGAGCAGATCGTCGTTTCTCTCCGCCATGCGAGAGAAGAACCGTTTTTTATATAACAGTTCCAACTTTTTATACGTATACATACATATATACATACATACATACATATATATATATATATATATATATATATGGATATTTTAAATATCAAGGTTATTGCATAGAAGTTTTGTAACGATCCAGAATTTCATTCATTAAAATTTGAAAATTTTAACTGGTTTTAAATATTGAAAAGTTAAATTTATAAGCTAAATAACTTGAATTTCAAATATAGCGATTTATTTGATAATAAATTTAAAATTAATTTTCAGGAATATTTAAAACAATTGAATCCTGAATTTAATATGAATGAAAATGATTTCGAAAAGTTGATTAAAATTCTATTAAATAAGAATAAAGATAGTGAACTTTTAATTTAAGTTTAAAAGTGATTTATTTGGTTTTATAATAACTCGTTTTAATTAACGTGTAAAAATAGCCATCGGGGGCACAGTCTTGGATTTTGACGAAACCGGTTTCATTGGATTTGTATTAGTGAATTATTATATGCCGTTGAATTTCATGGCGATCAGACATATCATTTGGGCGTGCGAGATCGAAACACGTAGAAATTAGTTAAAGGAATTTATATTAAAATAATTTGATTTTGAAGAGCTATCTTCTGTATATGATGGAATTGGCTTTCGATACATATTCCATTGTGTTCAGAATATGGGTATAACATATAGAACGCCAGACAGCACATCCCATTTGGAGTTCGAAATTTTCGGACGTTTAAAAGATGGACATTTTATTTTATATATATATATATATATATATTGTTAACCATGCTTCAGCCATGCTTTAGCCATACTTCATCCCATACCCACGTACAGGCAGCATACCCTTCCCTTTATTCATATATATATATATATATATATTCGCATTTACATCAAAGAAAAAAAATTCAAATTCCCTCCTACCAATCCTACAGCCACCATACTTCGGCGCCGCTAGGAACATTATCAGCCCTCGTCTCTAACTGCAAACATACTCCTCTCCTTAAGGTGAAGCTAGTGAATGGCACAATTGGGCGGTGGTGGAAGGAAATGACCAAATTTTGCCACCGAACGTGACGCTGTTATTGGCCAAAATTGGTGGCGACGTTGGCGAGTTGTGGGTCGTGACACCTGTCAATGGGAAGAGCAAACTCGGGGCTACTCGTAGTGAGGTCGCGGTGGCGTAAAGTGGATGGCGCCGGCAACAGCGAGGGGATGAACAGCAACGATAAATCGCGTTGTTCCGGCGCTGGAGTTGACGAATGGCGGTGACTTCGATGACAGTGGAGACGTCAAGGTCTAAGGCTCCTTCCTTGGTGATGCAGTGGCGTATGGATGAACGACACGATGAAGTCAGCACTCGAAGTTTTGAATGCCTGGGTTTCGTGAATGAGATGTTGAAAGAGAAAGGGTATAAATTAGTTTAAACGTTTTTAATTTAAAGTTAATTATTGTTTAATTTATTTAAAGGTTCGTTAATCCATATTTAACTAGTACGAGGTCCAAATTGAACGCGGCGAATCACGTTGCGATCGTATCGACGAAGGCTACACTATGGAGTTGGATTGAACGAATTCGGATCTAATTGGAATTTTGGATTAAAATTGGACTCATTCAATTTTAATTCAATACGAAATGTTTTGACGAACAAAAATCAATATGAGTTCATCTCACCTTTTTGGCTAATCAGAAAATTTATATAGTCAACAAATAATATTTATTGGATGTTTGGATATTTATTACTGATGTTTATTGATTGTTTGGATAATATACTAAATTATATTATTAATTGGATATATTCCCTCCTATTGGAGCGGATGAGACCCTATTATGTTTCCTGTAAGAGTGGATGACCCTTTGTATACGAATCCCGCCTCGAAGCGGTTGATTTATACTTTTATGATTATAAACTGTGTGTGATGCAGGGGGACAGGTTGGAAGGATCCAATGGGATTCCTCACACTGTTGATTTTATTTCCATATATATTATGGTATATGACTTGTTGGATGCCATATTGATGACATGAATATGATTTTGTTTATTTAGGGCTTTAGTAGCACTTGGCCTTATTTTTGGTATTTTAAAATATTATAAACTAGTGATTTAATTTAAAAAGGAATTTCAAGTGATTTTGGAAATTTTACATGTTTAAATATAAATTTTCCAAAATAAAATTTATGATTTTGAGAAATTATAAATTGACAGTTTTATAAAAATATTTTTAAATAGAAATTTTGAATTGTGGATAAAGATTTTTAAATCTTAAATTAAGTCTGTCTTTTAAAATAAAAGGATATGGTTTCAAAAGAAATTAGAAAATATTTGATATAAATATTATTAATCATTTTGTACAAAATGATGTTCTACAAATGAAATAAAGTTTCGCAAAGTCATGTTTTGTTAGTAAAAGAGTGGATTTATAAACGGTGTTGTAAATCAAAGGAAATTATTATTATTTAACAAATGCGTGAAATAAATCAAATGATGGATTTATTATAAGATATGGAAGTTTGTTTTAGAAAATAGTTGACTCTATTTTGGAAATTTAAAGTGAGGGTGAATTAGGATTGTTAACTGGTATTTTATAAATTGAAAGGAATTTATAAAAAGAATTTATAAAAGGAATTTATCCATCTGGGGGACAACATTAAAAACGAATGGTGATTGATGTTTTTAAATGGAATTTATGAATAAGTGAGATTAATAAAGGAATGGAGTTATAAATGGAGTTCATAAATAAAGAGATTTATAAATATAGCTTTATAAATAAGGAAACGATTATATGGAAAGTTACGTATGGATTTTTATCAAGGAAATATACTTATGTTTTAAAAGTTGTTTATTTATATTATATTTTGTTCCGCTGCAATTGTGAGATTCTGTGTTGTTTTAGTTTCTTCTCTCTTCCTTCTTCTGTACTTCTTTCCTCTTTCTTTCCCATTACTATCCGTCTTTCCGTTCAATTCGGTTTGGACATATGTGGTTTATTGTCTGCTTGAACTGTACGAATTGGCGGGTCGTTACACGTGGTATCAGAGCTTAGGTTAAGCGAACAACTAGGCTTTGGTGGGAATTTACTCATTTGAGATAGGGTAAGCGAGACCCTAGGATGAGTTTGAGTGTATATATATGAGCGCGTATTTGTTAGTGGTTATAAAAATATCTTATATTGTGTTAATTTGTCTACTGAGTGGTTTATGAATTCTAGTCGGTATATGAGACGCCACAATATCGATAGGGGTTTCTAAACACTTAAACAAGGCAAACAGACACAATATTGTTTTCAAAGTGGGTAAATGAAATAATTTTACCTAAATTATATTTTATATATAAAGGAATAATTCTTCAGAAATTAGTATAGTTATATATGTTGTGTTTGGTTGTTAGTAATATTCGATTATATAACCATGATATATATAAATGATTTATAAACGGAAAGGAAATGAAACTGCCTAAGTATATTTATAAATATGATTTGTAAATGAATGTGGGATTTTAGAATATTGATTATAATTAAAATAATCAACATGTGTGAAATAAAATTTCATAAGTATATCTAAAAACATGATTTGTAAATGGAAATGGATTTAAACAAGAAGTTTGAGAATTTAAATCTCATTGGTTTGAAAATGGTTTTTCAAAGGGTTTGGAAAAAAATAATAACAACATTATTTTGGGAAAATGTTTTAACTGGAAATATTTTAAATGGGATTTAAAGAAATAAAATGCACCGAACTCATCTCAGTCATTGGAAAATAATTTTGGTGATGATAGCCGCATCATCATTATTCATTTGGAGTTTCTAAGTGAGTAATTGTTACCATTGAAGTTTTGTTTTGGTAAAATAAATTTGTTTTAGATTCCAGAAGTGTAATTAGACATTTAAAGGAGTTATGTATATATATGATTTTGAAATGATTTGAAAATAAACCGGTTGTTTAAAATCCTGAAATTTCTATATAAATGTTTTGAGAAACATAAGGTTATAAGTTTTTGAACTTAAAATTTGGAAATAGTATAGATATGAAAAGAAAATTGGAAGTGAGATATGAAATTTAAAATTTAACTTAAGTTAAATAAATTGAGTAATGGATTAAATGAAATGAAGTTCGACATAAGAAAGGTTAAATGAAAATGAAATGGGATTTGAAATGGATTCAATGAGTTGATAAGTGAATTAATGAAATGAAGTAATGGAATGAGTATAAATTTGAGTTATTAAACGAAATTTGATTTAAGTTGTAAAATGAAAATATGTTTTGGAATGTTGTTTGCTAGAAATGAATGAATTGAATTGGGCTAATGAAATGAATTAGTGAATTGAATATGGTTTAAAATGTTGTTTAATGGAATTAAATGTGAACTTAAGTTGTGAATTAAAAATAAACATTAGTGGTTGTATGAAATGTTTATAATAGACTTAAGTAATGGTTTTATGAAATGGTCTATAAGAATATTAATATTGAAAGAATTATACTAAACAAATTTGATATAAAAAAAGCGAATGTAAATAAAGGACTGTAAATTAATTGGATGCAAATCAATTGAAAGTAAATGAATTGAATGAGAATCAATTTAATGTGAATAGATGGGTGTAAGTAAAATTAATGTGAATAATTGAATTTGATTTAAATTGAATGTAAATCAATTGAATGCAAATGGATTGACTAAAAATTAATTGAATGTTAGTAAAATGAAGGTGAATAAATTGGAAGTGAATCAATTGGATATTAATATTAAAAAGAAAGTGTATAAGTTAAATGTTGACATTTGAAAATGCAAATGGATATGATGATAAATAAAATTGGATGGATGTTATTTTTTTAATAAATTCTCTTGTTACATTTACTAATATTGCATATAGTTATGCTATATTCTATATTATATAGTGATGTTATTTCTATATACATATTCTCATTGTTTATTGAGTGATTAGTAGGTGCGGATGGCGTATGCTTTGCAATTGGAGCTCGCTTTCGCATTTTCTTGATTGTATATGCTTGCTAATATAATAAAAGATACATATCTCGGATTACATATCGTACTTTTATATTTTTCCCTATGGGTTGCCTCATCCTCTATGATGAGATGTATATTTGTGATATAGATATATTGCGATTTACTATGATCGAACAACGCAAAGGAGACGCTGGCGAAATTTTATGTAAATTTAAGGCATTAGAATTTTTATAAGAATTTTGGAAAACTTTTGTCAACTAAAATTTGGATTTTAGTTTCATAATTTGTAATGGTATTAGTGGTTTTAGAAATTTAATTATGAAACTAAAGACTTAGGAAACTTTGATAACAAATTTTAACTAATTGTTTTTGAAAAGTTAATGAGTTTGGGGCATTCTCCTTACTTGGTAATTTCGGGGACGAAATTCTTTTTGAGGGGGGAAGAATGTAATGACCCAGAATTTCAGTCATTCAAATTTGGAATATTTAACTGGTTTTAAATATTGAAAAGTTAATTTTATAAGCTAAATAACTTGAATTTCAAATATAGCGATTTATTTGATAATTAATTTGAAATTAATATTCAGGAATAATTAAGACAATTGAATCCTGAATTTAATATGAATGAAAATGATTTCGAAAAGTTGATTAAAATTCCCTTAAATAAGAATGAAGGTAGTAAACTTTTAATTTAAGTTTAAAAGTGATTTATTTGGTTTTATAATAACTCGTTTTAATTAACGTGTAAAAATAGCCTTCGAGGGCACAGCCTCGGATTTCGACGAAACTAGTTTCATTGCTTGCGTATTAGTGAATTATTATATGCTATCGAATTTCGTGGCGATCGGACGTATCATTTGGGCGTGCGAGATCGAAACGCGTAGAAATTAGTTAAAGGAATTTATATTAAAATAATTTGATTTTGAAAAGCTATCTTCTGTATATGATGGAATTGGCTTCCGATACATATTCCATTGTGTTCAGAATAAGGGTATAACATATAGAACGCAATGCAGCACATCCCGTTTGGAGTTCGAAATTTTCGGACTTTTAAAAGATGGACATTTTATTATATATATATATATTTATATATATATATTGTTAACCATGCTTAAGCCATACTTCATCCCATACCCATGTACAAGCAGCATACCCTTACCCTTATTCATATATATATTCGCATTTACATCAGAGAAATTTTTTTTCAAATTCCCTCCTACCAATCCTACAGCCACCATACTTCGGTGCCGCTAGAAACATTATCAGCCCTCGCCTCTAACTGCAAACATACTCGTTTCAGCAAGGTGAAGCTAGTGAACTACACGATTGGGCCGTGGTGGAAGGAAATGGCCAAATTTTGCCTCCGAACGTGGCGCTGTTCTTGGCCTAAATTAGTGGCGACGTTGGCGAGCTAAGGGTCGTGACCCCTGTCAATGGGAAGGCAGACTCAGGGCTACTCGTAGTGAGGTCGCGGTGACGTATAGTGGATGGCAGCGGCAACAACGAGAGGATGAACGGCGATGATAAATCGCGTCGTTTCGATTCTGGGTTGACGAATGGCGGTGAGTTCGATGCCAATGGAGACGTTGGGGTATGGGGCTCCTTCCTTGGTGATGCGGCAGCGTATGGATGAACGACACGATGAAGTCAGAGCTCGAAGTTGTGAATGCCTGGGTTTCGCGAACGAGATGTTGAAAGGGAAAGGGTATAAATTAGTTTAAATGTTTTTAATTTAAAGTTAATTATTGTTTAATTTATTTAAAGGTTCGTTAATCCATATTTAACTTGTACGAGGTCCAAATTGAACGCGACGAGTCACGTTGCGATCGTATCAACAGGGCTACGTTATTGAGTTGGATTGGACAAATTCGGAGCTAACTGGAATTTTGGATTAAAATTGGACTCGTTCAATTTTAATTCAAAACAGAATGTTTTGATGAACAAAAATCAATGCAAGTTAATTACACCTTTTTGGCTAATCAGAAATTTTATATAGTCAATAAGTATTATTTATTGGATGTTTGGATATTTATTTCTTATAGTTGTTGTTTGTTTGGATAATATACTAAATTATATTGTTAGTTGGATATATTCCCACCTATTGGAGCGGATGAGACCCTATTAGTTTCCCATGTAAGAGCGGATGAACTTTTGTATACGAATCTCGCCTCAAAGCGGTTGATTTATGTTTTTATAATTATATACTGTGTGTGATGGAGGAGGACATGTTAGAGGGATCCAACGGGATTCCTCACATTGTTGATTTTATTTTCATATATATTATGATATATGACTTGGTGGATTGCCATATTGATGACATGAATATGATTTTGTTTATTTAGGGCTTTAGTAGCACTTGGCCTTATTTTTGGTATTTTAAAATGTTATAAACTAGGGATTTAATTTAAAAAGGAATTCAAGTGATTTTGGAAATTTTACATGTTTAAATATTTTTTCCAAAATAAAATGTATGATTTTGAGAAATTATAAATTTATAGTTTTATAAAAATATTTTTAAATAGAAAATTTGAATTGTTTAAAATGATTTTTAGATCTTAAATTAAGTATGTCTTTTAAAATAAAAGGATATGGTTTTAAAAGAAATTAGAAAATATTTGATATAAATATTATTAATCATTTTTTATAAAATGATGTTCTACAAATGAAGTAAAGATTTACAAAATCATGTTTTGTTAGTAAAAATGTGGATTTATAAACATTGTTAAAAATCAAAGGAAATTAATATTATTTAACAAAGGTGTGAAATAAATCAAATGATGGATTTATTATTGTAACGACCCGGAATTTCACTCCTTTAATTTGTGAATATTTAGTTAATTTAAATATTCAATATAAAGGTTTTATAATGAAAATAAAACTCTTTTATAATAATAAATAATGATGGTGAAATAGTTTTCAAATTTGGTTAACAAAAATATTTAGTTCGAAGAAAAATCGAAAATGTGACCGAAATTCGTTTTTCGAATTTTTGACTTTTCGGCGGATAAAAATTGTCGAAAATAACGTGATTCTTTGGTATACACACATACATACATTTACAAATATTTTGATATGTAAATGCGTATGTGTACATGTGTGTACGTATATATAAGATAAGATTTTATTATAAAAAAAGTTATTATATTATATAATATAAAGATGCTTCTTTAGACAAAAAGTACAATTGAGTACAAAACATGTTTTAACATGTTGGAACATGAAGTGTTAGGAGGGGGACAAGCTTGGTGAGGTGGCACAAGGTGGTGGAGGGTAAAGGACAAAGGTTAGTTTAGTAATTTACCTTTTCTATTGCTTATAAATAGCCCTTTCTTTCTTCAAAATTTTCCTTCTCTTCATTCTATCATAACTACCTCATATCCAACCCAAATGGAGAATTTCTTTTCATCAAACCATGTAAAATTTCAGTGTCTACAACTTTTATGTAGATCACGTTTTCAAATTTTGGGTCAAGCTATGTCAAAATCTCATTTATTTGCAAAGTGTTTTTGGACTCAAAGATCCAAGTCCGCAAATGGTCCTTCTTATTTCGACCATATCTTCTTCAAAATAATACGAAATTGAGTGTTTCTTTTTATTTAAATTATAGAGAAAAGAATTTCTTAAAACTTTCCTTTTCACCACATTTCCAAAATCTGAGAATTACATGTCCAAAAATCGAGGGGAGGTTGACCTATTTTCGAGTGGATTTTGTGGTTTTCCAAGCTTTTCGAATTTCAAATTGTATCAAGTTTTCAAAGGATTTTTGGTGAGTAAATTCTTTAAATTTTGGGAAATTTTTACCTTTATATGTACTTAATATTTTATGGTAAAATAAGTTGGTTGTTTGGTTGGAATATTATATGGTTTGAATATATGTATATGTTGCTAGTTGTGGTTTAGATATTAACTTGTGAATCGAAAGCTAAAGCGACGTGTTTCATTATAAAATATGATTTTTGGGTTTGTGCTATGATGGTGACATGTTTATGGATGTTTAGGCATGTGTATGTGATGTCATGCTAAGGAAGTGGACACTATGATATGGTATTGACGATTGGATTTCTTTGTGGAAAAATTGGTGTTTAGTTTAAAGGAAATTGAAAATCATTTCAAAGTTTTCAACTTTGTTTTCCTATGCAAACTCTTATGATATGATGGTAAGTATTAAATTGTTAAGGTTTCAATGAGGAAAGTCAAAACATTTTCAAGTTATGGTGTCCATAGCGATAGTCGCTATGGATGCAGTTTCGCTTAAAAATCCGACTGTTGCAAAATTTGGTTTTATTAACTTCAAGTATTTTGAAAATGTTTTATAAACTTAATAATAATGTTTTATAAAGTAAATTAAGTTTTAATGATTAAATTTTTATTAATTATGTTTAAATAATTAATAATTAATTAAGATTTAACATGTTTTATTAATTATAATTAAGTAAAGATTAGTTATTAATTAATTATCTTTAAAAGATAAGATTAATTTGAATTAATAATTAATTAAGTAAGATTAATTTTTAATTAAATATAATTTAAGTATATGATTTATTTTAATTAATTATTAATTAACTATAAGGTTAATTATTTAAATAAATCAACTGTTAATTATTTTTAATGATTAATTAATTTAGGTTTTAATTTACAAAAATTATTTATTAAAGTTGTAATTTATTATTTAAGTTTTAGATTAAAAGAATATTTAATTTATTAATTGAAATTAATTAATAGTTAATTATTAATAAAGGTTTTAAATTTTTATTTAATAATTAATAAAGGATCAATTAAGGGTTAATTTTATAAATAAATTATTTATTAAAGGTTTAATTATTTATTTAATTTATAATTAAATTAAGTTCAAATTTGATAATGATTAATTATGATTTAATAAGAGTTTAACATGTAATTAATCATTTTAAATGGAGTTTTAAGTTTTTAATCCTTGTTTTTCAAGAACCAAATTGTTTTAAAGGTACTTCTTTTTCAAAGATGGTTTTGAACGCAGGGGATTCAAATGTTGATACCATTAAGTAGACAAATAATTGTGAATGAGTTATGTAAATGGTTTGATTGTTTGGACATGTGTTAGCAGAATAAATCCCCGTTCTGCTATAAGTTGATTGTATGGACATATGTTTAGTAGAATGAATTCCCATTTTGCTATAAGCAGTGAATTGTTTGGACATCAATCAGTAGGACAAATCACCATCTTGCTATTATGTAATTTGGACATGTATATGCTGGTTGAGTTGTATTGACATGTTATTCCCTGATTTGGATATGAATTGCATCTACATATATGTTGACTTATGTAAATAAATGGTTTAGTGACTTGGAAGTGAAATTGATGTATTATGGTAACTTAAATTACTACCATTGGGATTGCTAAGCTCTTTTTGAAATTATAAATATGGTTTTGAATTAGCTTCAATTCTTTAATTAATTGGGGGTTTGAGGTTTACAAATTATTTTCAAGTTATATTATTATTTTATAAAGGTATTTATAAATAACAACTTGTTTATAAAATGGGTTTTACTAAGTAAAAATGTTTATTTAAAGTGATTTAAAAGGATGAGTTGCAAAAGATATTTTGTAAAGGATTTTTCTTAAAGAAGATTTACCAAAGGAGTTTTAAATGGGGAAATGTTTAATAAATGATTTTAGAGGTTTGTAAAGAGGTTTTGTAAATTGACTAGTAGACTTATAAAAGTGTTTTATAAATTGATTTTTGAAATTTATAAGGTATTTAAATGTGAAGTGAGCTTTTAAAAGGGAACTTTTTATAAAGGACGAGTGGATTGGTTTATAGTAAGTAATATTTTCAAAAGGAATTTGAAAAGAGAGAATTTTCCAAATGTTTTGATAATATTCTTATACCGCTAAGATAAGTATAAATGTTTCCCAAGTATAAAGGGAAAGTAAGGGTTTTGGAAATAGTGTTGTGTAAAGACCTTTTGATCAAGTTTTATAAAGTGATTTTATTAATTAAGGATTAATTAATAAAGGCTTAGTGGATCATATATGGAATTAAATAAATGTTTGGATGGATTTTTTATTTGATAGTTAAATAACCGACTATCAAAATTTGGACCTAAACGTAACTTTGGAAATATCTAGGAGAAACACATGAGCTACATGGCACAGTCATCCCCAATGATGTTGTATTGTGCGTATAAATCTCATTTTATTCTTCTAGGATAAATGATAAGGAAATCCACCCATAAACGATTAGGAGGTGAACTCCGCTCTTATCTTTGTTTGTTTATTTTCTAAAGAACCGGGGTTGAGTTTACCGGGAACTATCGAAAGTTGTTTCGAAGAGACCGGGATCAGATATGTTATTCGAAAACCACTTCGATCCAACTCAAGCGTTTCAAACTGAAGACATCTTAAAGATGATTGAAGACGGAGCTTTTGAAGTGCAAGGGCTACTTGCTACTAATCTTGAAGGTGATTCTAAAATGGATGTAGTAGAGGTAGTTCCTTCGGTTTCGTTCAGACCCAGAACGAACTTGTATTGATGAATGCTGGCATTGCATTTCTACCTAGAGGGCAGTGTTAGCATTCCAAGATGGTTTGCTATATAAAAGGTAGTCATAGCCTCAAGCCTCATCAACCCGAGAATGACTAAAATCAGGGGATATGCTTCAAGGCTATGTGGTTTGCTACCATTAGGGTATGGTCATCATCCAATCTAGATCGATATTATAGATCATGTATGCTTGGGGCCCCTTAGGTTGTTGATCCTAACCAAGGTGATGACATATTCGGCGTTATCCAGTAAGGGGAAGGGACGGTCTTGACTCGTAGGGAGTTCATGTGAAGCTCTTGGTGTGTTTTATCTAGAGATGCACTATGATAGGTGGTACCCCGGTGCCTTGTCATTGATGAAATCCATTTTCCAATACGTTCCTTTACGGACTTAGTTATGCCCAACTACTAAAATGTGAGATGCAAACATTTGAACTATATTAATATGTATTTGTATCTTAGACATTATTATTGTTAGTTCTTGAGATGATGGTTTTGATGACAACAACCTTAGGACTTGTTATAAAATATAAATACTAACATTATAGTTTAGATATATATATGTATATGCAGGATATAAACATGCAGGTACCAAGAATGAAGACTGTACAGTATAGAGATATAAGACTGATGAATTTATAGATTGAAGATATCAGGATTGAAGACTCATGAGTATCAAGAAATCAAGTTATCAAGAGTTCAAGATTTCAAACAGTACAAGATAATGTAGTTAGTCTAGAATTATGTTAAAACTTCTTGAAAGCACTTACATCTTTATTCGAAATTTATTCGTGGAATGGAATCCACTTCGAGCCTGTTAAAGGGATAGAACCCTAGTGGGATGGAACCTACGACAATATCTAGTGGAACATATAATGGTCCTATTTTGATATCCACTAATTTTATAAAAATGTTTTTAAAAAATATATCTCCTATTTTTAAAAATGTTTTCAAAACTTTCTTTTCAAAAAGACATCTCTCTTGTTTGAAATATTTTAGCCTCAAAACTATTTTTATCGTTTTTAATATTTTGATTTAAAAATTGTCCTTGTTTTTAAACCATCTCTTGTTTTAAATATTTAGCTTTAAAATGTTTATAAACTCAGATTTTAAATCACTTTATAGACTAAGATTATATATATTAAAAATTATTTTCTAAACTCTTTTATATGTTTAAACTATATTCAAATATATTTACAAAGTTTAGAAATCGTTTTGACAAATTATAGAAACCAATTTTAATAAGAAAATCAAAATCACCAATTTTTCCTAGAGCATGTCGACATCCCTCAACCCCCCATGTCGACATAGTGTCCGTTAAATTCAAAATTCAAAATTTCAAAAGAAGTGTGTATTCGTCGTATCCTTTCACGAATAGATATGGCTGTTGATTTCCTATAAATACCAGTAGTTCTAAACGAATTTATAACCAGATTTCATTTATTTTCTCTCCTCTTCATCTTCTACATTTATCCTAAAGAACCCCAAACTATACTCTGTCGAAATACCAAGTGAATCAAACTTAATTATCTCTTGTTTGATTCCCTGCCACTCTCTCCATAAGATCTCAGTGCTATTCAGAGTTATAGGATTATTTGTAAATCAAACTGTTGAGTAAAAGGTGCGGTTGAGCCTTGAAATCAATTGGGTGTGATTGTTGCCACGGAAATCGATTAGGTGATCTTGTGGCCTGGTAAATCAAGAGAGTTTGCCCCGGACTTGAATACAGGAGGGTGTACCTCGTGGCCTTGAAATCGAGGGTGTAATCTGGGAGCTTATTTTTGATAAGAAATCCGTACGTTTGTGCAGGACTGGATGTAGGGTAACTTCAAACCAGTATAAAATCCTGGCATGTTCTTTGCTTTATTGCTTTTATTTATTATTTACATCTGAGTTTGATTCTGTGATTATATCTGTATCTGTGAATTGCATTTGTTGGTGATTAAATTTACATAAGTTTCAAAAAGATTTAGAAAATCCACAAAACAATATTCACCCCACCTCTAGTGTTATTCTAGCCTTAAGATCCATAATCTGCATTTCTCACATTTGGTATCAGAGCAATGGTTTTCAAAATTCTCATAATCTGATTTTTGAAAAATTTTAAAATGGCAATTTTTTTTGATAAAATTATTAACACTATTTTCATATGAATATGTCATAGAATCATCATGATATTGTTGTTTAAAACTATATTTAGTTATTTTGAAAAGTCATTTGATTCTTTAAAAGGGTATGTTGTTTTGCAGGAGAAGAGTTATGTCTAATAACTGTTGGTTAAAAGATACCATATAATCATTCATCGATCAAGAAGAACAAATGGATGTATAATGGCAATCGACAATGAAATGGGTACCAGATCAATACAAAACTTTTGATTCTCATCTACAACTTGATTTGATACTATACTTCTCTCCATCTGCTTCACAATGTCACTGGTTTCATGCGAATCCGTCAAGAAATGATCAAGTTATGGTCAAATGAAGTTTTGGTGAACAAAGAGAAAAAGAAAGCAAAAATGTCAATGGTATTCTTCAAATTGCATCCAGAGATTTGAGTATTTTGTCCCAACTCCTTTTCCATATTGTATTTCTTGTTCTCACAGTCGTTTTGATGGGTGGATCATCAAATTCTGATCAATATTGAGTGAGATATGACAGTTTGAAGTTGGCTATCCAAAACTGAAAACTGTGTACGAGATTTCCTACATTTCTCTTACTGTTCGGCCCGTTGCACAACAATACCATCCAAATTCATCACCAAACTATTACTAGATCGTAGCCCTTGCCTTCCTCTTTGATTTGCCGCTGGTTTCATCCAATTCCGATAAAAACAAAGGAGATATGCCTTTTAGAAGTTTGATAGTAAATAGAAAAATGGGAAGAAGAAGAAGAAGAGAAATTTTTATGAAAAGTGGTGACTGTTGGGCCTATTTATAGTGGTTGAAGTGTCAATACATTCAAAATTCAAATTCAAAGTTTTGGCGCCAAGTTGGTCAATCTACTAAATCATCTATATCTTTTACGATCTTCAAATTCAGTAAATGAATATACTGCGATGATCAGAAAAACAAGCCCGTCGCAATAGAACAGATCTCGTCGTCAAATTCTGAAAGATATAAATGTGTGGTTCACGACAATGGAAGAACAACAAAGTTAGAAAGATAAAGGAGTGAAAAAGTGGTACGCTTTACTATTATTTCATTTTTATTGTTGCATTTAGGAATATATATTTATGCATTTAGTTAGGTATAGAAATTTATCTCTTTTATAAGTTTTGATATTTTGGTACATATATCGACACACCATGGTATACATATCGATATACCAATCTAAATTTTTTAAAGTCTTTTAAAATGTGTTTCCTTTCAAATAAAATCTTACTACTAATTTATTACAACTATACTAAGTAGAAAAGCATACCTTCATTCGTGATTTCAACTTTCACTACAAAAAATTTTATTTTTTGTAGCGCTCAAAAAACGCTACAAAAACTTTTGGTGGCGTTTTGATAAACGTTACGAGAAAACATGCCACTAAAAATCCATGATTTTTTGTTGCATTTATTTTAACGCCACTATAAATGCATTTTTGGCAGCGTTTTTCAAACGCCACCATAAATCTTTTTGTAGCGTTTAAAAAACGCTACCAAAAGATTTTTTGGCGCTACTAATAGAATTTCCAACTTTACCCCTGTTTTACGGTTGCATTTACTCAACGCCACTATATATATTTCGGTAGCGTTTTTGAAACGCTACTAAAAGTTGTTTATTATTTTACACCATTTTTTCATGTTATTATTTCCTGTTAATGGTCTATTTTGGTTCTATTATATCAATCAACAATCACTCACATAATCATCATATTCAAATAAGTTAAAAAACACATTAACCATATAATCAAATAAAATATCCATAACCATTCCAATACAATAGTTTTTCGACAAAATAACCTAACTCACATACAATAACCATTTGTATACAAATTTACACATCGGGCACTAATAAATGTTATATCTAACTTGTGCTAACAAAACGTTTGATTACCCATAATTCTTTGTTGCATACACAAGTGAAAGCTAGCATCATCAAGTCCAAATTTTCTCTCTTCAAAAGTCCGATGCCTACACAAGTGAAAGCACAACAGATAGTCAAACAATTACGTTAACTCGTAGGACTTTAAAAATGAGATCAAACATCTACAACATTATACATGTATATCCTACTATAAATGATGTCATATAAATTATCAAAGTTATAAAAAAAATGAAATAAAGTCCTTTCTTGAGCTTAAATAGTAGAAATCAATTTTGCACACTTACGAACCCTCCTTTGATAGAATGGTGAATCAAACAACCTAAGCAAGAAAAAAATGACAATGTAAACACCTAAATTCATAATACTTCTATAAATTGTAATACTGCATAGTTCTACCGCATACTGAAAAGGGAATACATTTTACCTCGGTGGCATACACGCACACAACAGTAGCATATGTAGCGTCTATAGCAAAACAACCAACCAAAATAACATCCTGTGTTTGAGTTTCTATCAGGTGAGAATAGAGAACAAATCCTTTTGCCTTCTTTAGAGCGTCTATTGATGATTGCATTTTGCTGGGTAATTTCTTCACTTCAGCAATTACCTGGGAAGGTAGAAGAGCGTGGAGACTGATTAACTAGCTTCAACTTCTGCAAGAGCAAGCACAGCTTCATTACAAAGTCGAACGGATGCAATGTGAATGTTCCTTAATTTATGACATGACCGACCAAGACATTCGATTATGCTAACAAGATCTGTAAAATCGTTCTCTTGTTTAGTAAAATCAAGAGATATCTCTCTGAGATTAGGACAACTAATAACCTGGAAAGGGAAAATAAAAACGTTAAAAATAATAATGGCTAGCGAGAAAGAAAATAAAATAACATGTGAAAGTTGCTTACTGTCTTAGAAATATACTGTAGATCAGAAAGCCAAAGTGTTGACAAGCTCAGTGAAGTAAGATTTAAAGATCCAAGATTTGTGCACCCTTCGATTTTAAGGACTAAAATACTTCGGTCCCGTTTGGCGTGCCGTTTATAATTTTGTGTTTTCGTCTATACAAAAGCGCGTTCGTTCTATGTATTGTTGAAAAACAAACAATTTTGAAAAATGAAATTAACATGTAAAATAGAAAACAAGTTTATTTTGTTTTTCGTGTTTCGAGAGATAACAAAAGCACGGAGAACAATTCAACCCTTCGTTGTCCGTTGGTCGTCGCAACGGCTAAGAATTATATATCTTCTTCTCTTATTTCTTGCTATTTCTTAGTTCAAGTTGAAAACACAAAACCCAAAATGCAAAATAAAACCAAACGGGCCCTTCTTTTCTCGGAAACAAAACGACCCAATTCGTCTCTGCAATTTAATCATAGTATATACAATTTAACCAAGTATATCGAGAATAGTACTATGGTGGATACTGGGTCTCAAATTATACATGATAAGGCTCTGATACCATGTAAAGATATAACAGAGATTATATTTGAGGATTAAAGGAGAATGAATATTATCTTTTACTGATAATTGAATTACAGCAAGAAGATTGTTTTATTACAAATGATTTCTGGAGTACAATGTAGCATCACGGCAGCAAATGAATGATATATAAATAAATATAATACTGGGCTAGAAAAATAGATTTTGTAACCACCATGGTCATCTTTGGCCATCATGTCATGAATTACAATACATACATTTATTATGCCACGATGACGAACTTGGAAACCATAGACGGGTATTCAATCATTTTTGTATATACTTTCATAAGCCTTCGTTTAATTAGCTTCAATAAAGTAAATGGATTTTTAGTTACCTAAATAAGCACTCCGCCAGGCATGTATATATAAGGTAATTACTTGGTGATGGAACTCCATTCTTTGCTAGATCGAAATCGTATATGAATACGATTTCTCTAATATGTTAATATCGTCGTATATAATAAAATAAATGTTTCATGAGATACCATGGCTACTAAAGTCAATGCGTGGTGCATACTTCCCCTGGCAAAAGTGCATAAAATTATTTCGGTTCCAATGCATACATTCCAGGCAGGGAAACATTTTAAGCAAACCTCCTTTTATTTTTTTTATCTCAAGTGGTTCCAAAACTAATAACAGAGCACATTTTATCTTCTAATGAGGTAAAATTCCTAGCAAGGTGCCTTATACTATTACTTTGATGAGTGGATAATATGACGAAATGGTGACGTTCTAAAATGATGATGATGAAACTTTTCAATTATCATAAGTCAGATTTTCGCCGAAATAATCTTTAATTAGTTTACAGTGGTCAGAACAACAATTTCTTCTACGTGTATAATGTCATCTACTAGGAATATTTTCTACCGATTTCACTATTAATTATGTAACATAACCAAAGATGCGTTAATTAATGTGACATAGTTGATGTCAAATAAATTAAAAAAAAAAATTACTTTGTCTTTGGAACACCATTCGCACAATTATTGAGAAATCTGGCAATTTTTTTCGTGGAATTAGTAATTTAGTGGATGCTTGAATAGGAAATCCAGTAATATGTACAGTTTGTAGGTTGTTATGTCTACCTGAACTGATTGTCTATGAAGTTATCATTTATGTGATATTTGATTACCAGGTAAATATTTTTTCTAGGTTCTTGCCCACTATTTTGTAATTATGCCATTGGGAATTATGCATGCCTTTTTCAAAAGATTTCCACTTTCGAAGTCACTGACGTTTATTTCTTAACAGTTGGCATAGTGGACTTCAGAAAAACAATACTTTATATTTTTCGCTAATCAATATAAATAGTGAGAGAATTCAATAGTTTGAGGCTAAAAAAATAAGTAATGCTTAGTTGTGACTTAATATCAATGATTATAGTTTCTCATATTGCATTATTTAGAAAAACAAAAAAAGAATTCGAGCAATTTGGTTAAAATAAATATGGGTTAAGAAATGAATTTATTATCGTAATTATCCTTCTAGAATTGCCAAAGACTTTCAGGCAGCCTTTTATTTTCATGTAATCCACTAAACCTATCCATATAATCATTTTTATCAAGTTTCACATCTAGATTTTTGTAATTCCCAATTCAATCTTTATTCATATAAATATATACAAAAGAAACAAATATACCCAAAAAAAAAGTGAAAAAATACAATCAAAGAAACACATCTGTCGATCAAAATCAAGTTGCAACTAAAATTGAAAGAAAATAGATACCAGTAATTTAAACTGTGAAGATCTATGCCATAGCCCACGGGTAAAACCCCTCCTTCGAAAATACCACCTTCTCTTCTTCCTCTTTTGCTCCGTTCGCGTCTTTTAGGTTGGAAGACTTTCTTGAATTGAAAAGGGAAATGACTGGAACTTCCTCGATTTTAAATTTCACGAAGAACTTGTTGAGGACGTGGAACTTGAATTTGACGGGGAAGTGAACGGATTTGGACTCGGGATCAGAAGTGGTGATGTCGAGTTTGGTTTTGGATCTAAAGCATCGTCGTCGATGCTGGACTGAGAGTTGGCATCGGTGGTGGTGTCGAGTTTGGTTTTGGAGGAGAACTCGAGATCGAAGAAGGAGCCATCGTCGTCGGCGTCGAACGATCCGGATAAAATGGAGGTGAGTTTCGGGACGTTGGATCAAATCACCTTCACCGCCCCCGCATTAATTCCACAATCACCTAAATCCAGTTCGAAGTCAGCGTTAGGAGTTTATATTTTGGTAATTGGGATTTTGATTGGCAAAACTTGAAATTCTGCTTTTAAAATCGCGTTTACTTTATTTTAGTTCGGTCGCAGTTTTTGAATTAGGAAAATTATGTGGAGTAAATTGGAAGAGACGTAGTTTGAAAAGAAGAAAAAGTGGAAAGGAAATTTGAGCGGCCACGAAAAACTTTAGCAAAAAATTGCACGAATTACTGGCGGGAGAATTAGCCGCGTTTCTTATATTATCAACAGTTGCACAAAATTTAAAACGCCACCAATTAATGCAACTAAAAATAGTTTTTCTTGTAGTGTTTTCTAATGTTTTTACGTTTTGTACTCTATTTCTTTTAAGATACTAATTTTATTCTTTAAGAAATTAATAGAATGAATTTAGAATGTTAGAATAAGGCTCTATTTATAGATTTCTTTATTTAACAAGATTGCGCCACATCACATGACATTTGTCATATAAATAGATAGTGACATACATGCAAAATGACATGTTTCAATACACTTGTTCTTTAATAAAAACATTTTTACATGCATAATGCCAAGTGTCTTTACACATGATTTTTCATTATTTTTCTTTATGTTTTTTATTTACTTTAATTATATTAACTATTATAAAAAAAAGATTGGGTCAAAAATCAATTGTTTACATGTCAAAATCTAGTCGTAAAATTAGTGCAAAATCATGTTAAAAACAGGTCCAGAACTTTAGATAGCATTTCTAAAATGCCGTCTTTGCTTCTGTTAACGTTTTTTAAGAACTGCAAATTCGTTTTTATAGCATTACTGTGCTACGAAATGCTATAGTGTTTCAGAAACTTTTCACAACATTTGTTAAATGCTACAGTTTCTGTTTTATAATGTTTTGAATATATTTTACTGCAAAAACTTTTTACAGCATTTGTAAATGCTGTCTTTTCTATTTGAAACTTTAAACTATGTAAAAATGATATTTAAATTAAGTATTTTTCTCTATTCTTTTTAGAGTTATTTTCTAACTTATATTAGAATATTTTAAAATAAATTTCTTGTTTAAATATTTTTTAATAATTAACTAAATTTTTTAATGTAAGAGGCCTTAATATAGCACATGTTTATTTTAGTTTTTCAATCTTTGTTATTTTATTTAATATTTAATTATGATATTTTTTAATTTAAAAGGTGTTTAAACATGTTTCTAAATATTTTAATCAATAATAATTTAATATATAGGTTTTAATTAGTAAGTTAAGTATTTTATAAACATGGAAGTTTGGATTCTTAAAAAAACAATTAAGTTAAAATGGATTATTATTTTAAAGAAATTAAATAAGGAGGGTATTAATTTAAAAAAAACATATTGATCATATATATAGTTTAAATCCATATTTCTTAGCAATTTGATTTTGATATTGTAACAACCCTGTATTTTACAAATATTTTTAAATTGATTTTTTTTCAGATTCAAAAGCTTTATTTATGAAAAAGAATAAATTTTGTTATTTTAAATATAAACTTTGATTTCGATGTGGATTAGAATTCCAAATATGACTAAATTTAATATTTCCAGAAAGAGTGAATTTTGGTTAAAATAGTCAAACATTGACTTTTAAATTTAAATTTTAAATATTTGAAATTATAAATTTTATCTTTTATTAAGAAAATAGATTTAATAACTTGAATACTGCTTTTCGTTTCGTTGAAAACGGAGTTAAACTGTAAAAGATATGTACATTTCAATTTTGAGTATAAATTGTTTATTTTGCAATTTTGTTATTTTAAATTGTATAAATTATATTTTCTTTGTCATATTTTATTTTAATATGTTTAATATGTTATATTATGTATATTTTGACTTTTAAATATTTTTAAATTGATAATAGAATTTTTCCAATGTTTACTGTGTTGATTTCCTATTTTTAAAGGCTGTTTTCTTATTTTCTGCTATTTTCTTCATTAAAATTATATTTAAATTAAATTTTATATATTTATTTTGTGAATGTATTTTTATTTTATGTTATTATTTATGTTTAAAAATATATTACAAGCTCATATGAATTTTCTAAAGTTTATACCATTCATTTCCAATTTTTCTAGCCTAGTTGACAATTTTTGCTATTTTCTTGATTTAATTATTTATAATTAATTTTTTTTTATTTGTTACATTTTCGAACTTTAACTGAAATTATATGTATTTTCAGATATTTAAACTAATTAAAAAGAAATAGAGGAAATTTGAAAAGTTTTAAACTCTTGAAACTCCTAAGGCTTTCCATCTCCCGACCCTTCATTTTCCCAACTCTTCTCTTAATTGTTTTGGGCGTGTAATCTGCTCATTTCAGCTGCATTTTTTTTTTCACTTTCACGAAATTCATTTCTCCTCCTCTCACAAAAAAATCACAGCTATTCTCCTTGTGAAGCTTAGGTAAAAAAAATTCTATCTTCTTCTTGTCTTTTTATGATTTTCTACTTGAATTTGCACATGCTCTCCACCTTCATAGCTGTATTCCCCTTCCTCCAAGCTGTGGCTGACCACCACCACCACTTTTCTCTGACCATCACACAGACTAACACCTATCCTCCTCAGGCCAAGCCAAGCCATGATGAAGATCATCACAAAAATCCATCTAAACTAGCACTAGCCATCACCTATGCACTCAAGCTGACCTAGTTTTGGTACCATCACCTTCCACCACCCATGGCCGCCACCAACACCACCTCCACCACCTCCAGCACCACCTGGACCCTCTGCCACGTCATCACATTGGACCCCACTCCTCTGGCCATGCCCCATGAGCCTTGGCCGAGCCTTGAATCCATGTTAAAGTGACATTGTTTTGCCTTGTTGTGTTGTTTCATGCATACTCACCTTTTGCTATCCTCTAAACATGTTTGGCCAACCCTTAGGCTACCAAAACCTGATCCAAATCTTGCCTTAGACCTGTAGTACACCATATGGCTGAACCTGAAGGTTGTTGGAAGCAAGTGCAAAGCAATTCTACTTTGATTCGTGCAGTTGATTCTATATTATTCTATCGTATTGTGCATTTGAAAACTTATATTGTTTGTATTGTTTTGTCTTATGTATTCGAGGAAGTTAACCTTGTCTCTCCCACACTCATCATCACCATGGCTGAGAAAATGAACCCCTTGTTCGAGCTTTTGAATGGTTAAAGCACAGTCAAGTAATCTATTCCGTTGTTGCTTTTTATCTTCATTGTTTCAACATTGTTTGCGTTGAATATTTATGTGTATATTGTCTTGTTTGGTTATTGTTTACAAGATAAATATCAAGGCTCTCCATTCATTCAAATCAAAAGTCATGCTATATCGTGCTTGTTGTGCTTTCTGGAATCTATTCTGTGTGTTTTGATCGCTAATCTCCAACTTTAACAGGTGAGTTATTCCCACCAGACAATATGTACCTATATAACTGATAAACCGACACCATTTGAATCTGTAATGTATATTATCATGTTATATATGCTTATATTATTATCATATGATGTTTATACACCTGTTATATCATATGTTACTGTTGTTTTATGTTATTCTGTTTATTTATATCAGTTTATCACATTGCAAGTTCCCTGTAGACTAGAATCACTATGGGTTGAAATGATACATACCCGAACGGACTTTAGAATAAGGGAATATCGTTATGGGCTGAAATGATAGGCCTGAGCGGTTTTCAAAGTCATTCATTTAACTTGGGATTTGCGGGTTTGAAATGATATAACCCGGATTTTTCTTTTTTTAAACTACGGGTTGAAATGATACATATCCGTATCACTTGACCTAGGTTAGAAAACTATATACAGGCCCGTGGTTATTTTATAAAGTGTTTTGGATGATTTTAAGTATTTTTAAAAATATAAATTTACGAAATTTGACTTAAATAGATTTTGAAATGTTTTAAAATAAAGAAATTATGATTTTTCTATGAGTAAAAATGTAATTAATGAATGGTTAAATTGGATTATTGAAATATAACTTAAGTTTGGAATTTGGAATTTTGGTTAAAAATGATATTTAAGTTATATGAATAAAATGGAAATTTAATTATATTCAGAAAATGGTAAAATATGATAATTTGATTTAAATTTGAATTTAAGTGATTTATTAAAGTATTATTGATTTTTCTATGAATTTAAGTGGTTAAATAAATAAATGTTTAAAATTGATCTTTTAAAATATAACTTGACTTGGAAATGTGAAATTTGGTTTTAATTAAAGGTTTAAGTTAATTAAATAAAATTGGAAATTTAGTTAAATTTGTGAAATGGTAATTTAAATTTGAAGTGTTAAGTTTATTTGTTGAAATGTGAAAAATTGGAAACTTTTACACTTAAATTTATTAAGTAAATTGTTGAAAATTGGATTTAATTATAAGAAATTTATTGTGAAAAAGATATATGTTAAATGATATGTAAATGAACATTTTAAATGTTAAAATATGATTTTTAAAATGTTTATGTATTTTAAATTGAAGTTATTTAATTGCTAGAAATACACCAACACCTGAAATCTACTGTTAATAGCATTCAGAAATGCTATAGATTCTGTTTTGAACTAAAATTATGTAAAAAAGAGCTATTACAACATTTCTGAAATGCTGTAGTTGTTGTAATTGAACTTATATGCTAATATTGAACTCAGGCCTATTATAGCATTCTCTGGAAATGCTATAATGGTCTGCAGTCTTTGCTGAAACCAAATTTAACCCTTGTTTTGAAATCTGAACTACCGCAGCACTTCTGAAATGCTGTCTTTTCTATTTTGAACTATAATTCAACTAAAACTGAGTTTTAACAGCAGTTTTTAGTGATGTCTTTGCTGAATTAAAAATGTTTTCAAATATAACTTATAGCAGTTGTTTTTAAATGCTGTGAAATGCTGAAATTTTAATAATTAGGGTTTTTGACTTAGTAAACGAACTCAGAATGGTTTGAAACTTTGGAAATTGAATACTTGATTTGAAATTATAATAATTACACTTTTAAAAGGGTTAAATGAATTATTTTGATTGAAATATAAACTATTTAAAGATGATTTAAAATGATAGTGAATGAATGATATCTTTGAATTTAAAAGGTATCTAAAAGTTGAATATTGGATTTGAACTGATATGATATTTTATTATATTAAAATGGTTTGAAATGAAATTGGAAAGATATGATATTTTGATATATTGAAATGAATTGAAATGAAGTTTTGGAAAGATATGATATTTTGATATATTGAAATGACTTGAAATGAAGTTTTGAAATGATATGATATTTTAAATATATGGAAATGGTTTGGAATTGATTTAATCTTTATTTTGATAAATATATGGTTTTGAAATGATATTTTATTTTGAAGTAAAGTATTGTTTTAAAAGTTATAACCACGGGTTATAATAACGATTGGTTGTTAAAGAGACCGGGATTGGATATGGACATACTCTCTGTCGATACCGAAAACCACTTTGACAACTGTGTACGCGGTGGAGTTTCCAGAATGAAGTAGGATGGTGGCGACGATCCTAAGGTATATACGTGGACCTAACTCCCGTGAGTTGGCATAAGGTGGCTAAAACAGGAGCGATTGACGGACCAAGGAGGTAGCACCTCTTATCGGACACACTTCTTCGATACCATTCTATTACTTGTGATTGATTTGGTGGCCACCCTTGATTGGGAGTGTTGTTCGAGGTGGACGGTAGTGGCTGCTATGCGTCCCCACTAGTCCAGATGCGTAATTGGTATATCTACCCTGGCATTGCCTAGTTGTGCCGTGTCACCTACCATATCGAGCTTTACTACGATTTTGATTTAAAGATCCGACCGCGTTAAGGTTCTCCATCCCCTTAACGCTATTTTCTATATGATTATACTTTACTAATTAGACACTACTGTATATAGCGTATATTACTACATAGTAAATAGTTTAACGGATCCTTAAAGAATGGGCGATCCCAAGCATTCTTTAAGTTACTTGTACCTTATTACAGTTCACTTGAGTTGGTTTACATTATATAAGTATATATTGTCCTGACTCGAGTGTTTGTGTTTTGCTTTACGCTCGGGTCAGCCTGAGTTAATCACAGATTTGGATTTCCACTCTCTTGGAGATTTGAATCGCTGGAGATTTTCTGTTTGTCTTGTCCTATCTACTTCAGTTTCGTTGTCCTACTCAGCTTGTACTTGGTTATTGTATTGAGACTTCCGTTGTACTTTATTTCTTTTATTGTATCTTATTTAACTCTGATATATTTACATAGTAGCTTCATGAACTACTATTTCTTTTACTTCCGCTGCATTATTTTACTCTGTGTCTGTGATCTGTGATTATTTATTTACTGTATATTCTGAGATTTGCCAAATTTTATTTACAACGTGGTATTTTAAGCAATTCAAGTCCGACATGAGTGTCTTCCTATACACTTATAATAGATGCGAATGGTTGAAAATATCAGGTCGTTACAGTTGGTATCAGAGCTTTGGCTTTGAGGCAAAACTTAAAATGTATGGTAAATTTATTTACAGAATCACTTTCGTTCGAGTTTGAATCTCTTCCTTTTGATTCGATTTCCTTTGAATTTTGGAACGTTCCCTGCGGTTCCGAAATTCATTCGTGTCCCTCACTATTCAACATCTTTTGATTCTGGAGTATCCCATGACTCCACTTCCAATGATCTTTATAGTGAATTGGCGGTCTCGCCAATATTCTAATTTTCTTGTAAAAGGGTGAAAATCCTTTATAATCAACATCGATTCACCAGAGATTTATATTTATCCTTGGTTTAGATGCTAATATCTTTTATTTTTCCAAACTCTATCTCTTGAGATCGAAGGTAGATTTACCCCAGAAAATCCACATTTGATCTTATCCATTAAGTCACGGTTGACCCGGTTAAGGTTGTCCGCGATTTATCTAAGCTTACCTATCTCTCTACTCTGTTTAACCATCTTATCTTTTGTTTCTAAACTATCTCCAAACATTTTGAATTGTACTTGTAAATCTATGTTTTGTTTTATATGTTGTGTTGTTTGGGTTGTCGATGTTGATTTGGATTTCCGATCGATTCGTCTGATCAACGCTATCGATAGGATTTCTAAAACACTTTGACAGAACAAACTGACACAATATTATTTTAAAATTTGGTTAATGAAATAAATTTGGATATATAATTTTATGGAACTTAATAAATTGATTTAAATTGATTATTTGAAATGATAATACTTGATTTATCATTTATTGTTCTACAAATGAATTTATAAATAGTTGTTTATAAATTTATTTGGGAACTGAAATGAATTTAAAACAAGAAATTTAAAGAATTTAATTTCCGATGGTTTCAAACCTTGTGTTTAAAAATTTTAAAAGGATATTATTTAAAGTATTTTGAATAAAAATTTGTCTCTAAAGGATTTTAAAGTTTAAAAATTAAGTGCTCTTCTCTTTGTCGCTGGAATATAATTTCGGTGATGACTGCAGCATCATCGACGTTCATTTTCGAGTTTCGAAGTGAAGAGACCATTCTGTAGTCTTGCTACAGCTTTGTTTTGGAAAATCTAATTGATTTGAATTTCTAAAATATGACAGGATTATAATATATATAGATATATGATTTAAATTGGATTTGACATATTATGTATATATAATTACTTATCTCTAAATGGTTTGAAAGGAATCGGAAGTTTAATTCTTAAATTTTATTTTAGAGAATAATTTCAGTTATAAGAAGAAAATCAAAAATTTGAATAAATGATTCAAACTTGAGATAATTGAATTGGAAAGTTTTACTTGTATAACACACAACTTCATTTCCAATATAACTTACCTAAATTACACAGAAGTTGAATATGAAATTGGATAATATACAATATAGAAAGGATTTTATAAATAAAATTTGAGTGGTTATAATAAATGTTATACACTTAAATTTTTGTTATAAAAGATTAACAGAGGTAAATAGTGAAAAAGGAATTTAAAGAGATTTTATTTAAATAACTTAATAATCAAATTTGATTTACTATGGAACCTTAAGTCTAACCTAGGAATTTTAATAAAGGTTATTTCCTAAAATGAATATGTTGTATAATAAATAATGTATCTTTGAATAGATAAAATAAAATACATTTGAATTGGACATTTTGTAATAAAGTTTATTTAACTTGAATTCATAGTTTAATTGATGTCTAAATGAATAAATGTGTAAAGAAATTTGATTATTATATTTGCTATGATAAATATTTTAATTATGAAATAGATATGTCTGAAAAAATGAATAATTATGATTTAAATAGTTAAAATGTATTTTAACATCACTAAAATTTGATAATTGAGAATTTGGTTTTCAAATGGAATTTTAAGTGTAACTTATTAAGGGAATATCTATTTATGAAATGGGTATTTTAAATAAAGAGTTAGGTTATGTGTTAATTAAGAGTTAAGTAAAATAGTGAACTTTTAACTTAATAAATGAAGTATAGTTTGATTTGAATATTCCATTCATAAAAGTTTGTTTTAATAAGTCATAAGTTAAATGATATCCAAATGAATATTTCTGAAATTGAACTGATTTGAAATATTAATATATCTACTGTAGCATTTTATAAGTGCTGCTATTTTGAAAATACAGTGTTTTGGAAATTTTTATAATTGAATGAACTTAGAAATGTTACAACTTTAAAATGAATATTATTTGACCTTGAATTAAAATGGTTTAAATGAAGATTTTTTTTAAAGGTGTTTTGATTTTCTAAGTGTTATGTTTTTTTTTGAATAACATTTCCAAAGTGTTATGATTTTAGTAGTGTGATTTCCAAATGATAAACATCCCTAAATTATTATGATTTCAAAGCATTATGGTTTCAAATTATTATCTTATCTTGTTTTTCAAACTACCTTTTGGTTGTTCTTATTTCTCTTATCTTGTTACAGAATGGGAAGGCTATTGCTTATACCAGTCCGTTTAGAAATCTTTCTGTAATCTTTGATAATTTTTGTTACTCATCTGGATCTGAACACTGTTTTTCCATTCATAGACCGTCGGTCAAGTGAAAGGGGTGATTCAGACTCTAGAGGATCTTTTTCGTGCTTATATTCTTGATTTGATCACCTCCATCTTGTTAAACTTACCTATAACAATAGTTATCAGGTGTAATTCCAATCTTCTTATCATCTTGTCTTAATTCTATTTCATTCCATCTTTTTCTGTGCTTTCCCGTACCTCGTTCTTTTCGGGGACGAAAAGTTTTGAGTGGGGGAGAGTGTAACAACCCTGTATTTTACAAATATTTTTAAATTATTTTTTTTTCAGATTCAAAAGCTTTATTTATGAAAAAGAATAAATTTTGTTATTTTAAATATAAACTTTGATTTTGATGTGGATTAGAATTCCAAATATGACTAAATTTAATATTTCCAAAAAGAGTGAATTTTGGTTAAAATAGTCAAACTTTGACTTTTAAATTTAAATTTTAAATATTTGAAATTATAAATTTTATCTTTTATTATGAAAATATATTTAATAACTTGAATACTACTTTTCGTTTCGTTGAAAACGGAGTTAAACTGTAAAAGATATGTACATTTCAATTTTGAGTATAAATTGTTTATTTTGCAATTTTGTTATTTTAAATTGTATAAATTATATTTTCTTTGTCATATTTTATTTTAATATGTTTAATATGTTATATTATGTATATTTTGACTTTTAAATATTTTGAAATTGATAATAGAATTTTTCCAATGTTTAATGTGTTGATTTCCTATTTTTAAAGGCTGTTTTCTTATTTTCTGCTATTTTCTTCATTAAAATTATATTTAAATTAAATTTTATATATTTATTTTGTGAATGTATTTTTATTTTATGTTATTATTTATCTTTAAAAATATATTACAAGCTCATATGAATTTTCTAAAGTTTATACCATTCATTTCCAATTTTTCTAGCCTAGTTGACAATTTTTGCTATTTTCTTGATTTAATTATTTATAATTAATATTTATTTATTTATATTTTTTTTATTTGTTACATTTTCGAATTTTAACTGAAATTATATGTATTTCCAGATATTTAAACTTATTAAAAAGAAATAGAGGAAATTTGAAAAGTTTTAAACTCTTTAAACTCCTAAGGCTTTCCATCTCCCGACCCTTCATTTTCCCAACTCTTCTCTTAATTGTTTTGGGTGTGTAATCTACTCATTTCAGCTGCATTTTTTTTTCACTTTCATGAAATTCATTTCTCCTCCTCTCACAAAAAAATCACGGCTATTCTCCTTGTGAAGCTTAGGTAAAAAAAATTCTATCTTCTTCTTGTCTTTTTATGATTTTCTACTTGAATTTGCACATGCTCTCCACCTTCATAGCTGTATTCCCCTTCCTCCAAGCTGTGGCTGACCACCACCACCACTTTTCTCTGACTATCACACAGCCTAACACCTCTCCTCCTTAGGCCAAGCCAAGCCATGGTGAAGATCATCACAAAAATCCATCTAAACTAGCACTAGCCATCACCTATGCACTCAAGCTGACCTAGTTTTGGTACCATCACCTTCCACCACCCATGGACGCCACCAACACCAACTCCACCACCTCCAGCACCACCTGGACCCTCTTCCACGTCATCATCTTGGGCCCCACTCCTCTGGCCATGCCCCATGAGCCTTGGCCGAGCCTTGAATTGCCTTGAATCCATGTTAAAGTGACATTGTTTTGCCTTGTTGTGTTGTTTCATGCATACTCACCTTTCGCTGTCCTCTAAACATGTTTGGCCAACCCTTAGGCAACCAAAACCTGATCCAAATCTTGCCTTAGACCTGTAGTACACCATATGGCTGAACCTGAAGGTTGTTGGAAGCAAGTGCAAAGCAATTCTACTTTGATTCGTGCAGTTGATTCTATATTATTCTATCGTATTGTGCATTTGAAAACTTATATTGTTTGTATTGTTTTGTCTTATGTATTCGAGGAAGTTAACCTTGTCTCTCCCACACTCCTCATCATCATGGCTGAGAAAATGAACCCCTTGTTCGAGCTTTTGAATGGTTAAAGCACAGTCAAGTAATCTATTCCGTTGTTGCTTCTTATCTTCATTGTTTCAACATTGTTTGCGTTGAATATTTATGTGTATATTGTCTTGTTTGGTTATTGTTTACAAGATAAATATCAAGGCTCTCCATTCATTCAAATCAAAAGTCATGCTATATCATGCTTGTTGTGCTTTCTGGAATCTATTCTGTGTGTTTTGATCGCTAATCTCCAGCTTTAACAGGTGAGTTATTCTCACCAGACAATATGTACCTATATAACTGATAAACCGACACCATTTGAATCTGTAATGTATATTATCATGTTATATATGCTTATATTATTATCATATGATGTTTATACACTTATTATATCATATGTTACTGTGACGACCGCCCATGACCCCTGCACTGAACCTAGAGAAAGTGCGCTGTAAAGTGTGCCAGGCGACCATGGACGATTGTCAGGGTAAATTAAAAACAGCAGAATCTATCGTATTACTCACAGCGCATGGACAAAATACAATAGAATATATATATAGTGAAGCTTCACAGAAATAGAATCTCATCAATAAAACTTCATAATAGTTGAATACAGCATCTGAATAGTCAATACATCAAGCCTCACTACATATCACTCAGAGAATTATACAAAGCAGCGGAACATCCAGTACATATAGTAAGAAAATAATATGAAAGCCTCCAACTCGTCTTGGACATCAGCATCGTGGGAAGCAAGAACAGCACCTGTCACCTGCTACCTAGTCTGCCCATCCCAAAATGGACGAACAACCCAAGGCAATAAGAGTAAAACATAAAGCCTTGAGTCAGACAACAGTCTTAGTGAGCGGTAAATTAACTAACAACATACCAAAAGTGCATAAAGGAAAAGGAATAGGAATGCAACCCTCCCACTCCACCTCTTTCTACAGTGATAGCCCCCAGACACACACTAAGCAGAAGCAAACATAGCAGAGCATACAATTTAAAGTAAAGCAATTATCACTCGAGTCAAGGGCGATGTTTTCCAAGTACAAATCCCCAAGGCCTAAACCAAGATCAGATAAGCACCAAGAAAATACCGCTCTTGAGACCGAATGACGATACAACCAAACATCCATGACTCTGGCTATCACTATTATCATTGCTTCAATATCACCGTTAATTGAATGACCGGCACATTCTTTCAGCCGTCCGTCAAGGGCTAATGGAAACCCCGGTTCTAGACATAACTCTGCACGTCATCGTGACCCGTGCCTAGGACTATCGAATCTACCCAGAGTACTTGACTATCAATCATTAGCCTTCAGGGACTATCGAATCTGCCCAACGTACTCTTGCTTTGAGCATGCTAGAACCTTCAACAACGATGAGATCTCAGCCTTCTAGTCATCCTCCTCGACGACTATTTCCATACTAGCTCAAGCGCCTCTCGAGCAAACCATTATCCTCTAACTCGAACCATTTCACCGAGTTATCAACATGCTTGGAATGATCCCGTCTAGATTAGACCAAGACTATCTCATCTCATGCATCGCCTCATCATCATCATAGCAAAGCTTCATCTCAACATCATCATCAAATCTATCCATATGAGCTTCATCATCCGCTATATATGCCACGAGCAGCTTTTCCAATTCAAGAGCCTTTCCCTTAGCTTTTGAATCATCTTCGACCAACTTGTCTAAATCAAATCATCAATCATCTAATTCATAGCAATCAATCAAGTCAAACATTAATCCAAGTAATCAAGCATTCAAATATGATCCAAATAGACAATTATAACAATAATGGCAATTTCGTAAATAAAGAGTCAAAAGTCCAACAAGCATGAAAACATGAACAATATCTCTATAATCTTGATGAATGAACTTGCATAGGTTAACATATAGTAAAATGGATGTCAAATCATCATGAACCATGGATCTATATGGATCTATACTTAGGTTTACAAAAATGCATGGAAATCACTATTTTACACCAAAATCAAGCCAACAATCCGATATACTCCTTTGGATCCGTGTGAGAGATAATCACCACTCACCAAATCACCAAATCAACTCAAAAGCAACACACTTCTGATCTGGACAGCGAAGGATCTAACTTGATCTATCACAAATCCGCTTCAAACGATGAAATCTCTCTTCGATGGATGAAGATCTTCAATCTAAGCTCTTCAATCTTCGATTTGATCTTCAATATGTATGGAAGGAATCACTAGATTAGAGTGGAGAAAAGAAGTGAAGAAGTGTAGAAGTCGAGTTCTCAAAATGGCAGCACTTCGTCGCTTCGAAATCCGGATCCCAAAAAGTGAGAAAAACCTTCCTATTTATAGCTGAAATCCCCTTAGGTCACACACTCTTAGGTCGTCCACGACCTAACAAACTCTCCGACCTAACTCTTTGCGACTTAACACAACGCAGGCGCGCGACCTATCACCACGCGACTTACGACCTATCGAAACTCACTTGTCTACGACTTACGACTTAGCAGCTCAACTCCTAAGTCGCTCGCGACTTAACAACTCCTAGGTCGCTCACGACCTAACACTCAGGCAAAACCCAACGACCTAACGCAGATACTTCCTCGCGACCTAACCACTCAACAGAGTTACGACCTACGACTTAACTAAGACGCGACCTAACTAATCTTAGGTCGTCTACGACCTAACAAACCTGCAACCTTACTAACTTAGCCAGGATATGACTTAACTCCTTAAGTCGTCTAACGACCTAACTACTAAGTCGCTCCACTCCACTAGGTCGTATACTCCTTAGCTCGCATCTCCCTTAGGTCGCTAACATCCTATAAGTCGTTCCAAACTAACACACGACCTAAACCACTATGCGACCTAAGTGCTAGGTCGTTAACTTTCTTAGGTCGCTGCCTTTCCTATAGGTCGCTCCAACACTTAGGTCGTTCACTCGACCTATCCTACCTCACGACCTAAGCTTATCACACGACCTATCTCCTATACGACCTATCCCAAACTCCTTAGGTCGCCAGTTTCTATAATTCGCCTATTTCCTTAAGTCCTCTACGACCTAAGCCTCAACATATGACTTATCTAACATACGACCTAACCCCAAATCCTTAGGTCGCCAACCTCAACTTCCTTAGGTCGCCTATCCTTCTTAAGTCGGTCAATTCTCTTAAGTCGCTCTCGATCTAATTCTACTCGACTTAAGCTTCGAACGACTTAAACCCTAGATGACTTAACAACATTACAACCTAATGAAAATAGTTTTACGATGTTTCGATCCGTAAAAATACGGGTCGTTACATTCTCTCCCCCTTAGGAATTTCGTCCCCGAAATTCCAAACAAACAAGAGAAATCAAAGACTATTCTGCACACCTACCATCCATAGCAATCAACAAACCATGCATCCAATTCTAGCTTAGCATGCAGAATTCTAAAACTAGAACAAGTTACAATATCGTGAGATGACACGACACCTTAGGGCCATACCTTGAAGAGTTCAGGATGAGCTGCTTTCATCCTCTCTTCCACCTCCCACGTATAGTCGTTATCATCATCACTCCATTGTACCTTGAGCAACTTAACTACCTTCCTCCTAAGCTGTTTCGTGTCGGTTTCCACAACACGAAGCGGCTTACGAAGTCTCTTATCGACTGAATCAACTTCGAAATCTTCACAGCTATCAGCAGAAACCACTGTATTCGAGTCGTGCACATACTTCCGTAGATACGATACATGAAAAACATTGTGCACACTCGACATCTTTTCTGGTAACTCCAATCTGTAGGCGAGCTTTCCAATTCGCTCAATGATCGGGAATGGTCCAACAAATCTCGGAGTCAATTTCCCTTTCTTTCCGAATCGAATAACATTCTTCAGTGGAGAAATCTTCACAAAAACCATATCACCAACGTCGAATTCCAATTCCTTACGACGCTTATCGGCATAACTTTTCTAACGGTCTTGGGCTGCCTTCATTCGTTGCCGAATGATCTCTATGCAATCCGAAGTCTGTCGAATCATCTCTGGCCCAAGTATCAGCTTTTCTCCGGTCTCTATCCAACATGTCGGAGAGCTACACGGTCTTCCATACAATGCCTCATACGGTGCCATACCAATGCTGGACTGGTAACTGTTGTTATATGAAAATTCCACCAGATGAAGGTGATCTTCCCATGATCCTCCGAAATCCATAACACAAGCTCTGAGGAGATCTTCCAAAACTCGGTTGACTCTCTCAGTCTGACCATCTGTTTGGGGGTGATAAGCTGTACTCAAACACAACTCGGTTCCCAAAACTTCCTGGAAGCTCTTCCAAAATCCACTAGTGAACAATGGGTCTCGATCGCTCACTATACTCTTCGGAATACCATGGAATCGAACAATCCACTTAACATACAACTCTGCCAACTTTGATGCAGTCCTAGTCGATCGGACGTGAATGAATCTTGCACTCTTAGTCAGACGATCTACGATGACCCAAATCCCTTCATTTCCCGTTCTTGTTCTAGGTAGTCCATCAATAAAATCCATCGATATTTGTTCCCACTTCCATGTAGGAACTTCTAATGGCTGAAGCAATCCACTTGGCTTCTTCTGTTTGGCTTTTACCAACTGGCAGTTCATGCATTTGGAAATAAAATTTCCAACATCCTTCTTCATACCTTCCCAGTAGTAGGTTCTCTTCATATCCCGATACATCTTATTTCCACCTGGATGAATTGTCAACTTCGAGTGATGACTTTCCTTCAGAACATCACTCCTCAATTCATCTATATCGGGAACAACTAGTCGTCCTTGCTTCCGAAGCCAACCTTCTCGATCGACCTCGAATCCTTTATCCTGTTCTGGATCCAATCCAGATTCCAAATCACGGATAATCTTGACAATCTTATCATCTCGCTTTTGACTCTCGCCAATCCTTTCCACAAGAATCGGTCTTATCGATAAGTTCGCCAACATCTCAGGTTCCAATCCACATCTAGGCCTGAAGTCAAATCCAGCTAAATACTCGAGATTCTTCCATTCTGAAAACATGGCTCCCAATCCTGCATGTCTTCGACTTAACGCATCTGCCACTGCATTACCTTTTCCCGGAGTATAAGCTATACCAAAATCATATGATGCCAAAAACTCTAGCCAACGTTGCTGCCGAAGATTCAAATCCTTTTGGGAGAAAAGATACTTCAATGACTTATGATCCGTAAACAACTCGAATCGAACTCCCAATAGATAATGTCTCCACATCTTCAGAGCAAAAACAATCGCTGCTAACTCCAAATCATGAGTCGGGTAATTCCTCTCATGCGGCTTCAGTTGTCGACTTGCATACGCAACAACTTTATCCCTCTGCATCAGCACTGCTCCAAGTCCAGTACCACATGCGTCGAAGTAAACCACCATCTCATCATTCCCACTTGGAATAGTCAAAACAGGAGCACTTGTCAATCGCTCTTTCAGGATTCTGAAAGCTTGCTCACACTTATCTTCCCATCTGAACACTTGGTTCTTCTTTGTCAATCCTGTTAATGGTGCAGCCACCTTGGAGAAGTCTTTGATAAACCGTCGATAATATCCTGCTAATCCAAGAAAACTTCTCACATCAGATGCATTCTTAGGTCTAACCCAATCCTGGATTGCTGCCACCTTAGCGGGATCAACCGCTATTCCATTTCCAAAGATAACATGGCCTAAGAACCTCACTTCACTCTTTCAGAAGTGACACTTCGAAAACTTAGCCTTCAGCTGATGTTTCCATAAGATTTCCAAAACAATACGCAAGTGCGTCTTGTGCTCTTCTTCAGTTCTGGAATAAATCAGAATATCATCCACGAACACAAGCACGAACTTGTTCAACTGATCTCTGAACACTCTATTCATAAGATCCACAAAATATGCTGGCGCGTTAGTCAATCCAAACGGCATTACCAGCCACTCAAAGAAACCGGATGGTGTCCTAAAGGCAGTCTTCGGCACACTATCCTTAGCCACTCTTAACTGGTGAAATCCCGTTGCCAAATCCATCTGAGAAAACACCTTAGCTTCGTGAAGCTGATTAAACAAGTCATCTATTCTCGGCAATGGATACTTGTTCTTCTTAGTCACTTTATTCAGCTCACGATAATCCACACACAATCTCAATGATCCATCTGCCTTGGTTGCAAACACAACTGGTGCACCCCATTCGGACACACTACGCCGAATGAATCCTTTATGTAAAAGATCATCAACCTGCACCCTCAACTCCTGCTGTTCCCTAGGCGCCATCCGCCTAAGAGGCATCACAATAGGTCTGGCTCCTTCAACTAGATCTATACGAAACTCGATCTCTCTATGCGGCGGTAACCCTTTGACCTCGTCAAAGACATCCTCAAATCCATTAGCGATTGGCATAGATGACAGTCCATCCCGTGGAACAACCAGCGAATACATGAAGCTCATGAAGACGCCTTCTTCATGCTTACATCGTATCACAATCCTTCGCCCCTCCACATTCTCGACTGTCACTTCCAACCTTTCACAATCAACCTTTGTCGCATACTTCCTAAGCCAGTCCATACCCAAAATAATTCCGAACCCCGCAAAGTTCAGAACATAGCAATCATAAACAAAAGAGCAATCATGACTCGATACAATCAGACCACGGCATAGCATACACAAACAAGACGAATCCCCAACTGGATTAGTCACAACCAATGGCCTATCAACAATATCCGGTTCTAAACCCAACCGGCTTACAAGTTCACTACAAACAAACGAATACGACGCCCCAGTATCAAATAACACTCTAACTGGAACACCACATATGGAAAGAGTACCTTGAACCACTACACTCTTTCCCTTCTCTTCAGCGGTCGGAGCTTTCGAAGATGATGGAACAGCCCCCAAAGCATAAGCTTGCACAATCTGCTTGTCCCTCCTCAGTTCTGGACAATTCTTCCTGATATGCCCCGGCTTGTCACAGTTGTGACACTTCATCGGCACCTTCGGATTCTTGCAATCCCTAGAGTAATGGCCCTTCTGCTGACAATTGTAGCAGGTCACCTCGCCTTTCGGCTTCTTCTGGCCATCCTTACCCTTTTGCTGCTGCTGCTTCCTCTTCTTGTTTCCACCCTGCTGGGGTTTAGACTCTTCCCTGGTTACAGCAACAACAGATCCTTCCTTAGGAAACAGATTCTCATGCCTAAGAGCTTTCTCCACGAGCTTCTCAAATGAATCGTCCAAATGATCCACCAACTGCCTCCCAAGATAACTATCCAAGCCTATCACAAACTTCTCGTTCTTCTGATACGAAGATTCAATATACGACCGGGCATACTTGGACAAAGCTTCAAACTCAGAAACATACTCAAGAACTGGTCTTCCTCCTTGCTTGAGCTTCACAAACTTCTTGAACAGAACAGACTTCTGAGCTGTAGAAATGAACTTAGCTTCAAATCTGACTTGGAATTGCTCCCAAGTAATCTCTTCCTCCGGAGTATCAATAGTGATAGAATTCCACCAATCAGAAGCCTTCCTTGAAGCTGTCTTGATGCTAACTTCCTCTTAGTTGCATCCTCAATTCCCAAGTCACCAAAGATCATTCTACAAGCATCTATCCACCTCTGGACCTCAATGGTTGATTCTGTTCCCAAGAAAACCTTTCCTCCAAGAGCAGTGTAATCCTTACACAACTTAGCAAAATCCACCAGTTTTGGAGTTTGAACTTGAATTCCAACATCTACCGATGGCCCCGGAGCTAGCATCCTTCTCATGATCGAAGTCATCATAGCTTCGAACCTAGCAGCATAATCAGCAGCCCCTTTAGTAGCACGGCCTTCCCCAGCAGTTGGTCTCCCTCTTCGACTCATTCTCAATATCTATAAAAAGGAATGATTAGCACACCTTGAGAAACAACTGCATAAAGGACTCAAACTCTACTAAGCTACTATATTATATATAGTAATCATCCATCAAAATACAATTACGTCTCTCATACGTAGTTACGTCAGCGAGCGTTGGGTAAAATCGATTAACCAAAGCTCTGATACCAAATGTGACGACCGCCCATGACCCCTGCACTGAACCTAGAGAAAGTGCGCTGTAAAGTGTGCCAGGCGACCATGGACGATTGTCAGGGTAAATTAAAAACAGCAGAATCTATCGTATTACTCACAGCGCATGGACAAAATACAATAGAATATATATATAGTGAAGCTTCACAGAAATAGAATCTCATCAATAAAACTTCATAATAGTTGAATACAACATCTGAATAGTCAATACATCAAGCCTCACTACATATCACTCAGAGAATTATACAAAGCAGCGGAACATCCAGTACATATAGTAAGAAAATAATATGCAAGCCTCCAACTCGTCTTCGACATCAGCATCGTGGGAAGCAAGAACAGCACCTGTCACCTGCTACCTAGTCTGCCCATCCCAAAATGGACGAACAGCCCAAGGCAATAAGAGTAAAACATAAAGCCTTGAGTCAGACAACAGTCTTAGTGAGCGGTAAATTAACTAACAACATACCAAAAGAGCATAAAGGAAAAGGAATAGGAATGCAACCCTCCCACTCCACCTCTTTCTACAGTGATAGCCCCCAGACACAAACTAAGCAGAAGCAAACATAGCAGAGCATACAATTTAAAGTAAAGTAATTATCACTCGAGTCAAGGGCGATGTTTTCCAAGTACAAATCCCCAAGGCCTAAACCAAGATCAGATAAGCACCAAGAAAATACCGCTCTTGAGACCGAATGACGATACAACCAAACATCCATGACTCTGGCTATCACTGTTATCATTGCTTCAATATCACCGTTAATTGAATGACCGGCACATTCTTTCAGCCGTCCGTCAAGGGCTAATGGAAACCCCGGTTCTAGACATAACTCTGCACGTCATCGTGACCCGTGGCTAAGACTATCGAATCTGCCCAGAGTACTTGACTATCAATCATTAGCCTTCAGGGACTATCGAATCTGCCCAACGTACTCTTGCTTTGAGCATGCTAGAACCTTCAACAACGATGAGATCTTAGCCTTCTAGTCATCCTCCTCGACGACTATTTCCATACTAGCTCAAGCGCCTCTCGAGCAAACCATTATCCTCTAACTCGAACCATTTCACCGAGTTATCAACATGCTTGGAATGATCCCGTCTAGATTAGACCAAGACTATCTCATCTCATGCATCGCCTCATCATCATCATAGCAAAGCTTCATCTCAACATCATCATCAAATCTATCCATATGAGCTTCATCATCCGCTATATATGCCACGAGCAGCTTTTCCAATTCAAGAGCCTTTCCCTTAGCTTTTGAATCATCTTCGACCAACTTGTCTAAATCAAATCATCAATCATCTAATTCATAGCAATCAATCAAGTCAAACATTAATCCAAGTAATCAAGCATTCAAATATGATCCAAATAGACAATTATAACAATAATGGCAATTTCGTAAATAAAGAGTCAAAAGTCCAACAAGCATGAAAACATGAACAATATCTCTATAATCTTGATGAATGAACTTGCATAGGTTAACATATAGTAAAATGGATGTCAAATCATCATGAACCATGGATCTATATGGATCTATACTTAGGTTTACAAAAATGCATGGAAATCACTATTTTACACCAAAATCAAGCCAACAATCCGATATACTCCTTTGGATCCGTGTGAGAGATAATCACCACTCACCAAATCACCAAATCAACTCAAAAGCAACACACTTCTGATCTGGACAGCGAAGGATCTAACTTGATCTATCACAAATCCGCTTCAAACGATGAAATCTCTCTTCGATGGATGAAGATCTTCAATCTAAGCTCTTCAATCTTCGATTTGATCTTCAATATGTATGGAAGGAATCACTAGATTAGAGTGGAGAAAAGAAGTGAAGAAGTGTAGAAGTCGAGTTCTCAAAATGGCAGCACTTCGTCGCTTCGAAATCCGGATCCCAAAAAGTGAGAAAAACCTTCCTATTTATAGCTGAAATCCCCTTAGGTCACACACTCTTAGGTCGTCCACGACCTAACAAACTCTCCGACCTAACTCTTTGCGACTTAACACAACGCAGGCGCGCGACCTATCACCACGCGACTTACGACCTATCGAAACTCACTTGTCTACGACTTACGACTTAGCAGCTCAACTCCTAAGTCGCTCGCGACTTAACAACTCCTAGGTCGCTCACGACCTAACACTCAGGCAAAACCCAACGACCTAACGCAGATACTTCCTCGCGACCTAACCACTCAACAGAGTTACGACCTACGACTTAACTAAGACGCGACCTAACTAATCTTAGGTCGTCTACGACCTAACAAACCTGCAACCTTACTAACTTAGCCAGGATATGACTTAACTCCTTAAGTCGTCTAACGACCTAACTACTAAGTCGCTCCACTCCACTAGGTCGTATACTCCTTAGCTCGCATCTCCCTTAGGTCGCTAACATCCTATAAGTCGTTCCAAACTAACACACGACCTAAACCACTATGCGACCTAAGTGCTAGGTCGTTAACTTTCTTAGGTCGCTGCCTTTCCTATAGGTCGCTCCAACACTTAGGTCGTTCACTCGACCTATCCTACCTCACGACCTAAGCTTATCACACGACCTATCTCCTATACGACCTATCCCAAACTCCTTAGGTCGCCAGTTTCTATAATTCGCCTATTTCCTTAAGTCCTCTACGACCTAAGCCTCAACATATGACTTATCTAACATACGACCTAACCCCAAATCCTTAGGTCGCCAACCTCAACTTCCTTAGGTCGCCTATCCTTCTTAAGTCGGTCAATTCTCTTAAGTCGCTCTCGATCTAATTCTACTCGACTTAAGCTTCGAACGACTTAAACCCTAGATGACTTAACAACATTACAACCTAATGAAAATAGTTTTACGATGTTTCGATCCGTAAAAATACGGGTCGTTACATTCTCTCCCCCTTAGGAATTTCGTCCCCGAAATTCCAAACAAACAAGAGAAATCAAAGACTATTCTGCACACCTACCATCCATAGCAATCAACAAACCATGCATCCAATTCTAGCTTAGCATGCAGAATTCTAAAACTAGAACAAGTTACAATATCGTGAGATGACACGACACCTTAGGGCCATACCTTGAAGAGTTCAGGATGAGCTGCTTTCATCCTCTCTTCCACCTCCCACGTATAGTCGTTATCATCATCACTCCATTGTACCTTGAGCAACTTAACTACCTTCCTCCTAAGCTGTTTCGTGTCGGTTTCCACAACACGAAGCGGCTTACGAAGTCTCTTATCGACTGAATCAACTTCGAAATCTTCACAGCTATCAGCAGAAACCACTGTATTCGAGTCGTGCACATACTTCCGTAGATACGATACATGAAAAACATTGTGCACACTCGACATCTTTTCTGGTAACTCCAATCTGTAGGCGAGCTTTCCAATTCGCTCAATGATCGGGAATGGTCCAACAAATCTCGGAGTCAATTTCCCTTTCTTTCCGAATCGAATAACATTCTTCAGTGGAGAAATCTTCACAAAAACCATATCACCAACGTCGAATTCCAATTCCTTACGACGCTTATCGGCATAACTTTTCTAACGGTCTTGGGCTGCCTTCATTCGTTGCCGAATGATCTCTATGCAATCCGAAGTCTGTCGAATCATCTCTGGCCCAAGTATCAGCTTTTCTCCGGTCTCTATCCAACATGTCGGAGAGCTACACGGTCTTCCATACAATGCCTCATACGGTGCCATACCAATGCTGGACTGGTAACTGTTGTTATATGAAAATTCCACCAGATGAAGGTGATCTTCCCATGATCCTCCGAAATCCATAACACAAGCTCTGAGGAGATCTTCCAAAACTCGGTTGACTCTCTCAGTCTGACCATCTGTTTGGGGGTGATAAGCTGTACTCAAACACAACTCGGTTCCCAAAACTTCCTGGAAGCTCTTCCAAAATCCACTAGTGAACAATGGGTCTCGATCGCTCACTATACTCTTCGGAATACCATGGAATCGAACAATCCACTTAACATACAACTCTGCCAACTTTGATGCAGTCCTAGTCGATCGGACGTGAATGAATCTTGCACTCTTAGTCAGACGATCTACGATGACCCAAATCCCTTCATTTCCCGTTCTTGTTCTAGGTAGTCCATCAATAAAATCCATCGATATTTGTTCCCACTTCCATGTAGGAACTTCTAATGGCTGAAGCAATCCACTTGGCTTCTTCTGTTTGGCTTTTACCAACTGGCAGTTCATGCATTTGGAAATAAAATTTCCAACATCCTTCTTCATACCTTCCCAGTAGTAGGTTCTCTTCATATCCCGATACATCTTATTTCCACCTGGATGAATTGTCAACTTCGAGTGATGACTTTCCTTCAGAACATCACTCCTCAATTCATCTATATCGGGAACAACTAGTCGTCCTTGCTTCCGAAGCCAACCTTCTCGATCGACCTCGAATCCTTTATCCTGTTCTGGATCCAATCCAGATTCCAAATCACGGATAATCTTGACAATCTTATCATCTCGCTTTTGACTCTCGCCAATCCTTTCCACAAGAATCGGTCTTATCGATAAGTTCGCCAACATCTCAGGTTCCAATCCACATCTAGGCCTGAAGTCAAATCCAGCTAAATACTCGAGATTCTTCCATTCTGAAAACATGGCTCCCAATCCTGCATGTCTTCGACTTAACGCATCTGCCATTGCATTACCTTTTCCCGGAGTATAAGCTATACCAAAATCATATGATGCCAAAAACTCTAGCCAACGTTGCTGCCGAAGATTCAAATCCTTTTGGGAGAAAAGATACTTCAATGACTTATGATCCGTAAACAACTCGAATCGAACTCCCAATAGATAATGTCTCCACATCTTCAGAGCAAAAACAATCGCTGCTAACTCCAAATCATGAGTCGGGTAATTCCTCTCATGCGGCTTCAGTTGTCGACTTGCATACGCAACAACTTTATCCCTCTGCATCAGCACTGCTCCAAGTCCAGTACCACATGCGTCGAAGTAAACCACCATCTCATCATTCCCACTTGGAATAGTCAAAACAGGAGCACTTGTCAATCGCTCTTTCAGGATTCTGAAAGCTTGCTCACACTTATCTTCCCATCTGAACACTTGGTTCTTCTTTGTCAATCCTGTTAATGGTGCAGCCACCTTGGAGAAGTCTTTGATAAACCGTCGATAATATCCTGCTAATCCAAGAAAACTTCTCACATCAGATGCATTCTTAGGTCTAACCCAATCCTGGATTGCTGCCACCTTAGCGGGATCAACCGCTATTCCATTTCCAAAGATAACATGGCCTAAGAACCTCACTTCACTCTTTCAGAAGTGACACTTCGAAAACTTAGCCTTCAGCTGATGTTTCCGTAAGATTTCCAAAACAATACGCAAGTGCGTCTTGTGCTCTTCTTCAGTTCTGGAATAAATCAGAATATCATCCACGAACACAAGCACGAACTTGTTCAACTGATCTCTGAACACTCTATTCATAAGATCCACAAAATATGCTGGCGCGTTAGTCAATCCAAACGGCATTACCAGCCACTCAAAGAAACCGGATGGTGTCCTAAAGGCAGTCTTCGGCACACTATCCTTAGCCACTCTTAACTGGTGAAATCCCGTTGCCAAATCCATCTGAGAAAACACCTTAGCTTCGTGAAGCTGATTAAACAAGTCATCTATTCTCGGCAATGGATACTTGTTCTTCTTAGTCACTTTATTCAGCTCACGATAATCCACACACAATCTCAATGATCCATCTGCCTTGGTTGCAAACACAACTGGTGCACCCCATTCGGACACACTACGCCGAATGAATCCTTTATGTAAAAGATCATCAACCTGCACCCTCAACTCCTGCTGTTCCCTAGGCGCCATCCGCCTAAGAGGCATCACAATAGGTCTGGCTCCTTCAACTAGATCTATACGAAACTCGATCTCTCTATGCGGCGGTAACCCTTTGACCTCGTCAAAGACATCCTCAAATCCATTAGCGATTGGCATAGATGACAGTCCATCCCGTGGAACAACCAGCGAATACATGAAGCTCATGAAGACGCCTTCTTCATGCTTACATCGTATCACAATCCTTCGCCCCTCCACATTCTCGACTGTCACTTCCAACCTTTCACAATCAACCTTTGCCGCATACTTCCTAAGCCAGTCCATACCCAAAATAATTCCGAACCCCGCAAAGTTCAGAACATAGCAATCATAAACAAAAGAGCAATCATGACTCGATACAATCAGACCACGGCATAGCATACACAAACAAGACGAATCCCCAACTGGATTAGTCACAACCAATGGCCTATCAACAATATCCGGTTCTAAACCCAACCGGCTTACAAGTTCACTACAAACAAACGAATACGACGCCCCAGTATCAAATAACACTCTAACTGGAACACCACATATGGAAAGAGTACCTTGAACCACTACACTCTTTCCCTTCTCTTCAGCGGTCGGAGCTTTCGAAGATGATGGAACAGCCCCCAAAGCATAAGCTTGCACAATCTGCTTGTCCCTCCTCAGTTCTGGACAATTCTTCCTGATATGCCCCGGCTTGTCACAGTTGTGACACTTCATCGGCACCTTCGGATTCTTGCAATCCCTAGAGTAATGGCCCTTCTGCTGACAATTGTAGCAGGTCACCTCGCCTTTCGGCTTCTTCTGGCCATCCTTACCCTTTTGCTGCTGCTGCTTCCTCTTCTTGTTTCCACCCTGCTGGGGTTTAGACTCTTCCCTGGTTACAGCAACAACAGATCCTTCCTTAGGAAACAGATTCTCATGCCTAAGAGCTTTCTCCACGAGCTTCTCAAATGAATCGTCCAAATGATCCACCAACTGCCTCCCAAGATAACTATCCAAGCCTATCACAAACTTCTCGTTCTTCTGATACGAAGATTCAATATACGACCGGGCATACTTGGACAAAGCTTCAAACTCAGAAACATACTCAAGAACTGGTCTTCCTCCTTGCTTGAGCTTCACAAACTTCTTGAACAGAACAGACTTCTGAGCTGTAGAAATGAACTTAGCTTCAAATCTGACTTGGAATTGCTCCCAAGTAATCTCTTCCTCCGGAGTATCAATAGTGATAGAATTCCACCAATCAGAAGCCTTCCTTGAAGCTGTCTTGATGCTAACTTCCTCTTAGTTGCATCCTCAATTCCCAAGTCACCAAAGATCATTCTACAAGCATCTATCCACCTCTGGACCTCAATGGTTGATTCTGTTCCCAAGAAAACCTTTCCTCCAAGAGCAGTGTAATCCTTACACAACTTAGCAAAATCCACCAGTTTTGGAGTTTGAACTTGAATTCCAACATCTACCGATGGCCCCGGAGCTAGCATCCTTCTCATGATCGAAGTCATCATAGCTTCGAACCTAGCAGCATAATCAGCAGCCCCTTTAGTAGCACGGCCTTCCCCAGCAGTTGGTCTCCCTCTTCGACTCATTCTCAATATCTATAAAAAGGAATGATTAGCACACCTAGAGAAACAACTGCATAAAGGACTCAAACTCTACTAAGCTACTATATTATATATAGTAATCATCCATCAAAATACAATTACGTCTCTCATACGTAGTTACGTCAGCGAGCGTTGGGTAAAATCGATTAACCAAAGCTCTGATACCAAATGTGACGACCGCCCATGACCCCTGCACTGAACCTAGAGAAAGTGCGCTGTAAAGTGTGCCAGGCGACCATGGACGATTGTCAGGGTAAATTAAAAACAGCAGAATCTATCGTATTACTCACAGCGCATGGACAAAATACAATAGAATATATATATAGTGAAGCTTCACAGAAATAGAATCTCATCAATAAAACTTCATAATAGTTGAATACAACATCTGAATAGTCAATACATCAAGCCTCACTACATATCACTCAGAGAATTATACAAAGCAGCGGAACATCCAGTACATATAGTAAGAAAATAATATGCAAGCCTCCAACTCGTCTTCGACATCAGCATCGTGGGAAGCAAGAACAGCACCTGTCACCTGCTACCTAGTCTGCCCATCCCAAAATGGACGAACAGCCCAAGGCAATAAGAGTAAAACATAAAGCCTTGAGTCAGACAACAGTCTTAGTGAGCGGTAAATTAACTAACAACATACCAAAAGAGCATAAAGGAAAAGGAATAGGAATGCAACCCTCCCACTCCACCTCTTTCTACAGTGATAGCCCCCAGACACAAACTAAGCAGAAGCAAACATAGCAGAGCATACAATTTAAAGTAAAGTAATTATCACTCGAGTCAAGGGCGATGTTTTCCAAGTACAAATCCCCAAGGCCTAAACCAAGATCAGATAAGCACCAAGAAAATACCGCTCTTGAGACCGAATGACGATACAACCAAACATCCATGACTCTGGCTATCACTGTTATCATTGCTTCAATATCACCGTTAATTGAATGACCGGCACATTCTTTCAGCCGTCCGTCAAGGGCTAATGGAAACCCCGGTTCTAGACATAACTCTGCACGTCATCGTGACCCGTGCCTAAGACTATCGAATCTGCCCAGAGTACTTGACTATCAATCATTAGCCTTCAGGGACTATCGAATCTGCCCAACGTACTCTTGCTTTGAGCATGCTAGAACCTTCAACAACGATGAGATCTCAGCCTTCTAGTCATCCTCCTCGACGACTATTTCCATACTAGCTCAAGCGCCTCTCGAGCAAACCATTATCCTCTAACTCGAACCATTTCACCGAGTTATCAACATGCTTGGAATGATCCCGTCTGGATTAGACCAAGACTATCTCATCTCATGCTTCGCCTCATCATCATCATAACAAAGCTTCATCTCAACATCATCATCAAATCTATCCATATGAGCTTCATCATCCGCTACATATGCCACGAGCAGCTTTTCCAATTCAAGAGCCTTTCCCTTAGCTTTTGAATCATCTTCGACCAACTTGTCTAAATCAAATCATCAATCATCTAATTCATAGCAATCAATCAAGTCAAACATTAATCCAAGTAATCAAGCATTCAAATATGATCCAAATAGACAATTATAACAATAATGGCAATTTCGTAAATAAAGAGTCAAAAGTCCAACAAGCATGAAAACATGAACAATATCTCTATAATCTTGATGAATGAACTTGCATAGGTTAAGATATAGTAAAATGGATGTTAAATCACCATGAACCATGGATCTATATGGATCTATACTTAGGTTTACAAAAATGCATGGAAATCACTACTTTACACCAAAATCAAGCCAACAATCCGATATACTCCTTTGGATCCGTGTGAGAGATAATCACCACTCACCAAATCACCAAATCAACTCAAAAGCAACACACTTCAGATCTGGACAGCGAAGGATCTAACTTGATCTATCACAAATCCGCTTCAAACGATGAAATCTCTCTTCGATGGATGAAGATCTTCAATCTAAGCTCTTCAATCTTCGATTTGATCTTCAATATGGATGGAAGGAATCACTAGATTAGAGTGGAGAAAAGAAGTGAAGAAGTGTAGAAGTCGAGTTCTCAAAATGGCAGCACTTTGTCGCTTCGAAATCCGAATCCCAAAAAGTGAGAAAAACCTTCCTATTTATAGCTGAAATCCTCTTAGGTCGCACACTCTTAGGTCGTCCACGACCTAACAAACTCTCCGACCTAACTCTTTGCGACCTAACACAACGCAGGCACGCGACCTATCACCACGCGACTTACGACCTATCGAAACTCACCTGTCTACGACTTACGACTTAGCAGCTCAACTCCTAAGTCGCTCGCGACTTAACAACTCCTAGGTCGCTCACGACCTAACACTTAGGCAAAACCCAGTGACCTAACGCAGATACTTCCTCGCGACCTAACCACTCAACAGAGTTACGACCTACGACTTAACTAAGACGCGACCTAACTAATCTTGGGTCGTCTACGACCTAACAAACCTGCAACCTTACTAACTTAGCCAGGATACGAATTAACTCCTTAAGTCGTCTAACGACCTAACTACTAAGTCGCTCCACTCCACTAGGTCGTATACTCCTTAGCTCGCATCTCCCTTAGGTCGCTAACATCCTATAAGTCGCTCCAAACTAACAAACGACCTAAACCACTATGCGACCTAACTGCTAGGTCGTTAACTTTCTTAGGTCGCTGCCTTTCCTATAGGTCGCTCCAATACTTAGGTCGTTCACTCGACCTATCCTACCTCACGACCTAAGCTTATCACACGACCTATCTCCTATACGACCTATCCCAAACTCCTTAGGTCGCCAGTTTCTATAAGTCGCCTATTTCCTTAAGTCGTCTACGACCTAAGCCTCAACATATGACTTATCTAACATACGACCTAACCCCAAATCCTTAGGTCGCCAACCTCAACTTCCTTAGGTCGCCTATCCTTCTTAAGTCGGTCAATTCTCTTAAGTCGCTCTCGATCTAATTCTACTCGACTTAAGCTTCGAACGACTTAAACCCTAGACGACTTAACAACATTACGACCAAATGACAATAGTTTTACGATGTTTCGATCCGTAAAAATACGGGTCGTTACAGTTACTGTTGTTTTATGTTATTCTGTTTATTTATATCAGTTTATCACATTGCAAGCTCCCAGTAGACTAGAATCACTATGGGTTGAAATGATACATACCCGAACGGACTTTAGAATAAGGGAATATCGTTATGAGCTGAAATGATAGGCCTGAGCGGTTTTCAAAGTCATTCATTTAACTTGGGATTTGCGGGTTTGAAATGATATAACCCGGATTTTTCTTTTTTTAAACTGCGTGTTGAAATGATACATATCCGTATCACTTGACCTAGGTTAGAAAACTATATACAGGCCCGTGGTTATTTTATAAAGTGTTTTGGATGATTTTAAGTATTTTTAAAAATATAAATTTATGAAATTTGATTTAAATAGATTTTGAAATGTTTTAAAATAAAGAAATTATGATTTTTCTATGAGTAAAAATGTAATTAATGAATGGTTAAATTGGATTATTGAAATATAACTTAAGTTTAGAATTTGGAATTTTGGTTAAAAATGATATTTAAGTTATATGAATAAAATGGAAATTTAATTATATTCGAAAAATGGTAAAATATGATAATTTGATTTAAATTTGAATTTAAGTGATTTATTAAAGTATTATTGATTTTTCTATGAATTTAAGTGGTTAAATAAATAAATGTTTAAAATTGATCTTTTAAAATATAACTTGACTTGGAAATGTGAAATTTGGTTTTAATTAAAGGTTTAAGTTAATTAAATAAAATTGGAAATTTAGTTAAATTTGTGAAATGGTAATTTAAATTTGAAGTGTTAAGTTTATTTGTTGAAATGTGAAGAATTGGAAACTTTTACACTTAAATTTATTAAGTAAATTGTTGAAAATTAGATTTAATTATAAGAAATTTATTGTGAAAAAGATATATGTTAAATGATATGTAAATGAACATTTTAAATGTTAAAATATGATTTTTAAAATGTTTATGTATTTTAAATTGAAGTTATTTAATTGTTAGAAATACACCAACACCTGAAATCTACTTTTAATAGCATTCAGAAATGCTATAGATTCTATTTTGAACTAAAATTGTGTAAAAAAGAGCTATTACAGCATTTCTGAAATGCTGTAGTTGCTGTAATTGAACTTATAGGCTAATATTGAACTCAGGCCTATTATAGCATTCTCTGGAAATGCTATAATGGTCTGCAGTCTTTGCTGAAACCAAATTTAACCCTTGTTTTGAAATCTGAACTACCGCAGCACTTCTGAAATGCTGTCTTTTCTGTTTTGAACTATAATTCAACTAAAACTGAGTTTTAAGTGCTGTCTTTGCTGAATTAAAAATGTTTTCAAATATAACATATAGCAGTTGTTTTTAAATGCTGTGAAATGCTGAAATTTTAATAATTAGGGTTTTTGACTTAGTAAACGAACTCAGAATGGTTTGAAACTTTGGAAATTGAATACTTGATTTGAAAGTATAATAATTACACTTTTAAAAGGGTTAAATGAATTATTTTGATTGAAATATAAACTATTTAAAGATGATTTAAAATGATAGTGAATGAATGATATCTTTGAATTTAAAAGGTATCTAAAAGTTGAATATTGGATTTGAACTGATATGATATTTTATTATATTAAAATGGTTTGAAATGAAATTGGAAAGATATGATATTTTGATATATTGAAATGAATTTAAATGAAGTTTTGGAAAGATATGATATTTTGATATATTGAAATGACTTAAAATGAAGTTTTGAAATGATATGATATTTTAAATATATGGAAATGGTTTGGAATTGATTTAATCTTTATTTTGATAAATATATGGTTTTGAAATGATATTTTATTTTGAAGTAAAGTATTGTTTTAAAAGTTATAACCACGGGTTATAATAACGATTGGTTGTTAAAGAGACCGGGATCAGATATGGACATGCTCTCTGTCGATACCGAAAACCACTTTGACAACTGTGTACGCGGTGGAGTTTCCAGAATGAAGTAGGATGGTGGCGACGATCCTAAGGTATATACGTGGACCCAACTCCCGTGAGTTGGCATAAGGTGGCTAAAATAGGAGCGATTGACGGACCAAGGAGGTAGCACCTCTTATCGGACACACTTCTTCGATACCATTCTATTACTTGTGATTGATTTGGTGGCCACCCTTGATTGGGAGTGTTGTTCGAGGTGGGCGGTAGTGGCTGCTATGCATCACCACTAGTCCGAATGCGTAATTGGTATATCTACCCTGGCATTGCCTAGTTGTGCCGTGTCACCTACCATATCGAGCTTTACTACGATTTTGATTTAAAGATCCGACCGCGTTAAGGTTCTCCATCCCCTTAACGCTATTTTCTATATGATTATACTTTACTAATTTGACACTACTGTATATAGCGTATATTACTACATAGTAAATAGTTTAACGGATCCTTAAAGAATGGGCGATCCCAAGCATTCTTTAAGTTACTTGTACCTTATTACAGTTCACTTGAGTTGGTTTACATTATATAAGTATATATTGTCCTGACTCGAGTGTTTGTGTTTTGCTTTACGCTCGGGTCAGCCTGAGTTATTCACAGATTTGGATTTCCACTCTCTTGGAGATTTGAATCGTTGGAGATTTTCTGCTTGTCTTGTCCTATCTACTTCAGTTTCGTTGTCCTATTCAGCTTATACTTGGTTATTGTATTGAGACTTCCGTTGTACTTTATTTCTTTTATTGTATCTTATTCAACTCTGATATATTTACATAGTAGCTTCATGAACTACTATTTCTTTTACTTCCGCTGCATTATTTTACTCTGTGTCTGTGATCTGTGATTATTTATTTACTGTATATTCTGAGATTTGCCAAATTTTATTTACAATGCGGTCTTTTGAGCAATTCAAGTCCGGCATGAGTGTCTACCTATACACTTATAATGGATGCGAATGGTTGAAAATATCGGGTCGTTACAGATATTGAGTTTGATTACTACCTTTCATGAATATATTATAGCTTTAATATCATTTATTACCTTTAAACTCTTGTCTTTACTACTCTTTCAGTCCCATTCATTAGTTTCCTTAACCTAAGTCTAGTAATTGGTGTGTATTACCTTTGTTTGGTTGAAGTGATTTATAATAAATAGTTTGGTATATGTGTACATACATACATACATACATACATACATACATACATACATATATATATATGCTTGTCAATTAGATATTACTTATCACTCATGTTTATCTTATAATCTGAATATCTGTTACCATAGTATATATATCATCATATCATTCTGTATATTATTATTTTTACTTCATTATCATTTTATTTCATATTACATATCATTATGCACCCTATTTCATATCACATTTCATTGCATATTGCATCATAAATTACAATGAATGAAATACCATAATCATTTGCATCATAAGTTGCACTTCATTCTGCATATCATCTCATGCTACATTGCATATGTCATACATTTCATACTACATTACAAACTACATATTGCATACATGTACACATAACAAGTGTATTTTATTTAAGGGGAGTTTATATTATAGTCTTATAGTATAAGGTTATTAGTTTTTGATTTGTTTGGTATGTTTTGATTAACTTGTTTGATTGGATTGGCTTGTTTGACTTGATTGACTTGTTTGAATTGTTTGACTTGATTGATTTGTTTGACTTGTTTGACATGATTGGATTTGATGTGTGTGTTCATTGGATTGTCTGAAATATACTTATACATATTTATGTATTGAATAATTATAATATAATTATGTTAATGTCTTTCGCATTCCATTTACTATACTTTGTTCTAGTATTAGTTTAAGGGGGATTTTTTTATAGTTTTATGGTTTTAGGATGGTTTTGTTGATGACAAAGGGGGAGAATTATAAAATAGGATAGTTAGGCATAGATTAAGGGGGAGTTAGTAGATTAAGGAGGAGTTGTTAGATTAAAGGGAAGTTATTAGTTTTATGGGGAGTTATAGTGAAGGTGAAGTATATTTTATAAACATAGGTTGTCATCATCAAAAAGGGGAGATTGTTAGTTCTTGAGATGATGGTTTTGATGACAACAACCTTAGGACTTGTTATAAAATATAAATACTAACATTATAGTTTAGATATATATATATATATATATGTATATGCAGGATATAAACATGCAAGTACCAAGAATGAAGACTGTACAGTATAGAGATACAAGACTGATGAATTTAAAGATCGAAGATATCAAGATTGAAGACTCACGAGTATCAAGAAATCAAGTTATCAAGAGTTCAAGATTTCAAACAGTACAAGATAATGTAGTTAGTCTAGAATTATGTTAAAACTTCTTGAAAGCACTTACATCTTTATTCGAAATTTATTCATGGAATGGAATCCACTTCGAGCCTGTTAAAGGGATGGAACCCTAGTGGGATGGAACCCATGACAATATCTAGTGGAACATATAGTGGTACTATTTTGATATCCACTAATTTTATAAAAATGTTTTTCAAAAATATATCTCTTGTTTTTAAAAATGTCTTCAGAACTTTCTTTTCAAAAAGACATCTCTCTTGTTTGAAATATTTTAGCCTCAAAACAATTTTATCATTTTTAATATTTTGATTTCAAAATTGTCCTTGTTTTTAAACCATCTGTTGTTTTAAATATTTAGCTTTAAAATATTTATATACTCAGATTTTAAATCACTTTATAGATTAAGATCATATATATTAAAAATTATTTTCTAAACTCTTTTATATGTTTAAACTATATTCAAATATATTTACAAATTTTAGAAATCGTTTTGACAAATTATAGAAACCAATTTTAATAAGAAAATTAAAATCACCAATTTTGCCTAGAGCATGTCGACATCCCTCAACCCCCCATGTCGACATAGTGGCCGTTAAATTCAAAACTCAAATTTTCATAAGAAGTCTCTATTCGTCGTATCCTTTCACGAATAGATATGGCTGTTGATTTCCTATAAATACCAGTAGTTCTAAACGAATTTATAACCAAATTTTATTTATTTTCTCTCCTCTTCATCTTCTACATTTATCCTAAAGAATCCCAAACTATACTCTGCCGAAATACCAAGTGAATCAAACTTGATTATCTCTTGTTTGATTCTCTGCCACTCTCTCCATATGATCTCAGTGCTATTCAGAGTTATAGGATTATTTGTAAATCAAACTGTTGAGTAAAAGGTGCGGTTGAGCCTTGAAATTAATTGGGTGTGATTGTTGCCTCGAAAATCGATTAGGTGATCTTGTGGCCTGGTAAATCAAGAGAGTTTGCCTCGGACTTGAATACAGGTGGGTGTACCTCGTGGCCTTGAAATCTAGGGTGTAATCTGGGAGATTATTTTTGATAAGAAATCCATACGTTTATGCGGGACTGAATGTAGGGTAACTCCGAACAAGTATAAAATCCTGGTGTGTTCTTTCCTTTACTTCTTTTATTTATTATTTGCATCTGTGTCTGATTCTATGATTATATCTGTGTTTGTGAATTGCATTTGTTGGTGATTAAATTTACATAAGTTTCAAAAAGATTTAGAAAATCCACAAAACACTATGCACCACCCTCTAGTGTTATTCTAGCCTTAAGATCCGTAATCCGCATTTCTCACAATTATAATATCATTGAATTTTTTATAGAAATGTTTTGGTTACCGTAAGGTAAAACCCGTCCGTGTTTATGTGCGGTGTGGTCTTACGAGATACCTTTATTTTAAAAGTGTTTGAAAAGAATAATTCAGTTGTTTGAGTTTACTCACACCAGACCCATGTCTGACCTAGAGTTTTATTTTTTTCCCTAAACTCTTGGGTGCTCAAATTTGTATGGGCAACCAAGTAGTTCAGGTTTTCCACGGATGAATTCTGGAGGAGCTTGGAGCAAGAGGCTTCACCGATAGCTAGTATTATCTTATTTCCACCGTATTATATGTACTCTGTATCAGTTAGGTAGGGACAGGCTGTTATAACTATCCTAGGATAGATTTGTATTAGTATGACTCTGATGTATCATTTCAGAAATGACTTTGTAAAGTATTATGTTAATTAATATATGTTATTCCGTTGTGTTGTAAGATTATGTGATTGTTTAGTTTCTTCTCCTATCTTCTTTCTTTCCTTAACGATCAGTTTTTTGGCACTTGAATGTTCGACACGCAATAAAGTGGACGTATTAGTGTCGATTTTCGAGGGTCGAAAACTCAGTTCGTTACAATTATAAGATATAAAAGTTTGTTTTAGAAAATAATTGACTCTATCTTGGAAATTTAAAGTGAGGGTGAATTGGGATTGTTAAATGAAATTTTGTAAATTGAAAGGAATTTATAAAAGGAATTTATCCATCTAGGGGACAATATTAAAAATGAATGGTGATTGATGTTTTTAAATGGAATTTATGAATAAGTGAGATTTATAAAGGAATGGAGTTATAAATGGAGTTCATAAATAAAGAGATTTATAAATATAGCTTTATAAATAAGGAAATGATTATGTGGAAAGTGAAGTATGGATTTTTATCAAGGAAATATACTTATGTTTTAAAAGTTGTTTATTTATATTAATATTGTTTAAAAGTTGTTTATAAATACTCTAAGTATTTTGAAGGGTTAATTATTTAAATTATTAATATGGTTTGAAATTAATTTTAATTATTTGTCAGTAAAGTTTGGAAATTAATTATTAGTATTTAAAAAAATTGTTGAAGATAAATTATTATTATTTATTTAAGAATGTTTTTAAAATTTATTAATTATTATTTTAAGATGTTTTAAGAATTAATTTTTTTTTATTTATAATGTTTATTACTATAATACAGTGTTTTAAAGTAAAAGATTAGAATTTGTTATAATTAATTCCGAGATTTGTAAATGGAGTTTTATAAACAGATGGGGTTTTTATAAGAGGAATCTTGTAACATGTTTTGGAAAGTGTAAAGGAAGATTGGTTAAAAGGGTAACATTGTTTTATAAATGGTTTTAAATATTTATAAAGGGAAATTATATATGAATTTTATAGGTTTATACGAAGAGCCTTATAAATAGTTGCATGGATTTATAAAAAGGTTTATAAATGATTTGAGAAATGATATTTATAAATGGTTTTATAAATGTTTTAGATTGGTAAGGGATTTATAAATGATTTTTGAATCGTATAGGAAGGAAATCTTTCTCAGTTTTTCTGAATATACTTATAGTGTTAAGATAAGCGTATGGAAATTTTTCTAAGTATTGAGAAATAAGGATTTGGGGATATACATATCTTTGTAAAAAGATTTTGCGATGAATATTTACAAAGCGAATTTAATTAATAAAAGATTAATTAATAAAGGCCTAGTGTTGCTTGGTGCTTAACCAATGTTGGTTTTCCCTATGGAATTAAATTTCTGATTGAATGATTGTTATCCGATAAGTTAAATAACCGACTATCGGAATTGGACCCGAACATAACTTTGGAAATATCTAGGAGAAACACGTGAGTTATATGGCACAGTCATCTCCGATGATGTTGTACTGTGCGTGTAAATCTTGTTTCGCTCTTCTAGGACAATGATAATGAAGTCCGTCCACTAACGGTTAAGAGGTGATCTCTGATCTTATCTTTGATCATTTATTTCCTAAAGAACTGGGGTTGAGTTTACCGGGAATTATTGAATGTTGTTTCGAAGAGACCGGTATCAGGTATGTTATCTGAAAACCACTTTGATCCAACGAATGCATCTCGAAGTGAAGACATCTTGAAGCTAATGAAATTGGAGACGAAGCTCTCAAGTGTTTCGTTCAGTCTTAGAACGAACTTGTATGGATGAATGCTAGTATTGTATTGTTTCCTGGAGGGCAGTATTAGCATTCCAAGTGGGAAGTGCTATATAAAAGGTAAAACATAGCCTCAAGCCTCATCAACCGGGAACGACTAAAACATGGGAGATGCAGCATGGCTAAGTGGGTCGCTCCAAAGTAGGGTATGATCATCCCTATCTAGAGTCGCTATTATCTCTCATTTGTATGCTTCGGGACCCATTAACTGAGGGGTGATCATATTCGGTACTATCCCGTAAGGGGTAAGCCGGTTTTGTGTTGGTAGGGGTTGATAGGTTCGACCTCGGTGTTATTTTTTCAAGAGATGCACCGTGATGGGCGGTATCCCAATAGCCCAGTCATTGTATGGAATCCATTCTCCAATACGAGCCTTTACGATTTTAGTTGTATACCTATTTTGTTGGAATTCAATTAATGTAACAATTTTGGCTAAGATTAATAAGTATTTGTATCTAGACACTAATATAATATCAGATTATTTCATATAAAATGTTTTGGTTATCATAAGGTAAAAACTGTCCCTGTTTATGTATGGCGTGGTCTTATGAGATACCTTTGATTTTTTGAAAGGTTTCAATAACTTTAAAAGTTCAGTTGGGTGTGTTTTCTCACGTTGGTTTTTCAGACTGACTCGAGTGTTATTTTATTATAATGCTCGGGTCAGACCGAGCATATTTACAGATTGTCTTGGATGCATTGGAGCTCAAGAGACAAGTTGGAGGTCTTCAAAGCTTATACACGTATATATTTATTTTCCGCTGCTTTGTCATTGAAATTATCAGCAATTGTGAGGACGGGATGTTATAACTGTCCAGGCTGATAATTGTATTTTTTTGTACTCTGATGAATGTATGTATATAATAGTTTCTCTTTTGTAAAGATCATTGATATTATATTATGTTTTGTTCCGCTGTGATTGTGAGATTCTGTGTTGTTTTAGTTTCTTCTCTCTTCCTTCTTCTTCTCTACTTCTTTCCTCTTTCTTTCCCATAACTATCCGTTTTTCCGTTTAATTTGGGTTGCACATGTGTTCTTTATTGTCAACTTGAACTGTACGGATTGGTGGGTCGTTACAAGTTTTATAAGAATATAGCTTTGAATGGAAAAGTTTATATAGGAAATGGATCATTTAAAAGTTGTAAGTGAAGTTATAAAAAATTTATACATACACACACACAAATGTTTATTTCAAAACTCTTTTATAATTTTCTAATTACATAATTACCTATTATTTAATAAATCTTAAAATAGATTTTGGACATTCTCGTGTAACTTTTGGATTTTAAAAATAATTTTTTTGACCACCTTAATTCTATAATTTGGAAAATACTAATAACCGACTTAGTGTTATTGATTGATTTAAATGCTTTCAAATAATGCTTCGTCGATATGGTACAACTCTTTGAATAGAATGTTTGAGTGGAATTTACTAACCCATTAGTGAATACTCGAATTTCACTGGGTAGTATGGGATGCCTTTGTTAAATTCTTGTGATTACTATTAAGAAGTATTTAACACTTTAGGGTTGTATTCTTTTTTGGTGTTCCATGGGACCAATAGATCCTTAAAAGAATATAGTTCAGGTTTTCTAGTGGCATCCGTAAAGAGTGAGATTTACTAGATTCTAGTAAATAGTTGAATTTCACCGGGCGGTATTAGACGTTTTGGTTAAGTTCTAGTGATTACTGAAAGTGATAATATTTAGCACTTTAGAGTATATTTCCTTTTGGTGTTCGGTGGGACCGATAGATCCTTAAGAGATATAATCATGGATTTCTTTATGATTATAAATGTATAAAGATGAAAAATCTAGAGTCTTCGAGTCATGGTTGCTATGATCGTCTTGATCGGTATGGACTATCCTCAAGACCATTGTGATTCTATGTTCCAAGTATAAGTACGATCTTTGGTATCAGATTGGTATGAGTGATACCTTCGTTTGTTTGTTTGCCACAGTCCGAGTACAATCATTGCGATTGGTATGGACGATCATTATGATTGGTACGTATTAAGATCTCTTGGATTATGGAAATTTGGATTCCGTGACTATTCTGTATTTGTGAATGTTTACGCCAAAAATGGTCACAAACCCCAAATTTCGTGAAAGCACCAGTGTATGAACACAAATCAGCAGTATATAATCACAGATCTCAGATTTAAGTAATGTAGAGGATAAAAAGTGAAGAATAATGAACTTAAAACGTAGAGAGATAGACAGAAACACAAGGTTTATAGTGGTTCGGCGATCTTGCCTACGTCCACTCTGAAGTTGATGATTTTATTGATCTTTCTTTGATGTTTACAATTGATTTCAGTTGATTACAGTGAATGACAATGATTTGCAGCAATGAAATTCGTTGGTAGCAGCAGCAATGGAGTTCAGATCTGGATCTGGCGGAGTCTGGGTGTTGGAGATCTCAAAGAGGAAGAAGAACGCCTTTTTTATTGGCTTTGGGGGTCTATTTATAGGTGTAGGAGGCTGATATTTCGCTCAGATCTCGGGAGACCCTCTCTGGCACGTGACCAGGCCCGCACGCCCAAGCCCGTGAAGTTTCGGTCCGATCCGTGATCGACACGAACAGATTTCGACTCGGTCAAGATTTCATCCAATGGAGTCGAAATTTGGTGTGGACATTCTTTAGCATGCACGTAGTCTTATGTGAAAATTTCATAGCATTTGGACTTGTAGATTAGGAGATACGATCGATACGAAATGGGGATTCTCGGTTGGCTATTTGGTTCGACTCGCTTCTGTTTCGACTCGCTCTGTTCGACTCGGTTCTGCGTGACTCGGTGACGTGGCGCTAACCTGTATTGAGTGCTGTGCTCTGCTCTTCATCGATGGACACGAAGTAGACGCCTTCAGATGGATGCGAAGTCGATGAAGTGGAGCGAGTCGAAATATGGCTTGAGGCGGAGCGAGTCGAAGTGAGCACTGATCAAGCGAGTCGAAGTGTGTGTTGGTTGAGCGAGTCGAAGAATGCATCTGTTGGAGGCGAAGCAGAGCGAGTCGAAGTAGTCGCTCCTGAGTGTTGCGAAGCGAGTCGAAGAAGTCGCTGTTGATGGTTGCGAAGCGAGTCGAAGGGAGCGAGTCGATGGTGCCGCTTTTGATGGTTGTGAACAGAGCGAGTTGAAGTGGGCTTTCCTGAGGGAGTCGAAGTAGGCTGTCTTTAACCAATTTTTCATCGGTTGTAACTTGAGCATACGAACTCGGATTGACCTAAAATTTGGGACGTTGACTCTCATAGCTTCGCTTATCGTGTTATATCAATTTTGGCTCGATCCAGACTCAGACAAAATTCATCGATATCCATAGTGAACCTGCGCATAACCGATTTTTTAGACGAACTGTCTTTGATCTCCAGTCAAGTTCTTAGTGTCACGGCCTTGCCAAAAGGCGGGATAACATTTGCCCCCCAAAACATGCCTTGTGATAAGAAGGTGTGTTTTGTAATGCCAAAAGCTGGATGTTCATATCCTATTGATGACCTGCAAAGAAATTGATAGTTTTATTTGACCATGAATGACGATCGTTCAGGATCGTATGTCATTCGAGGTGATATGTGACCGCTCGCGATCAGATGCAGTTCGCGGCGAATAGTGACCGTTCGCGGTCGGGTGCCGTTCGAGGCGATTTGTGACCGTTCGCGGTCGGGTGCCGTTCGTGGCGATTTGTGACCGTTCGCGGTCGGGTGCCGTTCGTGGCGATTTGTGACCATTCACGGTCGGGTGCCGTTCGAGGGGAATTGTGACTGTTCGCGATCGGGTGCCGTTCGAGGGGAATTGTGACCGTTCGTGGTCGGGTGCCGTTCGAGGCGAATTGTGACCGTTCGTGGTCGGGTGCCGTTCGAGGCAAATTGTGACCGTTCGTGGTCGGGTGCCGTTCGAGGCGAATTGTGACCGTTCGTGGTTGGGTGCAGTTCGAGGCGAATTTTGTTTGCCTGGGGGGGACTTAGTATTAACAATGTCAGATTTCATGTTCAAGTGAGTTTCTGAACTGTTTGTGGTGGCGGTTCATCACCATCTCAGAGCATGCCTGAGGACCGTTCGCGATCCCTTCCATGTGTAAGTGGCTTAGCCGTTGTGGAATCATAGATAGTGGATTTTCGTTCAAAATGAGTTTTTCAACAGAATTGTTCAAAAATCAAATTCAAACATCAGGAATGGAAAATAAAAGTAAAACAGGGACGTCAAAGTGCAAACACCTACACTGTTACGATTAGTAGTCGTATCAGAGCATGCTCGGGGATCGTTCGCGGTCCTGTACATGTGTAAATGACTTAATCGTATTGGTGTGGAGTTTGCTACTTATTCGTCATTAACCCAATCAATTGATGATAAGCTGACGCCACGATCCTAAGCCGTCCCCAGCAGGTGCAGGTGGTGGTCGCTCTCGTTCCACTGTTGTCGTTCCCCTTCTTACATACTGTGATAGCATACCATTCCGGATATGTCCCTAAACCTCATCCTTCAAGTGTCTGCAGTCATTCATGTTATGACCGTTCAGCTCATGGAATAGGCAATACTTGTCGGATCTTCTTTCATTGTTGGTTGGATCACTCCTTATCGACCTTCGATAGGGAATCTGCCCCCTGGTATCCTGGTAGATTCACTCCAAGGTCTCATTCAACTCCGTATAAGAGGTGAATCTTGGTTCCTTCCGTGGTCGCATCGGTCCATCACTATTATCCTCAGCCTTTCGTTTCCCTCGGTCAGTTCCTAAATCTACTTTAGGAAGATTATCACCCTTGATGGCGTAAACATCAACTCCTTCTCCTTATTCTCTTTCAGCATTTGCATCCTCTAATCGTAAAAATCCTTCAGCTTCATGATAAAATTCTCCCAGATCCATAGGAGGATCCCTTGTTAACGAATTCTTGAATTATGTGCCATCAACTATGCCAGATACAACTGCCATCAAGACCATGGATGGGTCGGGTCGATCCACCGACGCCGCCGCTGCATTGAATCGCGTCAGAAAGTTCCTTAAAGACTCCCCGGTTCTTTGTTTTAGCGCTGCCAAACTCATCACATTCTTGGGTCTCGAAATGTGAACCCTGAAGTGCCTCATGAATCTTTCGGTCAAATCGGTCCATGTTCCAATGGAGCCACTCTCTAGCTGTCTAAACCATAGTGCCGCAATGTCTGTCAAATACAATGGGAAGCACCGGGCCATGACTTCCTATGATGCTCCCAACACTTCCATGTGCCTCATATACCTTGTCAGATGGACTGCATGATCCGTCCTTCCATCATACATTTCCACTATCGGTAGCTTGAATTCTGGTGGATTCCTAGTTTGCCTGATCGTAGGAGCAAAGGGACTCCTATTCACATCCTCCAGATCTCTATTCACTAGTCCGCCTCTCATGGCTCGTCTGACCATCTCCGCTAACCTGTCACTATCTCCAAGTTGTAGTCCTTGTTCGTCGTTTCCGATTTTCCCCCTGAGTTCACGAGGGATTCCCGGAGTCTGCTCTCCTGAACGAGCATTCGCTTCTCTATCGACGCCGTGTTGCGCAGCTCCTCCTGGTACTGCTTCTGGGATCGGGTCAACATGCTCCGGGTAAGTGCCCCCTAGTCCTGGGTGTAAGGACCCGGTTCTTCGACTTCCAAAAACCGACATCGATACGTCCACTGTATCAACTGCCGAGCAACGAATGCCGGAAAACCGAATTCTTAGGGTTTTAGAAAGAAGAAAACAGAAGAAAAGATAGAAGAAGAAGAACAACAGAACAACATCAGAACAGAAAACAATATCAGAATCTTACACATCGCAGCGGAACAATATATAATAAATAAACACTAGTCTTTTAAAACAAAGAGCTATATCAGTTTATACATACATCAATCATCAGAGTCAATATACAACAATGGACAGTTATATAAACTTGTCCTCATACAGAATACACAGCGGAATAAATAATATCAGATACAAATACTACGTCTCGTCATCCAGCTTATCTCCAAAGCTCCAGAATATCCAGAATATCCTGATAACATAACTCCAGGCTGCCCGTGTGGAAATTGGTGGGCACCCAGAGTTTAGAAGGGAAACAATAAACTCCGAGTCAGTCATGGTGACTGGTGTGAGATCGTAAAACAGTTTATCTTTAAAACAACGACAAGATAATTTTAAAATAAATTTCGCAATGCTTTTTGGAAAATGAGACTACCATAAGGCCTCCCGCACACACACACAATGCAAACGCAGAATCGGAGGAGATTTCTCCTTATGATAGTCAAAGATGATTGATACGCAAAATCAAATCATTTTTGATATTATTATTAGTGCATAGTGTCGAAAACTCTTCGAAAGTATAATATAAATCTTAGCCAGCATAGGCATTCCGCACTTATGCCTACTATAGCTACTATGTTCAATAGCAGGTTACCGCCACATTCCATAGCAGGTAATACAACTAAAACCATACACGTCACGTATTGTTTCTTTGGATTTCCAACAAATGGTCAGGCTAAGGAACTTCCTATGCCACGATGGGTACGCCCCTGGAAAAGACGACCCGAGAACCTAACCGGATCTCTGCCAACACAAGGCCGGGTTACCTCTGCAAAAATAGGTAACTACTGACATGCGTATGCCATCCCCCGATCGTAACCGATCTTCCCGAGGATCCCCGATTCGCAACAAACCACATAATAAGTAGTATCAACATAGGTTAAGTATCTGGGCTCCATACCATGATACCACCTCTATCCAGAAGGAATGACATACACTAAGGGGCGCTACTCCCTAGAACCTTGCTGCATCCTTCCTGTTTAGACTATTTCCGGGGTGTGAGGCTCGACGAAGTCTCGTCCACAAAGCTACGCTTTCTACAAAGCCATGCTTCGGGTCAAACAAATGATCAACCTATGATCACAAAGATATAAGATCAAACAAATGATCATATCGCAAATGATCAAACACTGATCATTTCACAGCAACACTCAGTATGCCACGTTACCAAATTGGGAGTATATCGCTGATAAATTTCAACTACATAACCTCTGAGCTCGTACGTCTCAGAGAAGGGTGTTAAGCTAAGAGAATAAATTCTCCGCCACCAACAGAAATGTATTTGAAAGAAATCAGCTTTATATCTCAAATTGTAACGTCAGACACACAATCCATACAAGTCTGTTCCGGGACCGAACAGAACCGAAGGCACTTCTCACGAAGCCCTTGCACATCCGGATAATTTTCTAATCACGTCCAGACTTCCCGTCACTAAGGGTGATAAAACCTCTAAATCGGAGATCAGCCGATGTAGAGTAACTCGACGATAATCCTTCCGTTTTCAAAAATATCCGGTCTTCAACACCGGTCATCAAATGCAATTTATTACGACGTATCACATATTCGGAATGGGTTATACGACCCCATGGTCCTTTCCCGGCTAACCCGAATAGCGAGCGATTATTTAAAAATAAGTGTGGCATTCAAATTCATCCAATTCACAACAAATACCATTCAAGGTAATTATTGATAGTCGGTTATTTAACTATCAATAAAGATGCGCAACATCATCAGATTCCAAATAATTTTCCAAATTATTTAATCTTCCAAAATATCTTTATTAGATATAAAATTTCCACACTTCAAAAATAAATCAATGTTTATTTTTTTTCTAAACAATTTCCATTTTCTTTATAAATTCCATATTGAATTTACATTTTCAAAATATCTACTGATATACGATATTCAATCGATTTCAATATTCACTTTCGACTTATCTTTAGAAAGATAATTCTCAAACGTTTATCTCATATTGGAAAAACATTTCCCTACTTATTTAATAATAAGTATTTCACAAATTTATTTAGTTTCAACGTTTGAAAATATTCGATATACTTAAATCAAAATTTAAGTATATATTCATTCTTTAAGGAAAATATTCTTTTAACACATTTATTTGGGTCAAAACGAATGTTGCGTAAAACATCGTTACGACGACCCAAAATTACTAGTATAGGGATTCGAATTTTTAAGATAGATATGTAAATCCCAATACTAGATAAAAATATTTCCTTTCGGAAATCATTTACCATAACAACAATGTTATAGTCTACCATTTCCTTATTTCTCGAAAACGTCTATTTCAACAAGAACTGTTGAAATCTATGCTTTCGATTCATAATACATTTTAAAACATCTTTAAAATGTTTAACTTCATTTTTAATATCATTTCTTCAAAAATAAATCCATTTTACTTAACAATATATTCACTGTCCAAAATCGTGAATATAATTCACTTAACCAAATTTCAATCATCTCTACACATTTATATTTCAATAAAAATTTGCTAACCAAAATTTCTAATATATCTTCTTTAAAAATCTTTTATATTTAATTTATCAAATTCAATCGATTTCGAATTTATAAACACGTTTATAAATTCTATTTCTCTTTTATAACGACTTTGATTTATAAATCTCCTTTATAAATCTATTCGATAAATATTCCATTTAAAGGCAAAAATCCAATTTCTAAGTGAATTTCTTATAAATCTTTTTTTTATACAATTTCATTCATTTTATAACTTCATACTTTATAAATCTATCAACTTCATATTTTCACAATTTATAATTCTATAAATTTTCTATCTAACACTTATAAAAACTCGTTTTAAATTCCAAAAATTTTAATTGATAAATATCAATTTTGTACATCTTTTACATACATTGTTTTTAATAATTCAAAAATCCAAATTTAAACTATTTTATAAATTACTTAACTATTTATTTCAAAAATCATCTTTTGGGTTATATTTCACAAACATTTATAATTTCCATAACTTTAAATTTATGACATTTATTTATTTAAGATAAATAAATTCAAAAATTTAATAAAACGTATACTTTCTAAAAATCACTTAAAAATCCTTTTTAAAGTAAAAATCGTTATTTTTAAACTTCAAAAGTTTGAATCCAATGATGCAACGCACCAATTAGTCCATCACAACATCAAACATCATATATCATCATATGATAACAGAGTATATATCAATATCTGTAAATAAATAAATACTGGTGAGGAATCCAGTTGGATC